>JAUTXW010000338.1:1180000-1868670 GCA_030620095.1 Kuschelorhynchus macadamiae
ATATATAATTTGTGCAATAAAAATACATGTGATAAGGGGGATGTAGATTTATTGGTTTGGACTGGTTTGAATCAAAAACCGATTATACTCCGAATAAATAGACCAACAAATGGAAAATAAAAGACCTATATATTGCGTATATATTAAATAAATATTTTTTTCTTTTATAATTGATATTTAATGTTATAATTCTATGTCGAATATGGGAATATAAATTAAACTTTTACCATTATTTGTTTTCCGCGCCTCTTTATATTTTTATAAAAAATGCTATACTTGGTACTTCAATCAACAAGCACCAGGCAGAAATTCAGTACCCTCGAAACCAGCCGTAAAGACGGGGACTTTGCGTCGCCTTCGTGCTTAAATAATAAACTAGTCGGACATTAAGAATTTAAGAATTTTTTTGCAACAAAAAATACAATATCAGGCGCATTATATTACATTTTTGATACAATCTGTTTCTCGATTTTCATTAAGTTTTCTATTTTAAATTAGAATTACTTTAATTTAAAAATCTGAGCAAGACTGTTTTTTATATTTTAGTAAAATTATGTTTAGTTTGTTACATTATTTAATCCAGTGTTAAAAAAATCTTAATTCTGATATCTCAAAATGCTTAAATCTTACATTTTACTACTTTTTAAGGGATGTTGGAGGTGAGGGTGTTCAACAAGGTATGCTAAAAATGTTAGAAGGAACTGTAGTAAATGTCCCAGAAAGAAATTCTCCTAGAAAGTTGCGTGGTGAAACTATACAGGTGGATACAACAAATATTCTTTTCGTTGCAAGTGGTGCATATAATGGTTTGGAAAGATTAATACAAAGGCGAAATAATGAAAACGTGAGTAAAAAAATTCAAACGATCTTTTAATATGCAAATAAGTTGAGATATATATGTATCAGTACCTTTCATTTTCTAGTTTTGTCCCATCAGTCGGGAATATAAATTTATGCCATAATGTGTGCATGCATATTTTTAGACCATCTGTACATTATAACGTTTCTTTAAAACTGGTTTCGTAAATAAATTCTATAATATTGTTCAAATATTTTAGTTTTAATAAGTATATTAGTTATTTTAGTTATTTATATGTAAAATTCTATTACATTAATTGATAAATATTTTAGTGTGGCCAGTTTGCACAATAGAGATTAGTATAGTCGTACTCTTATTTCTAGTTTGATGTCTTCAGTTAGCTGTAACAAGGGATCTTTAACTAACACGCACGTTTTTTCGTCTACTTAATTTTTTTATAGACGCAAGAATTCTTATTTAGTTACTTATTCTTTGACTTCTTATTTGTCCTACTTGGTTCATTTTAGTATTTTTACTAACGCAAAATTATTGATATGTTGGTTTATGTTAAATTCGCTTTTAAACTAATTTTTGTTTTCTAAAATTATCGTCGAGCAAGTTTCAGCTAACGTTAAGCCGGTAATGTCATATGAAATGACGCACCGTAGGCATTTTGCATGCTAGAGCCAATAAGCTAAATTTATATTTCTGTGGGGATACACTACTAATTTTACTTTTGTGTTTTAGTACTTAGGTTTTGGAGCACCAGTTACAGCTGGTCAAGGTAGAAGAGCTGTGGCTCAAGAAGCTACTTTACATTCTTCTACTCAAAGCGCAGAAGAGGAAAACTCAGAAAAGGATCGGGCTTTGAAACAAGTACAAGCTAGAGATCTCATTGACTTTGGAATGATACCGGTAAGATTTTCAATAATTCATTGTTTTTACTAAGTCTACTTTTTATCTAAATTTAAATCAATTCTGCATTTAATTTGGAAAATGTTCCTTTACAGGGCAATTTGTTCTAACTCTTTTTTTAATCAAAATAAGTATTTAAGCATATATGTAAGAATAAAACTATAGGAAAAAATTTGCCTTATTTAACTTTGAAGATAGTCTTTTGTATTGTAATGTCTATCGTTTGCAATCGGGAGAGGAGATTTGGTCAATTTTAACTAATTGCTGTGATTTGGGGTTACTGTTTTTCTTTATACTATACTTTATAGAGCTGCCAACAAATCATGATTGCCATCTCAAGGTAGTAGTTGCCTATTTGAAAATTACAGATCGTCATATAACGTAAGGGTCCGATTTGAATTTTTGTTTATAGCCTGTTCAATAGTATCCAAGGTGGCTAGGAAGAGTTTTTATTATGATCAGGGAATAAGCCACAATAAATATTTTATAGGTATCCCTTATTTAAATATTTATAATTTTTTAAATGTGTGCTGAATCGGTTTTTTTGAACAGAATGTGTTGAAACAGATCATTTCGTCTTTGGGGCTGGAATAACACAGGACTTAACCATTATACATAATTTAAATATTAGTTTAAACAAGAAGAATTGACGTTAAATTTGCAGAATTATAGAAAATGTATTCAAAATAAGATAAATACTTTAGTAATTAATATGTTAATATGTATACAAACACTATAAATTAAAATAAATAATTTTACTATCAAATAAAATACAAGGAGAGGAGAGCAATGCAATCTACCTATAAATGATTTATTTGTTTGTTTTTTTTTCTCGAAGCACAAGACTATAGCCAGGGACAACAGGCATATTTTTTATTGAGTTATACACCACATGTAGCATATACAGGGGGTTTCAACAAAAACCGGATTATTAGATTGGAAACTTAATGTAGCAAAGACAAGGACAACAATGGATTTTTCGTATGGTACCGACTTAGTGGCGTACAAACGAACTAGATTATGTATTTTCGACATTATTCGGTCATAACTTTTTTGGCATTGCTATGTTTGACAATTTAATGTATTTCTGTTATACTCTGATTAATTTTAAACAAAGAAGAACTCTTTCGTTTAAGTCGGTAAATCTAACCGTTTTCGAGGTATTTTAATTCTAAATAATACCTAAAATTATTAAAATAAAGGATAATTACGTTTAGAATATTAAAAACATATACCAAAACTTAATTGCAACATATACTCACAACTGATTATTATTTTTGACATTTGTATTAATTAGGATTACCTGTAAATTTAAATGTTAATGTTCCTCTTTTGGGATAAGATAAATTATTTTAAATTAAAAAAGCTTTTACATCGTGCCATTTATAGGCCTAAACTAACGCTACCTTTTTTATGTAAAATAAATTAGAAAATAAATGGCATATATCAAACTTTTAAAAATTCCAACACAAAAAAGTTATTACTGAATAAGGGTGAAAATCTGCATAATCTTTCTTGTTTACCACTGGTCGGTCGGTAATACAGACAAGAAGAGATCAATAAAAAATACGATTGTTAATGTGTTCTTATTAGGCCGAGTTTAATTTCAATCTAATAATGCAGTTTGAATTTACAGGGAAAAACCAAATTAAAAAAACATTTTGTACATATTTTGAAAACATTTTTGTTTTATTTGGTGTCAAATAATTTCCCGTTGATCGACGACTGTCCATGTTTTTTGAAGCATCCTGTATAATAATTCTAATACATATGATAAAACCAATGAAGATATGGTATCTAAACGCTTCAAAATTCGTTCTTCAAATTAAATTTTATATATTGTATTGGTTTATTCCAATTATTTATATTTTTTATGGTTGTTATATCCGGGTATATATTTGTTAAGAATACTAGTTATAAACACGAATTAATGTTATTGCTTATAACATATATTCATATTTTATACTTACTAGTTATTCTACAGTTGATTTATGTGTTTGACTTGATATGTTTTTCTATTTCTTTAAAACTTTTAGTAATGGTTTTGTTATCTTGGTTGTAAATTTATATTTTCAACATATGTAAATAACTTATACACCTAAGCTTTTATAATAGCTTTGTTCGCAAATCCAAGTGAAAAAAGTAGGGAATACACTGCATTTTTTGTCCGGACAATTGAAGAACGTTCCCTCTTTTGCGTCTGATGAAACTTTTCGATTGCTAATCAATAATAATTGTATGTAGGTTAGCATCCTGGGCGATATCTTATCTTGTTTGGTTGTTTATGTCTTATAGTCGAGGTCGGTTTCGGCGGCACAGCGGGATCTTCATATGCGTCGTGGCTTTACCACTTGAAATGTCTGTTGTATCTGAATATAGTCCCGTGTTTCTAAAAAGGAAACAAAACAATTCTAGGTAAGTTGCATAACTCTCCTCTCTTTGTTTTTTATTTGTTAATTAAATTAATGTGTTTAAATATATAGTGTTTGCAGATTTTACTGAAGGATTTGTCATTTATTTTTGTTTATCTAAGATAATTTTTTGTTATTTAAATTTTTTATTTTTAATTAAGGATAATAGTTGGTTGGTTGTTTGTTATTTTTAAGCCTGCAGATGATGATACACAAACAACGAGAAAAAAAACAAAGCAAATCTAGGTAGGTTGCATTGCTCTCCTCTCTTTATTTTCTAATTGTTAGTTAAGTTCTATGTTCTATGTTACAATATTTGTAGATTTGTAGTGTTATATTATTTTCTTAAAAATATTAAATTTGTTTATAGAATTCGTATCCTTTAGCTTAATTATTGTAGAAGAACTTTCGTTAGTTTTTAAAGATAATAAAAGCCCTTATTTTCACAATGCCAAAGTTTCGATCTTTATTTAAGATCTTCCTTACAGGGTTACAGTAAGAAATACAAAGCACTGTAGATTTAATTGAGATAAAGTCAAAATTTCATTTTTTTTTTAAAACAAACAATTTCCATTGTACAGTATGTGCAATACATAAAATAAAAATATTAAATATAAAGTTTTCACTAACGTTTAAAAATTAAACTATTAAAAAATAATATTCTAGGATATAAAATTACTTAAAAATATATAAAACTTTAACCTATAACATAGGTATGTCACGTAAAAGTACAACAAATAATAATTGAAAAAATGAAAAATACCAGGGGGCATCCTTACCTAGTGAAAATAACAATTTTATAGGCCACAATTGCACATTTTTAGTTGTATTTTGTTCATAGGACATAAACACTCGACCACACAAATTACACAACGAACATCTGAATTTAAAATTAACTACTATTAGACTATTTTCCAAATCATACCGACAATCACGATGTTGATCGGTTTGGTGTTATTCTTTTCCAATAATAGTATATCATCTGCTGATGATGCTAACTTGGTTAGCGAAACGCGCGTCCAGAACGCAACAAGTTGTGGTGTAGTGTGGTTAGAACTCTTGTATTTTGATCTATCTTCCACCACAGGTTCCAGTGTTAAGAGTTTAAATTTTAATCGTTAGTGAAAATTTTATATTTAACATTTTTATTTTATGTATTGCACATACTTTATGGTGCAATTTGTTTGTGTTTAAAAAATTTTCCAATTTTGATTTTTTCTCAATTAAATCTACAGTGCTTGATATTTCTTATTGTAGCCCCGAGGAAGATTTTATATAAAGATCGGAACGTTGGCATTGTGAAAAATAAGGCCTTTTATTATCCTTAAAAACCAACGAGAGTTCTTCTAAAATATTTTAAATAGTTCTGTAAATCTGACATGACTTGTTATTGTTTAAACTAATTACTTTTAATTATTTATAATAGTTGTTTTTAGTCCAGAAGAATCACTACTAATTCATTTATTTATTTATTAACATTTAGCATCAATTTGTAATAATATTTAAAGAAATATAACAGTATTAAATTATACTTAAAATTGCACCCATTTAATATCACAGTAGGAAAAAATTAATGAATTATTCACTTAGAGCAACAGAATCTGGATAAGATACTTGATCTGCATTTTTATTAATGCACTATGCAAGCCGTAATTTCATTTGTGGTACCCCACATAAAATTATTTGATCTTGTTCTGTGGACCCTGTTAAACTGTAATTAACATTGCCATAAGCCTAAATAAAAACACAGATCAGCCAGCACTTTTCTTTTTGCAACGAAATTAACTTAAGTCTTCAAAACTTTTACTTATATCAAGAGAAGTCTCCTCCAAACCTGGTAATGGAGTCGAAGTTTCTATTTGCTCGTCGGACTGAGGTCTTATGTGACTATTTCGGAGTAACTTATTGTCAAAAATTCCACCAAGATCGGTAACCTCATCAACTTTAGGACCCTACTGTCGATTGTGTAATCACAAACCACACAATTTTGCTCCCTACAGAATGTTTAGTTCGAGACCATTTATTTTAATATATTAATATAATTAATTGTTAATATCAGCTTGTAACAAGTAACTGTCTGCTTAAGAACGAATTTTCTTAAACAATTTCAGGTCGTCGGCAACCATTAAGAAGTGGGTATTATTAATAAAGTATTTTATGTCATTTTCAAATAATAAGAAAAGTAGGGTCCACAGTAAGAGCCTGGGAAACACCCTAGGGAACCGGTATTTAATTGGGAACATAGTTGTTAATCCTAACACATTGAATACAATTGGTAAAAAAACTACCCAACCACCTGAGCACGCATCTATTACCTATTCCCACAGCTCTTATTTTTTATAATAATAGTGATTTAACAAAATTAACGCCTCTTATCCAAAAAATGCTCTTGAGTCATTCTATTACCTTCTGTAGATCTATGTTATTGATTTAAATTTTAAAGAAAGACGTTTTTTAGGAATTTGTAGGACGATTTCCAGTTCTAGTACCTTTCCATTCTTTAGATCAAAATATGTTGGTAAGGATATTAACAGAACCTAAAAATGCACTTATTCCTCAATATCAAAGACTGTTGGCAATGGATCAGTGTCAGCTTACCTTTACTCCGGATGCTCTAAATGCAATAGCATCCCAAGCTATGGATAGAAAGACGGGGGCTAGGGGTCTTAGAGCGATAATGGTAAGTGGTCAGCTAATAGATTTCAACTTTATTTTGGTTTCGTTTGTAAAATTTCTATTTGGTCGACTGCAAGGCTGAGTGACGTGTACGATGTGGCGGCTAATTCGGTCACCCTATGTAGATTATAAATTTCAGCTTTCCTGAAAAAGAAGTCTGTCAATTTACTTGCCTAGAATGTTTAGAATTATTATTATTGTTATTAATTATTAATATAACGGTTTTATTTTCATACACATCCTTCTGGCGTTGGAAAAACTGAAGATCTTCATATTTTATTTTAACGTTATACTAGTTGACAATGAACATAGAGTGTAGGTTGGGGTATGTTTAATAAGGCTGCAGTCACACTGAAAGATTGTGATCAAGGGACTACAACTGATCAAAACTGAAGTGAATTATGTGAACATTATTTTTAATTACTAATTATAATCAACTGTCACATTGCATCCTGCACTCTGTTCTATTATATTTTTATAAAAATGAAATGGATCTATCTCTTTAAAGTAGAATATTGAAGGATATACTCACTAATAACGCTTGTTCAGATATATAAAATGACAAATCTAGGCCTGGTCATTTAAATTTAAATGTAATAAACAAATCTGACACATGTTATGCAAGATATAATATATTAATTAATTCCTAATAAAAATGACGATTTTTTCTCTGAATTCGCCATCAGCTAGATATGACCAAGTTGGATGTATTAAAAAAATAAAGCCTTATACCTACAGACTTGTGGGTCTACTTTTTATTCATTTTTATTATAATGGTCACTTTGGTCAGTCAACATGGCCGGACGGTGTAAGGTTCAGTTTTTTTAGACACATTATTGAAGAGCATGAGTTCGAATCGCACCGCTTTCAAAAACTTTTTGTTTTTAATACTAATTTATATATATCTATATATTTAAAATATAAAGGGATTTTTGCTCCTAATTCGTAAGCAGCTCCCAATTGACTTATTTGGATATTTTTTTTTTAAATTAAAGATCTCTATTATTTTTTCTGCTGGCAGAAAGACATCGCAGAAATTCGGCTTATCGGAAGGAATACCCTGTACGTGAGGTGGAAATTTTCCATATTTGTTTAAAAAGTTCCATTAGAATGGCGATAATTTTTTTTAAATAAGTATGGAATTTGTATTGTTAATTTATTAAATACGAACTACTATTACCTTTATATATATCAAAATATCAAACTTTCTTTAACGTATCTCAAAGGTAAGTTGGGAAATATTCCTTAAGATAAATAAGATGGGAACGTTGTTATGTGCCTGCTGAACTTCTTAGGCCAGTTATATTAGTGATTTTCTTTGGATCGGTCGGGAACATTAACGGGATGCAAAAGAATCCTGTTTGTATTGTTTTTATTTTATTAGTTTTTGAATTATAGTTTTATCATGTTGGGTTAGCTGTTATAGGATTATCATTAGAAGTTGATTTTGTGCCTATATAAATGTTAAAAAGTTGAAATATATCCTATACAGGGTGTCACTTAGTAAGTGTCCGAAATTTCAGGTCGTATATACTATAAAAAAAAAATTAAAAAAGTTCTATGAACATAGGTCTGGAAATGCTGCGTTTTCAAGATACAGGGTGTTCAAGTTTTCATTATTTTCATACAGTTTTTCGAAAAATCTACAGGGTGTAAAGTGTCACTTTTTTCGAGTCGTGACCTTATTGACCCCCCGAACTTTTTACTACCAAGTCAATGGCTGTTTCAAAAAATCATAGATATGAATCCAAATATGTTCGAGCTTCTCGATTCCAGTTAAAACGAACACGCCGAAATATCCTTGGCATGTTTCTAATAGCCTCGTATCCTTGGATAATACGCTGCCGTAGATGATTTTATGGGTAACGATTCTGATATAAATGAAATGCATACCGTTAATTCAGCTGTTGAAAAATTCATTTTTATTGATAATGGCAAAATCAACTTGAAGCAAGAAATTAAAAGCAAATAACTAAAAAGTCGCGAGTCGCTCGCGAACGTTAACTTAAAATGAAAGACAGTTGTCATGACAGAATCACTTATCTCTAGAAAGGTTCACGTTATTTAAAAAATAAGTAAAAAAACATGAAAACTTGGACACAATGTATCTTAAAAACGAAGGATTTTCGGACCAATGTTCATTTTTTTATAGTACTATACGTCCCTGAAATTTAGGATATTTATTTAGTGACACTCTGTATAATAATTAAAAATATTGAAAGAAAAAAACTCGCGAAGTGATTTGTAAATATCCATACCGGCGGGTCTTGGGAAATGGGGCCCATTTTTATTTCATAGTTAGGGCTGCCAACCGTCCTGTATTTGGAAGAACGTCCTAGATTTTACCGTATTTGCCCTTCGTCCTTCCGATCTCCCGAGAAGGGCGCATTTTGTCCTCGATTTTGACAATTTTTATTTTTTCTGATACAACACAGTATAAAATACAATTTTATTATTTTTAATGAAAATGACTTCCTTATGTCAACTGTCGTCTGTCGAAATAATGATGAAAATACGCACCTAAAGAGCGAAATTCTGTGTTTTGTGATATTTGTATTTCTTTGAATAAGTTGTGAGCAATATCTAAGAAGTATGAGGTAAAAAGTAGAATTTTATTATAACTTAGTTGTGTGTTAAAGTGATTTTCAAATTTTCTTTTTTTTTGCTTAAGGAAAATATTATTTATTAGGTTTATTTTGTTTAGAATTAGTAAAATATAAAATAAGCTGACACATTATTAATAATAATAATACACCGAAAAATTAATAATATATGGATAATATAAGTTTGGTCTAGCTTGTATTATCTAGTTTGTATTTTCAAGCTAATACCTAAGAGATAATGTAAAGTAGATATGTTATAGTAACTTTGTTGCAATGTAGGTATGTGTTAAGTGATATTCAAATTTTAATTTTTTTTTACTCATTGAAAATATTATTTGTTTTATTTATTACGTTTATTTTGTGAAAACTAATAAAATATGAAACAAGCAGACACATTAATTATTGCAATACCCATACTAAACCAAAGTTTTATTTCTTCCTCCGTAATAATATGTTTAATTTTTATTATTATTTAATTGCAAGTTGAAATGCGGTCGAATAAGTGGTTTTTCAATTTTTTTTCTAAATTAAAACATTTTATTTTGTTTAGAATTGATATATTTTATCATTATCACATTATTAGGAGTCCTTCTTTGTTACCCTGTGTCTTGGATTTTTTACAGAATTTGATTAACCTGTCCTGGATCATGGAAATTTATAGTTGGCAACCCTAGTTGCCGTGAATTTTTCAGGGAGTCTTATTCGTATAGTTAAAACAGAATACTAAAAATAAAAATAAGCAACATTTCTTTGTCTGTGCTGTTTTTCTTTACCTTTGAATGTCCAACGATATTCGGTTGCACTCTCCTCAACGTGACAACCTTAAAAAATATGAATTATTAGCGGACATCATTGGGCTCTAAACGATTGATAACATATTTTAGTATTTAAACGGCTCCAATAACTTCCGGTGAGATCTATATATTTCTTTTGCATACTCCTATTTTATGTCATTTGTGTACTCTTTTCAACGATGTGACTGTCATATAGATGGATAATAGAGAATGATGCTAATAATAAAAAATAAATATTTTCCACGCACGACAATGTAACACATGTGATTATATTGAAATTACAGCGATAAGTATTGCTATTTTTATTACTATTGTAATATAATATATCTTTCGAAAAAAAAGTAGAATATATAACGTTAGCAGGTCATGGAAATGCAGAGACTCTTTTTAGACCCTTAAAGCAATACACTTTAGTTGCGCGAGTGGGCTTTTTCGTGGTGTTCTTTTTTTAAAACTATTTTTCTTTTTTGATAGAAGTATAGGTAGTATTAAAGTAACATACTTGCCTGTGTAATATTGGTAAACGGTCTGAAAACAGATTTACCATGGACAAATTAAAAAACAAAAAAATATAGTGGTGTAATTATAAAGTTGCAATGCGAGGTTAAAAACAAGAATTACTGTTATTTTTTTCAATTGATCATAAATAAATACAAAAACAGATTGATGAGTTTCTGCTAAGAATTTAGAATGTTCATGTCAGTTTTAGAGCTTCTCTTGTTCTATAAGTAATGTACAGGGGCTGTCAGGCGGATACAAATTATTTCGATAGTCTCGTCGTTTTAAATGAAAATGATACTGGTAAATTAAAATGACACTTCTAACAGACTAAAAATCCGCTCCAGGGAATATGCAAAAAATATATGTTTCTCTTTGAAATATCAAAGTTCATGTCACTTTCGGTTAAACTGGGAGAGGTATTACGATCATTTAAATTTCAAATTGCCTATCTTTATGACTTATTAAGCAGATCTCAAAACAATAGCCTCATAGATAGAAATATGAAGGCAAGTACCCTATGTTCATTATCACTCAGTACAATTTCAATTCAGATTACATTAATTTTTTGTTTATTTTATTACTGTATTATTAGCTTTAAATAAGATGTATATAACAAATTCTATTTATTTTAAGGAAACTCTGCTACTTGAACCCATGTTTGAAGTTCCTGGCGAAAATATTTCTGAAGTCCACATCAGTGAGGAGTGTGTGCGAGGTAAATGTCAACCGACATATGTTAAGTCGAACATAGAAGTGTCTGAAGAAGATGAAATTAATGCTACTATTAGGCTAAAGCAATGATATTGGGGTGAAATGCACATATAGGTATCGCGTTGTATAAAATCGGTTTGTTTTCGGCTGTCAAAATCGACAGATAAGATAAGAATTGTTTGGTAATTTAAAAAGCTAATGATTTGGGAAGTTTGTTTAAGACGAAAAGATATAGCGTGGTCATTGATCTTGTCCACATTTTAATCTGCTACTATTTTCCAAGATATCAAAATGATCCAAAAATCAAGTTTTATGGCTAGTTACCAACTTTTAGGTAACAAGCAGGTTTCTAAATGAGAAACCCCGAAAATTTAACTTTTCTTAG
This sequence comes from Kuschelorhynchus macadamiae, assembly GCA_030620095.1. NCBI lineage: Eukaryota > Metazoa > Arthropoda > Insecta > Coleoptera > Curculionidae > Kuschelorhynchus > Kuschelorhynchus macadamiae. Next base: position 1,191,796 of record JAUTXW010000338.1, read on the forward strand.
ATAGGTCTATTGTTTCTGATTGATTCAAAATATACCAATTTTCATACCTTTGTCTTTAAAAATCAAGGAAAAAGTTAAGAAAAAGCTACGCTATAGATCAATCATCTCTTTACCATTTTTTTTCTTATAACAAAGTTCCACTCAAGTTTCTCGATTATTTTTAAAGATAAAGGTATTGGACTCGATACATTTAAAATCAGGAAAAGGATACATATCAACTGACAGTAAAATATACAGGGCTTCTCATTTAAAAAAAGAAAGTTATATTTGTATCTTTAAAAATTTACACATTTTTTTATATTATGCTGTTACAAAAAACTTGGTAAGTAGCCATAGAGTGTTTTTTTGGATAATTTTGATACCTTGAACAATAACCACGTATGTATTCAGGTAACTCAACGTCAGTAAATGCATATTGTTTGCGTAACCATGATTGTTAAAATTCTATTGAACTTGAATAAGCTCTAAATATAGGTCTTTGGACGGTCTAAACTCTTTTAAAAGGTAAAGGCTTAACGTTGACAAAAACCGTGTATATCGTAAGAAGTATACATATAAAAGAGCAACAAAATAAACAGTGTAGGCAATGAATCTGCACATTGTCAATTTTTTTATTTAATATCAGAATATATATTTTTCTAATATGTTTTTTCATAATGCCTCTCCTGCATTTTAACAAGAATCCTTAATTTGGTGCCTGTCATAATTGAATTCCTCTTTTAAAATACCGAATTATGAAATATTAGACGAGATTTTAATAGATACAACGAATTTAAAAGTATAGATATTTATGTTTATCAAAATAAAAGGTAAATATTTCACTCAAATAGGTTTAATTTATAGAGGCACGTATTATCTGAAAGTTCACATCAAAAATGTATTTTACTTTTATTTTTTTTATAAGCTGCAGTTATCAAAATTTGGAATATCATGATGACGACTAACATGAAATAAAATCCCGCTTTATTCTTGTTTGTAGGTCTTATAGATTACTATATACGAGTTTCTTGAGCTAGCCTTTTGCCTTTTTTGTTTTAAGTGAATCTAAGAGTATCTTAGATAATTTTGATAAAATAGGGGAAACTCTGTGGTATTTATCAATAATCACATATATGTGACTCTAATAGGAACTATAATGACAATAGAACTTAAAAGATGGTAAGACGGAGATATTTTACGAAATTTTAAATTTATGGATAATCAACACAAAGCCCTTGGAACACTGTAATTGCTGAGAATCCATTTTTACCAATGCGTTGTTTTGGAAAAACGATGATATTAAATTTCCTATTTTTGAAATTTTCTTTTACCCCGCGTATCATTTGTCCGTTTTTTCTATTCTGTCAATGAGAAGCTTCTATCATAAGGTAAAGAAACACATGTTTAGAATTACCATATTTTTGTTCCACAATTGTTAATTGAACACTCTCATATAATTTCGCTCTTCCACGAAATTTCATTTTTGTTATTTTAGCCAAAACCTATTCCAGATGAATTTAATAATAATAATAAAAAATTATTACCATCTCCTAATGTTTTAAGACGTGAAATATATTCAAAACAAGGGAAAAAAACATTTTTTAGGTAAGTTTATTATGACTTGCACATGAATAATTGCCTAAAAAAAGAGTTTATTTGAATCCCCAAAAAAACATATTTAAATGTTAGAATTTTACGTCTAATTTGTCTAACTGCGATTTTGAAAATAATTTTATTAAGTTTGGATTGCCATAACCGAATTAAGTCATTTTGTCTTCAGTTCATGTATTTCTCACTAAAACTATATTCTTGGTAGGATTTTTCGCTGATTCATACACGAAAAGACATCATTTTTTAATATTTCAATAGCTTAACCTTAACACTGATAAAAATGTACTTTCAAAAGTTAGCAAAACCTGCTGTGATATTTAGTATATAGCGATTTTACCTACAGCTTTTCTTATGCAAAAAAATACTGATTGTGTGAAAAATAAGGCTATAACTTCCAAATAAGCCAATACCATATTAACAGCGAAGCTGTATATTTTTTTACACGTTTTGAGTAAGTACAATCACGAGGTTTTTCTTATTCTTAGTTATTTCGTAATTCATTCCATCAAATTTAAGTTTAATTTGCTCTATACATTTTTTTGTCTTTGTTTTTATATGGCTAAATTAGATTTCCATATTTTAAAAGTTCAATTGATTTGATTGCTATCTTTATGCTACAATGAGTTTAATTTAAAGATATGATCTTGACACCTTTGAATGGAATAGCTCTTTTTTGAAAACATATTTTTATATAACGTTGTTTGTCCATATGTAGAACATAATATTCATTAAAAAATAAGTAAAACTTAAAAAAAAATGCCAGTACTATGCTTTCCTAGTAAAGTAATAATATTGTAAGTAGATGTTTTTATTTTTCATTTGTGTTGAAGACAAATGATTGCAACTCTGTCTTTGTCAAAAGACCTAAATTAAACTTTTTCGAAGTCACAGATGACTAGTTTGAATTTACAATTATTTGTCATTTTTGTTTATGATTAGATCCCGTTAGGTCAGTGATGTAAATGTTTTTTTCTCGTAATAGTAATATAAAATGGAGTTATTACTGTCTCAACTGAAATTATTCAATTGGAAAGGTTATTCTTTTAGCATTAATATGTGATAATTTAGGAAGTAATTTTTTACGAAATATGCCGCCTCATTAAATTTATTATTATTTATTGATTCACAATGTCAGGTACTCTAGAATAACTGAACAAAAACAGAACCAGATTTATATCACCATAATTGTGCATTTTAAAGACCCTTTCGCGACTTATGCTGTACTCGTAGGTTCCTTTTATATAGAATTTTTTATATATATGCCTCTCGATTTTCGACACTTTGGATCTGAACTGAAAAACTCATTATAATAATTATATTATATATATTATTATAAGGTAGTGCTATAAGTTAAATTCTAGCCAAAAGAGCAAATATAAAATAAACATACCAAAAAGTAGATGTACCGAGGAATAGGTAATACCTACAGAACGTTAATTCAACAATAGTTCAAAAATACATTCGTGTTGCTTGAGGTGAATTTGCCTTACCTTCCTGTTTAATTTAGAACACTTTGATAAAATATTGTTTTATCTTTATTATCTGCGTACACACAATGTGAACATGAAACATAAATTAGTTCGGTTTTAGAACGTCACTCGACCTATATTTTTAGTAGCGTGCAGTAGGTAGGCTTTACTGAGGTATTCAGAGTTGGCAATACATAATTAGAGAACTGGAAGTAAATTATTCAATTTAATATTATTTTGCAATTGTCAAGGTGGAAGACAAACTTGAATATATTGTAACATCATAAGCTACATTCAATTTTGATATTACTATCAAAAATATATTTTTGGGGGTTATTTCCTCTATACTCTTCAACGAACTTGATATATAAAACATTTTCATAAGTTTCTTAAAATTTACTTTCTAGTCTAATTTTGATATAAAATAAATTTTTAAAGACTTATTTTTTTGATCTCATAACACATTTTTTAGCGTAAAACGCATTTTTGGCATTTTCTGTCAAAAGACAAGTAAAACTTCAACTTCTGAAAAAAAAGCATAATATAAGAATAAGACTTGCAATATCTTGATCTTTGATATAAAATGATCGAAAAAAATAAGTTTTTTTATGTGGTTTCTATAGATAATGTGTACAACCAAAGATATAAAATCATACCCATTTAAATACGACCAGATCATGAGTATTGCAAGGTTTTCTCTTTTCGTTTTGTTTTATATAAGGGTTTCATAGGCCACCTACACCCAGATACACTCTGTACTATGGGCGATGTAATATAATGTCAAAATCGATAAATTACACTGACACACGTGTAATCTTCTACAGGGATAGCTATCGAACATAAGGCATGATGAGAATTATTTTTTTTATCTTATATTGTTTTCCTTCACACTGTTAATTTTGATAGAAATGTATATTGATCTTTTGTCAGTTTTGACGATAAATATTTAGTTTTCTTAGGGGTAAGAACTTTGTTAATAAATACAATTATATTTATAACTTTATTTTAGAAACTGTAACAAAGATTTAAATAAAAATTGTAAAACTGCCCTATAAATGGGTTGTATATTATTGTGATGTTTCTAATAGATTTAATGATTTTTAAACAAATATACATAATAAAATGAGATTTGTATATTTTCTTATAAATGAACTGACCATCATCTTTTATTTACCATTCCTAAATGACAATATCTCAGCACTCAGCAGTTTTTAAACAGTACTTTTCAAGTCTTTCTATTCCGCGTCCGAATAAATCAAGCGGACATATACATATAACCTACGGCCTTGGTGGTTGTATAAATAGAATTCTCGCAGTCACTAATGCTTCACTCTTCATTCGGGCGCGAAGAGAAAGCTTCGAAAATGCCAAATGCGATTATGACAGCCCAGTTAACCATTCTATAAAGGAACTCTATCTCAGGAATGAAAGTCCTGCTTTTTGTTTTATCTTAGAGATATCACAAGGGAAGCGTAGCTATATGGCAGCTCTGCTCAAGTGATATATGAATGTCCTACTCAGCTGGAATTTTGTGTTGATCTAATGAAAACTTAACATATGCCTTCTCTATTACAACCATATAATTTTGTGCTTTTGCATATAATGACTAGCACTTTGACATATAGCTTATTTGTATCCCTGGAGCGTTCCATCTGCGATGTTGTAGTTGTCCATCTCAAATCTGTAGTAGAGATCTAGTCGATTGTTTCACTACTATTTCCACTGCACCTACTCTAGGTTATTCCTATTTCAAGGAGTTGATGGGCAGGATAAGTAGTTTTTGTACTACTTGCCTCCTAAGAGGGAAGTAAAAACAAAATTCTATTTTGCTTTATTTTACTATAATTTGTATTTGTTAAAAATTCTATTTTTTTTTAATTTCATTGCACTAATTAATTTTAACTGGTCAATCTTAAAATTGTTCCTTGAGTTTACTCGACTTTTCACTAGATAACTAGATTGAGCCAGCACTTTGCTATTAAGGTTATTCATCACCATTCCATCATACGTGAGACATCTTTAATAAACTCCAGAAACTTACCGATACCGAAACACTCTTCCTTTAAAACTTGTTTAAATACAGATAGAGATAAATATTTATATTACATCATAAGATTTACTCGAATTTTTTATAAATCGATCTTCAGCTTCGATCGCCCTTTTCATTCACATATGACTCGTAATATTTCGACTCGACTATCTACGGCTCCAGGGAATTGGCCATTGCCCAGTAACAATAACGTCTATTCCTTTAGTACGGTATCACCTCCCATCATAAAAAGTGGTGTGGATAAGTCGTCGCGTCGAAGACGAAGATTTGCAGGTATCTAGGGACGCCAAAGCAAAATATTTTTTGGAATTCGCACTACCATAGTTTTTTAAGTTTGTGGAAAGTGGGTTTTTTTTTACATACTCTCGCCCTAGTGCGGAGTGATCCGGTGACGATTGCTACCCACGACCACGGAGGGAGCGACTTTCCCTGGCATATATAATAATAATGATTCTTTATTTAACACCTGGCTAATAATACAAGTATGTATAAACAAACAATTGTAAGGCATATCCATTAAATTAAATGTAAACAAAATTATTAAATATGTCAAATATAAAAATTAAAATTAAAATCGATTCAATAGAATAAAATTTATTAAAACAGAACAGTACACTCTTTTAAAAACAAACAAAATCTGTAAAATTACAATATATAGTCAACATTATAAATACGTCAAAGTTTAAAAACATGTATATCCTACAAACTTATTCAAAAGAAAAAATGCTAAATATTACATCTCATTAAAATTAACTATTTTATTTTGCTTCATGTATCACTCTCCCTCCAAATGTTCCTTTAACCTGTGTTTAAATGTATGCAAGCTACTTATATTTCTAATATATACAGGTAGGGAATTAAAACCAAGTAAACCATTATGGTAAAGGGAGTTTTCAGAACTTTTTTTGTTTTTTTTAGTGATGTAAAAGTTTTCTTTATGTCTGGTTGGATATGAATGAACCATTTCGTTAGTGAATAATCGTTCCGTTAAATATTCAGGAGTCATCTATTTTTAATTTTGTATACAAGTACCATGGTCTGATATTTCAAAAACTTTTCGACAGGGAGCCAATTTAACTTTCCTAACGTTTGCTTTATAGGCGTGTCCCTTTTTTCTTGTAATATTATACGCATAGCTCTATTTTGTAATTTTTGAAGCCTACTGATCTCATTCTTGTTTGCTAAAAAAAGAACTGATGAACTGAACACTATATGAGGTAAGACCAAGGTATTATAAACAGTAATTTTTGCCCATTGAGACAGAGATGTAGAAATTCTTGATAGAAAATTAATGTGTTTGCCATTTTTTCAATTATGTACAAAATATGATCTTTAAAACTAAGGGTAACAGTCAATTACAAAGCCAAGATACTTTATCCTCTCTACCACCTCAATCTCACAAGAATCTATTTCAACTTTTAAATTTTCCGGCTGAAAGTCTTTTTGTATCTTACTGTTACCTATTAGCATAAATTTGGTTTTCTGTGTATTAAGCTTCAGTGAATTTTGACCTAACCATATTTATAGCTGATTCAATTCTATATTAATTACTTCTATTAAGTGATTTAAGTCTTTTGAAAAAAAATATATTAACGTATCATCAGCAAACAAATGTATTGAACAACTTTTAATCACTGTACCAATATCATTTATATAAAGAATAAATAGCAAGGGACCAAGAACACTGCCTTGGGGTACGCCATTACTATTTAACAATTCCTCCGACACCTCACTATTAACTTTTGTTACCTGTCTTCTACTCTGCAAATAATCCGCTAACCAGTCTAGTGCCTTACCCACTATACCATATTTTTTAAATTTTCGTATAGCGGGAACGGTTCCGGGGATTCTGCAAAGGTCAAAACGCCATATTCTGTTAGTCCGTGATAAAGTTGGGAACTAAGGCGCGCGTCGACGCCAGCCTGCCTCCAAGTGAATAAAAAGCCCTGAGAAGAGGGCTAATGGGTTTTCCTTTATATTCTAATAGAGAAAACTTGTGGGAACCCATCCAACCCGGATACAGAGAGACTTGCATGACAAAGGTCATATATAGTATCCCAACCCAAGAATCGAGATCAAGATCGGGACTCGTGAAAATTCAACTGTGATTTTGACCAAAGTAAAATAAGACATAGTGAAGGAAACAAGCAAAGGCTAAAATATATCCTTCGGGAATTAAAAAGAAGATCCACGAATCCTCCCCATACCTGTTGATCCCGGCAGACCGTTAGTTTGGGCAGATAACTATCGAAAGTTATCTTAATTACGACCATATATCTAGATATGACGTTTCTTAATTACCATCAACAATGTGTAAACAGAGAAAGACCTAGAAGAGCAAGCGTGTGGTACTGGGACCGTGAACCCGTAGATTATTACATGAAGTAACAAATAAAGAAAACGATACTTCCACAAGAGTAGAAACAGGGAAGGGTACACCTCTACGTGGGGGTCTGGCTGGGACTAAGAGTACCCTGTACCAGAGCGGCTTACGGGTGCGCAAAGAGTCGGTAGCCGGATTAAGAAGGTACTTAGGAGGGCAACCAGGTTACCGAACTGCAGCTATAGGGCGATCAATAGCCGACATGGCATCCAAGGGCGAGCGGCTTAATATTGAAAAAACCTACACAAAAAATGTGACATTTAATAGAGAAATTACTTATTACTTAAGATGATACCTCATCCCATCATTGTTAACAAACAATCCATTTTTATGCTTGCCGTTGTACTTTCTTTGATAATTGCGATATTTGTCGATGTATTTTGCTTCCAAGTGTTTTCACAAATGCTTTTATTTTATTATTGATATATTCGTCAACATAATTTTCAGCAACAACCCACCATGCCGTTTTTTTATCGTTGTAGACGATCTACGGAATGCGTGGCTAGTGTATAATTCAGGATTTTCCATGCCAACAAATTGGATAATGGATTTTCCATTTCTATATCCAAGGAAAAAACGATTATTTTGTACATAATTTGGACACATTTGAACATATTGTAAACTCATCAAATAGTGACTCAACATTCTCGAGGGTTTGAATACTTTTGCTTTGTTTGTAAAATAAGCAAGAAGAACCTTGTCTGATAACGTTTTTTTCAGTATTTATTTTCTACACTACGCACCACTTTCAGAAATTAGCACAAAACACGCTCATTTTGCAACTAGCTTTTAGCTGCGGCGTTTAGAAAACATACACATCCCGTCTAGTTAGCGACCGTTAAATTTATGTGGATATCCATAAAAATGAATATTAACAGTGTATTTGATTATACCTTTGTTAGTTTGAAGATGTTGTGTTTTCAGGGAATGTCAAAGGATCTAATTGGTTAGGTTATGCCAATATTTATTAGGTTTAAAAATATCAAATCGTTCGTAGGTAGTTTAGTTAGAGACGATTTGGATGGGTCATGAAGTTGGGTCAAGCTCAATGTAGATAAATGATAAAGTTGGTTTAGAGAGAATTTCGATGGGTCAAAAAGAGCATAGCACACGTGGGCTACCTCCTCTGGAGGACGGAAGCGGCAGAGTTTCTCTGTAGTGTTTACTATTAAAACATTGCATTTTAGTTTGTATTTATCTAGTATTTAGTTCCCGAAATTGACATTTGACTTCTGCGGATCTCAATCTTCTATCTGCATTTTGCACATTTACCCAGATGTTGTTTATAGAACAGCGTTATAACATCATATATAATAGCAAATTAAGGAGCCCAGGATAAACCAATATGAGCATTCTTGGTAGTTGATGTAGCTTAGTTGAAAGAGTGTCCGAGTGTTATACATCATTGAACTGGTAAAATTGCCTTCTTTTTAATGACTTAAAATCCAATATGGCTGCCATAAGAAACACAAAAGTTGATAGTGATTTCAGAAAATCCAAACGTTGGAAATGAAAATTAATTAAATTATTGGTGAAAAGTTGATCTAAGAATATTTTTGCAAATTTAAAAACAAAAAAGATACGGTAGTTTGAAGAAAATGCATCATTTCGGTTTCCTCCGCCAGGGTCTTCACAGGGTGTTCCTTCCGGAGCTATCTTCGAGTGAGGGTACTTAGAATTTGTAACACTATTAATTCAAAAATAGACCTTTTAAATTAAATAAATTTAAAAATACTTTTTACAATTTGAGAACTTAAACCGTCATAATAACGGTATATGATATAATCTATCTAATATTTACAATTCAGAGCTTTTTATATTATTTGTTGTGGAATGGTGATGCAGCACCTTCCAGCTGTGAGAATTACAACTTGAGGATACTGCTTACAATGCATTCCTCGAAATGTTTGAATTGCTAGAGCCGAGACCGTGAGGCCGAAGGTCCTTGTCTACACGTGACTATCAGCGAATATAACAACTCCCCTTCCCCCTGTTTGATCAAAAGTTAATACCTAATACTTAAAATTAAGTAGTATTAACTTTTGTTAGATCATTTTATATTTCGTCTTCTTCTTCTTCAGCTTGGGTTTGGATAGCTGGTCGTTTTCTTGCAAAAATACTGCTTAGTGTTTGACTATCTTTCGCTCTTGTGTTCTATACGGAGGTGGTGAACCATCATTTAATGGAGCTATGGTGATTCTGGGTAGTTTTTTACAGCGACACTAAGATAATATCTACAAAACAAATAGACTCACTAGAAGTATTGTCGTGACAATGGTGAACCAAAACAGGTGTTTATAGACAAATGTTTGATGATTAATTTGTCTAGCTCTATAGAATATTGACTCAATTTATGCTGGGCAATTTTGAGATCTTCATCGGGGATGTCCATTATTGGTTTGTGGATGGATCTCGACTATGTCTCGATTAAATGTTTCTTCGTCTATTTAAAGTTTTTGTATTTACGCGATAAAAGTTTTTATTACTGAAGTAGTGACAGATACCTGGTTTTTGAGAAGATTTTTAATGTCTTTCGCCTTGACTTTATCAGTGTATTCAATGAAGTAGTCAGCATCGGAGGCATCGAGATTTCCAGACCGGGCCTATATCGTTAAATATTCCGGTCTCTCCCTGATCTATTTTTTCGTATCTGCGATTATTTCTTTGTATTTTAAATTGATAGAATCGTATATTTGATTAACCGAGCTGACGTGATTTTGTATTTCGGATCTGAAAGATAACATCCTAGGATTCTAACATTTGCAAGAGCTTTTTTTATGTAAAAAAGACCTTTGTACACCAAGAGTGTCCATTTGTCGTTCGACACTCCGACAGCCTTCTTCATGGAAAACTATTCCAAGTGTGTTGTTGATAAGTGTTACGGAAAATTGGAGCAGCCCGAGAAATTTGTAAAGAAGAAGAGTTCTTGTTCAAGATAGGGTTTTAGTCAATGGTTTTGGTCTATCGAAGTTGACTTTAGTTGACTGATTTGTTCGGGTCTTAAGAAGAATGGCGGAGGTTTGAAAAACATCTGTAATTTCAAAGAAGCCATTAAATTGCTTTTGACCTTTAGATTTTATTTGTGGCTCTTTAACCTACTTTATTGCCAAGTATGTATTCAGGGGTACTAGATACGTGCTCGTTGAACCTTGCTGTTTCCTGTTATCGTTCCTTACGTATTTCGATATTAACTTTTCTTGGTTGTATAATGTTTCAGGTGGTCTATTTGACGTGTGACCAAAGATACGTTCAAACGGCGTAAACCCGTGGGTTTTTGGTACTGTAATAGCAGATCACTTGGTAAGGTAATACATTAAAGGCACGTTCTCTAGAGTTTTCAGCTACATTTGCTCTGATCATTTTTGACAAGATGCGTGGAATCTTTCGATGGATCCATTAGAGTGAGTGCAATTTACGCTAGAGAAGGTTACTTTTATTTTAAATAGTACACACAGGTCTTTAAATAGTGAGTTGTCAAATTCACGATTATAGTCGCAGTGTATCCTTCGGGATAGATATTACGAATTTACAATTGTCGTCGCTTTTTTGTCGTCTATTGCGTAAACCTCTGTGAATTTTCTAAGTTCATCTCGAATCGTCAGTGCGTAATATCTGGTTGGGTATTCGAAAATGTCAATGTTTTTTTTTTAAATTGGGTTATCGGCGTCTTCGTTCTGATGAGGGGCCTACTTAGGTTTTTTGTTTTTACCTTTTGACATATTCCGCACCCTGTAATTAATTTTTTGACGTCTTTCGTTAGGTTGGGCCAATTGTATTTTTCTCTTATGCGTCTGACTCACCGATGAAAATTGGTTTTGCCCGAATGGTAGTCTAAAATTTTGGCTATTTTGTCGGCTTCTGGTGTTTTTACAAATTCTGGCATATTTTAAGTTTTATTTCTTAAAATAGGACATAAACAAGTGTTGGGCTACAGTTTCCGGATTGAATGGTATTGGGATAATACAATATTTTTTATCTTTTATGGTTTTGCTAGAGACAATGTTAAGGCTCCTGTTTTCAAAATGAAAATTTTTTCGAAGATGTTTTCGATTATTTTATAATGCATTTTCTCTAGTTTATTTTGCCAGAAAAAAGTAATAATTTGTTTATGTGATTTGTCTAAAAGCTTTGAACATTCGACCTTGGAATAGCCAATTATTGATTTGGTTTGGTACACGTCTACAAACTTGTATTCCTGTGTAATGTGTTCGTCGTTTATATCGACGGCATTGGGTCTGTTTAGTTTTGGTCTTCATTTTCGCTATTTTGTTCATTAGAAGCAAAAATGGAGAATTTTGATCGAACTTTTGCGCATTCTTGGGAGTAATTAATTTTGTTGTGTTGATGGTCGGTGGTCCGTAATAAGCCCGAACTCTCTTTCAAAAAATAAGGTTGGAATACTTTACTGCTCATACAATCTCCAGTAGCTCCCTTTCAATTGTGGAATACTTGGTTTCTGCGCTACAGAGTGTTCTGGATACAAAAGCTATTGGGAGATCTTTTCTGACTGGTCCTTGTGACAGCACGTCGCCTATTGCAAATGCGCTTGCATCTGTAGTAAGGAGGAGAGTTTCTTCAAAATTAAGCTAGATTAGAATGCGTTTTTGTATTCAGAACCAAAGAAGAATTGGACGTCTTTCTTTAGGAGCTTAAATAACAGCTTTGACACTTTTGCAAAGTTTGGAATGAATCGGCGCGCGGCGGTAATATTCCGCTAACCCCAGAAAGGATTGTCCTTCGGGTTTTTTGGGTCTGGGAAGTATTTAACGCATTCATAGGCACAGATAATTTCTTTTTTAAGAACTCGCTCTTATCTAGTTCAATTTTGAGATTTGCGTTTCGGAGACGCTTAAAGACTTGTTTTAGTCAGTCTATGTGCTCATGTCTGGTGGGCGAATAGATTATTATGTCGTGCAAGTCCATAGTATTCCAAACAGAAATTTGTGATCATCTCTCATTAGATTAAATCGTTCAAGAAAGATCGATAGTTTTTGGTATGGCGTTTGCATTTAAAATAGAATTCACAATTTCACCGTTTTCTTCAACATGTACCATAGCACTTTGTAAATAAACTTTTTCTTTTTCTTGGGATATTAACAGGGCGTCAATATTTTTTATAATACATGTTATTTTAAAGATTTTCTCTGTGCGGGCATCGATAGAAATTTTATTGTTTATCTCATTTTTATTGACATTATTTGGTGTTGTAATAATGCCGACTTTATGCAATGGAATTGTTTTAAAGCTCGTTATGAATTTTTTTGATTTGAGATCTATTATACATTATAGTATCAAGAAAATCAAGTCCTAAAATGCTATCAAAAACGATATCTAGATTATAAATATATACCTTATGTAGGTTACCTGTCTCAAAAGGGACAATGGTCGATTCAAACATGGGCAATTTTTTATTTGTAATACCCTGAATGGTTGCGTTTTCTCGTAACCTATTGAGAAATTTTTTTACGGTATTTTCTTTAAAAATACGTATGTCTGCTTCGTTGTCGATTTGAAGCTTAATCGCATATTTAGTACAGGCTCTTGCGGTTGACACTAAGAAATGGGTTTAAAGGAACTCTTGTTTGGGAAAATTCACGTTGGGGCTGAAATCGTCTAAATTCATTGTCTGAATCTGACTTCCATTGATTGGATAGTGCGGCCCGGAGGGTAGTTTTTCTGAAGGGCAGAGGAAAATTTTGAAAATCTGAGCTGCCAGTTATTCAAAATGGGTTCTTTGTGTTTGGTCGTTACCGGTATAAAATTCTTGGTATTTCAACTTACTACCATCTTAAAAATACTAGTCGAAATATTGTGCTTCTTCGTAAAATGGGTAATCATAATTTACATGGTGAGCTCTCTGTTGGTTTGGGTAAAAATTCGAATTTGATGAACATGATTTTGGTGGTCTATATTGAGATGAAAATGTGTTGGGTCTATTTTGCTGGGAACAATGGGGTGGTTGGCTAGAGGAAGGAAACTGCCTTTGATAGTTTATGTTACCATTATTTTGAGAAAAAACAGGTTGGGACATTTTATAAATTGTGGTGAATGTTTCCTAATTGATGGGGGAGGTTTAGGAGCATTTGGTTTATTCATTTTTTAAGTTTTGAAATAGGAGAGCTGTAGCTCTCGTCTAATGCGGGAGTAAACTACTAAAAGATCACTCGGATTAAAAGGGTATTTAGACTCATTGTTTCAATTAATCTAGTTTGGGCAGCTTTTTCATCGTTAGTACGGTAGAAGCTTTCTGCATACTTAAAAGTGTATTTGCCCTCAAAACTTGTTTTGAATGTAAGGCGGACTCACCAGGTATTTGACGCAGTCTTCGAAGGTCCTGTATAAGAGATATCGTCTTTTATACAGGACCAAAATGAAGTTTAAAACATTATTTAATCTCATACCAGTTGCCAAAATGAAGTTTAAAAAATTATTTAATCTCGATATATGTAGCAGGGTTCCTTGAATGTATTAATTGCGCGGCTCGACCTTTAACTTTGTTTTTATGTGAATCTTAATAAGTCAGATGTTGCCATTTTATAAGCACAATAGCACGTGTTCAATAAAGTACCTAGGGAGATGATGATCGCCTTCAGAATCAGGCACTATAGAAAATATTTCGGAAAGCCTGTAAGGCTCAACTTCTACGTCAGCACTCTGTGTTGTTTGCTGTGTAGATGGCTGAGTTTGATGCGTTTATTGAATGTTGAGCTTGTTTTGTTTGTTGGATTTTTTTTAAATATTGTTTTTTATTTACAAAAATGGTTTAATAAAATGGGCAAAATACAAAATATTAGGCAATTCTTTGGAAACACAAAATTACCATTTAAAAATTCACATTTCCTCTAAATTAATAAAATGAAAATCAGGGTAGTGTGTAGAAAAATCATGTATAAAAAATCGAACGGTAAAAAAAAATAAAAATAAGATACAACATTTAAACGGGATAATTCAATGTCACTTACGTTAGCAGGAGTCATCTTATTCTCTGAGTGCTGCCAGGGGCTTCACTGGCTGTTCCTTCCGCAGCTATCTTCGGGTTAGGACAATGTGGTTCTTTTCTTCGGTAAGGGACTGAGATCTGCCAACAGTTAGGCCTTCTGCTGACGTTAGATGAATCCTTAGACTATGAAAACAAGAGAGACCCAACTATCTACATTTCACACGGATCATAGATTGAATTTGTTCCCTTTCCCTTTTCTCTCTTTGTCAAATATTCTAAGCCAAATTTTAGTGAATTTCTCCAATATGTTTATATATTTTCATAACACAGTTAGATGTATATCAAAAAACTACACACAATAATTGACCTTAGACTATAAAATATTGTTTTATTATCTAAGTAATTAAGTAAGGTCTTTAAAAAATTACAAAATTGTAATAATAAAAACATTACCAAATAGAACTGATACTCATTCATAACAATCATCACAGCACTCTTGTTTTATAGTCTAATTGCAAAACAGACGCTGCAATGTTGTCATTTTTGGTACCGCGTTCGATCGTTGTTCTTTAATAATTTTTTTTTAGTTTTTTAATGATTTTGTAAGTTCTGTGTTGTAGTACTTAAATAAATGAAAAACTATGGTGAGGAAGTGTGTTCGTTTGTGGAAATACAGACTATTTAAGACCGGAAGTATCAAATCACAAGTAAGTCTTGACGTAATTAAGGTTAGATATCAGTGGTGTCCGAACCGTAAGGCCTTAGCATTTACACATTAATTTAATATTTAAGCCATTTGAGTATCTTAATTGGCATGGAAAACAAGAATAAAATGGGTGTTGATTGAACAAAATCAAAATCTTGCCAATATTGGGTTTGGTTTTACATAATGTAAACATTGAAATACATACTAGCTCTCCAAATGCTTAAATGCGTTATTTACAATACAAATCTACTATTTTGGATGTGAATAAGTTCTATATTTCTATGGCTAAATGTTTTTATTTAAAAACAAACGTATTTTTTACGAATTTTTAAAATGACTCTTGATTATAAAACATTTTGTTTAAATCATATTGTTCATTCCTTTTTCAGGCTTCATTTTTGTGTAAGATTTCAACTTAATTGGATAAATAGTTTTTTTATACTGGCTCCTCACCAAAATTTTACCAGTTTATTCCTAGGTTACACTTGATTTTTGGGCAAAATTTGAGGTAAATTGGATTAGCAGTTCTTTAGTAATATTTTTTTTAACATTTTATTAGGCCACCATTTTGTTCTGTCATATTGGATGTTAACAAAAATATTACCATGACTCTTAATTTTTTACCAAAATTTGAAGTCGATCGGATAAGTATTTTTACAGCCAGAAACGTGAAGTTCTGCAAAAATCTCGGAGTGTGATTTCTATACAATTACACTACTTTCCTGTTATAAGAAAATTCAAAGAGATCGCAAAATATTTATATCACCTGCTTTCTGATTTTAAACTCACTGCCCGAATTTCTGACTACGCGTCCAACAGATACTTAAAACTGGTAAAAACACATTAAATTGCTTCCTGTAAACATATATTAAATTAAAGATAACGAGCCGCTGCTGGTTCAGTCTACAGTGAAAGCCAACAGGGTTGCAATTTTTGGGACCGGCGACGCAGAGGAAGATATATGTTTTCTCTTGCACCCATAGCACGCGAAAAATAATGATAGATCCCACTTTCGAGTCTATTTATGAATGAAATGTTGAGTCTATCTTTTGTTTTATAGTTTAAGGATGAATCCTACCTACTGCGCCAATTTGCAACATTAACTTAAAAATTCACTTTTTAAAAAGTGTATTGATATACTTTTTACAATTGAACCTAAACTGATATAATAACGATATATAATATGAACTAATATTTATAATTTAGAGTTTTTTATATGTTGCTGAAACCTTCAATCTGTGTGAATTCTAACTTATGTTTGGATTTTCTAAAACCATAACTAGCTTTTGTTTTTCTTATGGTCTTATTGGGTTTTTTGACATTAAAAAATACGTAATTTTATTTTTTCAATGATGTATAACACTTGGACAAAAAGCAATAAACTATTTTGCAAAAAACACAAAATTGATTTTTAAGAAAAACACATTATTGGGTCAGCACGGAGAAATTGAAATAATCACTGATGTGGAATAAATAAAAAAATTCATACACTCTTTCAACTAAGCTACATAAAATACCAAGAATACTCATATTAGATATAATGCTATTTTCCTTTATATAAAATAAGGCTTGGTTTGGTATATACATTTTAACAAATGTTTTTACTGGGTACAGAGTCGCTTCGTAAGCTTAATTTAATATGTGCATTTACGTTTTTGTAATATATTAGCTCGATGTTTCTCGTGAAATCATCTCCGAAATCACGAGATAATCCACGAAATAAGTTATTTACGTGTATCTGGAACAAATCTCAAAAATGTGAAATTACATTCATCGACTATTAATTAAGTAATTAAGTATGAATTGTGTTATATTTTTATCTTTTTGGTCAACAAATAAAATAATTGCCTTAAAAAAAGTCATGTAAAATCAACTGACATTTTAATACGAATCAATTAGTTGATATAACAGATTTGTACTTTCCCCACTACAGCAGCGTTTTGTTTCCCAAGGCGTGACACAGTTTTACTTTCGCTTACGATTTCTATGTTTCTTGTAGATCGTATTCCATGTCTGTATAGAAATATTATTCAAATGTTTACAAATTATAAATGACTCTCTAATCTTTTGTTTATAGAAAGGCGCAAGAACTGTGGTTTCTTTTAACTTTATAATATGTTCAGTAGAATGTTAATGTTCAAATATTCAACAGCAGATCCTACAATTTGTTTCTCTCCTATCTAATACATAGTTTAATTCAGTCAATGTATCCTATATATAATATTTTAATTCAAGAATTTTATATGCTACGTAGTTGGGTTTGAAAAGTTATTGCTATTATGTTTATCATCTTTTAGCCACCGCAATTTTCGTACGCATACTTCCTATCGGTAATGCCTTCAGTGTGCTGCCTAGGAGTTGAATTATAATATTTTCGAAATCTAGGACTGCATAACGCACTGAAATCTTCTTTAAAAACTGCAATATCCGAATTCGTTACACTGTAGTAAATTTTCAAAAATTCCACCATGTTCACGACACATTACAGCTCGACTACTCATTTCTTTGGAACACGTTTTCTAACATTTGAGGCTCATACTTCTTTCTTCTAAGTTTTGAAGAGTGGCTGGGTTTGTTTCATATCTCCAAGTAAAGAAACAGAGCAAAGTAAGGTCGGATAAATGGGCAGGCCATCGTACTGGGCCACTGGTTAAAATAACTTTATTATCAAAATGCTCGATTAAGTAATTAAGAACTTCTCTGTAATGTGAGCGGTGCACAGTGGCAAGCCTTAATGCTACTTAGTGGCCAAAACCTTCAAAATATCGTTCAAGTAAAACTCTACAGATATTTTTTATTCAAAATTGTAAAATCTACTGTTAAAAAAAACGCTCCAACCCGAAAATGAAGTGTGATTAGGTTATATATTGATATAAGGCCAATTCAGGAAAAATGGAATCCGGAATCGACTCTGAAATCGAAATAATTGGACCGATATCTTTGTAAATTTCATAAAATAGGTTTCAAGCAATAACTTTTTTTTTTAATTCCATGTAAAATTAACCATTGCACCATTCTTTAGAGATAATATAAAGTAATAACAACATTTCCATTTTTATTTGAAACACTGTAATTTATTAAAGTGTTTGCTTCTATACTAATCCTCCGTACTTCAAGTTCACTAATGAAAAATACCACTAGCCAAGCAAGGCGAAGTTTTGCGCTAAGGCCAGAAGGTAAGGCTAGGTTATGCTTATTCGAAAGAAAATAAATCTGGCTACCCAAAGTTGCCCGTTGTTAAAATAGTATAGTTGTGCGTGATTCTGTGTTGAAAATATGTTTGAGATAAGTCGAGAGTATCTTTCTGATAGTTTTATTACTAGTTGTAGTGAGCAAGAGTTTTTTTTTGTTTAAAAGATGGAGACAGGCTAATAGAGTTTTTTAGAAAAAAATTGAAAATTGGTTGACTGGCGAGATGATATTTAAAGAAATTGTGAATGTCTTAAAAGTACCACATCCTACTAGCGGAAGACCTATAAAAGATCTTGAAGGAAGTTCGGCAGGAAGTAAAAGAAGGAAGTTACCTAAATTGGAAAAAACATGTGATATGATACTTTCAGAATTACAAGGCCTTTTGGTTCGAAAGTTAAGGTCAGAAGGGAAAAAAGAGGAGGCAGCCGTGATGAAATTCTGCTTAATCATAAAACTTGTTTTTCACATCTTTTTAAGTCAATGAAAGTAGAGTTTTAATTTTGGCTTTTCACTGTATGAAAAATTTGTCGTTTATTAACAAACATTTTATTTTATATTAACCACATCTGTTAGCCATATTAATAGTACTCGAGGGAATCCTTCTTAGATTCTGATATTTAGTGTCTTATCTATTAATAACGAAATCAACTTGATTACTATTTTCACTATACGTTATTTTAGAAATTAGTGCTTTTCAAAATAAGTTCTTAAGCCGCAATTTTGTTTCCCCTTTTTTGATTTTTCTAAAGGACTAATCAGTTTCTTCTCTCCACACAGGTAATCTTCCCGACAAATTTCATCATAATCAGATTAATAGTTTGCTAGGTATTATGTTCACAAAACAAGTTTACACATATACTTGCACATTGGACACACCCATACACACACCTACCCACACCCACATTCGCAAAACAGGTTTTTTTTTATTAAGGGCTTCTTAACCTAGAACATCGATATTTGACCTAAAAAGTGGGAGTTAAAATTTTCGCCGTAAAACACTTTTAAGTCAAAATACTAATTTTTTACCCTGTATATTACAAGATTTGAATAAAGGAACATCTTACGATGGTCCGACAATGGTGTTCCATTAAGCTATGTCCTAAAAATTTGAAAAAATTGAGAAAAATATAATTATACAGATGCTCAACAGTTATGTCCGGATGGTCACATAAGACCTCACTACTGTGCAGTGCTCCATATTGTTGAAATTAAATTCGCTGTAAAACTGCTAAAGATAGGGTATTAAGATGATTGTTAGGTTTTCAAAAGCTTAAAAAGCTATTCCGAAACTAAACAAGAGTTATATGTTTTAACATTACCATCATGTTTTCGAACAGAAAAGGAACTTATAAGATACATTTCAAATTTCTTGAAATGTATCTAAACTAAATTACATCGCACTTAGATGTTCTTGTTTAAAGAAAAGATATCGTATTGAAACTAGAACACGGTATACGCAACATCAGCACGAAAATACTAATAGAGAAACTTGGATGTAAATTCTCATCATTAGCCATCATCCATCATCATATCCTTTTGGTTTGTGTTCAAAATTCTTACACTTTGCAGTTTGGAAATTATAAACCCGTTTTATCAACCAATGTCAATTGAATTTTTGATTGTTTTTTCGGCAATTAGCTCATCTGTTTTAACATTAACCTAAAAATATAACATAATTTATACTTAATTACTTAAATAGCTGATCAATTTAGTTTAAAATTTTTGACGTTTTTACCAGATACACCTAAATAATTTTAGAATATTTAAAATGGTAATTTCTTGAGATACACAGTTCATATAATCATATGACTAAAACGGGACCCGAAACCTGTTTGCTTGATTTTTTTATATGCTTTGCTTTTTAAAAGATATTGTGCAAAAGTTAACTTGTCAGGTCGGCGGGCATATGCATTTTTACCATTTTAAAACGCGGTCTATAATTTAAATATTTTTCCGACAATCTTAAAAAATTAAAAAAAAAGAAACTCCTTGTAACTTATTTTATATTCTGGTACTTTTGTGTATGTGGTGTACCAAATTTATAGAATTTACTACTAACATACGAGGTAAGTACATACTTAAACAAATGAAAATTAAAATTTGAATCCACTGTTCCTCGAAAGAAGCTTTTTTGAACATATGTTTAGTAAAATCTATAATAAGTAAAGGAATTATTTCAGTGACGGATCTGGAGATTTGGGAATTTGAACCTTAATAATCTTTCAGGGCCTCCAAGGAGCGTATCACTCCGCGAAAAACATACGACTTTCGAAATCACTAGGGTTTCTTGTAATTTCCATTCGATTTTTTTTATTTTGGCCTCAATTTCGGGATTTCGGGACTTATTTCGTGGATGATCTCATGATTTCGGAAAAAAACATCAATTATTTCACGAGTAAGACAAGGTCCCCTCCATATAGTTATGTTATAAAAGTTAAATACACACTAGTAAAAACATTTGTTAAAATATGTATACCAACCTTTATCTTATATAAAAGGGAAATTCAATAATATGATAAAATATAAAAATAGTGTACAAATATATGTAATTGAAAAATGGAAAAATGTGCAACTTCCTTTTCTAAAAAAAAAATAGTTTTATTTTTAAGCATGATATATAAGAAATAAAATAATCATAATTTTAAATTAAATTTGAATATTTTCAAGTTGGTGACAATGAATGCAAGTGGTAATTACACGCGCACCCTTTTTATTTTTAAACTTTGAGAGGTGGACGTGACTGGTTTCAAAACGTAACGGTACACACCCCGCCCTGACGTTGCAACAATTTTTTCCTTGTACAACAGAATCGTATTGTTATTATTTATTGTTTCTATTATGGCTTTAATGATCGTTTTGCTGACAAATCTGGGCTAACCTAACGCTATCGCGACAGATTCACCTAATAATATAGGTTTGGTTAAAAAAATCATTGTTTTAAGATAGACCCCGAATTTTGTTCATCCTCATACAATTGACGCGCCATCACGGGCTTTATTTACGGCAAACCTAACCACTCCTAATCTAACCTGTAAATAATTATTATTTTTATTAATTATAGTTTCGTTAAAAAGATCTAAAAAATGGTTTTGGGATTCGAACACATATCCTATTACGTAGGCAACGTCGGAGTCTAGCGGGCTATATATCCTAAAACGATTTCAAATTCGAGGTGGTATTGCCAACTTTGTAGAGCAATAAAAAGTAATGTCGAGAAGAGGGTCACTATGACACTACTTTGAATATCGAAAAGACGTCTTTATGATTACAAAATAGAAAATCTCTTTTAAGCAACTTTCAAAACATGTGATTTTTTCCATAAAAATGCATATAATCCGCATAGCATCTTGCATTAAAAATTCTTCAATTCTTACAATGTAAGATGTTCGAAAAAATATTTCACATAGTCTAACGTGCCGCCTCACTATAGGCAACAGGTAAACAAGCCATGAAGCGTGATATTAATTTATGTTCAGGTGTTGGCTACAATGTAGTGACACGATAGATTGTGAGAAATATTATTTCGCACACTGTGACGTCACATCGTGAGAAATGAGGAAATTTCAATGCAAAGAGCGAAGTAAACATAATTTTATTATTAATTTAATTTTCAAAAAGTTTCCTATGCAGACGTAGAAAAAGTATAGCGTAAAACACGTGCGAAAAGGACATTTCATAGTCGTGTGTTTGCTGAACTCTCCTTTGACTCGTGACACCAAACTTCCACATTCTTATGAAATGTGGGAGTTGTGGCATTTGCTGCACAATGTACTATACCTGAATTATTGTACAGTATTTTTTTTTATTAACGTCTATTTTTTGTAAATGACTATGCTGTAAGCCTTGCAACAGGAAAATATATATGACCAGAAATATTTTTAGATCGATTATCAAATTCGTAAATAACCCCACTATATCATTTCCGTAAATAATTTTCATCATTCTATGGCTTGCCATTTTATTATATTAGCAATTTTTAATTCTCTTTAAACTGCCTGTATTGATTGCTTAATTGATCTCTGTCGTAATAAGCTATTACGTTTACGATGCTTTTTTGATCGAAAATTGAAATTTGTAAAAAAACGTTGTTAATAGTTATTTTTTATAGGCAGTGCCCCCTTGTTTATTCATTTGCTAAGGAATTCAATAAACAACTTAGAACTTAAAACTTTTTTAGTTTTTCTTTTTGCGATATCTTTGTATCTTTTCTCAACCTTGCCTTTTCTTTATATGATTTATTAACTCGTCGCACTTTTTCTTTTATCTTCTAAATATGAAGTCTATGAAGAGAGCATATGCTATCCTTTCGTAATGCCGATGTCTGTAATGTATGCCTAACATTATTAAAATTTGACAAAATTTAAATAATCATTGTTAAAACTTCTTTATCCAAAGTTTGCAATTTTGTATATATTTTTTTTGGCTATTTTTGTGTAACCTCTCGAAGTTCACTTGCAGCTTTATAATGTGCACTGAATACAGAAGATTGGAACGCTGTTTTAAAACATCTCATTAATAAAGATAATTTAAAAATATTTTTACCAAATTTAAAAGAAAACCTTGCTAAATAAATCGAAATTAGATTTTTGAGTATTATGCGCGTATTTTTTTATACTTTTTTGAGGTCTAGGAAAAATAAAAAAAATTATATTATGAGAACCGTGACGAAACATATATAAAATTAGTAGATATAGCGCAGAAATAAAATGTACAGTAATAAGAAAAAATATAAAACATTTACTATATTTAAAGCAATATTTTGCTTTATTTAAATGTGTTCAGATTATCTGTTGCGTTTAGAATGACAAACAAAAATCTTTTTTGGCTTTGTTAATAATTTGTTTGATACACGTATTCGACTTCAAATGTCATTGACAACCTAGTGAAATGAATGTTATCTGGAACCTGCGGGGCCGTAACTTATATGGGGGGTATAACGCTTAACAGCATTATTATAGAATTATAGATATGCCACTGAATTATTCCTATAAATATTTTGGCTGCCCCTATTTAGGAACTCCCTATATTTGAGAGATGCAAAATGTATAGTACATGCTACATTTATCTAAAGAATAAAGAATACATGGAGGGGAGACTTCACGCATCACTGCTTACGAATATAAGCCCGTAGCTTTAGAGTTAGCATTTAGTTTACACTTGAAAAGGATTGGAAATATACCATTCGAAACGTTGTGAAACCAAAATAATAAAGGCAAGCAAGTCCGACAGAACGAGTTTTCTCATTCTACATTTTCTACCACATTCAAACAAATGTTGGAAGCCCGGAACGGATCTGGTATCAGCGAAAAATTCCAAACCTACAAGAGGATAACGATAAAGTCGATGAAATGATCCAGATTTCTTTTCTGTGTGAAGCCCACAATGAGAATAAAAGCCCAGTAGGTTTTAGAGTTAAAGCGCCGATACCAGGCAATAGGGTAAGACATATCTTAGATAATACTAGTAAAGCTCTAAAATGTTCACAAATAAGTTACCACCGATGGAAGATATCTATACTAGCGTCCGAGTCGATGCAAAGATATAAACAAATCAAGGATTATACTATAGAAGAGGATTACGGGCCAGTTTTTTACAAAATTGAAAAGACCTGCGAAAGACTTCGGGAACAGTTGCACACCAAACACCAAGAAAAATTGTAGAATCTTCGATTTCGCCGCAAAACCGAACCAACAAAAGATGCTCGAAAGACCATAGTCACCGTATCCCAAAGAATGCTATCATAGACAGAAGAACAGTTGTTGACCAGGGGCCTTAATTTTGCAACGGCATCAAACTGCATACCTGTTATAAAAATAATTGCAGCTGTTGAAATCATCAACATCCCTCAGCCTGAAGCAGATTAATTCCGGCATAAAATAAGGACCGTTCTGAATAAAAAGATTAAGACATCAACTAATATATCTAAACAAGAAAAAACTACACTTAAGCACAGATTAACAATTAATAACTTAAGCGTCTCCAGAAAAAACGTTCGATAAAGATTCTTCCTGCAGCCGAAGTCTTGACGAAAGGAAAACTACAGAATACTACCGAACTCCAACAAGTGCAATCGAGAGCAAGGTATACAGGACATTAAAGATATGTTGTGCCTACATCCTAGACAGGATACCTAGCAAGTTAACGCTACGTTACAGCAGCAAGCCACCCCATCTTTATGGTTTGCCAAAGGTTTATAAGCCGAACATGCTTCTAAAACCAATTGCTAGCTCCAGGGATTCAACAAGAAGTGGTTTGTGCAAATATTTGTGAGAAATCATTTAACCTTTACAAGGTAAGGCGAATTTATTTGTTGGAAATTCAAACTATTTTGTTAATATTCTTAAGGTCATCACATTAGGGCAATAGGATAGATTTGTTAGTTGTGATGTAGAAAGCTTATACACAAATGTTGCGATATGTGAATCATTAGACTTAAATAGGCAACAGTTGAGAAAAGACGAAACGCACTTTGAGTGAATGACTTTGCCTGTGGATGGTTTGATGGACCTATTGGAATGATCCGTAACATCTACTTTCAAGTGAAATAAAAGCTTTTCTCACAAGATGAAGGTCTTTCGATGGGGTCATCTCCCTCTTTAGTGGTAGTCAAAATTAATATGGAATTGTTCGAAGACCACGCAATAAATACTGCTCAAATCAAGCCTTAACTTTGGCTTAGTTATGTGTAATCTGCAATGATTTGACAGAATTTTTCAATCACTTAAATAGCATAAGAATTTGTATTAAGTTTACAATGGAGAAAGAGAAAAATTCCTCTTTACCTTTTCTTGACGTTTCGTTAAGCGGTCTCCAGAAGGCAACAGAACTATAGTGTATCGACAACCCACACACACCGGATAATATCTCAAACAGGGATCTAACCATTCTACAGCAACAAAAGGGGGCATCAGAAGAACTCTTTACAACAGAGCCAGAACAACTTGAGACCTTGAGGCAGAAATTGAAAAAAGATCTGTTACAGAATGGTTATTCTGAAAGATTAATAAGTAATATAATATTATATTTACAAAATGATAGCAAACTAGAATACACTTCGACCTACAAGAAACATCACCATTTCTCACAATACCCTATAGTAAGGGAACATCTGAAAAGATTCTGATAATAGCCAGGGATTTCAATATCAAAACTTTTAAATCGGGAAATACGTTAAAAAACCTTCTCGCAAAAACTAAGACAAAGGATATTGACAAGAAAAAATCGGTAAATTTCTTTACCCGGAACTTCCCTCTTTATGATTTTTTTCCATTTGTTAGGAATAGTGAAATGTGACCCAATTTAGTTCAGTATATAGTCACAGTATATATGCGTTACATACACTGTCTTTTTATTTTTATTTGTTCCATCAGATTGGATTCCTACCAATATTTTACTATTTTCTTCCTCCCTATGCTACACTTGACTTTTAGGCATAATAAAATAAATTTAATAAGTAGTTTTTATATTGACACATACCATTTTGCTACGTCATATTGAATTTGTACCGGTTTATGCCACTTTCACATTCAGTTTTTCTGCAAAATCAATTGCACAAGATTTTTTTACATTGATTTTTTAAAAAAAATATTTTCCTGCCATTTTGTTTTGCCTTCTTAAACTGAAACCCGTATTATCAGACTTTACCTACTCCGCTGGTCCGCAGATACTTCCCAGATATTAAGTTTTTAACTAGTTTTCGTTAACGATCCTCTTGTTGTTATGTTATACTGGTGTATTATTTGGGGTTAGGAACCAGTTTGCGAAAACCATTAAGAAACTTAATATCTGGAAAATATCTGCGGATTAACATAGTAAGTAAAGACTGATAATATGGGTTTCATGCAGGATATGGAATCTATATATTTGTCCTGAGGACGCAACAATAGAGTTGTGAAACGTCGACAATAATTTAAAAAAGCCGTTAGTTCCTTTATTGGACCCTAACCTCAAATAATACACCATTCTATCATAACTACAAGAGGATCGTTAACGAAAACCATAGAAACATAGTATCTGGGAAATATCTGCGGACCAAAGGAGTAGGTGAAGACTGATAATATGGGGTTAATGCAGAATATAGAAAGTTATATGTGTCCTGAGGATGCAACAATAAAGTTGCGAAAGTCGACTATTTAAAAATAGACTTTTGGTTTTTTTTACTAGATCCTAACTCCAAATAATACACCACTGTAACATAACAACAACGGGTTTGTTAACGAAAACCATTTAGAAACTTAATATCTAGGAAATATCTGCGGACCAACGGAGTAGGTAAAGACTGATAATAGAGGTTTTCTGCAGTTTCGAAACGTCGATAATTTAAAAAAAAAACTTTTTTTTCTGGTCTTAACTCCAAATAATATACCATTCTAACATCCTTTTTTTAACATTGTTCAGCCATGTTGGATTTTTACCAAAATATTATCAGGTCATCCTCATATGACCCTTAATTTTTGGTCAAAATTGAAATCGTTTTGAGTATTTGAGCTACGTCGCGAACTGACAGACAGACCGACAGACGGACCGACGGAATTGATAAAACATTGTTTTTTGGCATCTAGGGAAGCTAAAAAGTGAATATATGTAAAAAAAAATTTATTTGGCAGCAATTTTGTTCCGCCATCCTGAATTACTAACTGGTTTTACTAGTTGAGCACTATGCTACAATCAGTTACGGCACACAATTTGAAATCATTAAGTAGTTTCTTGTTTTTTGTTTTGTTCCGCCATTTTGGATTCGTTCCAAAATTTTACCAATTGATTCCAACATAATACTATAACGGGCCGACAGAATTGATGAAAAATATTTTATGGCATCTAGGGACGCTAAAACGTGAAGATATATAAAACCTGAGAGGATGATTTTTTTCACGATTATAAACATTTTATTTGGCCGCCGTTTTGTTCTTGAATTGGTACTACAGTTTTATTAGTTGACCGCTATACCACAATTAGCTATGGCAGACAATTTGAAATCAATTCATTAAGTAGTTATTCAGGCTGAATTTTTAAATATGTTAATAAGCCGCCATTTTGGTATGAATACAGGATGGCATTTTGGCACTTTATTCCAATATAATACTTGATGTTTTTTGCAAAATTTGAGAGAAATTGGATGAGTAGTTTTTTAATAATCTTTTTTTAACATTTCACTAAGCCGCCATTTTGTTTCGCCATATTGGATTTTTATCAAAATCTTACCAGGCCATCCCCATATGACTCTTAATTTTTGACCAAAATTTCAAGTCAATCGGGTAAGTAGTCTTTAAGCTATGGCGCGAACTCACAGACAGACAGAAAGACCGACAGACGGAATTGATAAAACATATTTTCTGGCATCTACCGACGATAAAACGTAAAGATGTGTAAAAGTGAGAGGGCAACTTTTTCACCATTACAAACATTTTATTTGGCCGCCATTTTGTTCGGCCATCTTGAATTAGTACCACTATTTTACTAATTGATCTCTATACCACAATTAGTTAAGGTACACAATTTGAAATCAAATCATTAAGTGGTTTTTTCAGGCTGAATTTTTCAATATTTTATGAAGCCGCCAGTTGGTTCCGCCATCTTGGATTCGTACCAAAATGTTATCAATAGTTTTTTAATAATATATATTTTTTAATTTCACTAAGCCGCCATTTTGTTTCGGCATATTGGATTTTTACCAAAATGTTACCAGGTCAATCCCATATGAACCTTAATTTTTGACCAAAATTTCAAGTCAATCGGGTAAGTAGCTTTTTAGCTACGCCGCGAACAGGCAGACAGACAGACAGACAGACCGACGGAATTGAGAAAACATGTTTTTCGTCATCTAGGGACCCTGAAAGGTGAAGATCTGAGAAAATCTCGGAGAGTGATTTTTTCACGATTACAATACTTCCCTTTTACGAGGGAAGTAAAAAGAATGAATTTACCACATCCAGTGTGAATGTGGTGGATCATACGTTGGAGAGACAAAACGGCCACTTAGTATAAGAGTCAAAGAGCATTTTAATTATACTCAAAAGGGAGAGACGCCAAAATCGGGCATAGCGGAACAAACATTGCATCCAATAGCAGATGGAGACTAACATTTTGCATATGGAGCAGCACTGGTGAAAACATTTAAGCAGCTTTCATTAAAAGGAATCGAGGTATTTTCAGTAAGCCTAGCGTCGATATTCCAAACATATGGAAGCCGCTTCTAGCTGAAACTACCCTAAAACTTTACGGTTCAGGTAACCAGGGGGCGGAGACTTCACGCATCACCGCACACGATTAGTATATAAGACGTAGCTTTAGAGTTAGCATTTAGTTTACACTTGAAAACGATTGGAGTCAGTTATCATTGGAAACGTGTCTTGGCCTACTAATAGAATATGTTGGAATGAAGCGTACACAAAGAAAGCAATGTGATAAATTACAAATTAATGTAGAGATATGCAAGAAAACCTGGCCTGTACCAAAGTTTACGGAATAAATATATATTTATATATAAATTTATTCCGTAAACTTTGCCTGTACAATATACATTTTTTTTCGGGTAATGAAAGCATTCTGACATTTCCTGTTGCACTTGAGGCATGGTGATAGTTTTTAGAAGTAATTAAACCAAATCCTCAACTTTGATGGTTTATATTAACTTGGAGTTATGTTACTTTTTACCCCCGTGCCCCTGTTAAGTGAAAAAGAACAAAATGTACTGTAAAATTTTAATTTTACAATACACCTATTACGGTATCTAAAATAATAAAGATGGTTAGTTCATGGCTGCCACTAACTTATCTGTTACCAGTTTCTCTTGTATGCGAGCCATCGACTACAAATAAACCGTTTTTACCAGGTCGCGTTGTCGATATATATCTTTGTATTATATTCGCGTACATACCGAGAAAAGCTATAGCTGCTTTTAACCGCTAGTTTTGAAACAATTAATAAATAGTTTCATGTGATCGGTATAAATTACATTACTCGATATCTTTAAAATGCGAATGTGTCTGTATGTGTTTTAAGGGATGGTAAGTATTGTGTTTTCTGAGATCAGCATATATTAGTTCTTTTATTAGGATTTCAAATATAGTTATAACAGTGCATACAAAATATTAGTATTGTTATATTTAAGAATAATAGTTTTGTGACACATTCATTTTGAATCTTCATTTGACAAAAAACTCTATATTTTAATTTTAAAAGTGCTAATTGTTTCCTACCGCTGGAAAAGTCAAGATGAACTCACTTATGACTTAAAATAAGCCTGGTATTAATGTGATTTACTGGATATTTATGAGCTAAGCTAAGCTAATCCGCTATAATTGGTAAAACTTCTATGGCGACTAACATATATATGAATCTGAAATTTGTATTTTGCAAATTAGAATTGAATACTACAGAAAATGTGCGAGGTAGGTATACCGTGTTCCACATAAAAGTACATTATACCATCTGTAAATCCCTAATAGATATATATGAATTCCATGTATACAGGGTGTCCCAATTTTGCTGAGACATCAACTATAAAATTTTAAATGGGACATCCTGTATTTTTGTCCATTATTTGATTCCTTGTCAAAAATAAACATAAGTTACTAATTTAAACTGTAGTCGATTTCTGCGTAGTTTCCGCAGTTATGCGGGATTTCTTGAAAACTGGAGCTATTGTTCAAATCACTATGAAAAATAGCAAAAATCTAAAATTGGGCGTTTCGATGGTAATTTCCAGATTATAAAGCATCAATTCATATACGGAATACAAACTTTTTATCTATACCTATACCGGGTAGACTTGGACAATCTTGCACCTTTTTAAAGTGAAAAAAGTCGATTTTTTTAAATAGATTTATTTATGCAAATGATCATAAATAGAATAGAGACTGAAGTGTTAGCGACTGCGAGCTTCCTTTTATACCCCCACCCGGGGAGGAAGGTTATATTTGAGCGGTCGTTGGTCATTATTTATGTTTCCCGGATGTTGCTGTTGTTGCGCTAATTCCGCTTGATTTTTTTCTTCTTCTATGGCTTCTAAGATTATTCTGGTCTTATAATGCTCTATATTGGCAATCTCCCTATACCCATCGAAATTTATTTTGTGGCCAGTTTCCTGAAGATGTAGGAATAGCGGCCCTATTCCTATGTTTGTTTATTTCTGATGCTGAGTTTATGCTTTTCTACTCTTGCTGATATTCGCCTGTTAGTTTGCTCCACGTACAGGTTTTCACAGTTCTGGCATCGAATGCTGTATACTTCGTCATTTTCCAATTTGATTTTGTCTTTTGGGTCTCTAATGAAAACACATCGTATTTTTCCATCCGTTAAGGACTAAAAATTAACTTATACCTATTGAATGGTTACAGAGAAAATCGCAATTTAATAGAAAATCTCAATTATTTCTTGAATATGTGATGCTGCATGCTCAAAAAAAACTATAGGAGGCCATGGAATGGATAATATTTCTATTTGCGTATTTATAGTTCCAATTTTATTCTATATTTATTGCTAAATTTTAAATTTAAAACAATTATTGAAAAATAATATTAGAAGCAAACTTCTTGAGTAACATAGTTATCAACATAAACAACAGATAACATAACAAAAAATTACATGCATATAGAAAAACAGGAAAAATTGAAAACAAATGACTATATAATTGATTTTCCACATACTGTCCGTTTTCTGCTATAACCAGTATATATGCATTTGAATGTTTGCCACAGCGTTTCGGACGGCTTCATTATAGTTTTTTATGATCTGTTCTTCCAAGTGTTCAATTAATTAACTGTGCAATGGTGGAAATAGTTTTATTTAATGTAAAGTTTATTTCTTCTATAAATTCGTTGGAAGAACGAGTAGTATGTTCTTTAATTAAATTTCACTTGTGTTTAATAATTTCTGTTACTAAATCGTTTGGAATGTTTGTGTATAAACGATTTTCTAAGTATTACGTGGTCATATATCATTACATATTACATATTACATCCATTGAAATTAATTGATGATTATCTGCAATATTTACCATTGTCAGTAAAATTTTTGAAAGAAAAATAATCTTTTGTATAATAATCGTTTTTACCTGCAACATTTGATAAACGCTTCGAGAGATCTCTGGATAAGTTGTAAAACGGAAATTGAATGTAAGAAATGATTGTTCGAAGAGATATTCCAAGCTTATACATTTTGGCAGTGCTTATAATTTTGGAACTGTTACATTGTGAATCATACATTTTTTGCTTCTGTCGAATTCATGGCCACAGTTTTATTACTTTTATGTGGTTATGAGATTTTATTATTTCTTTGTTGGTTAGCTTTAATAAAATGTTTGATTTTGTTTAATTTTTTTTTCGTTTTATTAGATTTTGTTTTATTTTGTCTAACTTTTGATTTGTGGTTTGAAATAATGTTTAAAACATCAGCTCGAATACTATTTTTTATTTGATCATGTTTGTCATAAATTGCTTGTTCTATCGATGCAATATATTCAGAATAAGTAAGTATTGTTCTCTTATCATCTGAAAACTTCGGCAGTGTCACTTGGAATTTCTGTTTCAAAAATGTTTTCTAACCATTCAGATGTATTTATTTTAATTTTATTATTACCATGATAAATTAAATTACAGAACTTAGTGACGTTTTTTTTTACCTGTTCGAATGTTTTTTCATATTTATTGTTATCTAATCTTAAAACGTTATTTAGAATATTTTGCGGTATATAATTACTTGTTGATTAATTAATTCTTTAATAAAGATGTCTAACGAATTTATGTATTATAAAATGTCATTAAATTTATTTCCAAGGTACGTACCTGAGAAACTAATATGTGGAACACAGAAGTCTAACAATTTTGGTATAACATTTGCATGTTTACATTTTAGTAAAAAAATCCATGGATTTTTTTGTTTTACCGGTTTATCGTAAAATGTTGACATTGCCTTCAGTATTTCTATTGGTATATCTCCATATAAATCCCGAATTTCTTGGAAAAAACACATTGTTTTTGGAGCAGGTTCAACAAAATGAATGCTTATTTTTATTAAAAAGCGGCAGTTTTGAATCATTCAGCAGGAAGGGAGATATACATAAAAAGCGGGAGACTCCCGCTTAAGTGGGCAGGGTTGGCAACCCCTAGTTTGGAAACTGTTTATTAATATATCCGGCAATCTACATATTATTTCTAAATAAAACAACATTATTTTTCTATACAAGTAGATTTTACAGTAATTACTCATAAATGATATTCTTTTTTAATAAGGATTGAGAAGGCTTTCACACAAAACAAGAAGGCTTGCCTAATAAATATTATTAAATTTAACTCTGTTCTTAAACCTTAATTTATAGTAAATGTTTTTAATATTTTTCTTGGGTTTATGTTTGTTTAACTAAACTTATTTTCTGCAAGAAGCTCGACGTTTCCCCCAAAGGTCAAGAGCAAAATGCTTTTGTTTCTTGATATAGAATTTATATCACAAATATAATATCACAAACAATATATCAGTGTCATACATAGGTGGCTTGTCAGAAAAACTAATACATATTTTATCCAAATATGACATCGCATAATTTATTAAGACATTTATACACCCATCTAAATAGTGAAATTCCAAAAAAGAAAAGATTAAATGTAATTTGTTCTGGATCTTGCATAAATTGTTCTAAAAATATATGACCACGTATTACTTAGACAGTCATTTAAACGACTATGAATATACAAAAAAATGCATCTACGGCTTTACATAAATACGAAAAAAGCGAAAAACATTAATTCAACTTTTCTGAAACAAAAATCGCATGTCTAGAGAGCAATTATCATAAACTGGCAATTAAAGAAATGATTCAAATAAAGAAACATCATAATGCAGTAAAGGACGCAAAGGAAATTCAAAATCTAAGTCAAATTTATCAGAACATCAAAAAATTATATAAAAAATAACCTGACGTGTAATAATGATTTTCAAAACACTAAATTTCTCAATTCAAATAGGGTTTAAAAAATTATAAATTAAATATTTTCAGCCATCCACTGTACATGAGAATATATAGGTTTTATAATTGGGCAATTTATGTAGATCCGTGAATTATTGTTGTTCCCAAGATACGGTATACATGAAATTTTATTTTAATTACTTTCAGCTATAATTGTTTTAATTTAATTGTTGTGACTACAAACACATTTTAATTATTTATTTGTTCAGTAGTTTAGTTATTATACATGTTGTTTTGTTAAGTACATGTTACATTTTAGCTTACGTTGTTTTAAAACTGAGCTAATTCTTATATTACATATTTTTTGAAACATGATAATAAAATGCTCTTGAAAAAGCTTCCAACAAGAAGTGAAACGTAGAGCTAGTTGCAGAACACAAGTTTGATTAATGAATTTTTTTGTATATACATTTTTTTCGACTGTACAAGGCGATACTAAAGGGTAAAACAGCTTTGTAAAAGCTAAAAAGAAACTATCAATGTTTTCAAAAAACGGCAAAACACGACAAATGTATTATATATTTTGCATATAAAGCTTGAGAGAACAATTGACGTAAATACATTTATATGAAAGTCTTATGTTTGACAAAACACATTTTTTTATTTTAAACTAATATAGAGGGTATCCGTATCCCAATATTCTATAATTATTAACATAATAACATTTTAAAATTTACATTTCATCGGAACATTTTTTATGCGGGGTCCGAGAAGCTTCGTTGTGACCAGGTTCTTTACGACCCTTCAGATACACCAGTTTCGTATATTTTTTCCTTCCCCTCTTTACTCGTCAGATTTGATGATCTAAATACTACAAGGAAACATTCTCCACTTGATATTGGTTAATAGTAAATGATAAGGCTCTGCTTTATCTCAAAACAGACTTATATTTTTTTAGACTCACCAGCCCGCACTTCAGTCAGTCAGACACGATCAATCATTGACTTTGTTAATTTTTTTATTTCCAGAAAGGCTACATACCGAACCTGTTGTTTACTGTACTACTTAATTATTACTGTAATTTACAATTCTTTAAACCTTGTTCTTACCATTTAAAAATTGCCATTTTAGACAGACTAAAAAGGTATATAATATTTGAGTTCTTTACCTTGCCAGTATGGGACAAAAGAATATCGGATTAAAGTTTATACTTATCCAGGAGATTTGGAAAATATCCGAAAAATCAAACAATAAACAGATTGGGATTTAACAAAAAAAAACTGTATTATGTTATTAACGTACTCATATAGTTGAATAGTACACATTGCCTCGATTACATTTTAGCACACAACCTTTTTATTATAATTATAATGGTTACAAAAACATACCTCTAAAAAGAATAATTTTTGTCTTTCTGGGGTTTCTGGACATAGGTTCCATTGCAAGATGATAAAACTCCTGCTTTTGGGCAGTCCTTTGTAACTGTTCTTGTTCAGCACTCGAGATCAAGTTGAATATTCAACTACAAGCAACTGACAAAATCATTTAATTAGAAATGTAATATTAACAAAGTGCTGCTGTGCCAACAACGCCAGTGTTACTTAGCAGATTTCAGCCGCGAATTTTGATAAGGAAGGCTAAAAAATTAAATCGAAATAATTTTGCAATAAATATTTTGGATAGAACTTAATTACAAAAAAATATTGTCGAAGGTAAATGCTGTTAAAAGTGAAAAATTGGAAGATTGACTGATGTTAAATTTCCAAAATGTTATTTGTTCGTATCTGAATTAATTTAAACAATGCCTTAAAATAGTAATAATACAATATAAAGTTTTATATTTAGTTTTGTACTCCAATAAATATGGTGTTTTAAGCTGGCGCATAGGTATAACCCATTTTATACTCTCTTAAGTACGCTAATTAAGATGATTTGTTAATAATGATTTTTATGTATTATGTCAGACATTTTTAAACTCTTTTTTGCTAGAGGTAGTTTTCTCTCGATTTTTTTTAAACGTATATCATGTCACTCGGATTTAATGCTTCTAAACAAATTGTATGATCATTGTAAATCAAGCTATCTGACAATTCTGAATTTTAGCACGTACAGATATAATCATAGACCTGTTATTATGTCTATGGATATGACAATAACTTATTAATCTTAAAGATTTGAAGGTTTCCAAAAATAGTCCAAATATCATGGTTTTTTTTTAATTTGCTACGTTTCGGCAGAGTTTCCTACCATGATCAAGTTAAAATGACATTTTTGTTTAGACAAACAAATAAAGAAATGTAAATCATGTAAAAAGAAAAACATTACTAGTCGAAGTTTTTTTTGTTTTTTTTTTAAGAATTTGGCAAATTGACGACGTTAATATGCATCACATCACATCACAAACAAAACATATTTTATTATTATATATTATTATAGTTTGGTGGGTAACCAAGAGAACAAATTTTATGTTTCTTATATATTAGAAAAAACATTTTTCATTATTTTTTATAAAGTTCATAACAAACGTCATCATCAGATAGACAAGGAATTATTAGATATTATTAATAAAACATACCTTTTTGAGAGATGTGCACCACTTTAAAACAAACACGTTTTTAATTTGTTGTTGCAATGTTTTGTTTTTCGGGAGCAGTTATTTTTCTTTTATTTGATGTATTATTTGTTTTTGGGTAAATAAGAAAAACATAGAACTTTTTATCATTTTTAAATTAGGTGTTTATAAAATGAAATTATATTATTATAATCAGTTTTTTGATTACTATTGTTTGGAAACTTATAAATTGAAAATACAATTTTCAATATGATTAATCAAATCAAATCAAATATATTACCTTATTGCTTACAAAGTAACATTGGGTCGTCAAAAATAGAGAAAAATAAAATAAAATCAATACAACAATATCAAAACTAATACACTACATTTACACTACACACATACTTTTTAAACAAATGCATACATGACATGCATACACACTCACTACAGTACATAGCTAAAACAGAAAGTACTATGCTAATTAGGTAAATGAAAATACTGACAGTTCTCGGAGTTATGTTCAAAATACACTTTTATAGAATAAAAGGGATTATCAGTAAACAAGTTTCATTTTTTTCTTAAACCTAGTCCTAATAGTACGACGTGCTTTTCTCTGGCAGGCAGTTAAAAACTTTTGTGTCCATATAATTTGGACCCCTTTCGAAGAACGTTGTAGAATGTCTTGGCACAGCTAGTCCATCTCTATTTCTTGTATTTATGGTTTCCGAATTTATTGATAAATTGGTCTTAAACAATAAAAATTATCTATTACAAATATATTTATATTATACAGATGTAATGAAAAAACTGTCACAACTTTCAACGAAAAAATAGTGGCGCACAATGATTAAGGTACGCTGCATTAGCAATAGTACGTATGATTCATTTCTGGATCAAAAATATTCTGTTCATTGTTGATGTGAGACCTCCCCAAAATATTAACCTATACGACAATCTTGATTTAACATATGCATAATAAAAGCTCATTATAAAGTTCAATTCTACTATCGGTTTAAGATTCATAATTGGATAGTTTGCTGAGGCTATTTTCCCACTAATAATTTCTCCTTGCTCTCCCCAGTTTAGGTTTTCATTGACTATAAGGCCCAAAAATGTTGTTGAACTACTTTGATTTAATGCACTATTATTAATGTTTTATATTATTTCCATTGCTTGTGATTTGACATTAGTAAAGTGCACAAATTAGTCTTTGCTTGATTTGAAACAAGAAAATTTAGTTTACACCACCCTGACATTTTCTTAATAGCTATATCTGTCAGTTCAAGAGCAGTATTCAAGCTTTCATTACTAACAATTGCTGACGTGTCATCAGCAAATTATGTTACGGAAACATTATAAATGGATTTAAATTGGGGAAGGTCATTAACAAATATCAAAAACAATAAAGGGGCCAATATTGAACCTTGTGGAGTAGTCCAGGTCAGACTGAAATACAATATTCATATCATTCTTTTCGCTAATAATTTGAACTTTCTGAAAACGGTCCACGAGAAAAGGTTTGATCCAGCAGAGACATACGCCTGTTATGCCAGCCTTTTCCAGTTTTAAATACAATATATTGTGATTCATGACATCAAAAGCTTTTGTTAGGTCAAAGTAAACTCCCAAAGTTGATTTTTCCTCATCCGTTGATTCTAATATTTTATTAATTAAATTAATTGATATTTCACAAAACCGTGCTGACTGACGCTGAAAAATCCCATGGAAATTAAAAAATTTAAAATTCTTTTATACATTGCTTTTTCCAGTATTTTTGAAAAAATAGAAGTTATTGCAACCGGCCTGTAATTATTTACATTAGTTTTCACCCTTTTTAAAAATTGGAATTATTTTAGATACTTTTAATTGGGATGGAAAGTATCCCTCTAAAAATTAGTAGTTTATGATACTAACCAATGGTTTTGCTAGAAATTCAGCAACATTTCCTATAATATTACAAGGGATTTGGTCCAAGCCAGCTGACTTTTTTTTTAAACTTCCCTGATAATGTCTAATACCTCTATTTCGTCCACTGGTGTTACAAATATTGACTGGCGATAATTTTGTTTTACGGCGATATGTGTTAGACTATAATTTTTACTTTCATCTGACTCTGAAATCCGAGAGCTATTAATAAAAAAATGTATTAAACAAGTCACACAATTGTCTTGGATCGGTGTATTCTGTTCCTTCATAATCTATGGTAATTTTCTGGAAGGCCCGTTTTTTTCCTGTAGATTCTTTTAAAATATCCCAAGCACATTTGCTAGGATTTGTAGATAACAACATTTTATTTTCATATTTATTTGCTCTCTCAGCCTGTATTGCTTGTTTATATTTAATCTTTATAGAGTTGTATGTTTTATTAATTTCATCAGTATTATACCTTGATTTTAACCAATACAATTTTTTTACCTCATTAGATAGACTTTATATTTCACTGTTGTATACATACATTTTATTTACATTTTTATTTTTGTTTACAATTTTTTCCAGAAATGCTAAATTGAAGTAAAATTGGATGCATTCATAAAATAATGAAAAGCTACTTTGTGTCTCAGTACTGGTTAAGACGTCAATCCATGTTTCTTTTTTTAGTAACTTATAAAAATATTTTCCATTTGTTGCACAAAAATTACGTGCAATCTTTTTAGTACTACCGTTTGAATTTATGGGTTCTTTTAAAGTAATTTGAATGTTCGAGTGGTTGGAAATACCTAAATTTGTTACAGTAGTTTTCGTTTCTATATTGAAATTTATGAAACAGTTATCTAACACCAATCCAATACCACCGTGGTAACGTGTAGGTTCGTTTATAAAATATTTGAAGTTATACAATTTAAAAATGTCAAGACATTTCGCAGTATTTGAAAAATTGCTGTGCCCCCACCACGGTGCTCTTTACGAGAATATATATACTTATTTTTGTGTAACCCTCCAAGGAATACACTTCAGACTCATCAGTCGACAACCAATGCTCACAGATAGATACCAGGGCATATTTGAGTTTACATAGGATATCTTCCCATTCTAGTTTTTTTATTTCTTGCACTTTGGGTGTTACAGTGAAATAAACTGATGCAGGCGTCTTTGGTATCGTCAATCAATAAAACCTCGGGTTCACACGCATCCTTTGAAAATTTCTGGGATTCTGTCCTTGTCGCACGTTCTCATTGCAAAAATTACTGAAATTGCTGTATCGTCGATATTGTACTTGTCTGGGTTGGGAATTTGTATATCGCCGTTTATTTAAGTATACATCTTTTGGCCAACTCTCTATTCTCATTAGCTGGTTTAGCTACTTGGTAGGAACTATAACTTTGAATGAATTTGACCTTCCATTAGATTTAATTTTATCCACTACTATTTCTTGAGTAGTTATTTCTGGGACCAATTAAGCAATGTGGGTCTTTACAGTTTCTTCACTAACGGTGACATCCAGGTTGGAAAGATGAAGCACTGTTGATTGAGTGACTGCTTTAAGGGTTAGAGCATTTAAATCCTGCTGTGGCTCTGCGTTGCTTATCTTTCTACCTGTTAGCTTATTCGATTTTTGGTTGGCCGCCTTCAACTCTCCCAAATTGACCAAGCAAAAATAGCAGATTGATTTTTCTTTGGGTTTTGGGTACCGATTTTCTGGCTCTCTGATTTCTGAGGTCCCCACTTGCTCAAGTTCAGTATTAGAGTGTTGAAGTTTGTCTAGATCTGTGCCCATTTATGTGATCTTCTCACTATTTTGTTTTATTTCTTTACTCAAATTATTCAAATCCCCTTCTAAAGCGGTTTTTAGTTTTTCAAGTTCATTGGTAAAACAAGTATTTAGACCCTGCACTGCTTTTTTAAAAGTTGTCTCTATCTATTGAGATCCGTAATTCTGCCACGCGGGTGTTCATAGAGGCAGAAAAGGATTTCAACCTGTCTTGAATGATTAGAGTGCAACCCTTGCATTCAAACAATAATATTCTTTAGTGAGCATAGTGACGTGCGCTTCTGAAGTTGAGAGCTGGGAACAATCTAAACAGTGTCTGTCACCACAGAAGTCACAAATCATTTTGTATTTTGACTCTTCTGGGGAAAGATCTTTTGAACACTTTGAACATGACATTTTTCGGTACTATCAATTGTTGTTATTGTTGATCACAATGCTTTATTTCGAGTAGATTTACCAAAAAACAGAAATCCTAGTGGTGCCTTCAGTTACAGATACAAAGTAGTCACTGTGTAACACAAATTAACTGTTTTTAACTGTCGTAATAACCACAGTACAAATCGAATTTAATTATTGTTTTATTTTTGCACAGCCAAGTTGTTATGTGTAAAAGTTTAGTTTTCTAGATTTGAAAATCACTATTTTGCAAAAATATCCAGATATGAAGAAAGGTTCAATTGTTAATAATACTCCGTTTTAATAATGACGAAAATAATGATAACAACGTAAGACAAATCGGAGCTGATAAAAAAATATGTTTTGTTTGTTTATTACATGAACCCCGCCAATTTTCCGAATTCTTAAAAAAACAAAAAAAATTCTAGTAATTTTTTTCTTTTTACATGATTTACATTTCTTAATTTGTTCGTCTAAACAAAAATTGTGTCATTTTAGCCTGGTGGTGGCAAGGAAACATCTACCGAAACGTAGCAAAATAAAAAAATATATGACATTTGGTCACTTACAATCTTTTAAGAATTAAAAAAAGACCGGGAACTAGACAATTACTAATCTCAAGATTGGATTTATATTTTTTTCCTCTTGTTTCACAAGTCTAAGCTTCTTATACATGATGGCATTTTATCACATTTGCACTCAAAAATATGGATATCGGGATAAAGATTGAAGAAGCTTTCAAATTTTTTAAACCTGGTAACCAAAAGAGAAAATAAATTGCATTTCCTACGACGATGTGAAGTTGAAGGCGTCTTTCCTAAATTCTTAAATTTAAACTTAGATGGAATTCATCATCTACCTACTCAAAAACTTCATAATATCATATTTGATTTTAAATATAATTTATTAATTTCAGAAATAAGCAACACCGAAAAAATATTAGAAATCTGCTGTACCAAAAACAACAAGAAATTAGACATTAATAATTTTCTTAACTTAAAAAAACAAAAAATATGAAAGATTGTCCTTAAAAATTAAAATCGCTTAAATAAATAAAATAAAAAATCTCCAACAACATATTTTTACAATTCAAACGCTTGATTAAGTCAAATATCGTGGTTAGTCAACATTCTAACAAGATCATACCATCTGAATTTGATTGCATTTATGCCCTAGGACCAAACTTTAATTTACCGTTTTTCGATAATAAAACAAGAGAAAAGGCCATATTCAATATTTCAATTTTTTCTTCATAAGTGGTCTCGCTTTAATAATGACGAAAATCGAGATAACAACGTAAGACAAATCAGAGCTGATTTCATTAATTTACTTACTTGAAAAATTAAATCAAAATGTGAATTACAGTCATTCTACAAAAAGTTAGCTGCTTGAGCTAAAATCTTTCTGACAGATAATCAGGATATTATTTCGGTAGGAGCTGATAAAGGCTATGTCAGCATAATAATGAATAAACAAATGTATTATTCAAAAATGATGGAATTATTATTATCCGACACCAACACCTACTGTTCTGTCCAAAACAACATTATTAAAAATATTCAGGACAAAAATAATTCTTTACTTAGTGAATGGTGCAAAAAATCTGATGCTGATGAAACCATATATTATAAACTAATTTGTCACAATGAAAATTTATATAAAATATATGGTTTGGTTAAGATACACAAAGAAAACATGTCCCTTAGATCAGTAGTATCTAATAATGGTAGCTCTCTTCATGTTATGTCTACTTTCTAGTTTTAGAATCACCTTTCACTATTAAAAATTTTTTTCAACCAAAAACCGAAACTACAAATCCTAATTTAGATTTAACAAAAGAATATAAAGTTATCTCTTTTGATGTTGTATTTCTCTATACAAATATACCTATTGCTTCTGCTTCGATTATATAAATAAAAAAGTAATTACTTGCATACGAACATACGTAAACATGCTCTTATTTCTGCTATACAGTTTTATTTTTTGATTTGTGTGTTTTCTCTTCCAACAATAATATTTACAAACAAATATACGGCTGTCCTATGGGTTCTCTTCTCTCTCCAATAATGTCTGATTTAGCTCTATTTGCACTCGCGCATCAAGCTTTTAATAGGTTTTCTTTTAAAATTCTTTTTTACACAAGGTACGTGGGTGATACCTTGCTTTTACTAGCATCAGAGAATATAAATCATATTGTTCAATCATTTAATAATCTGGATACTACTCTTATTTATAGTAGAAACACCTGATAATCCCTCTATATCATATCACACTTAATCTTGAAACAAACAAAATCTCTACAAACTGGTATAGAAAAAAGCTTGGTCTGGCAGATATTTAAGATGTTCTTCCTATCCTCCTATGAAATACAAAACATCAACCATTAGGAATCTGGTCGACAGAGCAATTCTGCTCTCAGATGCTAAATATTCTTATGATAATCTCATCTTTATTAACAATATGTTAGAAAAAAACACAAGTTCTCATACCTAACAATAATAATCAAGTTAATAATTTTCAAAACAATTCATCTAGTATTTCATACATAAAATGCCCTTTTTCCACACGATTAAGAACCAAATCAATACAAATATTACAATCTTTTATTGCTGCTCTTGCCTGGACACCTTCTAATCTTATCTCTAATATTTTCACTTCATTGAAGGATCGTGATAATAAAACATTACAAAGCAATTTAATAACGCTCTTATCAGCACAACGATAATATTCGCAAAAATAACTCCTCGCATTCAGGTTTATCAAACTCAATAAATGAAAAATAACTGCTTCCGAAAAACAAAATATTGATCTGACATCTCGCGTTGAATTGTTGATACTCAACAAAATAAGCTCTATATATATGATTCCAAAACAGTTTGCAATTAACTATTGTTATTACCTATAAAACACCAGGTGTCTCACCTATTCAAATATTTAAATAAATTACCAAATTACACATTCTTCCAATATACTGTTCATAGCTAGTCTTAA
Source organism: Kuschelorhynchus macadamiae (assembly GCA_030620095.1). Lineage (NCBI taxonomy): Eukaryota > Metazoa > Arthropoda > Insecta > Coleoptera > Curculionidae > Kuschelorhynchus > Kuschelorhynchus macadamiae. Next base: position 1,234,678 of record JAUTXW010000338.1, read on the forward strand.
ACCCGAACATGGCAGGCATATAACGATATAATCCTGGGTAAACAAATTAAAAACAAAGTATGTTTTAAAGTGGTGCACACCTCAAAAAGGTATGTTTTAATAATATCTAATAATTTCTTGTCTATTTGATCATCACGATAATGAACTTTATAAAAAATAATAACAAATGTTTTTTTCTAATATACTTTCTTTTGGTTACCCACTAAACTATAATATTGTATAATAATAAAAAAAATGTTTTGTTAGTGATATGACATGTATATGAACCTCGTAAATTTTCCAAATTAAAAAAAAACTTACTAATAAATTTTTTGTTTTACATGATTTACATTTCTTAATTTTTTCGTCTGAACAAAAATTGTGTCATTTTAGTCTGATGATTTAGCAAAATAAAGAAAAATATATGTTATTTGGTCTATTTTTAACCCTTTAAGGTTAAAAAAAAAGACCGGGAACTAGACAATTAATAAGTTGTTATGTTTTTCCAAGTGTAGTGGAAGGTTCTATGAAAATCTATTTATATGTGATTTATTTTTTTGTTTCTATGACGAACAATGACAATTTTAATGTGTAAATAATAGACGCATTTAAATTCTAATCTTTGTATTCAAATCACGAAATAGCCCGAAAGACAGAAAGTTGAAATATAATTTGGCTGCTAAATACTCAGGAATTGGTTTGTTGTTTCGGGGCACATATTATTGTTTCACATTCATAATGGGTACACGTGAAATAAAAATAAATATTAATTAGGTTCTTAATATTTTATTGATATATTCTATTTTTCAATACGATTGTGGTAGCCGATACTTTATGGAAATTCATAATAATATTATGTAAAATGCAAAAATACAAACTAATTTTTACACCTTTAACAATCATTTGTTAAACAATACGCGACGTGTTTCGCCACACAGTAGCTTCTTCGGATATTGCATACTGAATGAACACACGGTACTATCCTTTAAATACACCCCTTCAAATATTACGTTTAAATTTAAAGCTACAACATTTATAAAAAATCGGAACATTTCTTTACCCGGAACTTCCCTCTTTATGATGTTTGTCCATTTGTTAGGAGGTGAAGCGTGACCCAATTTAGTTCAGTACATAGTCACAGTATATATGTGTTACATATACTGTCTTTTCATTGTTATTTATTTTATCATATTGGATTCGTACAAACATTTTTCCATTTTCTTTCTACCTTTGCCACGCTTGACTTTTGGGCATAATAAAATAAATGTAAATTGCCAAAATATTACCAGGTCATCCTCATATGACCCTTAAATGTGGGTCAAAATTTGAAGCCAATCGGGTAAGTAGTATTTAAGCTATGTCGCGAACTGACAGACAGACCGACAGACGGACGGATCTGATAAAATATGTTTTTTGGCATCTGAGGACGCTAAAACGTGAATATATGTAAGATCTAGAGGAAGAATTTTTCACGATTATAACATTTTTATTTGGCCGGAATTTTGTTACGCCATCTTGAATTAGTAACTAGTTTTACTAGTTGAACCCTATACCACAATTAGTTATGGCACACAATTTGAAATCATTAAGTAGTTTCTTGTTTTTTGCTTTTGTGCCGTCATCTTGGATTCGTACCAAAATTTTACCAGTTGATTCCAACATAATACTTGATGTTTATGTCAAATTTGAATTAAATTCGACAAGTAGCTTTTTTATAATGTTTTTTCTTAATATTTCACTAGGCCACCATTTTGTTTTTGCCATAGTCGATTTGTACATAGGGGACGCTAAAACGTGAAGATATGTAAAACCTGAGAGGGTGATTTTTTTACGATTACAAAAATTTTATTTGGCCGCCATTTTTTTCCTCCATCTTGAATTAGTACCACAGTTTTACTAGTTGACCCCTATACTTCAATTCGCTATGGCACACAATTTGAAATCAATTCATTAAGTAGTTATTCAAGCTAAATTTTTAAATATTTTATTAAACCTTCATTTTGTTCCCCCATCTTGGAATCGTACCCAAATTCTACCAGTTTATTCCAACATAATACTTGATATTTTTTGCAGAATTTCAGATAAATTGGATGAGCAGTTTTTTAATAATAACTTTTTTAGCATTTCACTAGGCCGCCATTTTGTTTCGCCATATTAGATTTTCACCAAAATCTCACTAGATCATCTCCATATGATCCTTAATTTTTGACCAAAATTTGAAGTCAATTGGGTAAGTAGTCTTTAAGCTATGCCGCGAAATGACAGACAGACAAAAAAACCGACAGACGGACCGACCCAGTTGATAAAAGAATATTTTTTGACATTTAGCGACGTTAAAACGTAAAGATGTGTAAAAGTGAAAGGGTGACTTTTTCACGCTTACAAACATTTTATTTGGCCGCCATTTTGTTCAGCCATCTTTAATTAGTACCACGATCTTACTAGTTGATCAATATTCCACAATTAGTTATAGCACATAACAGACCACTAAGCAGTTTTTTCAGGCTGAATTTTTATATATTTTATTAAGCGGCCATTTTGTTCCGCCAACTTGGAATCGTACCAAAATATTACCAGTTGATTCCAATATAATACTTGATGTTTTTGCAAAATTTGGGATATATTGGATGAGAAGTTTTGTAATAATAATTTTTTTAACATTTCACTAAGACGCCATTTTGTTTCACCATATTGGATTTTTACGAAAATATTACCAGGTCATCCCCATATGACCCTTAACTTTTGACCGACTTGTCAAACAGACAGACGGAATTGAGAAAACATGATTTTCGTCATCTAGGAACCCTGAAACGAGAAGATCTCAAAAAATCTCGGAGAGTGATTTTTTCACAATTACAATACTTCCCCTTTACGACGGAAGTAAAAATCGGTTTACCCGGAACTTTCCTCGGGAATAATGAGTTAATGACCCAACTTAGTAACGCACGTAGACTTTTAGTAAGACATATATACTATCTTTTCAAACATTGTTTTTTGGGCCATCATATTGGATTCGTATAATTTGAAATAAATTGCATAAGTAGTTTTTCAGGATGATTTTTTAAATATTTTATTAGGCCGCTATTTTGCTTTCGTACATTGGATTTATACCAAAATGTTATAAGTTCATTTCTATGTAAAACTTGATTTTTTCGCAAACTTTGAGGTAAATTGGATAATTAGTTTTTTAGTAATAATCTTTTTTACATTTCACTAAGCCGCCATTTTGTTCCGCCATATGGGATTTTTACCAAACGATTTCCAGGTCATCCTCATATAACCCTTAATTTTTGATCAAAATTTGAAATAAATCGAGTAAGTAGTTTTTTAGCTATGCCGCAAACTGACAGACAGACCGACCGAATTGAGAAAACATATTTTTCGCATTTAGGGACGCTTAAATATATATGAAACCTGGGAGAATGCTTTTCTTAGGATTACAAACATTTTATTTTGCCGCCATTTTGTTGCGCCATCTTGAATTCATACCAAAAAATGGTAATTACAAAAGTTGTAGGGATTGTCCTGAACCGCCAGGATTTTCTATCAAATTAAACAAATGAACATCGTAAAAGAGAACAAAATTGCTAATCTAGATTTTTCAAATGGAACACCCTATTTTTTAATCAAAATCTTGGTCCTAATTTCTCTGAGAAATTATTCTCTAATAACTTATAAAGAAAACATCAACCATGTAACGCCTCGTAACGTTATAGATATTGAAGTGTAATTGCAGGTCCTATTATAGGTGTATATGTCACTTCAATCTTTTGTCAAAAGTGACAATTTTTAGTAATTTACCGGGTTTTTAAAATAGGCTATAGTCAACAAGAAAAACTTGTTTGATTATATTATTCCAGAAATAATAATGTAGGAATAGTAAAACGCCAATACCATAATTTATATCCCAATAGAATAACACCGTCATTAAATTCAATTACCGCTTCCTCGCTCAATGCATTTATTAGTTTTAGAAGTTGTACCACCTAGAAGACCGTTGGCGACTGGAATGTTAACAGATTCAACTCTCTCATCAAAACAGTATCTAACTATAGATGTGATGTTCATTATCAGATATTGATAAGCCCCTTTTTAAGGACGTTGTGGGGCACTGTATTTCCTTGTCAATAGGTTTTTTTAAGAGTGACCCCATTAGTGCGTGGGACGTCTGGAGTATAAATTTTTGCTAAACTCCGACGAGGTCTACCAGCAGGTAGTTTTAAAAAGCTGCATTTTTATTATCGGAATACTAGAGGATTAAAAAGAAATGTGAAGAACTTTTGCATAGCAGTTTATCTTCTTACTATGGCAAAGCAAGGCTTTGAATGAGACATAGCTTAGTGAAAGCTTTTCAGTTTCAGAATTCTTCTCTAACCAGTATACTGTTTTCCGTAGTGTTACGAACACGAACAGCTAAATTGCCAATGTAGTGGTGGCGTGCTGATCGCTGCTGTGAATGGACTTTTTTCGACTGTTATTACAACATCGTTTCCCAATATGATGGCATATGAATAAGATTTCTCGCCAGTGTAGTTGATATTATCATGGCTTGTGTTTACTTTCCATACCCCATTTTGGTTGAAACAAATCAACAATTCTGCGATACTGCTGGTACCTTTAGAAATAGGTTTGACACGTCTCACTATTCTCCCTTAGAGGTTGGATAGAGTTGGTACCGGGCAATTTATAACTCTACTCGTTTACCATACTTTCAGCGAGGATGAGACTAGAATCAGGTTTAAAAATCCAGATCCATCGTAGGACTTTGGCCTGGCGGAGTGCCGCCTATTCTACTAAAAAGATGTGATTATCTAGCCTACCATATGGCAAAGATGTCATATCAGAGATCTTTTGATGTTGGTTTTTTCCCAACAGTTTGGAAATTTTCAAATCTGGTGATAATTCTTAAGTCTGGTGATCGTTGTAACATCTTTAACTACCGAGCCTTGTCAGCATTTACGAAGGTGTTCGAGTCCGTCCTGACTGCGGAAATATTCGGCACATATAGATCATACATAGAGCTTCAGCAGCATGTTTTTTTCAAGGGACGTTGAATGGCGACACATTTGGGTGTTTACCAGGATTTTCTGGTGAAGGCTTATCAAAGACCTTTAATAGCGTATGCCATTCATTGCTTCTAAAGAAGTTCTCCTGCATCTGTATTGATGACCCTTATTTGAGGTGAATACACTCATACTTGTTCAATCGTAGGCAGCGTGTGATTGTTGGTGAACCGATTTCGAAGAGGTAACTTCTAGTGTGCCTCACCAAGGATCTCACATTGGACCAGTTTTATTTTTACTTTTCATAAACCACGTGGTGTTCTGATTGAAACATTCTCATCTACTCTCATTTGTATGCTGACGTTTGAAAATTGTATGGTGTTACCGATTCTCAGATATAGATGCCTTTTCTCACTGGCGCATATCCAATTGCTTAACACTTAACACCAAGAAATGTAAAGCAATTTGCTTTTCGGGATGGAACGCCGTAACAGAAAGAGAATATTTTATAGGAATTAACAAATTGGAACTAGTGTAATCCATTAATGATCTAAGCGTAACTTTTGATAATTATCTTTCTTTTAATTTGCACATTGAGAAAATGCCACTAAAAGCATTTTGACTGCTAAGATTTATCAGGCGCCACACTAAATATATAAGTCACACCAAAGCTAACTTGCCTGTATAATAGCCTGGTTAGAACTGTTTTGGAGTACTTCTCAATAATATGGTGCCCTTCTTTTCTCTTTAACATCAATATGATTGAAAAAGTTTTGAAGAAATTTGCAAAGTATATTCTCTTTAAACATCATTCTCCATATCAAGATCTGACATATCATACTAGACTTTTACATTACGGCATGCAGACCTTGGAGCATCGAATCAGAGTTGCCATGCTCATCTTTTTATACAAATGTTTAAACGTGTTTGTTGATTCGAGGGGAAAAGCTCTATATTCTGCTGCCTGATTAGCCTTTCTAAACTGTTAACATAAGACAAGAGCAATGAAAAGGTAAGATCTCAAAATTTTTGCGTCCATTTGTTGTATAATTATTAATTTAAATACATCTTTCAAAATTCACATGTAATCTGCAGATCTGGCACCTTACGCAAGCATAGGATGCCTGCTAAATATTGTAAGTATTGAAAATACCTGACACAACTTTTGAATTTTAATGCTTTCCTATGTGATGTGATATAAATTCCTTCCAATATAATATTAATTACTATGTTTACCTTAATTTTCTATTTTGCATAATCGTGTCTGGAACAACAACTTGTTTTGCTATGCTATTATTAGACAAAAATACTTTTCCTATATTTGTTTATTTTAATAAATATAAAGAGCATTATCATTCGGATAATTTTCTTATATAATCGCGTTTTTGAATGCTATTATTAGAGAAAAACAGTTTTTTATTTTTCTTGATTTTAAGAAGAAGTATAAAATGCACTAAAATTCGATTACATCGAATTGTATAGTTTGAGTATTCATTCCATTTAAAAATACCCTATAGCTCATTTGTTTTGGGTTCAAATGTTTTTTGAGAGGGTTTTTGAATACCACAAGAAAAATTATATGGATTTTTTCCAAATTACAAAAAAATATAAGCCCCTGTTCAGTCCTCGTTGGAAAACCTTCTAAATAGTATGACTATCATATCATTTAACTCTAGGTAAATATAAATAAGGTTCCTCGGCCTCATTTTGCTTATCACTTTTGTTTTAACACAGTACACGGGTTTTCACGTTCGGACTTTTTTTTACTAAGACTCAGTTAAAACATAAAAGTGTAGGACTTCTACTCAAAAGCGCTTTTTTCAATTCGAATGCTTGCATTTTTTAGTTGGGTGTAAATTGAGCAGTATAATTAATATTTTGCGAATTAAAATATGATGGACCGCCCAATAAATAAATGTAGGTATTTGAAATGATTAAAATTTAATTTTACATTACAATATAAAGGCAAAATATATTAATTTTTTTTAAACATTGAAATAGTTCCTTTTAAGAGTTACTCTTTGGGCACTAATATATAGAAAAACTATGCATTGACTTGTTTGTTTCGTTTAATTATAAAAAGCCGATTTGGTCCGCGCTAGCATTACTCTTACTAATATGTTAGTGGTGATCTGATAAGCTCTTTGAGTTTATATAAATATATTTTTTACAGGTCAGTCTTATTTTTAGAGGCAAGTACACCTATAAATATATTAAGCTGTTTAGTTTGATAGATATTTTTTTTTATTTATTGTAAATTTAAAATAAATTACTAAATTAAGCATACTTTTTAACCGATAACAACTTATAGAAAGAACTAAACAGTTTTTTACCAAGTGATCTGTTTAAGACAGGGTTTACTTGTTGTAAAATTAACGTCTTTTTACTTTAATTTTTAATTTTGCAAAAAAAAGTCTAATACAGAAATGTGTCAGTTTTTTTGTTTGCTACACGATGAACTCAGATTATGAATGCGATGTTTCGTGTTCGGGGAACCATTATCAACTTCATTCTTTTTAAATACGGACGTCATTTTTTTGAAGCTTATGACCTCGCAAATAAAATGGTATCACACTTGCCCAAAAAATGTTGTTGGTTTTTTACACACACATATTCAAAGAGATCCGTATAACCATCTCTCACTAACACATTGCTCCTTATGGGAATTTGCTTTATTATACATTTTTTAGGTGTGTCTAGGTCCGTATTCATTAAAATGATGTTAATGTTGGTGCCCCGGAGACAAAACTTCGTATTCATAATCTGTTTGTCACCAAGTAGTGAAGAAAACATTTTTGTATTAGACCCTTTTTATGAAATTGCACATTGCAAAGGGCATTTCTAATTAACATAAAATCAAAGTACTCCTCAAAAGTCTCAAAGAGCATTGATTTATTCTGTGATTTATTTAGTACTAATATTTATTTAGTTAAGGGTCCTCTCTATTGACATTTTCTGCTGCAAGAAACTTTTGTATCTTTTATACTAATCATGTGTCTTTTTGGGTGCTGGTGTTTAGCTATAGTGGATGAAACAATTTGTTCTTGATTTATACATCTTTCATGTTCCTTAAGTCTGTGTGGCTACAGACCGTCCAGTTTCAAATATATACAGACTTTACCGCCGGAAAAATGAATTTTTTAGTAATGTTAAGCATTGTCCAATATTTTTATGTGTATCAAAGTTTGTGCGAATGTTAGCTCTCCGCGGAAATCTTGCAATATTATCTGTGGTGTCCTGGATAAAAGACAAAATTGCACTAGTTGATGATTGAGTATCCAATATTGGTTGAGTTCTGGGATTATTATAAGACCTATTCGAATGCCTTATCTTCTTGTATGTGGCTGTATCCTGTAAACAGTATGTCCTAGGGTGCCGTTCTCTTTCTTTTGTACTAACACATCAAGGAAGGGAATGACACCATTCGACTCAATTTGTCAATTTCCGAAGTGAATTTTATATTAGAATGTTAGTTTAGATGATCTAAAAATGTAGTTAAATTTTAAATTGTAAAGAGGCGGAACTTATAGCAAAGTTCATAGCTTTCTATAATAATAATTATAATAATAATATCTTCATTTAGCAGAGTAGAGTAGAAGACTAAATAGGGGGTTTAGAGGAAATCATCCGAATTCCCTCCCAAGAATAGGATTCAGTTCGATATGAAAATACTTCGTAACCGTAAACCACCAAAATCGCCATTTTACGAAATATCCTTTATACAAACTTAGCTAATATCTTAAACCTCTTTAGAAGATAGTCTAATTCTTATATCAAAAACTCTTGGTAAAAAAGCTCAAAGATTTTACATTAGATCCCGATGATATTTTAGTAAGTTTTGATGTTTAATCCTTGTATACATATGTTCCTATTGACGATATAATTTTTATGATATCTAACATGTTTTAACATAAAAGCTTTAATCGAATTGATAAGAAAATGCTTAGCGTCCACCTATTTCATATTTTAAGCTACTTTTTATGAGCAAACCTCGGACGCTAACACGGGATTTTCCGGTGGTAACAGAACATTTTTATGAATACTTTTGAGAAACCTGCTTTAAGCTCTCCTTCTTAACATTCTAAATGTTGGTTTAGATATGAAACTTTGCAATATGGTCTTATAGAGAAGGAAATTTAATTATATGTCTAGGTCATCTAAACCAACAGCATTCTAATATAAAGTTCAGTATAAAATTTGAATCAGATGGCGCCATTCCTTTCTTTGATATGTTAGTATAACAAAAAAACGCGCTAGGTCATTCTGTTTACAGGAAACTGATACCTACACATAGATATTTAAATTTTAGCTCTACGTTGTCATCCATCTCAAAAAAAAGAATCGGTTATAAATGCATTAGTCTTTAGGGCTATCTCAATATGTGATGCAAACTCGAAACAGAAAAACTAACTGAAGCCTTAAAATCAAACGGATATTGTGCTGAAGATATTAGACTTTCGATTAGGTATTATAATAATCCAACACCTCAACCAGTATTGGATACTCATTCATCAGTTTTACCTTTTAACCAGGAGGAGATCTGACATTCGCACAATCATTAATACACACAAAAAATTGGGCAACGTTTAAGGTCAACAAAAAAGTCCTTCTTTCTGCGGTAAAGGGTGAATAGGTGAAACAAGTCGGTTGGTGTCTACTAGCCTTAAGTAATATGAAATATGTATAAGTAACAATCAAATTGTTCAGTCTGCATTCAACATTATGTTATTATTTAGATTAATAATTTCCTTCAATTTATTTGCTGGTTGCAGGTCCAGCAGAGCCGTACAGTGCTTGCATTTACCCCATTGGCTTGATCTGTGCTTTTCCTTCCCGGTTTTTCGTGTGGGACACTTTTACATCCAAAATGATTTTTGATCCTAATGATTTGAACTATTAATTTCTGCCTCATTACTTTTGCCTGCAACATTATTAGGATTATGTTTTCTTGGATTTGTTTTATTTTTAGTTTCAGTGTTGTATTATTAGATAGGTACTGCTAACATCTTGTTAAGTTCTACATTTTGAGCTTTTAAATGATCACCTAGAGTTTGATAGATTCCGTTTATAGTCTCTGAGAAGCTATAAGTACTCGTATCTGATGGAGAGTATCTGGGAAGGCCGAAACTGTCATTATACAGACTGCTAGTAATACATTATATAGTTGTTGTTATAGAAATACAATAATAAATGTGGCAGTACCACCTTTCTCTATATAGGTACTCAGAACTACGAATATTTCGGTATTTGGAGGACGTCAGTGGATTCTGCAATTCCCAACCAACATACGGCATGGACTGACTAAGCCAACCATGATATAATGTTATGATACATTATACTTAAACCTTTGCAAAATAATAATCACACACAAAATTGTTAATGGAGCCCTCATCGGTGGTGGGGATAGCTGCTGTTCATAGAAAATGTCGGTTTCCTGTACTGCCATTTTTATTCTGCTTTCCGAATAGCCTGAAAACCAATTTTATACCGCAAATTTTCTGAAGTGCTGGCATGGCAAATTTATTTTTGAAACGTAAACTATCGACTAGTACAAAAATTGGTAGATATGTCTTGAATAATGAGTTTTGAATACTGGTTGTTTTAATCTATTTAAGTTTAGAGGTATTTATCAAATTTTATATTTTGTTTGATAATAAAATTACAATTACAAAAGGCAAGTTATATACGTTCGGTATCGCCCCTCCCTTTTGGCGGTGTTAACTATACGTCTCGCGTTTAGGCCGTCTTACTAAAATGAGTATTTACGGTCACCATAATTAAGAATACCCCTGATTTATTAAAAGGTGTCGTAGAGATTTCAAGAGTTTTTTATTTCAAAATGATTTAATATCAGTCTGCATTTTTTAATCTAAATATCTCATTAGTACGTCATTTACAGATTAATAAGTTCTGTCATGGCATGGACAAGGAGAAATAGGAGATCAGAGAGTGAGTTAGGAGGAGAAGAAACCAATCCCTTTTTAAACTCAGACTTAAATGAGGTGAGAGAAATTTAAATATTTTATTTAGACATTTTGTGCTTTACAGACTGTCCCGACTGAAATTTGTTTTATATGCTTTCAGAATACATACAATACATTCAGCTTTAAGTTAGTTTGAATCACTTAGATCTGCTATATATGCTTATAATTGTAAAATTAGTTGACGCTTTTTGCTCACTAGCTTAAAATACGTGTTCAAAATAAAAACTGTCAAACATTCACTGAACGTCTTTTTAGACGTCCCACGTAAAATTTGATACACTTTCAGATTATAGAATCAAGATGCTTAGATGTTTTATTTTTGTATTACATATCAATTCTTGGACTAGGGAATTTACCTGTTTTGTTTTACCCGTGTTCTGTTAGTGTATACATGGTAAAATATTATAGATTTTTAGACTTGGAAAATTAAATATACCTGCTTTTGTAGTATAAAGTATCCTTTTGTCATTTGGATCGTTGTCGTAGCTTATGTCTTTTGGAAGCTGCAGGGTTTGAAAAAATGTTCACCTTTTTTTTTTGGCACATTAGGATATCATCACATCGATATCACATAGACGTCGAGCAATTAGTGCGTAATACACCATCCTACAGTCTCTCAGAAAGTAAAAAATCCGTACTAAGTAAGGGTTTTAATTTTGCGATATCTCCTAAGGAAATCCCTAAAAAAGAAATAATAGCTGGAGTAGAAGCTGTCTTTGATTACTCTGAAGAAACAAAAGCACAGGAGATTCGACTAGAGGTGGCAAGAATTTTAAGATCAAGCAAAGCACCAGAACAAAACTTAAATGCTTCTGAACAAAGGGCTCTAACAAACCAAAACAAAACAAAAAAATAAAGACATCGCAATCCTTCCAGCAGATAAAGGAAACGCAACTGTGGTTATGAATACCCAAAATTACGTACAAAAAATGCAGGAATCCTACAAGACAATTGTTATAGGCCTGTTCCAAGGGACCCGACAACGTACCTAGAAAAAACAACTAAAAATAAAATAAAAAGTTCACCAATAAACCTTGAAATTCAACAAAAAATCATATCACGGAAAAAGTCGAGCAGGTGTCCTAAACTCTATGGTTTACCAAAAATACACAAATCAGGGGCGCCCATCTGACCTATTGGTGCTGTTAATTCGCCGCTACAGAAACTTAAGAAATATCTTTCTGAAATTATGCAACCAGCTGTAGAAAAAGCTGATTCATTTGTAAAAAAACTCGGAGCATTTCACTCGGATTATACGAGATATCGTTATTGAAAAAGACGATATCATAGTAAGCCTAGATATATATATATATATATATATATATATATATATATGGATGGTGCTTCAATGGGGTTCGCTATATATATAATATATATATATACCATATTCACAGGGTTCCCGAATAACAAACAACAAAAATTATGAATTGGGAAAGTAGTCTTACTATATGCAAAAGGTACAACAGACAGAATCGGAAAAATTTTTAGGAAACACAACCTACAAACAATACACAAGCCACAAACAACTATAGGTTAACTACTTGGAAACCCAAAAGGCAAAATCAAACTGGAAAACCACGGAGTATACAGCATTCCGTGCCAGGACTGTGAAAAGATGTACGTCTGGCAAAATAACACCAAGAGTGGAAGATCATAAACTCAGCATCAGAAACAAACAAACAACCTCAGCTCTATTCCTACATCATCAGGAAACCGGCCATAAAATAAATTTCGATGGGTGTAGGGAGATCGCCAATATAGAACATTATAAGACCAGAATAATCCGAGAAGCCATAGAAATTGAAAAACAAGGTGATTTGAATAAAAGGGACGAATCATTAAAACTACCAACAGTATGAATGACAATAATCGGCAAATCTAAAATCGCAAAAACTTAAGCGCAACTAGCGCAACAACAACAGCACCATCCGGAAAACATAAATAATAGCCAACGCGCGGCCGCGTAGATATAACCTTCGGCCTCGGGTGGGGGTATAAAAGGAAGCGTCGCAGTCACCAACACTTCAGTCTCTATTCGGACGCGAGAAAGAAAGCTTCGAAAATGCCAAATGTGATTTTGGCGAAACGGCGAAAACTGTGAACCACAGTAGTGAACGGATGTACATCCGGAATGAAAACACATTGTATTTTTCCATCCGTGAAGGACTAAGAATCAACATATATATATATATATATATATATATATATATATATATATATATATATATATATATATATATATATATATATATATATATATATATATATATATATATATATATATATATATATATATATATATATATATATATATATATATATATATATATATATATATATATATATATATATATATATATATATATATATATATATATATATATATATATATATATATATATATATATATATATATATATATATATATATATATATATATATATATATATATATATATATATATATATATATATATATATATATATATATATATATATATATATATATATATATATATATATATATATATATATATATATATATATATATATATATATATATATATATATATATATATATATATATATATATATATATATATATATATATATATATATATATATATATATATATAGGTACAAACTAAAAAATTAATATCAACTGGTTTTGTGTGTAATTGATATATGTATGTATATATACCATATACCTATAGGTAAACGTAGTAATTTGTAATTATAATGTAATTGTAATTACCATTAAAATCGAGGTTATCGTTAACTGCCTATAATTACTCAAATTCCAAAATTATATCAATATCAAAGTTTATAATAATAATTATATGAGCATTTACATACATAATGGTAGCAGTTTTATTAGTTTTTTTTAAGTTTGATCCTAGCCATGTAGCCAAGGTGAGGCGTTTTCAACCCAAACACTGAAAGTATATTTCACTTAAATAAATATTAATTTAAAAAAAAACCTGAGACTTTCACCCAAACTATCTGCAAACTGAATATCAAACCTCAATGGTTCTCAGTTAATCTAGAAGTTCTCCAAATTTTGACAGATTGCGTGTGACTAGATTAGGTATGGGCGATATTAGATTTTACCTATCGATATGCAATAGCACATCACCTATTGATATATTTTATATAGCGATGTGTCGACAGATAATTTTTTGCACGAAAACGGGCCTACAAGAAGACATTGTCAGATTATGTCACAAGACACCCCTCTTGTGATCGATTTTTAGGCCTTTACCCTCATCAAGCAGGCTTGTATCCAGAGGATTTCAAATATACCTTAAACCCATATATATATATATATACAGGGTGGCCCATCTAAAACGTACCGCAAGGCATAACGGCCAGGGTAATTTTTTTTTCAAAAAATCCAAAAACACGTCAATTTTGTTTGTGAGGGGGACAATTTTTGCCCTTAAAATGATCGCAAAATTTTCAACCCTCTAAGCGGGGGTGTCATCCCCCAAACTTTTTCAAATGGGAAGAGGGGTCAAGTGGTACCGCAATGAAAAGGGCTTTCTATTCTCTATACATTCCCGCTTTGGTTTTGAAAATCGGTCAAGTCATTTAGAAAATATGAAGGATTGAAATTTAAAATGTTTATTTACAAATTATCAGAGTAAATGATAAGGATAAATTCCTTCGACCAATTCGCTATTTTTGTCCTGTTATTTTAGATGTGTTACATAGCTGTTCTGTAACTTGTGCGTTTAAATTTCTCAATATCATTAAATTTTTTATCAATAATTATGGTGTACTCACTTGCAGAAAAAGTGGAAATAATCGAACTTTATTTTAAAAATAATGAATGTGGCAATCGGGTTGCGCAGATATTTAATGAACGACATCCTGAAAAACACCTTTCCGGCAAAATTGTTCGCGAGTTAGTAGCAAAATTTCGCGAAACTGGCTCCCTTATAAATAAAAAGAGGCAGATGGAAAATCCTGTAGTAAATGAAGCTATGGAGGTCTTTGTATTGGGCCAAGTTGCCATGGATAGTACGCTGAGTACAAGAAAATTAGCCAATGAGACCGGCGTGAATCGTACAAGTGTCCAAAGAATATTGAAAAAACACCATTTCCACCCGTATAAAATTCAGTTGGTACAAGAACTCAACGAAGACGATTTTGATCGCCGCTTGCAATTTTGTGAAACTATTAGTGAACGAGTGGCCAATAATAATAATTTTCTATTCAATGTGTGTTTTTCGGGTGAGTGCACTTTCTTTTTGAACGGTGTAGTTAATCGGCATAACTGTCGGTACTGGGCTGAGAACAACCCCAGGGTATTTCACGAGGTGCACACACAACATCCTCAGAAATTGAACGTGTGGGCTGGTATTTTTGGAAATTCTATTGTGGGTCCTTTTTTTCTTCCTGGAACTCTAACAGGTGATATGTACTTAGATTTACTGGAAAATACCATCGACCCAGCCCTAACTGACATCATCGAAAATAATCCTGGATACGTTGAAGCGGAACTGATATTTCAACAAGACGGTGCACCTCCACATTACTCTCAAAATGTGCGTAATTATTTAAACACTAACTTTCCCGGGCGGTGGATAGGACGAAGCCATTGAGTGGCCTCCCCGGTCACCCGACTTGACTCCTTTAGACTTTTTTCTATAGGGACACATAAAAAGTAAAGTGTATAGCACTCCACTTGCCTCATTAGAAGATCTGCGAACACGAATTATTGACGTTTGTCGCGAAGTGACCCCTCAAGTTCTTCAGAATGTTCGAGAACGATTTGAAGCTAATTTGTATTACTGTATGGAGGTCGACGAGCAACATTTTCAGCATTTGGTTCATTAATACGGTAAGTTTTTTTTTATTTAATTCAATTTATGCGTTTTTTGAAAAATGTATTTTTCAAATTTCAATCCTTCATATTTTCTAAATGACTTGACCGATTTTCAAAACCAAAGCGGGAATTTATAGAGAATAGAAAGCCCTTTTCATTGCGGTACCACTTGACCCCTCTTCCCATTTGAAAAAGTTTGGGGGATGACACCCCCGCTTAGAGGGTTGAAAATTTTGCGATCATTTTAAGGGCAAAAGTTGTCCCCCTCACAAACAAAATTGATGTGTTTTTGGATTTTTTGAAAAAAAAATTACCCTGGCCGTTATGCCTTGCGGTACGTTTTCGATGGGCCACCCTGTATATATATATATATATATATATATATATATATATATATATATATATATATATATATATGGGTTTAAGGTATATTTGCAATCCTCTGACAATTTCTTCTTGTAGGCCCGTTTTCGTGCAAAAAATTATCTATCGACACATCGCTATATAAAATATATCAATAGGTGATGTGCTATTGCATATCGATAGGTAAAATCTAATATCGCCCATACCTAATCTAGTCACACGCAATCTGTCAAAATTTGGAGAACTTCTAGATTAACTGAGTACCATTGAGGTTTGATACTCAGTTTGCAGATAGTTTGGGTGAAAGTCTCAGGTTTTTTTTTAAATTAATATTTATTTAAGTGAAATATACTTTCAGTGTTTGGATTGAAAACGCCTCACCTTGGCTACATGGCTAGGATCAAACTTAAAAAAAACTAATAAAACTGCTACCATTATGTATGTAAATGGTCATATAATTATTATTATAAACTTTGATATTGATATAATTTTGGAATTTGAGTAATTATAGGCAGTTAACGATTTTATAAGAAAAACTAACCTCGATAGGTATAATGGTAATTACAATTATATTATCAATTACGCTTACAAAACCAGTTGATATTAATTTTTTAGTTTGTACCTACTAGCGGGTATAGACTATGACCAGTGTCGGATTATAAAGCCGTACTGTCTTTTAAAAAATTGGCATTTCTGTATTTAAACATAGCAAAATTATGTTATAGAGATATCAATAGGATTGCTAATATAGTTTGGAGAACTGACAGATTTGGCCGTGATATAAGTTTGATCTCTCCGGAAATTTCCCGATGGATCCAAACTCTATTGAGTGATTGGAACCTGTATTGAAGTCCGCGCAGACTTCATAAGTAACGTGCAGTGACGACATAGTTCCGTGACATATAAATCATTAGGCTTATGAAACAACATTGTAGACAGAGAAATGTCACTATGTCGGATGTGTGTGGACATTTTCATTTAAATTAGGGGCACATATATTTTTTTTTATTAACACTGATACTTCGTTGCGAAACTGAACTGATACGTTACTAATATGTGTAAATAAACCTTTGATCAATATCAAACAAATCTCTGCGAAAAAACAGTTTCAGTGGCAATGCAAATCCAGGCGCTTCTTTTATCGAGCTTTGACTTAACGAGCAAGGGCGCCCCTAGACTCTTGTTGTTGGGGGAACCAAGAGAAGAAAACTGACTAAAAAAATAAGAAACAACAACCTACGTCAGCGACGACTAAAAAAAGGTCATATCTGTCCTATTCCAGTTGTTTCGGTTCGCATACGTCCTACTTCGTTTGTAAAGGTATCTCATAATTTTCCAACAAAACCACAACTTAGCCAAATACTCAAGAAATGAGGGGACGCCCCCCCCCCTACTTCCCTAGTGGCGCCTCTTGTGATAAGCATATCCAAGAACCAATTATACTGAATAGACAATCCAAAAAAATTAAATATCGCCTAAATGGATCTCAAGGTTCCAATCTCTCAATAGAGTTTGGATCCATCGGGAAATTTCCGGAGAGATGAACCTATGTAACCAAACATCCATCAACTGTATCAAAAACTGATTCCATCTGACTTGGTTCTTGGCTTGAAAATTATAAAAATATGCTGTGAACTAGTAAACTGTGATTGTGATCAAAACTAAACTACAATGTGTAGGGAAATTCGCAAATATCTCTTCAAATGCTGGGAGCGGTAATGGATAAAGATCGAAAAGGAAAAGCAATTATACGGATGCTATCCAAATTTTGAATGTTCTAACATATATTTTATAAGAATTGTATTTATCAAATGAACGTAATTATAATAAATAATAAATAGGTTAATGGTGCAAACATGATATTGGAGGAGGTGTTTTCTTCGGTATACGGGGGATTTAGAAATAGTTAAATTTTATTTTTTGTTTTATACGGGTTACTAATATTTAGTGGCGGACTAAGAGTATTTGAGACCCGAGGACCGTTTGTTTTTATGAAAAAAAAGCGTAACGAGTAAACGAAGAAATACTATAGAGAGGATTACAATCTTGTATTATGAGCTGATTTCTGGAGATATTTTAGTAATATTTAGAAAACATATTCTGCTATTTACATTATTAATATGTTCATGACATGGAACACTAAAAGTTAAACAAAGATATAATTAGGACACTGATTTTCCCTCAGGTTGGTTGGTGGCCGAATTGATCGACTTTCAGACATTTTTTTTGCCAGGTTTGGAGCTTGGGGCCGAAGGGGGTCATACACAGAATGGATTTTAATTTTCCATTAAGCCGCTACCCATAATTTGTTGAAGATGGTAAAGTTAAATGCTGGTTTCAAAGCTACTTATGAAGATGACATATTGTCACTCCCTTCTTAAGTCGACCACAGCTTGTGGTTGTTTCGTGGTTTTTTTTTCTATATTAATTTATTCGCTCTAAGCAGTCTGGTTTTTTTTTTTAATAATTTGTTCTAAAAAGTAACAAGTAAATATCCTGCACCAAATTGTAAAAGAAACTAGTTTTCTTTTCACTTGTCGGACTTGCATTTTGACTTTAATTTAAATTATTCACAACGTTTCGTTCAGCGACGTATCTCCAATCTTTATCAAATGCAAGCTAGGAGCTAAGTCTAAAACTATGAGCAGTGTTTCCAACTATTTTTTCGGGGGGATCGCACGGTTAGGAGAAAAAAATCGTATTTTAGCTAATTTTACAGACCAAAAATCGTACAGTTTTTTGTGTGTTTGTCTTTATAGTATGCAATGTCCCTGGCAGTGAAACGAGTGTACTAAATTAAATCTATTTAACTAAAAATAAAAATCCATTCAAGTAGTAATAAATAAATTAAATATTTGAAAAAGTATATTTAATCAAATAATGGTCAAAAAATATTATTCTCTTTTGTTTATATATTAGATTAGGATAGGTAGGTTAGTTCATTTTGAATTTTTTTTATTGATACTCATATTTAAATTTCTCAAATGTATTAGCTAACACAAAAAACAAGTTGAAATAAAAATCCAATTCATACAAAATAAATAAAACTCAAATCAACTAATCAGGGTGGTAAATTTTTAATTCCTTTTTCAGATTTTTTGATGCACCTTCAATTCGTGCATAGAAAATTAAAGCATTAACACTAAGTTCCAATTGACCCCTTCAACACCACTTATTTCCAAAATAAAGCAATTTTTTATAAACATTACGTTGAGTAATATTTAACCGCATTTACATTTCTATATTCACATTAAAATAAACCATGCAATAATTAATATAAACATTTTAATTAACATTTTTTCACATTGTGGGCGCTACCGACCACAAAAGTGAAACACGTAAAGGACTATACCATATTTAAAGAAGCCAATAAATAAAAGCTACGGATTTCGCGATTCATTGCGGATAGGCAGATTTGTACCATATCCATAGACACAAGTGACAAGTAATAGCTGGGGATTTCCCCGATTAATTGCAGACGAGTAGATATGTTGCATATACAAAAGTGACAGTATCCTACAGTCTCACATTTTTTAAATAGTTTATTCGAGATTTGCTTTGCTTACAGGTCCAGAATTTTCTATTAATTAAATATTTTTCATTATGTCAGCCCTGCATCAAAAAATTTGTATTTTTGCGTACGATTGGCATGTTGGCACTTTGACGATCTAGATGTTTCCCCTTTCTCCGAAGGCTTTCGTTGTACTTTAATTCTTATATCAAAGGGTCTCTTTGTTTCTCTAATATAAGATTGACCACACTCACAAGGTACTTGATAGATACAATTATATCTGATATTTGTGTTATCATGCTCGGTTTTAGTTAGCAGGGTCTTTAAAGAGTTTCCCGACTTAAAAGCTGTTTTGATAATGTAGTTTCTTGTTATTTGTATGATTTTTTCAGATGTTCCTTTTACATATGGGATAGTTATGTGAGCCAGTTCATAACTATCCCATATGTAAAAGAAAGATCATACGAATACCAAAAAACTCAATCAATATCAAAACAGTTTTTAAGTCAGGAAACACTTTAGACATAATTGTATCTATCAGGTACCTTAAGAGTGTGGTCAATCTTGTACTGGAGAAACGAAGAGATCCCTTTATATAAGAATTAAAGAACAACGAAAGCGTAGAGTGAAAGGGGAAACATCAAGTTCGGTTATCGCTGAACATTCCCGAAATAAGGACCGTAGAATCCAATGGTCAGCAGCTAAAATCCTTTATAAGGAACAACATTGGAAAAAAGGAAATATCAGGGAAGCGGTGTTCATCGAATATAACAAAGAATTCTTTAGCAAGCCTAGTATCGATATTCCAGATGTTTGGAGACCTTTACTCTCGTGCACGAACATTTTGGTGTCAAACTTTAAGTTTAGAGTCGTAGTTTACACTTGGTTTACACATAGAAAGATCAGAGATGCAAGTCCGACGAATTTTATTCACAATGTTCCATTGTCTATAGCAGTTGTTTTATGATTTCCTATTAGCTTGAGTACAAATTACGAAATAAATCACTCAGTAAATTGGAACTCTCGTAATAATTTTTCTAAGAAATCTTGGTTCTTGGGATTAGACCGTGTCAAATCGGAATTACTATCCGACGTTTAGCCTTCGGTTGCACGAGGCATCTTGAAGGATATTTACTCCACGAGATTCAGGCGGGCTTTTATACTCGACTTATGCTCGCCGAACCGTCACCCTGTGTTAAGATCGAAATCGAAGAAAAATTTCAATAGATTCTCTAATTTTTCGTTTATAAAACCCTGTAACCGATGCAAGAATCGTGTTTTTTTAATTAATTAGATATTCAGATAATAGATATTCAGCGTCCTATTTCTCCCACATACACTTCTCCACACGAACAAGGAATTTTAAATACTCCTTTTATTTGAAAAGGTACAACATCTTTCGGGGATCGAAAGCATTGTCCAATCTTCTTATGTGTATTGAAGATTGTACGTATGTTGGACGGCCGAAGTAATCGTTCTATTCTGTCTGTAGTGCCCTGTATGTAGAAATCGAAATAGCTCTAAATACTAGTTAAAGAGCGATTTATTTTGTGCTGAATGATGGTGGGAATTTGCATTTAAGTATCTATTTGTATGGTCGGTTTTCTGTACACAGAATGTCCTAATGTACCACTTTCCTTCCTTTGAACAAATATATCTAGAACGGGAATCCTTCTATTAGATTCAATTTCTAATGTTTTGGTATTAGTGGAGCGAATGTTAAAGCAATATCATTATATGCCTCCATAAAGATATTCGCTACCACGGGTGATAGAGGAGATCCCATAGCTGCCCATGAAGTTTGTTCATAAAAAGTCCCTTGAAAAATGAAACAGGTAAATGTAAGATAATTTTCCACTAGGACTATTAAGTTATCATCAAGATTATTATGGTCCAATATGTATGATATAATGGAAATTGATTCGCCCACAGGAACAATTGTGTATAGTAATTCTATATCGAAGTTGACCAAAATATTGTCGGTATCCGGGATCCAACTGGATTGTCTTAAGTTTTTCCACGAAATTTGCAAAGTTTTTTATAAAAGAATCTGTTCTCCCAGTAAATGAATTAAAACATTATAAAGATATTTACCTAGTTTGTATGTGGGCAAGTCTGTTGCAGTGGTGATCGGTCGAAATGGGACATTGTTCTTGTGTATCTTGGGAAGACCGTAGAACCTTGGGATCTTGGAGCTGCATGATTTTAATGAATTCTTCTCCGCTGGTGGTAGACTGGATGCGTTAATCAGATTGGTGATGCGTCTTTCTATTCTACTTGTAAAGTCTGCCTTCATAACGTTATATGTGTTGTTGTCCAAAAGTTTAGTTATCTTTTCCACATATTCCGTTTTGTCCATGACGACGTACGGTAGCGTTGCCTGTATCTGCTGGAAGAACAAGAATATCTGCGTTTTCATTTGAGGTCTCTATACTGTTTTTTCGGCTGCGGAAAGATTCGACTTCGGTAGTTTTGAATTCCTAATGATCTTCGTTGTCTCACATCTGACTTCATCGGCTTGCCCCACTGGTAATCTTCTGATTGCGGCTTCAACGGAGGATATTATGTATTCTACGGGAATGCTACTCGGTGCTATTTCGAAATTTTGGCCTTTGAAAAGGACGAAATGTTCTGCATCGGTTAACCGCCTCGACAACAAATTGATAATTGTATTCTGCGGAGGTTTCACTGGATTTTTTTTTTGGTTCAGAAATGCTTGATTTATTGTTTGAGTGTAACTTTTAGATGAATTTTTTTTGCTTGTGCATTGCTGATGTTGTCCAAAGTTGTAAAAATGGTACCTTCAAGTCTAAAAACTAATTTCAGGTGAATTTCTAGTAGTTTATGAGCATTTGTGTCTAAATAATCACGACGTGTTGTCTCAATTCTTTCTTAACTAATGCATGGCTGATATGTTTATATATATTCTTAGCGGTTCTAGAAGTAACGTGATGCCTCACCTGTAGTGATTTCGGTACTACATACTTATCTCGGCATCTAAGAAGAAAGGCCAGCTGGCAGAGTAACTTCTTTTTGCTGTTCCGGAGATTGCATCCGTCTTAGTTAGAGGTTAGCTAACACAGAACGGAAGCTTTCACGACGATCAATTAAGAAATCATGGGTCTTGGAAGTAGACTGTGTCTCAGATTGGAATTACTATTCGACGCTTCGCCTTCGCTCGTCGTCTTCACTGTATTACTCCACGAGATCTGAACAGTGAATGAGCGGGATGAGAATTTTTTTATCCGACTTGTGCTCGCCGAACCTGATCCTGTGTTAAGATTGGTTTCCACGTGTGATGTGGCCCGTAACCCGTATCTCTGTTGAAGTTTTGTGTATGTTTAACAATTTCAATAGATTCTCTAATTTTTCGTTAATAAAATAAAACCGATGCTAGAACCTTGGTTTCTTTCACATTTATAATATTTGGCAGTGACACAATTTTTATATGGCATATTAGTAAATAATAATGTACGTATCTAACATGGGTCGTATCTTAATTTTCTTGATAAAAGGAAATATTAACTAATTAGCATTGTAATAAAATACTTCAAATCTTCATTATTAAATAAATTGTCTTCCTTTAAAAAACTCCCCATTCTTCAGTCGATTAAAAAAAAAGGAAATAGCTTATGCAATAAGAATAAAGGGTGAGTTAACCAAAAAGAAAACTATTTAGGTTTCTGCAGTTAAGCAGTTTGCCAACAAACTATAATACCTACTAAGACTTATAGGTAATTACAGATTACATTTTTTAAAGAGCTATCTACCTTTACAGTAACGGGGCAACGCGTAACAGTAGCGTCTCCATTTTGTAAAAAAATAGTGCTCAAAGTTAAAACTTTTTGTATTAATAATACCGTTCCGTATCCGATAAATATTATGCATTTTTAATTTTAATAAACATTAATTCCGTATAATGCGTTTCGTACGACAATATAAACAGGTTGTTTTTTTTATTGTTCGTATTTTCTTATGAAAAAAATCTGTCTCCTCCCAGTGGAGAAATTGTCAAAACACATCAAATTTAGTTTAATTTTTGAATTAAAAATATTTTTTGTTCAGACGAAAATAAAAATAATATTTCAGAAGCATTTAGCTTGAAAATGTGAAGTAGGTAAAATTTATTTTTTTTTGTATATAAAAATATTTTTCAACTATACAGGGCTCTAATATGATGAAACAGCTCCCAAAAAATGACCAAAAAATTAAAAAGCAGTTAGCCAACTTAAAAAACAGTAAAATAGGTCAAATTTTCGGTGGATCAACAAGCAATTTTTCTAATCTTTGAGAAATAGTTAAATTTATTACTTTCCGATAAATAACAGCCAATATATACAAATATTTAAAAAAAATGTAAGTTTGGTTTAATCAATGTTTTCAAGTCCTTAGAATACATATTTAGATAATTATATCATATTAAAATAGGACGAATTTATTTACAATTTTTTTTCCTTTATATAGTGTTACTCTTAAGATGTGAAACAACTCCCTAAACACAAAATTAAAAATTTTATTTTATTTTATTTGTTTTATTTTTGTATATACATTTTTTTCGATTACACATTCGTAAAAAACGTCAAAACAGGACAAACTTATGTTTGGCCGATAGAGGGCCTGATAATTGATGATAATTTTTATTTCCTTGAAAACAGTTTAATTTAGGTATAGAAACATAATACGTTTGGAATGTACCAGTGGATTTTGGTAGTGAAAGAAAGAAATATAAAAAGAACTTGATTTTTGAATGGCTAAATGTCAAATATCTTGATAACCATGAACTTCAGGTAAAAGAATTCAAGGTGCCTTTTGCATTGAAAAGTTATGTTTTATGTTTTAAGGACGAAACCAGACTAATCACGTCTATCGGGTATGGCTTCAACCGTTTTTTATAAGCTGATTTTATATATATTCTTAGTTGAATCAAATTACGTGTAGATCGTCTACAATAATTTTCACACAAAAGTCTGAATATTTAAATATATAGTTATCAATCTCAGCTGCAGAGAGTTCTTTCTTAAAATTCAGATTACTATTAAAAATATTTATTCACCATGTTTCCAATATTTATTTACCAAATTTTCTTTTTTCAACACTGACAAAGAAAGAATAACCAATTTTAGTTAGTTTTAGAGGTAAATATATTAAAATACGCTTTGTTAAAAGTCTCACAACCTAAAAATGCTTGTCATAAAGAAAAACGATAAAGTATAACTTTAGCATACATTTTGATCTGTAGCGGGTGGAAATAATTCTTGGTCAATCAAAACATATGTAGTAACTATGAACTTCTTATCTAAAGTTTGGGTGGTCTTTAATAATGCATGGATCGTAATTCAAATTCTGGTCTCATCGCCTGTCGCTATCTGCGAGAAACATTCGAGGATAAAGGCTATATATATATATATATATATATATATATATATATATATATATATATATATATATATATATATATATATATATATATATATATAAATATATATAGATATATATATATATATATATATATATATATATATATATATATATATATATATATATATATATATATATATATATATATATATATATATATATATATATATATATATAGATATATATATATATATATATATATATATATATATATATATATATATATATATATATATATATATATATATATATATATATATATATATATATATATATATATATATATATATATATATATATATATATATATATATATATATATATATATATATATATATATATATATATATATATATATATATATATATATATATATATATATATATATATATATATATATATATATATATATATATATATATATATATATATATATATATATATATATATATATATATATATATATATATATATATATATATATATATATATATATATATATATATATATATATATATATATATATATATATATATATATATATATATATATATATATATATATATATATATATATATATATATATATATATATATATATATATATATATATATATATATATATATATATATATATATATATATATATATATATATATATATATATATATATATATATATATATAATGGTTTTCTTCAGTAATTTCGAAACTGTAAGAACTATTTGATTAAGACTTGGCACAGTCGCCATATTCTGACAGTATTTAACAGTTTTTATTTCAACCGTGGCCGTACATATGGGTAACTATCACTGACTTTCTTAATAAAAACAGGTACGCCACTGATTTTTAAGAGAATTACTGCATTGTTTAGGGCAAGTAAAAATACACAAAAGTGATTCCTTGGATCACTTTAAGAAAGAAAGATTAATAATTATATGTTCGCAAATGCCCTATATTTGATATACGGAGTGTTAAAGATAAAAAAATATTATATATACCTATTAAAACTTTTTTTCTTAAAATGATTATATTTTGAATAAGGGTGAAGTGATTTCGTCAAATTTAATTTGGGTTGGAATTATTGTCCTGTCAGGACTGTATCGTACCGTTTTTTTAACTGTACGGTAAAAAATCGGGTAAAATAACCAAAAAATATTATATATAGGCAGAAAATCTATTAAAACGATTAATTCATTATTACCTTTGAATTTTTCCCTTTAAAGATTGGGGAATGTCCATAATCTGGGACACTCTGTAACGATGTCTATCCAGATTAAAAGATAAGTATTATTATTTTGATCCCAAACACCATATTCAGAATTAAAGGGTGATACTGTCTTTATAATTAATCTATGTTTATCATTCAAAGATAAAATTTAATATAATTAGTGATATATTTTCCTATGTCTGGTCTGAACAAAATCGTTCACGGATTGATCAAGCTGTGAATTACGACCACTCTCTTCTTATACATAGTATTATACACATTGCAACTTATCTTCCGTAACCATACACGGGCGGACTAGTCGGCTGACATGTCTGAAAGTAAAAAATGTATGTCAAAATACAATTGCCTTTACTCGGAATTTCCCTTATTATGAATATTTTCTTTTAATAGGCATAGTGAAGTGGGACCCAATTTAGTTTAGTACATAGTGATTACTGTCTTTTCAAACATTTTTATTGGGCGCAATTTTGTTCTATCATATTGGATTACGAATCCACAAAAAAAACTTTTTTTTAGCATTAAGTAGGTAAATTATTGGGAATTTTTACCGTATTTTTGCCTAACGAGGATATATATGATATATGTTGTCATCAATACAATTACCAGATTTATTTAAAATGAAAGTAAATAATGGTTGATGTTAGTGTTACTTGACATGATTTTAACAGAAATATTTAAGTTACTTCGCTCATTGGAAAAAATGCATTCACATTCATACCGTAGCATGTAAGTTTTTTATAAGCAGGCAGTTCTTAAGAGTATTGGTTACTTTCTCCATCGAATTGGCATAATACAAATACTGGCAAAACTTATAATGGTAAAAAACTACAAAGACAGAAGTAGTTCTCATTTACAAACACGATAGTGTTCCATTCAATGCGCCATGCCAGTTAACGCATTCTTAAAACTAAACGTTCGCGTTGCACTGAAACTCTGCCCTCTTCTATAAATGTTTTTGTTCTATTGGCCTAAAATAGCCGAAACCTGCTTGTTACAAGTAAGAGAATTACTGCATTGTTTAGGGCAAGTAAAAATACACAAAAGTGATTCCTTGGATTAAGAAAGAAAGATTAATAATTATATGTTCGCAAATTGATTACGGAGTGTTAAAGATAAAAAAATATTATATATACCTATTAAAACTTTTTTTCTTAAAATGATTATATTTTGAATAAGGGTGAAGTGATTTCGTCAAATTTAATTTGGGTTGGAATTATTGTCCTGTCAGGACTGTAAAATAATCGTACCGTTTTTTTAACTGTACGGTAAAAAATCGGGTAAAATAACCAAAGGATGTGGACCAGTTCTTTAGGTTGTTAAAAATTATTAATATATTTTGCAAAATTTGTTACCAATAACCTTAAGTAATAACTTGTGAGTTTAGGCAGAAAATCTCAAAAAGATTACAAGTACGATTAATTCATTATTACCTGTTGAATTTTTCCCTTTAAAGATTGGGGACATGTCTTCAGTCCATAATCTGGGACACTCTGTAACGATGTCTATCCAGATTAAAAGATAAGTATTACATTATTTTTCAATTTGAATTAATAAATCCCAAACACCAGTGTTCACAATTCAGAATTAAATGAGTTTTACCCGATACTGTCTTTATAATTAATCTATCCGTTTATCATGGAAAGTCAAAGATAAAATAATTAATATAATAACATAGTGACTGGTTGTGCTATATTTTCCTTATGTCTGGTCTGAACAAAATCGTTCAGCGGATTGATCAAGCTGTGAATTACGACCACTCTCTTCTTATACATAGTATTATACACATTGCAACTTATCTTCCGTAACCATACACGGGCGGACTAGTCGGCTGACATGTCTGAAAGTAAAAAATGTATGTCAAAATACAATTGCCTTTACTCGGAATTTCCCTTCTTATGAATATTTTCTTTTAATAAGCATAGTGAACTGGGACCCAATTTAGTTTAGTACATAGTGATTACTGTCTTTTCAAACATTTTTATTGGGCGCAATTTTGTTCTATCATATTGGATTCTTACCAATATTTTACGAATCCACAAAAAAAACTTTTTTTTAGCATGATAAGTAGGTAATTGCAGCTAATCAACATTGTTTGTTTTTGGGAATTTTTACCGTATTTTTGCCTAACGAGGATATATATAAGGATATATGTTGTCATCAAGTAAACTACAATTATCTTCCAGATTTATTTAAAATGAAAGTAAATATATGGTTGATGTTGATATAAGTGTTACTTGACATGATTTTAACAGAAATATTTAAGTTACTTCGCTCATTGGAAAAAATGCATTCACATTCATACCGTAGCATGTAAGTTTTTTATAAGCAGGCAGTTCTTAAGAGTATTGGTTACTTTCTCCATCGAATTGGCATAATACAAATACTGGCAAAACTTATAATGGTAAAAAACTACAAAGACAGAAGTAGTTCTCATTTACAAACACGATAGTGTTCCATTCAATGCGCCATGCCAGTTAACTCATTCTTAAAACTAAACGTTCGCGTTGCACTGAAACTCTGCCCTCTTCTATAAATGTGGGTGTTTTTGTTCTATTGGCCTAAAATAGCCGAAACCTGCTTGTTACAAGAGATTTAATACCGTTCGAACGTAATGGCGGCTCGTGGGTAAAAAAATAGGGAAGTGTTAGTTAGAGAAAAGTAGGACAGACAAGGTTTAAAATGGGCACCGCATCCACTGCTATACAGTCACTTAAATTCAGAAAACCAAGAATTTTCGAAATTAACATTCTAGGATTTACCAGAATGTTTAATTTTTTTTGCAGCACTAATTGTCAGTACACTTGTTTGTCAACCCGTAATTAAAATGTTCATTTTGTCATCTTCTTTCCAACGGGAAAATGGAGTTTCTAACAAACTACAAACCATGTAACAAACGAATTCATTTTCAACCACACACACGCGCCAATCTTCCAAAGAATAAAATAAAAGACCGCCGATAAAATACTGAATAAAGCGCGATCTACTTTAGGTATAATACAATAAACTGCGGCTCTTTCCTATTTCAGGCATTGTTTTCGTTTCTCGCTGGAAGATTTTTACCGAGCTCGCACGTGGTTTAATTAACATTGCAATTATTGATCATTTTTTATGAAATGAATGAGATTTAATATTGAAAATTAATATATTGTATTGATTTTTAAAGTGTGTTAAAAAATAATTTGCCAGGTTTTTTTTGGGGAAGAGGCACTTCCCCTACTTACTCTGAATAGCCGTCACTTTTCGAACGATGATATACTGTTATACTACTGATATAACTACTGTTAGTAGCAAAAATATAGCCAAAAGAGTACATTTTCTTAGAGTTTTTAATTCTGCTTCTTAAACTAATTTCTGCTCTAGAATTTGTCAATCTTATAGTAGTTTGCCTTAATCTTTTTTAATTAAACTATTCTCACAGGGCTTTTACACAGACTACATTAACAGGATTTATTAATTAATTGGTGCCTATTTTTCAGTTAAATTATGTTTGTTCATATACTGATACATTGTGAGTATTCAAAACCATTTTTAGGGACACTTATTAAATACGCATTAAGAGTGATAACCATCAAGAACAAAGTTATTTGGCTTTTTCTGTTCATAATTTTTTAAAATATTGGCAAAACATCTTTTTTATTGACTTTGATCTGGCTTTATCTTAGAAGCTCTTCAATGTTACTTTTCTCACTTTGTTTTGCTTTTTAAAATTACTTTTCATTCTTTCTTAAGTTTAAAGAAAGGTGTATAAAGGCCTACATTCCAGTTTAGCAAATATTTCTTTAAAAAAAAGAGTATGAAATGCGCGTTTCTCTAGTAAACAGTAAGGAAAAGGATATCTATCTCTACTAATATATATTATAAAGAGGTAGGTTTTATTCCCTGACATCAACGCAGAGTTAAAACTAGTGAAGCCGGAACATCGAAATTTGGATAGTAGA
Organism: Kuschelorhynchus macadamiae; assembly: GCA_030620095.1. NCBI lineage: Eukaryota > Metazoa > Arthropoda > Insecta > Coleoptera > Curculionidae > Kuschelorhynchus > Kuschelorhynchus macadamiae. Next base: position 1,264,933 of record JAUTXW010000338.1, read on the forward strand.
TTCGATTTGACATAATAGTCTAGCTCATAAACTCAAAATGGCGTTAATTCTTGGTACTGCTAGTAAAAATATGAGTGAGACTTCTTTGGATTCGGAATAACGTTTAGATGTGCAAAGGTTTCAAACCCGCATATAAACAATTTCAAAATTTATTAACAAATTAGGATTAAAAGAGAAAAAAGAGTTATAAAAGCACGAATGCTATTATTTAATAATATTACGACTGGAATTTGATAGAGAATAATTAAATTGTAAACTAATTTGTATTATTTTATTTGCACCATAACACCATACAACTAACAAAATAAGTGACTTACTAAACAAATCAAGAATACATGAATTTAAACGTTTTTATCAAAAACGCAATTAATATAAAATGTTTTGATATTGATTGGGGGAAGTATTTTCAATATGTATACCGTTAGATACATTTGACTTCAAGTTAAGAGGAACATGATTTGTCGAGACGCTGGGGCGACTTGAGACGTTTCTTGCAACAAACATGGTTTGGATTCTATTGCGTTTTCTCCCTTCCGCCTTCTTGGATGCTCCTTTTGCTAAGATTTTCTATAATTTGTGAGTGCTGTTGGTTATCCATGGATAGATACGGTTTTATTGAATTCGCGTTGGAATGTCCTGTTATTTTTATTAATTGTTGTTCATTAACCCTTGATTTGGCTAAGCACGTCACTGCTGTTGACCGATTTGAATGATTTTCAAAAATCCGAACTGGACAAATGACAAATGTTCAGGTCGTTGTTTTTCCTTTTTCAAATGGGAAATTTGATTCTTCACCGCCACGCCAGGCTAATTCAACAGCAGCAATATGATAATATTTTCTTAGAAGGCCCTCTTTCCAGAAATTGAGTATTTTCATGTAGTCATCATGTGAGAAAGGCGTTGAACTTTCTCTTCTTTTCTCAATATTTCTCTGTAGAATACGATGTTTAGTATCGCGAGCTTTTCGGGATGACTCAAATCTTATGTCTTTAAAAGGATCAAATATGTTTCATTTCTTAAAGTAATATTTTTAAACTTGTGTAATCATCTTCATATTAAAGACTCAATCTGCGAGGATTTCGTTTAGATTGTTTAGAGAAGTGTTCTGCTCCAAAATACAATTTTTGTTCTGACAAAATAGTGAAAACTTGACAGCTTCGACTTTACTGTGTTTATGGGAATAATATTTTCAGCCGCATATTAAATTGTGGTAGTTTAAAGTCTCCAAATCCAACTTTTTGACACACCCTTTACATTTGTTTTAGAACTTTATTAACTAAATTATCGCGGCATTTTTTTTGGCAGATAAATTTTCACTTATAAATTTGATCAGTTGCCATGGTAAATTATATCGGTGTAATTTGCACAAGTGCTATTCTCAATGAAAAATTCTGGACACTTATTCTGGACTTTATAATTTTAACTTAGGGGTGAAAATAAAACTCCACGCGATGATCGCTAAGCCGTTATGATGCTCCAAAACCGGCCGCGACAAGTATAAAAAAATATACTAATATATACTAATTTAAAATTAAAAAAAAAAAAATAGTATTATCTAAGCACCTGAAGCAAAAATCTCCCGATGAAAAAATCTCAGTGATTTTTCATAAAATTTTTAATTAACAATTTTCAAGTCGGATGATTGTTAAACAAAAGCCACTAAAATTATTTTACTTCTTGAAGACTTTATAGCAACTATACTCGTTATGATTTTTGTCCAGGAATAGTGAAGTGTAACCCAATTTAGTTCAGTTCATAGTCACAGTATATTATGTCTTACATATACTGTCTTTCCATTTTTATTTGTTCCATCATATTCGATTCCTACCAATATTTTACCATTTTCTTTCTACCTATGTCACACACTTTTGGGCATAATTTAAAATAAATTCAATAAGTAGTTTTTACATTGACACATACCGCCATTTTGCTGCGTTATGTTGAATTCGTACCAGTTTATCCCATTTTCACATCTAATTTTTCTACAAAATCAGTTGAACAATATTTTTTTACGTTGATTTTTTAAAAAAATTATTGGGCCGCCATCTGTTTCGCAATCTTAAATTGAAACTTATATTATCAGTCTTACCTACTCCATTAGTCCGCAGATACTTCAAAGATATTAAGTTTCTAACTGGTTTTCGTTAACGATCTCCTTATTGTTATGTTAAAGTGGTGTATTATTTAGGGTTAGTTTCCAGCAAAAAAACTTTTTTAAAATGTCGACGTTACGCAACTTTATTGTTGCATACTCAGGACACATAGATTTTATATCCTACATAAAAACCCATATTTTCAGTCTTTACCTACTCCGCTGGTCTACAGATATTTCCTAACCACAAATAATACACCATTCTAACAACAAGAAGATCGTTAACGAAAACCATTTAAAAACTTAATGTCTGGGAAATATCTGCTGACCAACGTAGTAGGTAAAGAGTGATAATATGGGTTTCATACAGGATATAAAATCTATATGTGTCCTGATAATACATAATACAACAATAAAGTTGGGAAACGTCAACAAATTAAAAAAAGACTTTAGATTTTTTGACTGGATTCTAACTCCAAATAATACACCACTATATGAGGATCGTTAACGAAAACCATTTAGAAACTTAATATCTGGAAAATATCTGCGGACCAGGTAATAGGTAAAGACTGATAATATGTGTTTTATGAAATATAGAATTTATGTATCCTGAGGATGCAACAATGCCACTCTAACATAATAACAAGAGGGTTATTAACGAAAACCATAAAAATATAATATTTGGGAAATATCTGCGGACGAACGGAGTAGGTAAAGACTGATATGCAGGATAGAGGATCTATATATGTGTTTTGAGGATGCACAAATTAAGTTCGTCTACAATTTAAAAAAAAATTGTTTTTTTTACTGGATCTTAACCCAAATAATACACCACTCTAACGAAATATTTTTAACATTGTTCAGCCAAATGACCCTTAATTTTTTGTCAAAATTTGAAGTCAATCGAATAAGTAGTATTTAAGCTATGTCGCGAACTGACAGACAGATCGACAGACGGACCGACGGTATTAATAATGTTTTTTGGCATCTAAAAACGCTAAAACGTGAAGATATGTAAAAACCTGAGCGGATGATTTTTTCACGATTACAAAAACATTATTATACCATAATTAGTTATGGCACACAATTTGAAATCATTAAGTAGTTCTTTGTGTTTTGTTTTGTTCTTCCATCTTGGATTCGTACAAAAATTTTACCAGTTGATTCCAACATAATACTTGATAATTATGCAAAATTTGAAATAAATTCGACAAGTAACTCTTTCATAATATTTTTTTAACATTTCACTAAGCCGCCATTTTGTTTCGCCATATTGGATTTTATCAAAATGTTATCAGGTTATCCCCATATGAACCTTAATTTTTGACGAAAATTTTAAGTCAATCGGGTAAGTAGTTTACAGTAACAGACAGACAGACTGACAGACAGGCGGACAGACCGACGGAATTGAGATAACATATTTTTCGTCATCTAGGGACCTTGAAACGTGAAGATCTAAAAAAATCTTGGAGAGTGATTTTTTGAAGATTACAATTCTTACCTTTTACCAGGAGAGTAAAAATGACAAATTAATGTTTTTTTTTTTTGTTAGATTTAGTTATTAATAACTAATAGATTATAACAATTAAAAACATCGTAATGTCATAATCATCAATAGTTGTGATAAAGTCTCCATGAAGCGAAATAATTTTAGTGGTTTTTGTTTGACAATAATAATTCGCTTTAAAATATAAACGAAAACCGAAACAAAAAGAAAAGTTATTAACAATAGCCTCATTTTATAAAAAATCAGTCAACAATTTTTTTCCAGGAATATTGTCCTTTAAGTGTCTAGATAAAACTATAGTTTTTTTAAATCTTAAATTAATATCTAATAGTTACTTGTTACGACCAGTTTTGGGACATTGTAACGACTCTATTCGAGCTCTATTTTCAACAATAAATTAAAATTATTAATAATAGAGATAGAGTTCCAGGAGTCGGGATTTTTTACTTTTTTAAAAATTATTAAACCTTAATAGTTTCCGAGTTATTTGCAATAAAACTAAACTTTTTTATTTCAATTTGTTAATAACTTTTGAAATTGTTTGTTTAAAATTTTTGTACATTTTTCTAGACGTTTAGTGAGTCCTCCCTCATATTTTTACCAGCAGTACCAAAAATTATCACCATTTTCAGTGAATTAGATTGTAAGTAAGCAATAAGAAAAGATTTTAGAAAGGCTAAGGGTGTAAAATAAGGGATGAATGTTTATATGGGGCAAAATAATCCTTTGTCTATTGACTTAAAATTTAGCACACTCTTCAATAAAAATAATTAAACACGTGTTTTGGCATTTATCGAAATGCATCCCTAGGGGTGTAAAAAAATGGGGATGAAAGTTCACATATTTTTCTCGGACAACGAAGGATGCTAGTAGTCAGAGCTGTCAGAAAAAGTATCTTAGTTACTTTAAAGTTTCTAAGTAACTAGTATCTCAGATACTTCTAATTAAAAGGAACTGTATCTTGTAACTCAAAAAGTTATCTTAGATATCGAAATGTATCTTAGATACCGAAATGTATCTAAGATACCTAAGTTACCGCGAGAAAAGGTCGTTTAGACAAGCTACGACTTGTTCGAAACGGCGATCGAAGTCATTACTGGCCGCTGGTGGGGTTTTTTGTTTTACTGTTATCGCTGTGACTAGTCTCACGGCTCCGGTCTTTATATCAATCTCAGTTAATTCTTGAAATCATGCAAGTGAAGTCATGATTAGCCGGGATTTATAACAATCCCGGCTAGACGTCTTATTTGTAATCTGTCAACCGGTATTCGCATTAATACTTGCTAATAGCAAGTGGGGTGTTAGGCAAGAGTTTTGAATTGTTTATATAGTGTTTTGTGAAATTTTATTTTACCAGATTATTAGAAGGTTAGTATTTACTTTAACCCGGAATTAAACTCTATTCGCACAGTTCACACTGCCTAAATAAGTGATGCGTGTTGTGGCGTTTAGAAAAGAATCACGCACACCGTAGTATCCTAACTGTCAACAGATTTTCCTGAAATGTTTATATTATATTGTTTTTGGGGGTAAGGAGAAAGTACTTTTAAATGGAACTCTTTTATGTTCAGAGTGGGCTGAGAAAATAGGTCTGATTTTATCGGTTCAACTATTCATTTTTTACCAAAAGTTGTAGGTTATTGAGACAAATCGTAGGTTATTGGAATGTTTTTTACGATTTATTACAAAAAACTGATAGTTTTTTGAACTTCTGACACTTTTTTTTAACCTTGAATAGAAATTTTATTTCAAGAGAAACAATTTTAAAATAGCATGCTTTGTGTATGCAGGGTAATGTAAATTCCATAAAGCACAGGGAAATATAAATTTCGATCGAAAATATTACTGATATTGTTACACTGTAGTCGTTTTTAATTCCCTTCTAAAAGGGAAATATTGTAATAGTGAAAAAATCATCCTCTAAGATATTTTCACTTTTACAATACTTACAATTTACCTTTCAGGGTCCCTAGATGCCAAAAAACATGTTTTCTCAATTCCGTCGATCTGTCTGTTTGACTGTCTTTTCGCGGCATAGCGCTTATCTACTACTTATCGCTTATCGCTACTTATCCGTATGATTTCAAAACTTAAGGGTCATATGGGGATGACCTGGTATCATTTTCGTAAAAATTTAATATGGCAAACAAAATGGCGGCCTAGTAAAATGTTAATAGTAATCATTCCTAACCTAATACGTTACGAAACTTAATACTTAATCCATAAAATGTGTCATTTAAAGATAACGTTAGTAAGGTTGTAAAAAAATTATAAGTGTTTGAATTAAGACCTATATTTCAAAATCCTTAACTTGTTTCGCTCAGTTTATATGAAGTTTACAGAAGAAAAGTCGAAAATCTTCCAAGACACCCCCCTGAGTTCATCCCTGTTTAAGCCTATGATAAGGATGATTAGGCCGTGGTCAGACCGCAGTCGCTAGTCGTGTCTGGGTTGGCCGAGTGAATGGTCTGCTTAACAGTTAACTGTTGCTGTAAGCTGAAATAAAGACTGGGACTTGCCTTTAAGTATTTAATATAAAGAATTAGAACAGTTTCGAATAACGTTAAGTTACTAGCAGCTGGTTCAATTTAACCGTTTTATTTGAAGTATTGAAAAAAAGAACAACAAAAAATTGTCTGTCATTTTGTTTCTAAATTTATTTTGATATAATCACCGGTTCTGCAACTAGCATTTTAAATTATACCAGTGGTCGGTATTTTCTTCATCCCCGCATAAAGATCTACAACAGAATTATATCCGATCTCCCGCTCAACGATCTTAATTAATAATAATCATTTGTATTGATTCATTCACCTCTGTGACGGACGTGAACGAAATTAGTATAATTACATTTACATTCTGATGTGCAATATAAAGGTCAGAATTGTATTTCGAAGAGAGTTCAAGTGCGTTTCCGCGTCGAGCGTTCTCACCCAAAAACTTTCTAGATTAGATTAACTTGTATGAGTTATTATGCATTGTTTTTAAAAAACGTGGTGTGCGCTGATGAAGGTAATTGTGAGTGTGACATTTCACAACTAACATTATAATGTGGCAGCGAAAATCTACAGATTTTAACTCTGTAGTACAGGTAACCGTTTAAATTATTTTTGCAAAATTGTTTTTGTATGTCAGAATAAATTAAATTTAAATGCGATTTTTTTCGTTGAATAGTGGTATCGCTCGGGTCAGAAGTGGCTTTCTTTAGAAAATTCCCTCTGCTTTTCATACAGAATGTTATAATTTGTGCAAAATGAAAATATTTTTTACTCAACCATATTTTGATTTTTTTTTTATATTTAGTTTCTTCTATAATATTCAGTGTATCTCAGGGGGCAACTTTGCTGTTTCCTAGGTGTCTCTATAAGTGTGGTGTGAATTCTTTTTTAATTAAAATTTTCAACTCTTTTTTTGTTACAATCGGCAAAAAAAGTTTTTTTTTCTGGCTTATATCGTGCAAACTATAAAAGGGGATATAACTCTTTCCCTTTTTAGTAAAACACATTTTTATGATATAAAAACGAAAAAAATAAATAAATTCAAATTGAACTTCAGATGTACCATCTTGTATGTGTATCCGAGCCAGCATTTTATTTAAATTTTAAATTTTAATTAAATTTTAAGCAAACCTGAGTAGCTATGAAAAAGCTACAAATTGCTTATCGTGGTCTATAGAACAACAAATTTAAAAGCTAGAAAAATTTGCCGATGGTAATGTTATTAAACCCAAGAACCATGATTTCTTAATAATGTTGTAATTTATTTAGCATTCCTATTATGTTAATTTTCACATACAAAAAATACAGGAGCTTTAATTTTTTATCAATAATCAATAGTTTGCCAATAAACAGTTTATATAAACCTGTGTTAAACGTTATGTTCATGTAGTATTTCTGATGCTGTTACAGTTATTTAAAAGTACATCGGAGTAACTTTTCAACATCTTATTTGTCGACGAACGAACAAATGTCCCAAGTAAAAGCTAAGATTGTCGATAAGTCAGGTTTCTCCAACATTTTATTTTTTCTGTTTAAAATAATTTAAAAATGTATCTTTTGTTTATTGAAAACTGTAGATTTTCAGATATTCTGGTATAAAATTAAAATTCAATTTATTTTAACATTTTTTTAACACAACGGTTTTTTACTAAACGAAGCGATTTTCAAGATCACTGTGTTATCATGTTATTTATGTGCAGCAGCAAAATCGAGAATATAAATTCACTCCGATATCCTCTTAAAAGTGAAATATGTGCCAGTTTAAATAATATATGTTGAACAGTGACATTACTAGTTTTTAATGGTAAATCATTTAAAAAGCGTTAACGTAAATTGAACTAATTATAAAAAAATAACCATAAAAAGTAAAACATAATTCTCTTTTAGTCTGCCTTGAATTTTTTTTCAAGACGTCGTAAAACTAATACCTACTTACTCTCTAAGACAAAGAAGTTCGCTGTGTATTTGACATTAGCGGCTTTTACAAATGCCTAATGCCGAAACTAATGTCAAATTAATGCTTCTATCAGTTTGAAGCCGACCTCAAAAAGTAAATTTGGAGATGGTTTAAAATATTATTTTTTACTTTTTGGTATTTATTAGTTCCTTCGTAATTCGTATAGTTTGGAACATATTTACTTTCTGTATAAATACATTTTTTCGTTATTTATAAATCATACCAAATTTTAACGCAACATTTTAAACCATTATGCTACTTTAAATTATTAAAATTATGCTCGCTATGGAACCATCCTGGCTCCACCCTAAAAAAATCATCCAAATTGGCCAAACGATTATAAGTTGGAATGGTTTAATAATAGAATTTTAGCAGCTCTGAATAGTCATGCGCCACTAAAAACTGTCAAAGGTAAGAAACAACCATATCAGCCTTGGATAACCCCCAATATGCAAAATCTCAGATCAAGGGCATTGAAAAAATATAGGGAAACGAAGACTAATGCAGACTGGGTATATTATAACCAAATGCGTAATTTAGTAACCTCAGCTTTACGATCATAAAAAAAGCATATTTAAATTTAAAATTTTTACCAAATTCACTAAAAAATGTTAACGAATTAAATAAATATTCTATCGAAGTATCTAAAAATGCCAATTTACCAGATGAAAATTTAATAACATTTTATCGTTCAAGCAGGCTGGTTAACAACGACTTTGCTTTTATTACATTCACAGAAGATTTTATTATGAATATTTTAAATAAAATTAATTATATGGCTTTTGGAATCGATCAACTAAATATAACGTTAATTTTGCTTGCTTGTCCTATTATTCTTAAACCGTTGACACATAATTAACTATTGCATTGAAACTTCATATTTTCTTTAAAAAACCCATCAAATTTTGGTCAGCTACGCTCGATTTCTATTTTTCCTACTTTGTCAAAAGTTCTCGAGAAAGTAATGGATGTATAGATAAATATCTTTTTGAGTGCAAATAATATTCTTCCCTATCATCAGTCAGGTTTTCGTGCTGGATATAGCTGTTCCACTCCACCCTCTAATGTAACAGACTACATCTTTAATTTCTTGGACAATGACAGGGCCTGTGTTTTAATATTGCTGGATTTTACTAAGGCATTTGTTATGGTGAACCATAAAATATTAGTTTCTATTTCACGTTATATTGGTTTTAACCCACGGGCTTCGGGTAAGGGGCTGCGATATTTGTCCAACCGAAAACATCGAGTGATTATTGATGAAAATATCTCTGATGCTCTTGATGTTTCGGCCTCAAGGAAGCATTCTTGGTCCTCTGCTGTACACTCTCTACACCTCACAGTTTGAGAAATCTCTGAAACATTGCCGTAGCCACATATATGCTGACGACACACAAATATATTTTCCATTTCCATCAACAAAGACACAAATACCTAATGACTGTAATAATGACGATTTGAATAATCTTCTGAATGAAACTAAAAAACATCTTTTAAAAATCAATCCTATTAAATCCAAAGCACTAATATTATGGAAACCCTGAATATAAATTTGGATAACACTGCAATAGAATTTCAAAATTCTGCAAAAAATCTTGGATTAATAATCGACAATCAATTAAAGTTTAAAGAGCATTTATGTTCTAAATTAAAATTAGGATACCTAGCGCTAAAAATGATATATCCATATAGACATTATCTAAATGAAGATATTAAAAAAATGCTTTGTGAGTCTTTGGTACTTTCGCCTTTAAATTTCTGTGACAATATATATGGTCTTTGCTTGGAGTCTCGTCTCATCCAAGTTATCCAGAATTCATGTTTGAGGTTGCTTTTTGGTATACTTCGTAAGGAAAGAATTTCTCACAAATTGGCTGAGGCTAAGTGGTTAAGCATGCATAATGGACGTATTCTCCACGAAACCTGTTTCTATTACAAAATACTTAAGAATGATAGTCCGCTCTATCTTTTAAATAGAGTTGTATACAGAACTGACGTTCACAATTTAAGTATCCGAAGAAAAAATAATACTAATAAATACCAGCCCACAATAAAGAATATTTTAAACGTTTCTTTTCTTACCGAATAGCATATTACATTAATAAGTTTCAAGTTGTAAATTTTGCTTCATCTATTTAAATTTAAAAAGCGTTTAAAAGTATGTTATTATATATATTGTATATTTTGGATTGACCTGCAACATTGAATATTTCATCTCCTTTTTAATATGCTGATTCTCTATTCTCACTACTTAGTACGTGAATAATGATTGCTTCTTTTTTTAACATTAGGCTTGAATTTTATAATTGTATATTTATCTATTTATTTTTGGCTCATCAGCATCATATATAGATAGCATCCATGATGAAGCCTTTTGATCTAGGTAGGTAGTGCTTAAATTGTAAAATTAAAAATGTATTTTTATTACTTGGGTTAATAAACGTATTATTATTATTATTATTATTATTATTAAAATTATTATTCTGGAAGAATCAATACATACATTAAAAAAAAACAAAAACCGATTTCAAAACAAGCACGAAAACATTTATGAATTAAGTGTCCTAATATCTAATACCAGAAGTATAATGTCTATTTACTCTCTATAATAGTTTGAGGCTGACTTCATAAAGTCAAATTTTCAAGATGGGATAAAATATTACAGGCCTAAACCTAGGTTAAAACTTTATTAATAAAATAAACATATATTGCGTTTATCGCTTATAACGTTTTGTTAGTACAACGATAGCTAATAATATATAAAAAGCGCCATCGATCTATAATAATATAATACGTATTTATAGAGAATCATCAGTATACATTTGCAGAAATTAAAATGATTAGTAGAATTGAACTTCGTGCCTCTTAAAATGAAAACCATATGAAACACGATATTTTCAGATTACTCCAATCTTTTTACCGTTGCCCATACCACTTATTGACATGTTTTGTACCAAGAATAATTATATTTAATTTTAAATTATATAATTTAACATAATAATATAAAATTAAATACAGAAGTTGTAGGATTACTTAGAATTTCAAAACATATAATAAGTATATCTACATAACCTATCATTTTTAAATAGATACCCTCAACATTATTATTTTATTAAATGGTGATTAAGGAAAATTGATAAAAATCGTGCAATAAGAACCATTATATTCTTTATTATTCATTCTCTACTGCATTACGTCTTTTTTGTCGTCTATAAATATAAAAGTATCAAATTCGGTATATTTATAATCGGTAATATAAGACCTATTCTCTGAAAAAATAATATAAAGGGTGTCCCATTTAAAAAATAATATAAACGGTGTCCATTTAAACAAATATAGGTTATCTGTGTTTTCAACTCTTTAATGATTAAAAAATATCGATACGTTTAAAAGATATTACAAGAAAAATCTTACAACTTTTGTATTTAAAGTTTTCTTGTATCTGCTATAGGTCTTGCTAGGTGTCAAAATATAAATGAAACCCCTGTCACAAATTATTTTTTTGCTTAGTTATATTTCATACTTACAAATTAACAATACAAATTTTAAGGCAGTAAAGTGGTAAAGCTTTTCAAAGTTATCGCGTAAACACTCTCTCAGAAAAATATTTAAAACTGTGCCATTACCATTTCTTTCAATATGCTTGCTATGGGACTATCATGGCACTGCCCTGAGAAATTCATCCAAATTGGTCAAACTATCCCGGAGTAATGGGTGTACATAAAAAAGAAAAAAATACATGAGCAAAATTGATAAATGACTTCAAAAAAGGAGGAGGTTATCAATTCTACCCAATGGATTTTGTTATGTATGTAAACAGCGATTACTCCGGGATGGTTTGACCAATTTGGATGCATGCTTTAATATATTGCCTTGAAATTTGCTGTATGAAGTGTAATTAACTAAAAAAGTAATTTCGCCCCACCCTATGGGAAATCAAGTTATTTCGGTTATTATAAATCAAAATTTATGTTGAAATATCAGATATCTTTATTATTGGAATAAAACATTTCTTGTGTCAATAAGTGAAGCTTATAGCCAGGGAAGAAGGCACTATTATAAAAATATCATATTTCACATGCTTTTCGCGGTTTTTAACGTATATTTTTAATATGGAAGTTCAAGTTTACTAATCATGTTAATTTTTAACAATGCCTATTTTTGTCAATACGTATAAATGGTACTTTTTATATAATATTAACACCGTGATTCTGGCAAAGTCTCATAATATGCAATAATCCCATAGCTTATTTTATTGGGAACGTCCAAAATTTTAACCTACGTTTAATGTTAAAGCTGACAATAAAATTTTGTATAAATAGAACTAAAAAGGATGAAATAATAGTAAAAAAAATAAAACCAGTGGTATTAGATTCAAGACGCTCAATACATAAATGTCTTCTTGTGATTAAGTAATTAGGAATAAGTTTGACGCCAACTTATGAGGACATGATGACGACTTTTTTAAAGTGGAGAGAGGAACTTTTATTGTTGTTAGATGACATCAAATGACGCTTTTAGTCAGGACACTGTCGATCGTTACTAGACCCATCTTTATATAACCAAATACTCAGGAATTTATTAATATTTTTTTATCAATACCAGAAAAATGTATATTCGGAAGGACCCATATGTAATATTTGGAATGTGTCACTGATTTTTACGCCATCAAGTTGAAACCAAAACAGTTACAAAGTGTTTTTTAAAGCACTACTTATCACTAATCAGTATATGCAAAGTACACTTATAAAGCATTAATATCCTGCCAAATTCGAAGACTAGAATAACTAGAGGAGAATTTCAAACAGGGTGTGCAAAATTGGATAATATTAACATAAAACTTTCGCGGATTTGGCTAATTAACACGATATAATTCTAAGAATCAGGATTTTCTAATTGTATTAGATTGAAATAACCTTAGAGAAAGTACTTTTTATGAATTTTGAAATTTTTTACTATTAATATTTATTTTGAGATATTACTTTGTCTAGGATAGTGATAAAAGTAAAGCGATTTAACATGTCCTTACTTTACCATTATCTACGTTTTTTGCAATTGACCTTGGACAGCTTAAAAAGATCAAAGTGATATTTAGTTAGTTACATTTTAAATAATTGTTACAGCTTTATTATATTACTCTTTATTACACATGTAAAGAAATATATTTAAAACACCATTATGCTTTCAGGTTTATGATATATTATTGTATATTTTCGCACAAGCGAAAATAACAAGCATCATAAAATGTCTCGTCGTGAATCGAATGTAAATTTTAAAAATATTAAATCTGCTGTACTAGTTAATATACATTAATTTATGCTATTAGTATTATATTATCAAGCAAAGTATATTTTTACTGTTATTTTTATTACGTACTTCGGATCCTAAGGATCATTTCTAATTAGTATAGCGTTAATTTTTTCTTTACCGTGTATCAACAATAACTTTTTCTCTTTTTCAGCTGTTATTACTAATAGTAGCATTCTTTATTATCACTAAAATTACATTGACCGCACAACCTCACCTATGGAAGAGAAAGAAATTAAACAAGTAACATATATATATAAATATCTATTGTACAAGGCAACACTGAGCCGAGATAACAATACTTTTTGCTTCTGTAAACTTTATTGTTGATCAAATAAACGCAAACACTTTAATTAATGTGTCATACCTATTATTTTTAATGGGGCAGAAGTATTAACGCTAACGACTAAAATATTCAACAAAAAAAGGAGTCCAAAGAGCTATGGAAAAGTCAATGTTGTTATGTTAATAGAACACAACTATGATTGAAGCCTTCATTGAAAACAACATGAAGGTAAAAGCACTATCAACTAGAGATGGGCGACTTATCGAATGACAATAAGTAAATAAAAAAATATAGTTATCGATAAGTGCCGATAGGTGAGCAATAATGACAATAGGTATCCGATGATATCGATAGGTAACTGATAATATCGATAGGTAGCCGGCAAGCGAAAATCTAAATATGTGTACACTACAACCATATCGGCGTTATAGCGCGGTCGAACGCGCATCGAAAATGGCTAAGAAAACGCCGCGTTATTTCAGACATATCCCAGTACATTTCACGGCGCAAGTGCAGTCTGCATTTTTGCGCACCCCTAATATGGATTTTTTAGGTACGGCATTGCATTGAAGGTAGCATATTAGATAGTGAAATAAAAATAAATGGAAAATTAATAAATGAAAATTTAATACGTAAATAAAATAAAAAATTCCAAATTAGATATTAAAAAAACTGTTTATGAAAATTGAATACAAGCATAAAATCAAAAATTCACGTCAGGTACACTGTGTCCAAACAGTCTGAAATAATGCTTTTTGCAAAAAGCGCTCGGACGCTTCGATTTTGTTTTTTGATTGCCCATGTTTTGACTTAAAAAGATGTTATATATGTCGAGGGTCTGATAAGGTTTTAATGAGTAGCTCTATATAGAATTTTCGAAAGTCAAAGCATGCGCAATGAAAAACCATAATCGACGTGTCCGAGCATTTTTTTAATAACCTATAGTTTCAACAGAAAAAGCATTATTCAAGAATTTTTTAGGCACACTTTATAATAAAACTGTTTACTACTTAATGAATTTTTGCATTTGGTTTATTTTCCAAAATATTCTTTGATAAATTGTGAATTCTCGTTGTCTTCTGTTGGTCGCACCTGCTTGGATTTCTGCTCCATATTTGCCGGTTGACCTGCTTGAATTCCATTGTTACTTTTTGGTAAACCTCTATTCTTTCGTCTAGCAATATATGTTGGTTGGACCGAGAAAATGCATTCGCTGCAAAATTTAACGCCTGAGTTGGAGTGAGAACACTTTTAAAAAATTAATTTAATTTGATTAAAACAGCAGTGACCTCTGGTGAACAATTTTCTTCAAAAATACTATTAATCCCCTTGAATTGTTGTCGAAATTCCTCGACAGCTTTTTCGTGATGAGAGTGACTATCATCTACCAAATTGTGAATAGGAATAGTTTCTTTCCTATGATACGTGGCAGTTTCTTCAGAGACTTCTTCTAAAGTGTTTAATGGGTTCTCCGAGGATTCCTCACTTTCCACGTTTTTGAAAAAATTCTATAGGAGCATCTGCTCCCACTGCTATTTTAGCTAATTTTATTTTGTCTTTATAAAATAAAACTAAAAGGAAATCCACATTGCTGCTCTAAAGCGCATAGGTGCTTACAAAATGCTCCACTTTTACCCTGAGGGCAATCACAAAATGCTATATTTGTATTAACAGTATAAAGCATTGACTTTTCTGTTGCCAATACTACATGATATATATTATCTTCGATTCGATCTCCTTTTATAATAGTGTTCAAATGTAGTTACAATGAAATCGGCTAATGCACAACTAGTAGAAACCTTGCAGGGTTGTAAAATAACATCTTTAAAGATAAGAATAAATGCTTGAGTATAATTGTTACTATTATTCCCTCTTGTAAGTAAGTTGTTTCCATAGGTAACACACCACTCCAATCTTCTTTCCCATAGTTCTGTAATATGTTCTATAATATGTTATTCAGCTTCTTCTGGTGTATTAAAATATAATACATCTCTGAACATCTGCCTAATAATGCGTCTATTTTTCTTTTGGAATATTGTGATTAATTTGCTACAGCCACCTTCATTGAGCCTGACATATATGAAAGGTACAAAGTAATAATGTAGATGTTGGATATACAGTCTTTAATGAATTTCGCTCCTCTACACTATCGTCTGTCATGATAATTTGGGGAGAAAAGGTTTTTTTTGCCAAATTCCAATGTTTCTTTAGCTGCAGAAAATGCCAGGCTACAGGTAATGCCCTATTTTACTAGCTGTAAAGATAAATGTGACGCATATGTTTGATAGGCCACATGACCCGCTGGGGTCTATGAAAACAATATCGTTAGGCAATTCTCCAGCTACTGTTCGTTGCATAATTGGAGTAACAATAACTATTAAAAGAGGATTTTCTCGTAAACTACTTAAACGTCAGCTTTCTCGAATTCTCCAAGATTTGAACGCAGTATCTATAGAACGCTAGTTTCTTCGCGACCTCCATATCCTGATTTCCGCCATTTGTCGTAGAGATGTTTCACTTGCCTTTACGTCGGATTGATTTGCGCATTGGCTAGCAAAGATAAAATATTGCTATGTGTTCCTCGTTTTCAAGTATTTTTATCTCATGATATGCGTTAGATGTTAAAGGTGTCATTCCTAATTTGAAATATGAATTAAATGTCTGTATGGTGTTATTGTTCATTCGTAAATAGCTATAAGTTTGTGCCACATGGACTTTATGAAAATGGGTGAAATTAATATCTATAACTACTTTTTTACTCCCTTTAACACGCAATCGTTCCACGTCACGATTAATTATTTAAATTTAAAGTCAATGGTCGCCCCACATCTCTTGTTTCTGTTTCTGGATTTTTCCCTTCGCCGCTTATTTATCTTGTTAACATCTGCACGCTGGCATGAAAATATTTTCCGAAAATATGTAACGTGTACGATTTGCAAAACGTCTTTTAGTAATTCAGTTAGTATATGTCAGATCAGTAAATTTTGATACACCCTTTTTAGACTGTTCGTCAGAATGTTCTCCGTCTAATAATTTACATTGCAAAACCACTGGAAATTGTTCATTGGTTTCCACTTTCCAACTTTATAGTTTTAATATGCAAGCCTATGTAAATGTTGCGTGAAGTGATGCGTTGTACCGCACAGCATGCTATGCGCGATTATCCGCCATATTATCCCAACTGATGCAAAGCGTTTGTGAGGTTTTACTGTACAGGACAATGAATTTACGCAGCCGTGAACATCGATAGTTCTGGATTAACCGATTACACACTTACAAGCAAATTATGCACCATATGATAGTGAGTACTTTTTTTTTTGCTTTCTAATTTTGTCGCAAATATATCGATAGGTAGCAATTATGATATAATAAACGGAAGGTGTTATATCTAGACGGTCTCAATTGCGTCCGGTTCGCGCAGTGACGTCATTGCGTGCCTAGATTTTTAAATTGCTTTTGGAGATGCATGTCGTTTCTGGCGTTTAGATATTATATTACCATTTTTTTTTTATTAAAAATGTTTTCCTAATAAAACATTGACATATAACTTACTAAAATAAAAATTATTACATGGTAGTTATATATTTATTTAATAAAAATAAAAAAAAAAACGCTAAAGAAAGAGTTAAGGTTGTATAAAATCCGACAGTATTTAATTTTATACTGTTATTTTGTTGTACATGTTTATATTTAGTTCAATTTACAACTAAAAAATGCTATAAATATCTGTATTTTTTGATAAGTACTTGGACGTAACTAAGGGTAAGGGACTAATTAAAAAAAAATCCAGGTGTGAGAGGGAATAAAACAACACACACTAAAAAGGTTTAACCTTTATGTGCACAATCTTACCTTTTGTTCCTATATTATATGTAATTATATAAACAAATAAAATTTAAATAAAATATACCCTTATTCTAGTTGAAAAACTCTTTTATTAAAAATGTCGACTATTTCGTCCGGATTTATATTGTTGTCTTTTTTTATATAGATTAATGACATATTAGTGAGCTGGTCTTGGCTCTTTTCACTCTCAACTAATTTAAAATCTTCTCATAAGGGATAAAGATCTTTAGCATGTAACTGAAAATACCGGTAATATTATCAGTAGAAATATCAGAAAGAAAGTGCATAGACATTACTGAAAATTTGTAAAAACTTTTTTGGCAACTATTTTTTTTAATAAAAGCATGAGTGCTTATCAACACACACAGAACGAGCGCCCGTAGGGCGAGGTATTTTTTCTGGTGATATGCACGAATGCTTTTATTAATTCAATTTTGTTGCACGAGTGATATTTTGAATATCGCAAGTGGAAATTCAATTTTAAACTAATTTAAATTATTTTATTTACGCCATAACACAACTAATAAAATAATTTGACAGCTAAATTATAGCGGCAATTTTTTTCATAGTTATATTTTCACTTATTAAACTGATCAGTTGCCATGGTCAATTATTGGTATAATTTGCAGAAGTTATATCCTCGCTGAAATAATTTAAAAAGATTAAAAAATGTGGACTGAGATTTTTTTATGTATTGTTCCAGAGAAAGTTTGGTTTTATCTGAGATATTGAATAAACACAAAAAATCATGAAATTCTGCTATTTCTGTTTTTTCTTAATTTTATATTTGTATGTTTGACAAAAAGGATACACGTGATGACGTAGCAGAACCAGGCGGGAATGCGCGATATCTTACCTTCGGTTTATTATACCATGGGTAGCAATAAACTATCGATAGGTTAATAACGATCGACATATCGATAAATAAAATTTATCGATAAATAATGTGCTATCGCTTATGGATAGGTAAAATCTAATATCGCCTATCCCTACTACCAACTATAAAATCACATGGCACCAAGAAATAAATTATATTTAGATCACAAACGCAAGAGTAGTAATAGAAAAGAAATTGGTAAAAGGGTCACGGACTTTTACAAAAAACTATACCAATATTTGTATATTGACGGTATATAATTTGAATTTAATACCACAATAGAAAGAGCCATATCATAATATAAAAAAAAACGTAGCAATAATTCAAAGAGAAAAGTGTTGAATTTGCCACAAAATGTTTTATAGAACAATCAGATAGTGAATTGGTCTTATTACATATTATCTGCATATGACTAATGCTAACAAAAAGTATAAAATATGTTCGATTAGCTGAACTGCCAAGAGAGATCTTACATAACGTGCAATATATATATATATATATATATATATATATATATATATATATATATATATATATATATATATATATATATATATATATATATATATATATATATATATATATATATATATATATATATATATATATATATATATATATATATATATATATATATATATATATATATATATATATATATATATATATATATATATATATATATATATATATATATATATATATATATATATATATATATATATATATATATATATATATATATATATATATATATATATATATATATATATATATATATATATATATATATATATATATATATATATATATATATATATATATATATATATATATATATATATATATATATATATATATATATATATATATATATATATATATATATATATATATATATATATATATATATATATATATATATATATATATATATATATATATATATATATATATATATATATATATATATATATATATATATATATATATATATATATATATATATATATATATATATATATATATATATATATATATATATATATATATATATATATATATATATATATATATATATATATATATATATATATATATATATATATATATATATATATATATATATATATATATATATATATATATATATATATATATATATATATATATATATATATATATATATAATATATATATTTGGTATTGGATATAAATGAAAGAGAATATATTTTTCTGGATCAACTAATGGGATTTCGAGAACAAAAAATTACTTTTGAATCATATTGATGTGCCTTTAATTCTATGATTTCGAGATATTGAGCCACACTTGAAGGGTGAATTAACAAAGGTAAATTATTTCTTTGCAATGATTGAGATATGTGCTTTAGTGATTCTATTAAGTCAAAAGGCGTAATAATTGAACTGTGTAAAATCCGTAAACGGGCGAAAACAATTGAATTTATAATATCGTTCAAAGAATTTTCAAGAAATGAGTAACTTTCCATTAATAGTTCGCAAATATTTAATATTTCTATTTGAGAGGAATAATATTTCAGATCGTCAGAAATATCCAGTATTGATTTTCGAATTTCTATAATATCATTATTGAATGTTTCCTCGTCAATTTTGAGTTTCTGAATAGTTGAATTAAATTCTTTTATTACTGAAGTAGTTACTGAGATTTGATTTTTAAGAAGATTTTTCGATTTGATATTCATCATGTGTTATTTTTTCTATACAGTCATTAAAATATTCGCCATCGGAGGCGACTAAGTTTCCTGTAATTGCTTTCCAAAATGTTCCTATACCATTAAAAATTCCACGTTTTTCTCTAAGAATGTATTTTTTAGTATCTGCCATTATCTCTGTATATTTTTGATTTACAGCTCCTGATATTTGTCTAAGGAGACTAATATGTGTTAGTACTTCAGATTTAAATGCTTTCATTCGTGGTACGTCTTCGTTGATATTATTTATAAGGTTTTCTAAAATTCTATCATTATTTACAATTGTATCCTTAATTGGTTCTAAGTCTTTATATACAAGTAATGTCCATTTGTCATTAGAGATTCTTATTTTTGCTTCTTCATGAAAGAAGACTCCTATCGTGTTGTTTATTGGACTTATGGAGTATTGGGACTGGACGACTGATGACAGTCCGAGGATGGTCCTGGAAGAGAAATTTGCTCGTAGTATGGTTTTAATCTATCTAAATTTATTTTAGATTTTTGTTTAGTATTAGGATTTAATAAGAGGGCTGAGTTTTGATAAATTTCGAGAATTTCGAAAGGGTTATTAAATTTGTTTTGAGCTTTATCTTTAATTTGGGATTCGCGTACATATACTTTTTCACCTATTTTATATTTATGAGGATATTTGGGAACATGTTGATCGAAACGTTCTTTTGCTTTTTCTTTTTGTTGTTTCGTTTTATCACGAGCAGATTTATAAAGAAATTGCATACGATTGTTTAAATCACGTATGTATTTTGATATAAGGGTTTTCTCATTATATAGGATTTCAGGGGGTCTAGAAGAAGTATGACCAAAAATTAGTTCAAAGGGCGTAAAACTGTGGGTTTTATTTTTCGTGTTATTGTAGCAAATAACAGCATATGGAAGTACGTTGAACGGATGTTCATGTGGGTTTTCGGTTTGATTAGCTCTTATCATTTCGCTAAGTGTAGCGTGAAATCTTTCTAGAGAGCCGTTTGATTGGGGATGACCTACACTAGAAAATGTTATTTTTATGTCGTATAGTTCACATAGGTCTTTCATTAGTGTATTATTAAATTCACGGCCATAACCACAATGAATTCGTAGTCGGGTACCATAATGTTGGAAAAATAAAATAATAGTGTTGACAATAGTTTTTGATGTTTTATCTTCAATTGGATAAGCTTGGGTAAATTTAGTAAGTTCGTCTCGTATTGTCAAAGCATAGTTCTTAGATGGATATTCAAATATATCGATATTTATTCGTTCAAATGGTGTTTTCGGTGTTTCTGTTATCACTAAAGGGTTGCTTAAATTTTTTCGGCATATTTTAATTTTTTGACATGTTTCACAACTTTTTATAAAATTTTCTACATCTTTAATCATTTTGGGCCAATTATATTTTTCTTTGATGCGTCTTAAAGTTTCGTTAATTCCGCGATGTAAATTACTTTTGCTTAAATGGTATTGTTCCAATATAATTGGTATTTGGTCTTTATCTGGGATAGTTACAATATTTTGACAAATACATATTTTAATATCTTTGTCTGCAAAGATAAAAGAAAATATTTCAAGAATAGGAAGGTCTATTTTATTTTCAAGAAAATATGTTGACGAAAGGTCAAATTCGTTTTGTCCTGTATAAATAATATAGAAAAGATGTTGGACTATATTTTCTGGATCGAGTAACAAAGGAATTATGTAATATTTCCGATTTTTAACTGTTTTACTAGAGAAAATATTTAGTCTCTGTATTGAAAAATCTGCATTTTCTTCAAAAATGTCTTCTAATATTTCATGATGTAATTCTCCTAAATTCTTTTGTTGAAAAAAGGTTATTATGTTTTTATGTGATTTATTTAGAAGTTGTTCGTTTGAAGTTTCAACTTTTGAATAATCAATTAAAGATTTTGTTTCGTACATATTAGCAAATGTGTTGTAATCTTTGGTTATTTTTTCATCATCGAAATTTAAATTTGAGTTATTAGGTTTGTCGTCATCGTCTTGATTTGTCGCAAAAATAGAGAGTTTTGATTGGAATTTTGCGCATTGATTAAAATGATTAATTTTAATTCTTGATAATGCGTCTGCGTTTTTATTGATCTTACCGGGTTTGTAAATTATTTCATACTCATATTCTTCGAGTTTAAGTCTCCAGCGTGCGAGTCTACTACCTGGGTCTTTGATTGAAAAAAGCCAAGTAAGAGGGCGGTGGTCTGTGATTAGTTTAAATTTTCTGCCAAAAAGATACGGGCGAAAATGTTTTACTGCCCATACGATTGCAAGGAGTTCACGTTCAATAGTTGAATAATTTGTTTCGGCTTTACATAGGGTTCTAGATGCATAGCCAATTGGTAAATCTTTTCCTACAGGTCCTTGTGATAACACAGCGCCTATTGCAAGAGCACTAGCATCTGTGGTCAAAAGAAATGGTTCGTCAAAATTTGGGTATATAAGAATTGGATCGGAAATTAGCAATTTTTTTAGTTCGTTAAAAGATTCTTTGCAATCAGGATCAAAGTCAAATTTTATTTCTTTTTTGAGTAAACGAGTAAGTGGTTTAGAAATTTTCGCAAAATTGGGAATGAATCGTCGATAATAGCCTGCTAGGAAAGATTTTATATCCTTAGGATTTTTTGGTTGGGGAAAATTTTGAATACATTCAATTTTTGTTGGATTTGTTTTAACACCGTCTTTAGTTATTACATGTCCAAGATATGCTACTTCTTTGCGTAAAAATTCGCATTTGTCTGGTTGTATTTTAAGATTAGCTTTTCTTAGTCGTTTGAAAACTTCGCGTAATCGATGAATATGTTCGTCAATTGTAGCAGAATAAACTATAATATCGTCCATATAGACAAGACATCGTTCATTTAGGATTCCTAAAAGAATATTGTCCATTACACGTTGAAATGTAGATGGGGCATTCTTTAGTCCGAAGGGCATTCGTAAAAATTCATAATGACCGTTTTCTACTGAGAACGCTGTTTTTGAAATATCTTTAGGATCTATCTCTATCTGATGGAAACCAGAAGCGAGATCAAGAGTAGTGAAATATTGACACTGTCCAAGTTGGTCAAGTAAATCTGAGATATTGGGAAGTGGATATTTATCATTAACAGTGGATTCGTTCAATTTTCTATAATCTATTACGATTCTCCATTTTTGTTTATTACTAGAGTCGATTTTTTTCGGTATAACCCAAACGGGAGATGACCAGGGAGAAATTGATGGTCTAATTATACCTTGTTGTAACATGTTGTTTACTTGCGTTTTAACCTCTTGTTTATGTATTTGGGGATATCTATAAGATTTAGTAAAAATGGGCTTTGTATTATTCGTGTCTATCTTATGTTTGATTTCACTTGTGAAGGAAAGGTTGTCATCTTCTAGATAGAAAATGTCTTCGAAATTGACACAAAGATTTGTGATTAATTCTTTTTCTTCTTCGTTTAAATGGTCAAGTCTAAGCTGGGATCTAATAGTCGGGATTCTATTTGAAGTTTGAAATTCGGGAGATTCAGGAAGATTGAAATTAAGAAGTGTGTGTATCGAAAATGGTTCTATTTCGATATTTGAAAAATCAATTGTTTTTGGGATTGCGTTCGCATTGATAATTGTTGTCAAAAATTCGCCTTTTTGATTGACATGGACAAGGGCATTTGGGATATGTACTTTTTCTATTTCTTTTCGGGATAAAATAGCATCGGTATTGATTAAATAGAAACTTGTTCTGTTCTACCTTGTATAGTTATTTTATTTTCATTTGCCTCGTATGTTTCGAGTTCTGTTGAAGAGTAATTGTCTTCAACTTTATACAGTGGTAGTGTTTTAAAATTGGTAATAAGTTGTTTATTTTTTAAATCGATTGTACATTCGTAGTGTTCTAGGAAGTGAAGACCTAGAATTCCGTCAAAATCAATGTCTAAGTTGTAAATATAGACTTTGTGAGGGTCACCGTTTTTAAAATTTATCAAGGTTGATTCAGTTATTAAAAGTTTTTGTTCGGTAATGCCTTGAATTGTTGCATTTTCGGAGAAACGATTTGGAAAGTTCTTTACTGTATTTTCTTTGAAAATTGAAATACCTGCACCAGAATCTATGAGTAGTTTGAAAGTATTTATAGTTGTTCGGGGAAATTGAGTGAGGGATTCATATCGTCTAGCGTGAGAGTTTTTCTTGATTGGGTGGATGGTTTTGATCTGGGGATAAAAGAAAATTTTGATTTTCTTCGATTGGAAGATTTTTGTACTCTTCGATTGGTTCGTTAAAGTTTAAATTGGGATCTGGATTCTCATAAGAATTGTCGTATTCGTTTTCGAATAAAGTAGAGGGGTCTTCATATGAAAAGAATGAGGGATCTTGGTAATCTTGTTGATAGTCTTGATAATAGTCATTAAAATATTTTTCTTGATTATTATCGGTGCTAACTAAGTGAGCTTTGAAATTAGGATTTTTCTGAATTACTGAGGGTCGAGAATAATTAAAATTCGGTTGACGTTGGAAATTATTTTGATTTGATTGGTTATTTGTAATATTTGGGGTTTGCGTATTTGGACTTCTTTGTTGTTGCATGTTCGGTCTGTGTGACTGAAAAGAATTTGTTTGAGGGGCAAACTGGGGTCGCTGAAAATTTGAGTTTTGGGAAAAATTGGGACGTGGTTGTCCGTTATTGGCATGGCATTGATTTGCTGAATGACCAATACGTCCACATTTAAAACATTTTTGTGTTTGAAAGTTTGGTTTTCTCAAAGGTTGATTGAATGGCTTTGGTGGGTTCGGTTTTGAAACTTTTTGAGATTCGAAATAGGACAATTGAAGTTCACGTCGAATACGTATTTGGGCTTCAAGAAGATCCCTTGGGTTATTGGCATGAATTATATGTCCAATACGGGGTTCGAGACCAGTTAAGAGGGTGCTCAGGGACATGGATTCGATCAGGGTTATTTGAGCTTGTTTCTGTTGTGGGGTGAGATTAGACTTTTGTATATTAGCGTGCATTTTTGCATTAAGCACTTGAGGTCGGTTGAGGAAGGTTAAAGTCTCGCGTATCTCCGAAGTGAGAATTTAAAAGTTGTTTTATTTCTAAGTAAGAAATAGGATTGCGAGAGCTTATTAGCTGCGCTGCTCTTGCACGTAATTTATTTTTTTATGTGGATTACTAATAAATCTTTTTGATCGCGTGTCGACATATTGTAAGCACAATCACAAGCATTGAGAAATGTTTGGAGAAAAATTTGATCACCATCGTATTCAGGAATTATCGAAAATATTTCAGATAATTTATACGGTTCAATTTCGGGTGTCTCAGGGCCATTTTGTATTCCGTTATCAGTCATGGTTGCTCAATATATCACAATATCAAAGTGAATAATATAGGCACACAATATTATATAAAAAGAATACGAACTTAAAATTAAGAATTTAGGTTGATTGGCAGTACGTAAAGTAGTACACAAATCAACGTAAATTAAAGCAATACTAAAATCTACAAAATTTGAAATTTTTCTTGAAATTTGATTAACTGTATAATCAAAATTTGAAATTAAAATATTCTTTTGGATTTGTTTTTGAATTCAGTTTTTCGTTAATTAATTATCAAAATTGAAAAATCGAACAGTTTCCTTAAAATTTGAATAAAAATTCAATATTTTTGGAAAATTGAAAAAAATTAAAATTAATAAAAGAGATGATTCAGTCTTACGTTACTAGTAGAAACATCAGACTTCGTCGTGTTCTCTGCAGCAAATTCTACCAGGGGCTTCACTAGGTGTTCCTAATCCGTAGATTGACTGCGAGTTGGTGACGTCGGATCGTGATTTTCTCTGTTTTTCACAGGTTCTTCTGAACAATGGATTGGGATCCTCCGTCGACAGTTAGAGTGCACAAGGGCTTCGTGTTCTGTTAGACGTTTTCAGATCCTACCGACTGCGCCAGTTTGTTAAATCACTTTCTTGCTAAATTACTTTTTAAAAATTATTTTATTACTCAAAAATAATACAAATTAAAATATATACATTTGAACTTGTAATATTTAACAAAATGAATTCAAGCTAGACTGAACTGTACTGAACTGTACTACTGAACTACTGAACTGTACTACTGAACTAACTGTATACAAAGAAAATAACTATTTATATGTTTCGTTATGCTGACTCAGTGGGAACTGTTTACTTCTTTCTTGAACACTTGGGTCAGGACGTGGGTTCTGCTGATGAAGCTTTCTCATATATATATATATATATATATATATATATATATATATATATATATATATATATATATATATATATATATATA
Organism: Kuschelorhynchus macadamiae; assembly: GCA_030620095.1. Classification (NCBI taxonomy): domain Eukaryota; kingdom Metazoa; phylum Arthropoda; class Insecta; order Coleoptera; family Curculionidae; genus Kuschelorhynchus; species Kuschelorhynchus macadamiae. The sequence goes on from JAUTXW010000338.1 coordinate 1,291,321, forward strand.
TATATATATATATATATATATATATATATATATATATATATATATATATATATATATATAATATATATATATATATATATATATATATATATATATATATATATATATATAATATATATATATATATATATATATATATATATATATATATATGTTGGTATAGACTTGTTTTCGTAAACAAGTAACACCTGCTGTTTATGAGAATAGGATGATCTACGTTGTTGACTGATATGTGATACTTTGTTATTGAGATAAGCTTGGAATTGGAGAAGCTGGGAACCAAGGTTAGCATAACTTGTATGATGAAATAGCTGGTGAGAATAGATATAACATATATATATATATATATATATATATATATATATATATATATATATATATATATATATATATATATATATATATATATATATATATATATATATATATATATATATATATATATATATATATATATATATATATATATATATATATATATATATATATATATATATATATATATATATATATATATATATATATATATATATATATATATATATATATATATATATATATATATATATATATATATATATATATATATATATATATATATATATATATATATATATATATGTTGATTTTTACTCCTTCACGGATGGAAAAATACAATGTGTTTTCATTCCGGGTGTACATCCGTTCACTACTGTCGTTCTGAAAAGAACAGTTTTGCTAAATGGTTAATATTTTTGAAATCGTATTAAATATGACAAATAATTAAAAAATCGTTTTAATTTTATGAACACGCATCCCAAGAAAAGAAGTACGTAATTATATATATATATATATATATATATATATATATATATATATATATATATATATATATATATATATATATATATATGTATATATAATTTTGCAAATATTTTTCTTGAACCTTCAAATATATATTGTATTAGGTACTTGTTTTCTTGGGATGCGTGTTCATAAAATTAAAACGATTTTTTAATTATTTGTCATATTTAATTCCAATTTGACGTTTCGACACGTAGTTCCATGTCTTTTCAAAAATGTTTTTTATTTTTCCTAAAACATATTGCATAAAATAAACAATCTAAGATTTTAAAAAATCAAAAATTATCTTACCATCTACCTAAATCAAAAGATCAATAACAGCAAATAACATTAAAGCAAAATAAAATACACTTAGCACACTGTCATTTTGTCAAACAAATACATACACAGAAAATCTATTGGAGGCTAACTGATATATATGGTGTAGGAATTCATTCTTATCATAATACTTTTCAGGGTTTACCGGCGAATTTTTATATTAAGAGTTGGGGAACTTAGATGATGTTGAAAAAAAATCAGTTTTCTAAATTAACATCTTTTTTGTCATTAATTGCATTTTTATTTTTCCTGATTTCAATAGATCCATATATCTCTTTTTTTCGTTTATGAGATTCCGTTTTTAAAATTCTTACCCTGGAAAAATTGAACTTATGGTTTGTTTAATTTTCGTGTTTAGTGAGCGCTGTGGGGTTTCCTTTATTGTATTTATGTGAATTTAGCCTCGACCTTAAATACTGACTAGTTTGTGCCTCCTAAAATATATGGATTCCCAAAGCTTCATAAAGAAGGTATACCTCTAAGAGCTATAGTGTTATATGTGTTCAACCCCGCTAAGCGAGCTTTCAAAATTCCTAAAAAATATTCTATCAAATGTTATCAATAAAAACTAATATTATATAAAGGACTCTTTGGATTTTAAAAATTAAAAACATAACATTTCCTGATAACTACATGTTGGTATCTTTGGATGTCATATCGCTTTATACAAATATTCCCTTAAATCTTGCAAGTAACATAACTCAAAAAAAATGGGATGAAATCAAAAAATTTACTGTCTTACCTTTAAATGAATTCGTAGCAGCAGTTGAACTAACCCTAAATTCAACGTATTTTCTTTATAATAATAATCTCTTTCAACAAATTGATTTTTGTGCCATGGGTTCGAGTATCTCAAGTGTAACAGTCCAACTAGTTTTGGAAGACCTGGAGGAAACTATAATTCCCAACTAAAATTTCAAATACCATTTTTTATCGCTACGTTGATTATTGTATTTGTGCAGTCCCTCAAAATGAAGCTGAGTATATATTAAAAACTTTTAATAATTATCACGAAAAACTCCAATTTACCATCGAAATCGAACAAAAAAAATGAAATAAACTTCTTAGATGTCACTTTACATAGAAGAGATAAAACAATCAGAACAAGTACACTAAAAAACCTGGTCATCAAGGTACACAAATTAAAAATCTCAGCATCCCCTCTCCCAAAAATAAAACGGTTATCATTGTTTTACCTGACAGAACAATTCAACTGCCAGATGTTAAATATAGGGAAAAATAATTAAACCCAAACATGCACTCCTAGAAAATAGTTATCTTGAACATTTAATTTAAAAAAAAATTAAACAGAGAATACTTAAATTTTATAATAAAAGAAATATAAACCATAAGTTCAATTTTTCCAGAGTAAGAATTATAAAAACGGAATCTCATTAACGAAAAAGAGAGATATATGAATCTATTGAAATCAGGAGAAATAAAAATGCAATTAATGACCAAAAAGGTGTTTATTTAGTAAACAGAAATTTTTTTCAACATCATCTACTTTCTCCAACTCTTTTTAAAATAAATTTATATCTAACTAATAAAAAATCTCCGGTAACCACTAAAAAAGTATTATGATAAGAATGAATTCCTACACTATATATATATATATATATATATATATATATATATATATATATATATATATATATATCAATTAGTTATTTATTTTGTGCAATATGTCTTAGGAAAAAAAAACATTTTTGAAAAAGACATGGAACTATCTATCGAAACGTCAAATTGAAATTAAATATGACAAATAATTAAAAAATCGTTTTAATTTCATGAACACGCATCTCAAGAAAAGAAGTACATTATATATATATATATATATATATATATATATATATATATATATATATATATATATATATATATATATACCAAATTAATTAATAAATTCAAGAAAAAAAGTGAAAAAGTGAAATAGTGAAAAAGTTAACCGGACTAAATTTCATTAGGACAGTTAAACCACTTGAGGTCTACAAGATATGACAAACCAGTTTGAAGCAAGATTTCTGGTAGGACTGCATCTCATTAAAAAAAACATTTTGGGATCCACTTATCGAATGCGCCACTAAAATAAAAAAAAACATCTGGTTATTTTTTTTAAATGTGTAGCGTTTAGATTAACAAACAAAAATCTTTTTTGGCTTTTTCGCAACTGAATAAAAATTAACTTTAAATTAATTGAAGCAGATATTTAATATAATTACATACCTCAACATGTAGACTAGTCTGTCTACGGAATGTTTCGATACATAATATAAATAATATTATTTAAGCAAGCATAAGAAATTATATCATTTACCTTAAGTTTTTATAGACACATAGCAGTTGTACAAATACTTTCATCCTATCGGGAAAATGTATAATTATATAATATATAATAATAATAATGATATAATTTCTTATGCTTGCTTAAATAATATTATTTATATTATGTATCGAAACATTCCGTAGACAGACTAGTCTACATGTTGAGGTATGTAATTATATTAAATATCTGCTTCAATTAATTTAAAGTTAAATGTTTTTATTCAGTTGCGAAAAAGCCAAAAAAGATTTTTGTTGGTTATTTTCTATTATCTAAAGATTGCAAAAAGTGTCTGCTGGATTCATAAAGAACCGATTGCATACTTTTATAATTAGGAAGCTCGTATTGATTGGGAATTAGGATTTTATGCTGTGTTAAAAATGTCTTTGTCAAATTGAAAAAATATTTATCTTATATTTCCCAAATCTCATTCTGAATGGCTACATGACATTAATTAGTTAACAGTAATTAAATATGTCGTCTGTTTCAACTTTCACCAACAAATAGACAGGTCAAATTTTAAATAATTCCATAATTATAACCTATTCAAAATGTTTTTAACATAAAATCGAGTTAAAATGTTATTTAGTGCAAAATAATTTGTAAAAAACATGACCATTTCACCATTTTTAGAATGGATGTTTTTTAGATAATTATTTTTGAAAGTCTTTGATAAAAGGGTCATATGGGGATGACCTAGTAACATTTTGGTAAAAATCCAGTATGGCAAAACAAAATGGAGACCCAGTTAAATGTTTAATAAAATTATTGCTGAAAAACTGCTTACCCAATTTGTCTCAAATTTTGCATAAAACTCAAATATTATGTAAGAATCAACTAGTAAAATTTTGGTACGAATCCAAAATGGTGGCTTAATAAAATATGTAAAAATTCAGCCCGAAAAAATACTTAATGGACTGATTTCAAATACTATAACTAATTGTGATATAGAGATGAAATAGTAAAATTGTGACACTAATTCAAGATGGATGAACAAAATGGCGGCCAAATAAAATGTTTGTAATTGTGAAAAAAATCACCCTCTCAGGTTTTACATATCTTCACGTTTCCAATTCCGTCTGTCCTTTTATCGTCTGTCTATCAGTTTAACTGTTTAAAAACTGCTTATCAGATTCAAATTTTATTCAAAAGTTTATATGGGGATGACTTGGTAATATCTTGGTGAAAATCCAATATGCCGGAATAAGATGGCGGCCTAGTGAAACGTTTAAAAAATTATTACTAAAAAACTAATTATTATCCAGTTTATCCCAAATTTTGCAAAAAAATCAAATGGTACATAGGAACGACTTGGTAACATTTTGATATGATTATAAAATAGCAAAACAAAAGGTCTAATAAATTACTTATAAAGCATTAAGTGTGATATAAATGGCGAGCAAATAAATCTAATGTAAAAAATTTAATTTATCCTTATTATGAATTTACATTTTTGCAGAAAAATTAAATGTTATATAGGGATAAACTGTTACTATCAACATGATGTAACAAAATATGTATATATATGTTAATAAATGACGGAATGTGCGGAACTAAATTGGATCACACTTCACTATTCTTAATAAAAGGAAATATTCTTTTCGAGGGAAGTTACGGGTAAAGGAAATTTATCGATTTTTTTCATGCTAGTATCATAAATAGCTATTGAAGAGATATTTTTAAAAAAGTGAAATGACATTTTACTCCTTTTCACTTTTTAAGAAATCGAGACTAGAGGATCGTCTTAAAATCTTATTTAGTTCAAGAGATATTGTAAAAAAAGTAAAACCAAATGTACTTTTTAATGCACATATGGTAGGTGTCTTTACCGAACTTACGTGATTTACAAAATTCTCTTTGGCTCGAAAATATCACGCGCTATGCGTTAAAGGCCTACCTACCACAATCTTATCGTACTATACTATTAGAAATATTACCAGTCAATGTAGTTCTATTATTACTAATTCTCGATGCTGGTTTATCACTTCGACTAAAAATCCATAAAAGATTTACGAAATCTTTTTGCTAACAGTTGATAACACTACTTAGTTAATATGCAAATCAGAAACAAAGGTGAATAGTACGAGGCACCGTAAAACTTTGTTCGACTTTCTAGAGACAACTTATAATGTTGAGGCAAAATAGAATTTCCAGCTCTACCATATTTGAGTGAAAAATACTGGAGGATTTTTGCGACGGAAATAAAATTATAAGGTTTTTGCATTTAATATTTTTATTGAAGTATAGTAAGTAGGTAAAAAAGGCGATACAAATTTGTTTCATGCCGATGGAAATATATTTTTGATAAGTTTGTACTTAACGTATTTGAGATAGGTATTTCGGAAACTAGCTGCAAGATCAAGAGGAAGAAAAACAATTTTTCCTCAAAATGATAAGTTATATTTCATATCAACAATTAATAATAAGATACATTATTCACTTCATTTGAGATATCATGACTCAAATACACATTAAAAAGACAATAACATATCATTTATAAATATATATTGAAGTTCACCATTTGACTATCAGCGATTATAAAACCTAAATGGTTTGATTTAGAGCAAAACGAATTGCATATTATCTATCTTATCGTCTTACGAAGAATACATTTAATCTATATCTTCGAAAATCTGAAAAATGATAATTTTCGGTTCGACTGCGAGTTGATATCATAAGATAGATTATAAAACGACAGTCAATATTTAAACATCAATATCAAAAAATTTGTTTAGAATTATTGTAAACTCGAAATATGTTCTAATATATAGGGTATTCTCTCCGTATACCATGTTTTTGAGACATATATAAATACAAAGAGCATTTTCAGTAACCAAATCTGTATTACTTACGAATAAGTGTACACTAAATAAACACCCTGTATGGTTAAGTTGCAAGCAATTGTCTGATCGGTCATGTGAAGTATTCGTAGTAATTTATAGAATTTAACAGTTTATTGTTTTGTAGGAAGTGGTCAAGCAGAATGGTAATTTGGACTCGCATATTGATATCGAAACTTCTACGTATCAATTCATACCTATACATTTAAGAGCTCTCCGAGCAACAATTTATGTACTATATAAAGCAGCGAACATTATTTATGTACCCATATTTATATATAGAACATTCGAAAAACGCAACAAATGCACAGCGGTAACAAATCCAATTTTGAGAATACCCGTCGCTGAATTAACCAAATCAATTCGGCGAAAAGAGGTAAGCATGCATATTTGTTTTGTTTATTTTTTTATTTTCCTATAAAATACTTTATAATTTTAGTACCTAACTATTTGATGTTAATAATATGCAGAAAAAAGTAGTTTTTTAAACGCACAAACCTATTTTCTACCGTAAAACTCACTTATACGGGTTTTATTATAAAAACAACTAAGTAACATTAATGCGGTATAGTCTTTGTCAAACAACTAATATGAAAAATATAGAAAATCAATGGAAAACTTTCAGCACCAAAGGTTCATTTATACATAATGGGGAACTAAGAAAAGACGATTGCTGTATCTCCAAAATTATTTATCGCGCAGTTTTGGGAAAAATGTAGTGAAAGTGGTCAAGAGAAACAGCTGAAAATTATTTCCACGTTCCTATGCTGGCCACTAAGGAGTGCAAAATTGATAGCTAGCTGTAAAAACAATATGTACTTTTTACATAATCCGTTAAGTTGTATTAGTAATATAAAAAATATATATATACGAAAGCGTTTGCTTCAACACTTATTGCTGCATTCCTTTTAATAAAATGCGGGGGGGATTTTTTAAATTTTTTTTCGTATAATATATTTCACTTTATTTCATATCCTACTAACAAAATATACTTGAACAATATGATTTCTACAAAATTGGAAAAAGGGAAGTATTTTTATATCTGTATATAGTTTACTTTTTGTAAATGATTTCAGATTTCTTGTGAAGCAGTAACCGAAGCCTATATCACCAGAATCAAAGAAGTAAATCCATTGATAAATGCTGTTATTGATGAAAGATTTACAGAAGCGTTGGAGGATGCTAAAAAGGTTGATGCGTTAATTTCAGCAGATGGCTTTTTAAAAGATGAAGAACGAATTACTCAAGAGCATCCTTTGTTAGGTAAGAACTTCTAGACGAATAACTAAGAATTATACAAAAAAGATTTTGCAGGGGTTCCAATAACTGTAAAAGGCAGTCTTGCAGTTAAGGGTTTAAAATATACAAGTGGTACTGTGGCTAGGAAGGAATATATAGCAGAATGTGATGCAGATGCAGTTATTTTAGCTCGAAAAGCAGGTAATCTTAATTATGATAATGCTAAATTATTGTGATGTTTCTTTTATTGCTGCAAAAGCAAGCATTTTTCGATTTTATTTTTCGAACTGAAGACTGAGTTTTTCGCTTTAAACGACACCCTTTAACTTTTTAATTTAATTGGTAACAAACATCGAAAAACATGTCATCTTATTTTAATTGCATATATCAGATAATAATCAATTATTTTTATACTTTGTGTGTTATTTGTCTGTTAAATATATCTGTTCTTGATTATTGTTAATATTACAAGTTTAAACCAAAGTTTACAGAATTATATATTTAATTCTGTAAACTTTGTTTAAACCTTCATCTCTAGAGAGAAAATTTGTATAAATATGATGGAGATATTGGAATACGTTTGCTCCTTCCTATGGCAAAGTTCATACCAATCTCCTGGGTTGGCCTTAAAGATCCTCTATTTATTTTAAACAAGACGAAGTCCATTTAATAGACTTATAATCTTATTTTTTCCTACTCTAAGCTTATAATATACAGGGTACTGCAGTGAAATATATACATTATTTTTTTTGTCTCGTTTTTTAAAACACAGACTGCATACATATGAAAATTCTGTGCTTAAAATTTCCTGATGAAACTGCTAGAGAACAGATCCATATATGATGAAATCACCTATATGCTATAAAATTGTTCAATTCTGAAAAATAATTTAAAGAACTATAGCATTTATTTATAATGCCTTAACACAAAAGAAAATATCAACGACGTTACCCTGTATTGAATAATGGACACGTTTAAATTATGTTCACAGAAGTTCATCGGTTCTTATAAAGATCGAGGTATGAATGAGTCATTTATTTTTGTTACCGGATGCTTCCTCAAGAACTTTTGTCAAATTGACACATTTTTCGTTCCCGTTCAGAAAATTTCCGCCAAGATCTTCTTATTTTTAAATCTCTCCGAAGTTTCCTTATTTTAAGTAGTTATTCTTAAAAATTTCAATTAAGGTTTTCACAAATGCTGTTAAACCGATCCTCAAGGTAGAGCAGCAGAAGAGTTTGCAATAAGTCCGAATTTCAACCACCTTATCAATAAATCTGCTTTACTCTATAAACCATTTGTATGGATGGTATCATCTGGATCCTTATCAGACAGCCACATCTGGTACAAGCTCGGAGATAGTGCTTAAAAATTATCGAAAATTCTGAAAAAGATTGAGAACAGTTGAGTTTATTTTGCTTTGTCAAAACACTCCTTTGTAGAAGGGCCGTTTTTTAAAATAACCAAGAACATAACCGAAAGCGGATTCTTTTAAGATCTTTTTTCAGAATTTTCTGAGAAATGGAGATTTCACCGAATAAAAAGGAAGAACACAGACAAGCTCGTGTAAAAATATATTTTTTAGTGTTAAAAATTAAAGTATAACTTATCGCAGGTTAACTTTTAATACATATTATCTTACTATATATATATATATATATATATATATATATATATATATATATATATATATATATGTATTTATATGTATATATACTTACATACTTTTTCTGACATATATTATTCTAGAGTTGAATCTGTTAGTTAATTATGTGTTAAGTACTCTATATAACCAACCATTATTATAAGCCAACAACGGTCAATCAGTTGCGACATACAATACGAAAAGGCGTGACTTTCCTTAGTGAACGACGGGCGAAAAGTTGTTTCTTATTTAGATACAGTTTATACAACATGTATTGTTCAGATTGTGCTAAATGGTAATACTATATATAAAAAACTTACTACAAAATACGTCTGACAATCAAAAATGGTAGTCATTCTATTATTTACTACATTCTGACATGGAAACCATATTTTTCTAAATCTTATTAAAATAGAGGTTTAGGAATATTCTTTTTTGAATTATAAAACCTTGCAAGTTTCATTATACATATTTTAACTGCCGGTTTACACAATATACTAACCTAGACCACAAAATGAGATATAAAAAGCTATAAATATTATAAAAACATTAAATTAAAAAAAATTAAAAATTGCCACTAATCAACTTAAAAGACTCAAATTTTAGAACAATGAATGACGAAAAAAGTTCCTAAGTCATTACCTCAGGATAACACGTAATAATTCCGAAGAGGTGAGTCAACCCCCTTATTTTCCTTGAATTCGTCTTAAAAATGCCTATTGAGGTCTATGTTAACATACAAGGTGTCTCCTTAAAAAAATGAGAAAATCAAGATAACGCAAAATTTTGCAACACTGCAGATTGCTTATTTGTAATAGAATTTGAAGGATTAAATAATGAAATAGCTTTCACAGAACATTCATGAATGTTTATGCGATTGAGGAAATTGCATTTGCAAATTAGTCAATTTCTGAAGGTAACATGAAGTAAGTCCGAAAAGGTGAATCGGACACCATATTAAATATCGTCGGATTTGAAGAACTCTACACTCTACAAAAGCCAAACACCCTGAACGTTTAAAATTTTAATAAACTAAAAGATTAAAAGATTTAAAACTCGTGGAAAAGAGGTAAACACACCTATTTTCCTTATTTTTTTATTTCTTTATAAAGTGCTTCATGGTGTTAATATCTGGATATTTTATGTTACTAATATGAAGAATACCTTTTTACAAACATTGTATCCTATTTTCTCTCGTAGGATTTTTTTATTCCAGGTTTTATTATTAAATAGAACTAACCTTTATGCGGTTTTTTTGTCAATGTCAAAATCAACTAATTTGAAAAATCTATAAAAGCTGAACAACTTTGCTCCAACACTTATTGCTCTAGTTCTTCAAATAAAAAATATATTATATATATTTCGTTTCACTTTTTCACATTTTTGAAGCTTAACGAAGAAAAAAGAACGTAAACTTAAATAATTTGATTTTTTGAAATTGTAAACATTAATGTAATGAAAGTGATGAAACCTGCTGGCGTATTTTTAAACTAAATTTCATGTTATTTTAACCCCAAAAAATATTAGGATTCATTAACTCTTATACGTTTTTATATAAATATAAGTAATAATTGACCTTTTGCCTAGATGGTTTTTAGCATTTAAAGTTCCCTTCATTTTTAAACTCTAAAAAATTTGTAGCAGATTTAACATACATATTTTTTAATGAAACGCCCTGTTTATTATATGTCCATCAAATGGGTCGAGTTTTAATGATTATTTAACTGCATAGTTTACATTGCTTCATATCGCAGGGTTGGGGAGTTAATGGGAATATATTGCTTCATATGGCAGAGTTTTTCTCAACTTTCTCGGGTGTCTTGAAAGATAATGGTATTAGACTTAGTATATTCATAATCACCAAGAAGCAATTCACTTGACGGACGTACAAAATACAGAGTGTTCCATTAAAAAAATGTATGTTGAGTCTACTACATATTTTTGAAAGTTAAAAAACTTCGACCAAAAGGTCTATTACTTAAATTTATACAAACATGTATGAATCCTAATGTTATATCGTTTGACGTAATATGATAATTAGTTCAAAATAAAAAATATGTAATACGAATTTTTCCAATATTGTTTGTCAAATATTCCCTAGACTAAGATGTTCCTTACTATATTTTACCCAGACTATATATTAATTAATTAACTAGGCCACGGTACACTTGACCTTGCTGAGAAGAAGCAGAACTTCTATAAAAGGCAACTTGAAATACGGTAGATTAAGACATGACTTAAGTCTCACATCGATTCTAAGCTATTCCGAAACTTCCGCAAAGTATCTACCAATTGGAAAACGCCTTTCGGACAACTATTTAATGGATTCGAGTCGAGTAGAGCAAGGTCAAATGTACCGTGACCTAGTCAATTAATTCTTTAATACTAAGCAGTACTTGACAGTATAATGAATAAGCTCAAAATAGTTAACGACTTTGTTTAATGCATATAGAAACTGAAGAAAAATTTTAGAAGAATGTTAATATATATATTTGTTTCAGTGTACACCAACTTTGTCCACCAACCACAATGGTCCATTTTAGTCGCGATTTCGGCCGTTTTAAAGCTCATCAATATATATATATATATATATATATATATATATATATATATATATATATCAATTGATCTCGCCCAGTATCAGAACATATAATTCATCTGGTCCACGTGCAATTTTCAAGAAACTAAAATATTACAAGTAGAAAATATTATCACCAAAAGAACTTTTTTTGAAATGGTAGTAATTAAAAAAGAACCTTTAGCAATGAATAAAAAACAGACATCGAAAATTTAGTTCAATTTACTTTTATGTTATTTTTGCGTTAATAATAATTTTCCGTTAATAATAATAAATTATCGACGGCACAAGTCCAGCTCTCGCTGTTTCTGAGGAGACGCATATCACCAATCCTCAGAGTATGAAGCCTGGAAAGTCAAGGAAGAGTATGAAATGAACACCAGCAATTGTTTCATAATGCGCTCCTATTATAAGATCACCAGATCCGAGACCGACTCAATCACCTACCGGACAGGTCTTCATGGTGCTTCCCTTCAGAAATATCCGGATCTTTAGAACATCACCGAGCAACGCATTGCTGACCAACGGCGAAAAATTATCCCGAATAAACTTTTGGCTGAACCAATCCTGGAACAACTTAAAGGAGCGGTGCAGCTTTTAACTTGAGAATGAACGTGTTGAGTTCATAGCTCCGCCTACAACAGAGGAACCCGATGAGGAAGTACGAAATGAAAAAAACATAGGCGAAGACGAATCTACAGGACAAAACATCGTTGACAGAGCCAACAACACCCAGGAGAATGAACCAGAAACCTAAGCTCCCAAAACTTAGAACTAGTCGGGAGTCTCACAGCATCCTTAAGATTTTCAATACTATACTAGCAGAGTTTATTTTGGAGTATGGCACCCTTGAAAAGCTCCACACACTCATCTACTGCTCTGCCGTCGCCGTCCTTAGATCTCATAAACAACAAGTGTACTCTCAGAAGAAAACGGGCAAAGCCACACAACAAAAACCCATATGGCAGAAAAGACTTGAGACGACAATTGACGATTTGAGACAGGAACTAGGAAGACTCACATTTTCGGAAAAATGATAGATGAATATCAAGATACACTAAAGCAAAAACTAGAAGCTAAAGCGAAACGTCTGTAGAGATACAACAAATGCTTAAAGAGAAAACGACAGAACTGGCTTTTCAATACTAATCAAAGATAGTTCTATCGGGACATCAATAACACTAAAGATCAAACCAATACTGATAAAATACTGCCGAGCAAAGACCATTTGACCGTGTATTGGTCGAACATTTGGGAAAAACCAAAAGAGCATAACCGAAACGCTACATGGATACAATCTCAACGTGATCAAATTCAAACACCACAAATGAAATTTGACTCTACCACCAATGAGAAAGTTATCAGCTTTACTAAAGGAACGAGCAATTGGAAGTCGCCAGGAGTTCCATATTTACAATTTCTGGTATAAAAAATTTAAGGTCCTCCATTAAGCTATGGCCCTTCATTTTACCAAAATAATGCATCATCCGGAGACAACCCCCGCACTTATAATGCTGGGCACTGGACTATGCTACCCAAAAGCAATAGGATAGAAGACCCGTCCCAGTACAGGCCCATCAACTGTTTGCCCATCATGTACAAGATCCTAACAGGATGCATTGCAAATCGTATCTATAACCATTGAAAGTCATAACCTATTAGCCGAGGAACAAAAGGGGTGCGTCCGAGACCATCAAGGAAGCAAAGAACAACTTATCATTGACTCTATGATACTTAAACAGGCACAGAAAAAAGAATATACACACTGCTTTTATAGACTATAAAAGGACGTTTGACAGTGTACCACATTCTTGGCTCATATACTTACTAGGAAAATACAAAATTCATCCTATGATCATCAATTTCCTGACAACTATCGAACAGCACTGGAGAACCAACCTGAGGATCTATAATGGCTATCAATCTCTTACCACCGATTAGATACATATCAATAGGGGAATTTACCAAGGAGACTCGTTAAGTCCACTTTGGTTCTGATTAGCGATGAACCCCCTCTCCACGTCGCTCAACAATACAGGACATGGCTTCAACATCAAAGCCAATAGAGACAAGTCCCGAACCATATCCCACCTTCTGTATATGGATGACATTAAGCTCTATGGTGGAAACCATATCCAACTAAAAACGCTTATTGACGTGACATACATCTTCTCGAAAGATATCCAAATGAAATTTGGAGTGGAAAAATGTAAAGCCTTAAACATTGAAAAAGGAAAAGCCATTATTGAGACAGATACTTAGGATTCCAACGAGCTAGACTACTCAAGTATGAGCAAGGAAAGACCAAGCTGAAAGATCAGTAGGTTCAAAGAGTGAGAGCTCTTCTGAAGACAGAACTGAACGCCGCAAATCTTATTACAGCAATTAACATCTGTGCTACAACGTGCTGGCCTACAGTTTTGGAATCTTGAAATGGATTAGCACGGATCTAGAGGGACTAAAACGAACTACTCGCCTAATGATGACTAAGTACAAGTCACACCACCCAAGGTCATCAACTCTCCGAATGACCTTACCATGAAGAGAAGTTGGAAGATCCGTTGTTGACTTGACCAAATCGCACTCCCAACAGGTGTAAAAATTGAGAGATTTCTTCACCAACAAGGCCTGATGTTTGTGTCGCATAGTGACCCTAAGTGACATCTCATACTCTCCACTCAATCTCGCAAGTTACAGAAGAGCCGCCGACATCACAATGACTTGAATCAGCCACACATAGATAAGGAAGCATCCAACAGGTGGCTGAAGGACGGACAAACTATTCCCAGAGACAGAAGGATTTGGGATGGCAATACAGGACCAAGTTATTAACACACGGAATTACACGAAATTCATCATCGGTCCGGTGAATCCGACTGCCTCCAGCGGCATAACTAGGTGTGTAACATCATACATCAGAAACTTGCCAATAAATACGGGCTCCGGAACACCTTTGTGCCCTGTTATAAATATTAATCGAGTTCAGTGCTTGAAAATGCCTTCAAACTGTGCTACGACCGGGCAATTATCACTGACAGACCGGTGACTAATAATAATAATATTTGGTAGATGTCGCTGTACCCAACGATAACAACGTGTTGGATAAATATCAAGAGAAAAAGGCCAAATATGTTAAGCTGTGATGCCGATCATCGTATCACCAACTGTACTAGTTCCAAAAACACCAAAACAGAACCTGACAATCATAGGACTGCATATTAACACCTTCATCGACATCCAGAAGGCAGTCCTGCTCAGAACTTGCCACATAGTGAGAAAGTTCTTACAGGACAACACGTAGAACTAATAGAAACCAGCCCATTCCTTTCGATGCATGCATCCGGGACGAGCTTGGAACCCATTATTTGTTGAGAAATTGAGTATCAATTTCGATAATAATAACAATAATAATAATAAAATAATTAATTATATGAATGATTCTAAAGTTTGCTGTCCTATACATACTCTTTCCATTTTTACCTAATATTTAAACAATATCCTTCTTATGACAAAATTTTCAAATATGAATATTCTCATAACCTTTAATTTTTGTCATACTTCAGTACCAAAAAACAAATTGTTTATTGTCATTTAACGTTTGACATTAAAATTTTATGTAGAAATATCTGATTAAAGTTTGGCCAAATGAAAATAAAACGTAAATAAAGACATTTCCTGGCCGAATTCCCCGTCATTTTCTTAAGTTCAATGCTGGTCGTGCTATAAACTTATAACTTGTTGAAAATACCCTGTATATGAGGAACGAAAAGAAATTTGAAAAACCGCTGAAAATTATTTTCTTGGTAATATGAAGGCTGTGTCTGGATAATAACACAATCTACATGATGTTCATGTGTTCTTTAACTATAGATATACTATCCCTTAGCATAAACTGAAATCTTTTAAAGATATGGAGACAAGAAATTATTTACATAACTAACGGGAGAAGTTAAACAGTACACTTAGGGGAGCACTTGTTTGTCCGATTGATTTGTCCGATATTGTTCTATTCAAGCGTACTCATAAAGAAATAAAAAAATAATACAAATAAATGAACTTGTATCATGACTGAATTAAGCTCGTTAATATACTTTGCTTTTGTTTTTAATCTTTGTAGAAAAGGAGATGAATAATAGTTTGATAAGAGCTAGTTCTTACATATCCATATCACCAATTATATATAAAAATAATATATAAATAATTTTCAGGAGCTATTCCCTTGTTAGTTTCCAGTGTGCCGGAACTGTGCATGAACTGGGAAACATCTAACAAACTTATAGGAACGACCAAGAATCCTCATGATACTAGGAGAACTTGCGGAGGATCGTCTGGAGGTGAGGTATGAAGCATGTTTCTTAAATATAATATATCCTTTAGGGAAAGTTTTAAGGTTGTAAAGTTGAACTTGATCTGAAAAAAAAACTGATGATAAATAAGTATCGCAATGGCTGTGTTAGGCTTTCTACATAAACGATATATGCAAAAAATACTGAATTTTCTAATAATTTTGTTTTTAGGCAAGTCTATTAGCCTCGGGAGCTTCTTTAATAGGAATAGGTTCAGATGTAGCTGGTTCATTGAGACTACCTGCTCATTATTGTGGAGTATGGGCACACAAACCTACGCCTGGTACTGTTTCGTATGATGGTCACTATCCTTCTTGTGCGCAAAGAGATGAATGGACTGGTATTTTCACGGTGGGGCCTATGTCTAGGTATGCACCAGACCTTCGAATCTTACTGGAGACTATAGTAATACCAGAAAAACGGAAAGCACTGTATCTACATCAAAAGGTAATCACTGAAAGCTTACTTTTAATGTAAGATTTTATAAATATAAATAGTATTCTGTCTAATCATATTAAAGGATACTAGGTTAACCGAGTTTAAATATCAGGCAAACAGAAGTTATTGTCAAAGTCACCGATACAGGGTAAAAACCAAAAAGTACAAAACCGCAAAATTTTCTTGACTGTTTGAAATATTTGTTAACTTAGAAATTTTCAAATGTGACAACACATAGCTAAAAACAGTTACGCTTGCCAAGTTTCTATAATTTAAGACCAACATTTAATACACTATTCGGTACCGCTAGGTGGAACCGCACTGGGTTAGCACCAGGTTCGTCAGTAAAGCCATAATAAAAAGATGACGGCTGATACTATGCAGGCGCAACAACTAGCACAACCTGATATTATGCAGGCGCAACAAATTATGCCTCAGACGGAACTTAAGATATATTTTTTTTATTAAATTATTATTGAAAATATTCGTAGCTTAAGGTAAAATACTAAGTTTCATTTTTCAATATGCAGGTATATTATGCAAATTTGATTAGTTTAGTTTTTCGGCCAATTGCCTTCGGCCAACTGATGTAGACCTATCTAAGCAGAGCGGCGAGCGACGTCCAAAAGAACTTTATCAAAATTGAAATTTATTAAAAATTTCTTTCGAAATGTAGTGACACAATAAATATTAGACTCGTGGTTATTAGTTGACTTGATTGAATTATTTGAAAATTTTAAGGGGTTTTACAGGAAAAATATTATTTAACATTTGGTTTCAATTAGTTGTTCGTTATATTGTACTAGCGGGTACCCGCGACTTCGTTCGCCTATATGACTACGTTTAAAGAGATCTAAAGAGGTACTTAAATCGCCTCATTTGAGTACCTCTTTATAAACCACGTTTGTTGTTACATTATCTGGCTGTAATATAGCAAGCTACTAGGCGAACTTACACTAGAGCATGCGACATAGAGTTGACCATCTGAAAAACAATCGTAGCGCAGATCTGTTCCAGCTCTTCTTAAGGATTGCCCTAGAGCTTTAATAATTGTCACGGCGAAACAAAGTTTTAAAGAAAACTGTACACGTTTACACTGAAAAGGATAGTCTGACGGAATGACAGAGATACGTGATACATTTAGCCGTGTGACAGTAGTGAGAATGAATCGATCATAGTTTTTCAAAACTTTGTTTGATGTAATGGGTAACGCACTTGATTTTACTTGGATTTAGACTCCCAAACATGCCGTGCTCGATCCGCAGAAGTTTGTACATTGTGTACATTTTCAACTGACCATGGAGGGAGACAACCCGCGACTGGTAGCTTGTACTAGCATCTAGGTCTCCCGGCGCTTAAAATTGTAATGCGAATTTTAGGATTGTGTATTTGTTACATGATGATTTGAAATTTATGAGTAGTGTTAATATTTAATGCTGGCAAATAAATATATCCATTTCTGTTAGGTAAATCATATATATACGGGTACATCTGGATGTAGTTCTCATAAATATAAACTTGAAGAAAAACGAACTGTATTGAATTTTGTTTAATGGTAAATATTTATGTATATAAATATTTTCTACAGTGTACATGGTCTACCACACAGTTCACAATTCCCTATTAAAATTCATATTTTTAAAATATATCCCTTTCAATGAAGCAACATAAAAACAAGTGTTTTTTATACAGCGTGTTTTCGTATCGGTTCAAGATTGAAAGAATATAAATATATTACATTTTTACATCCGCAGTTAGTTTTGGTTGGTTTGATTAGATTCGATAGCTTTTGTGTATTAAAAAAAACAAACTAACCGTTTTTTAAATAAAATTATTGTAATATTTAAGGGGTAGTTTCACCCTCTTGGAAACTGAGTCTCGAAGAATCCCTTCTTATCGAACCTCTGCACTCTAAAATCAAGCTGTGCTACGGCAAACGGTTTTAGAGATCGAAAAAATTAATCAATGACTCGATTTTTTCAAAAACCCTGTATGAATTTATAAAAAAACTTTAAAAATATGTAATAAAATAAAAAGCACGTGTTCAAGTGTTTTCCGAATAACTAACCGTTTCTTAAATAAAACATATAATATAAGGGGTGGTTTCAGACCCTTGGGCATCCTGTCTGGGTTTTTAAAAAATTTTAAAATATGAAAAAGAAATTATATAAAGCATATTATGTTCAGGCTTTTTTCGAATAACTGACGGTTTTTTAAATAAAATATATTATAATATTTAAGGGAGGATGTTACCGCTTTGGACACTTTGTATGATTTTTTTAAAATCCTAAAATATGTAAAAAGGTAAATTAAAAAACAAGCGTTTTTCGAAAAACTGACCGTTTTTTAAATAAAAAATATTGTAATATTGAAGGGGTGGTTTCACCCCCTTAGAATTTGATTTTAAAAAATCCCTTCTTATTGAACCTCTACACCCTAAAATCAATCAGTGTGCCAAAATTCAGTCTTTTACCTCAAGCGGTTTGAGAAGAGCGCTTTCGCTTTAATACACTTATTATAATCTTATTAAGTACACTGCACCAAAAGTAGTTTCAGCTCAAAAGCTGTTGCGTATTTCAGAATCAATAAACTTACATCTTGCTTTTTCAACTTCAACAATCATATGATTTAAAGGTTTTGGTTTACCGTTCTGTTCAGTTATTCCCGGCAATGCTGTATAATACCAGAATTTTTGAAACATTTTTTAAATGCGGCACTGATATGCCTTTTACCATTATCTTCACGGAATGTCTTCATAGTTTTACCAGTTTGGGTTAAAAAAAGTACACCAATTTTTATGCCTAAAGTCATCCAAAAAAAAAAAAAATATATATATATATATATATATATATATATATATATATATATATATATATATATATATATATATATATATATATATATATATATATATATATATATATATATATATATATATATATATATATATATATATATATATATATATATATATATATATATATATATATATATATATATATATATATATATATATATACATATACATATTTTTTTTTAGGGTTAATTCTTGGGTATTGGTTCGGAATATATTTTTTATTTATATTGGTCAAACTAGCCAATACCTGCAATCACACAAATACGACAAACGCAACCAAACGGCCCTTACCAAACTCGAACAAAATGAAAAACACACTTTTAATTTCAACAACACCAGAATGTTAAAAACGGAATCCAATACCAAAAAAAGAGAAATGTATGAAACAATTGAAATTAAAAGAAACAGTCGAGCTATTAACGATAAAAAAAATATTAATTCCCTTAACAAAATCTACTTTAATCTAATTTAATATTAATTCCCTTAACAAAATCTACTTTAATCTAATTTAACATACAATAATAGCATGAAAAAAAATATTGGCTTATAAAAAAATCAAAAAAATGTAAATATAAATTTTAACTCCATTTTAAGTACTCAAGTACAGTTGACTTCGGTAAACACACAACAACAGTGTTTTACGGTCGAAAATGAGGCTCGTTTTAAACAGAATATATATGTATTAATGTCGTATTGTTTCTATTTGGATATATGTGGTATGTACTTACGTTCTAGGGTAAGTTGATTTTATATAAAAGATTGTGCATGTCCCAAAATTTTAATTCGTTTTTTTCATTTATATTGTAGTTTTGAAAAAGGCAAGGATTACCTGCCGAAACGCCAAGTTTTAAAGTATTTTTATTAAATATGACTACACACTAGGTCATATAATTTTTTCATTCCGAACCAATACCCAAGAATTAACCCAAAAATATATACAGAAAGGTTCAAGAACTTCTACAACAATATATATATATATATATATATATATATATATATATATATATATATATATATATATATATATATATATATATATATATATATATATATATATATGTATATATATATATATAGCCTACATTATTTATATCAATCTAAATGTCATTAAAATGTAGGACTGATGCAAGATATGTTAAATGCGCTTACAGGGCAATTTGAGGTACTTCTTACATTTGACAACAAGTTGATTGTCATGTAATTTGTAGCGGCTGAATCTGAACACCAACTATTTTTGCTTTGTTCAAAAATTTCAGCAACTGATAATGCCATATTGATTTGTCCTAATTCTTTGTTCAGTTTGTCCCGCTTTTCTTGCAAGTAAAACGCCCTTCACGGTTGAACTTTTTTAAGCAGTATATCTTTTATATATTGTATGTTTTTGGCGTCTGAAGATATGAAGATTGATATTTATTTTTTGTCTAAAAAGGTGCTCAGATGGATAATTTAAGAAGCGTTCCGAAAAGGTTGGTTTCTTATGCCACTCTATTTCTGTGCATCCGTTTTCATTTTTAATTACCAGCACGTGAAGAAATGATTTTGTATTATATTTTCCTCTTTTCCAAGTGTTAATCGCAGTTTATTGTGAAACTGTTAAAAGTATTTAGTAGTGTGTCGTACTAATTTTTTTTCTATATAAGTTACGATATCATCAAATGTAAACTGGTATCTGAAATGAAACTTATAATTCAGTAATCTTGAAGGTCTTGGATAAATCTAATACTGAGCCTTTGCCACTAGTCATACTATCTAATTTATTCATGGAATACAGTGCAATGCCTTTTTAAGTTTTATATTTTGTAAAAGCTTAATTTTGACACCTCTGGTTTCTACTCCAGAGCTCTCCAATCCCATTATCACGGGATAGTTTCTATCGACAGAGACACTATGTTTCAATTTGGTTTTTATTAGGGTTCGTAAAACCTGTACTGTTCGGGTAATCCCTTTGTCATCTAAAGCCGTTTTAGGCATTGCAGAGCCTAAAATGACCATATTAAAGCAATTTGTGAAAAAACTGTTGAATAAATAGAAACTGTGATTAACTTCATGCATAGACCAAACTGGTGAGAATTATTTTTTACGTAATACGCTCCATAATTCCATATCGGTTAAAAATTATAGATTTCGGATTTTTCGCTGCTTACTGGTATAATTGCCTAGATAAATATAAAAATTAGTCCAGCAGCATCAATTTGGTCATGGTCAGACAATATCTGTATCCCTCAGATAACGGCATTTTCACTATGTCAAGGTGAACATGCTCAAAACGGCTAGAGGGCGGTGCAAACGTTCCGACTGGACTAATGACATGACGCGAGACCTTCGAACGCTGGCATTCAGGATAGGATTGGGCCCACTTCCTGCAGTCACTCTTCATAGATGGCCAAACATAGCGCTGAGTTGCTAGTTTCACTGTGGCTCTGACGCCGGGGTGGCTTAGTTGGTGTATGCTGTCAAAAACTGGTTTCTTGAATGGCTTCGTAATAAATGGTCTAGCTATTGAAGTTGACATATCGCACCAGATTGTGTTGTTAGTGAAAGGAATTTGGATTTGTGTCATTTTCAAGACCGAATCGTCTTGACAAAATCTGGTCAGTTCCTCGTCACTGTTCTGGGATGTTGCTAGAGCGTCGTAGTCGATTGACTTATGAACTTCATCAATTCTAGATAAGGCATCTGCAATCACATTATCGCTCCCTGCTATATGCCGAAAGTCTGTCGTGAATTGACCGATAAAATCCAGGTACCGGAACTGTCGAGGTGATACTTGGCTCTTCTTATAACAAAATGCATATATCAGTGGGCCAGTAGCTCACGGTCATAAGCACCATATTTGCACTCTTTAGGACTGAGCTTCTTGGAGAAAAAGCCAAGTGGTTGCCACTGATCATTTACCCACTGCTGCAAGGCAGCGCCAATGGCAGAGTCTGAAGCATCACAGAATATAGCAAGAGGTGCGTTGACATTTGGGTGCGACAACAAGGTAGCCTGGGCTAGTGCTTTCTTGCTGGCTTCGAACGAGGCTAGACCTTCTGTGGTCCAGTGTAACGGGGATCTTCCTTTGATTTTTTTCTTGAGGAGTGTGTTCAGTGATGCTTGAATCTCGGCTGCTTTGGGTATGAATCTCCGGTAGAAATTCACCATACCCAGGAAGCGACGAAGTTGCCTGGCCGTTTCAGGTTTTGGGTAGGCCAGAATAGTTTCGACCTTTTCTGGCAGTGGTTGGGTGTCTGCGTTTGAGACGCAATATCCCAGGAATTTGACTTGGGTCTGGCCAAAAACACATTTACTTGGGTTAATGACGATACCGTATTGCTGAAGCCGCTAAAACAGTCTTTCCATGTGGCGGAGGTGTTCTTCGGGCGTCGTTGAGGCAACAAGGATGTCTTCTAGGTACACATAATAATAGTCCAACCCTCGAGTAACTTCATCCATGAAACGCTGAAAAGTTCGTGCTGCGTTTCGAAGTCCAAACGTCATAAATGGAAATTCGAACAATCCGAATGGTGTGGTGATGGCTGTTTTCGCGATGTCCTCCTCAGCTACTGGAATTTGGTTGAACGCACGTTGAAGTCGATGGTTAAAAAAAATCGATTTTCCTTGGAGCTCTTGCGCGAAATCCTGGATATGGCGGACGCCATATTGGTCAGGACAGGTTCTGCTATTCAGAGCTCTATAATCCCCACAGGGCCTCCATTCGCCGTTGTTTTTTGGTACTAGGTGCAACGGCGAGGACCAAGGACTTTTAGATGGCCTGGCAAGTCCGAGTTTCACCATGGTGTCGAATTCCTTCCTTGCTGTTTTTAGTTTGTCCGGAGCTAGGCGACGTGGTTTCTGGGCGACAGGCGGACCAGGCGTGGTAATAATATGATGCTGAGTTTTGTGTTTAATGTGTTTGGGAGCGCCATTTGGTTTGGTGATTCCCGGGAACCTTTCCAGAAGCACATGGAAAGGGGAAGCACCATTAATTACTTTGACGGTCGGAACGGTCCATTCCAAAACCTCACCACGTGATGCCAGTTGTGTTGTGGAGTCCAAGAGTTTGCCTTGCTGCAGATCCGGGAGCAGTCCATAGTGTGTGAGGAAGTCTGCTCCTAGGATAGGTTGAGATAGGTCAGCTATGATGAATCTCCATGGAAAATCTCGGCGGAGTCCTAGGTTGAGGGTACGCGCTACTATTCCGTATGTGGTTATAGACAAACCATTGGCAGCTGAAAGTGCGTAGGTTGATTTGGTATGAGCACCATCCACTCGGAGTCTCGGGATTACGCTTAGATTGGCACCGGTGTCGATGAGAAATCGAAGTCCGGTTTCACGATCGTAGATAAATAGGCGGGGTGATTTATTAAGGCAGGTGTCATTTGCCGCCATCAGTGACTGCCCGGTTGGTTTCTGGGTGTCCTGCTTGTAGCGCCAGTGGTACCAGCATAATCCGGCTGGGCGCGCTTCCCTAGGTGTATATGGCGAGCGATGCCGTGACTGGGATCGGGATCGAAAATGCGTGCGGGAATTTCACATTCCTCTTGAAGCATGCACGTCCTGACGACAAATGTGGGAGACATTCAGTCGCCACACTATAAACTCGAAAAGTGACAATGTTTTAGTTTTGTTTATTGTATGTAATATTTCAAAATTTTCTTCGAACGCATGGTTTTTATTTAACAAATGTTCGGTGTATTTTGAATCTGTTTTATTTTTTATAAAGCTTTTTTTATGCTCTGCTAATCTCTGTTTAAAAGTTCTCCCAGTCTGACCTATACACACTTTTGGGCATGATGCCAATATAGGCCAGACTGGGAGAACTTTTAAACAGAGATTAGCACAGCATAAAAGAAGCTTTATTAAAAATAAAACAGATTTAACATACGCCGAACATTTATTAAATAATAACCATGCTTTCGATGAAAATTTTGAAATATTACATATAATAAACAAAAGTAAAAAATTGTCACTTTTAGAGTCTCTGGAAATGAATAAATGCAAAAACACCCAGTATCTCTTAAACGGCCTTTTAGATATGAATAATTCACCTCTTTTAAACTTATTTTGTTAGACATTTTCGTCCAGATGTTATTTAGGAATTTCGTAGGCCATAAAAGTCTACATAGAAATATGTTTTATAAAAATCAGGCTCATTTAGCAAACTATTAGTTTAAATACCGTTTGTCTGCCAAAGCTACAGTGTTAGCGAAACATATGTCACAAGTTGTGAATAAAAGTAAAAATCTAAAACAGTTTAAAGTTTTTTATTTAGATTGTTGGTTTTTATCAAGTAACGATCCAGTCAATCAAGTTTTTCACCAAATGTTGATATTACCGATAATTTGGGCGAAATTGTCGTTTGGAATTTCAGAGAAATAACCTGTATACCTCAGTAATCAGTATAGTAATGAAGTTGATGGAAGTAATAAGAATGTCTTAGACATTTTTGAAATCTGGGTAAATAATTATATTTTACCCCATCAGATAAACAGTTATTTTATTACCAAAGTTTGATATATCCGCTAATTTGCCACAAAACGTTGTTTGGAGCTTGAAGTCAAACACCCTGCGTAATAACTAAACACAAAATAAACACATACAAATAATATATAGGTATTAAAACAAAGGCAATAAACAAAAGCTAGGATTAGTTTTGACGATTCTCCGACCGTTCAAAAAACGTCATTAATTTAATTCGCAGAGAAGGTTTAAGGTCAAGGTCAGTGAAAAAAATGTCGGTGTCAATAATTTAAATGTAAACGTTTACACATGTTGGGCACGTTTTGTTCCCTGACTAGTATGTACAATTTCCCTTAAGTCTTATCAGACAAATTCACCTATTAGCGGAAGGAAGCAGTGCTTAAGAGCCAAGTCTTCGAGGAGCCTAATGCAAATAACCAGTGGGATCATTTTTTTTTACCTCATCTATTTCTTAAGGGCCCAATACCTACAAATTACAAGTGAGAACTTTTAAATTTTTATAGTCATCATCAGTTATAGTTATAACTCTTACTAATATTTCTAAGAGGCTTTTCATTTTTATGCTTAAGGAACCAATCTAGCCTTGCTACGCCTCTGTTAGGAAGTCGAACAAAGCTTATATTTCGTAGAGTACACTATATGTAATAAAAGTAGTATCGTTGCATCATATTTCTTTTTAATATGTTCGAGCACTGTTTTTAGAAGCGCAATCTTCTACATATTTAAAACACTAAGCCAGATCTTTTAGCAATTTCGTGAGAGAGTTGTACTGCACCAATTTACATGATTTTTTTTCTGAAATGATCGCCTGGCTACCAAGACCTTTAAACACTATTTTTTGTAGTGTTTTGTGAGTATTTTTCTATAAAACAAATATGTTTTTCTTTAATCACATTTCTGGACGATGTGGTGAATGCACCCTATATTCTTTTAAATCCACTGGAAACTCATCGCGCTATCTAACAGAAAAGGCAGAGCAAGGTCTGCCGGGCCAGCTAGTCTAATTTATATTTAGAAATATAAGAAACTGCTTTTTGTGCTTTAAAGTGGTTCTGGTTAACGCAGCATTAAGAAATCAATATTATTTTCGCAAGTCACCAATGTGATATTAAATGTTATATGAACACAGGCTTAAACAGATTCATTAATCCATTTTGTTAAAAGAATTTTGTTGTTTACTTGGACACTCGTGATTTATTTTTTCAAATTTGTTCCTTTTATTTATAATTAAGAGTTCGCATAAAATGTACTCACATTTGTAGGTCAACATTAAAAACATAAAAGTATACTATTCAGAGTACGAAGATTGCTACTGGCGTCGGCCTAACCAACATTGTAGAGCAGCTACGAAGAAAGTCCTTGAACATTTTACTAACGTCTGTGATACGAAACCAAAAAAAGTAAGATAATAAGATTTTTTTTCTTTAACAGTATGTTATATTATTTCGTTAAAATATATTGGATACGGGAACATGTGCGATGTTAATTTAAGCCAATTTTTTCAGGTTGATTTCTATTTATCTCGTAATTTACCTGACCTAGTATCAGTATATATGTTAAGCCTTAAAGATATAAAAGATAACTTTGATGGGAATGCAGCCGGTGTATTTGTGGAGTTAATAAGGTAAAAGAGTAAAACTAAAAAAAACTAAACATTTTTAAAATTTCCCGTTTTATCTATTTCAGATATTTGACATTTAGATCTAGTCAAACATTTCCTTCAATTGCATGCGGAATGTTACGTCGACTTGTGACGAGTGTATTATCAGACAAGAAAATAAATGGTATTAAGAAAATCCTAACGAAAATAAAAAGAGAATATGAAGAAATATTAGGGGATGATGGCGTAAGTCTAATCAACATTCAAGTACATCATTATATAAGTTTTCCACTTGTAAACTTCTTAATGACTGATATAGTAAATCAAAAACCACTTTATAAATAAACAAAACCATACAGGGTAATGCAGAAGTATTGGAAGATATTTCAGGAATACCTAGTTCTGACTTTTTTCGAAATTTTTTGTAACTTTAAGACCATGAGGAAGTATGTTCGGTGTTAACTCCGAAACTGATAAAACAATTTTGATGAAAATTTGACAATACTGTCATTACGTGAGCGCTGTCAAACTGCTGTCAATATCATATCATTATTTTTTTCGGGTGTTCATTTTCACTGTTGAGTTTCCTAAGGAATTCTGAGAATAAAAGGTTTTCAAGCCGTTCATATGATTTCATTTAAAAATTAACACATTTTTTTTAAATTAGTTTATTCATTCATATAATAATCGCAACTGTTCTAGATAAGGTCCGTCTACAAAAATACATTTTTCATAACTTGGAATATTAAGGGTTATTATAAATGCATCCACAGTCGGTGTTCTAGTAACATATTCTTTCATATTTATACATATTTCAACATATATGATAGCAAGAATAAATGATTCAACTAAATATTTTCCTACTATTTGCACGCACACTTTGACGGGAAATTTCTCCTGAGGGTTAGTTTGCATGATCGCGGATGGTTTTCTTCATACTAAACATGGATATTATGTGAATGTATTCCACTGTATCTATGAAATGCTGCTTTATCGGTAAATGGAATATTGCTCACAAACCTACGATCATTAAAAGATTATCTGAGTACCTAAGCAACAGCTTAGGCAGTAGAAACCACATACAATAATTAAAAAACTCGAGTGAAATAGTCTTTTGGTGACATAGTATGCTCTTTCGGTACGTAGAACGGATAAATAAAGCTGCTCTTTCAGAGCTTTACTGACGTCAAAGTGCCAATTTGTATTTACAGTTTTTAATACTCATTGGATCCTCAACATCATTTAATACAACTTCTTCTGATTGACTTATGCAAACCCTTCTTTCATGATTTTCACAGTATTTATGCCACAGATCCGATAAAATATTATGTTTTTGACACGAATCAAAAAATTCTGTAAAGAACAACACTTTGCTTTTAAATTTTTTAAAGAGTTCTCAGAAAATTAGTAAAATTGAAACAGGTGACTTGCTTCCGCTGAAATTTTAATATATTGTGAATAAATGAAAAATATTTTGAGAAATAGTGAATCTCAGCATGAAGAATAATCTGCCTCCGGTTAAATTATTATATAACTTAACTTTCTATAGACATGTAATGGTAAGCTTAACACTTTTATTCTTCATTGTTTGACATGTAGCGTAGAAAAAAATTAAAAGTATGCAGTTTTTAAAAACCATTGCATGTATCTGCAATGGTTTTTAAAAACTTATTTTAAGGGAACTATTTGGCTTTTTCGCAACGTGAAAAATATACCTAACTAAATATAATTCAGATGTCTTTTTGCCACTGTACACTTGTATAATACTTTGGTTTATAGCTCTTCCTAATTTAATATCCGCATTCAACTCGATTTTCTTGTAATTTAAAATTAATTTGTAAATAAAGCGAAATTGAAGAAGTTGTTAACATAACGGTTTTGTAACTAGCGTAGCCAAAAAATTGTCTAGGAAAGAGAAACAGAGGTCTAAATTACATTGTTCAGTTCAGTATTTTTTTTAACATTTTGCACATACGAACTATGTTTTTTTCCGTAAATATGTGGCTCTATAGTCGTTTAAAAATATTAGATTTTCAACTCCTATCGTAATTTGCTCTTATCCCGAAAATCAATTTCTTATTGATAAAATTAATATTTTAGGTTTTCATCGTACCTAGTTTTCCGATTGAAGCACCTAAACATAACGATCTATTGAGAACTGCAATTTATGGTGGATATCTCAGTATATTCAATGGATTAGGATTTCCAGTTACCAACTGCCCAGTTGGTACAACGGATGCTGGTTTACCAGTAGGAATTCAAGTACGTGTTTTTAGTAATCTTAACTGACTTGACGTTTTTGCACTTTTTGCTTTTAAATATATGAAACTAGTGCTTAATTTATTTTTACTTTACAGTATTTAAAAATATTTTTAGTTATGTTTTATTATCAGACAAGAATGGTTCTAAAATATCATTAGGTGGCCAAATAATTGAAATTAAATTGAGTTAATTTAAAAAAAATTAATAAATTTAAGCCGCAGAATTACCCTACCATATAAAATGTGAATTATATTTTAAATTTGACTAGTGTTTAATTATTTTGTATTTGTGTTATCATCGTAAGATCTGTTTTACTGATTTTCACCTGTGCGGAATCTGACGAGTTGTACTGATGATGGCGAAAACCGAACGCGCCTTTTAATTTTTGAATACAGTTTTTGCACGAAATACAAAAAGTCTCTCTATTACTAAATATTCATTTCTACGTTTATCCAGCTGCTATCACTTTTTTTATTTATCACTTTAGGTAAAGTACCAGTAAAGGCTTGGAAGTATATATATCATTTACAATTTTTTTTTGGAATCCAATTTATTTTACAACTATTCTCCTGATGTGATGTCATTTGTCTAATGAAATGAGCTGACTTTATGTCAAAATATTTCAAGGATGTATATAACAGTTTAAAGCATGTATCGTTTTAATAAAATAAATGAATGACAGATACTCACCTGAGGGGCTTATTGTACTGTACTAGCTATAGGTATAATACTATTTTACTAAATTATACGTGTATAAATAAGTCTATTGATTTAAATTTTTACGTCAAGTTTTAGATATGGGTTTAGTCATGCATTGCATACCAGCTAAAGCGTCATTCAAATTTATATTTTCTACAAGTTGATTATGAACATCAGTATAAATCATATTATAATTCTCACTTTTTAGGTTGCATCCCTACCCTATAGTGACAAGCTCACACTAGCACTGGCTGAGGAAATAGAAAAAGTTTTTGGTGGGTGGATTGAACCTAGTCAAGATAATTAGTAAATATGCTAATCATTAGATAATATATTTTTTATTATGTTAGTGTTTAAAGTGTTATTACATTTTGTGATGAAAAATTGGCATGACAAAATACTACAAAAGTAGAAAAAAGAAATGGCACTTTTAACACGTATACCACACACTATTTTTTCTACAAATCTATTAAGAAATGGTTGCTGGGAAATAATGTGAACATAATGTTTATTCTAGTTATTTACGACTGTTAAAAGTAATTATTTTTAACAGGGTCTTAAAAACAAAATGTTTAAAATTGTTTTAGAAAAAATAATTCATTTCGATTAGAGACTGATTAACTTTTAAATATGGTGATAGTAGCATATATTTATATTTTTTATACAAATGCATCATACAAATTGCTATAATGTTTAGAATATAAATATTGAGATAAAATGGAATTTAATTGTAAATATGTATTGCTTTGTTTTAAGACATTACCCTGGTATTAGTTTGTTTTGATAACAATATTAGTAAGATATATTGCTAAAGGTGTTTGAAACCCTTCTCATTCTGTTTTGTTGAAAAAAATTGAAGTTTGGACGGAGTTTTTGCTTTTTTTATGCGCCTTAACTTAGTTATTAAATTTAACGAAAACATTTTTGCATACAATTGTTTACTGACTAATTGCTTTTTTTGTGTAAATCGGTTCATACTGATATTGTGTCCATTGTTACAACCTGCCCATTTTCCAAAATAATACGCATAACGGTCTAGTATCCTAGAATACTCTTCAGTTTAGCAGACAAATGCGTTCAGAGGACATTACATTAAAATGTTGCAGATACTATGAATTTGTACCGGTTTGACCGGTTTGTGATATTCCGCATATAAAGTCCAAATTTAAAATTCGCTGGGAAATGTTGGCTATTTTTTTAATATATATATATATACATATATAGGCTTTATGTATTATCATTTGGAATTAATAAAATGGCTTTATTTTATAAAAATATAATTTTATAATAAATAGTAAATATACTTAAGCACCTGTTCATTTATTAAATGTTACTAATGACTATAGATCTATGGTTACTGTTTTACATGTTCCTGTTGGAATCTCCTTATTGTACTATACGAGTTATTGTCTTACAGAGAGTACAACTAAGATTAACTGGAATGTAATAAAAGCTGAAAATGCATGTATCTTATTTAGAAACCACGGCAAAGCTTCTTCAGATACTGTGATGTGCATCTGTATGCAGCCAAGACTAAAGCAATATTTGGTAAACATGTACTTTTTACAATAGCTACGAATATCTCATTTTAGCACATCTTTTTGGCGCCACCTAATTAAGCTTCTCTATAACCGCTCATATGTATTATATTATATTATACATATCTTAAAATTTTAAATGTTTTTTTTTGAGTAGATATTGCCTAAAATGCTTTACTGCCCAAACAACTAAAAGTTTTTTTTCTTCTCGTCGCATATGCTACTGCTTTATCGCCTGAATTCGATAAAAATATTTCTAGATTATAACCATTTCCATTCCAATGAAGAATAGACTCGTTTTCTTTTTAAGTGTCTGGAACTGAAGAACCCTTGGATTAGCTAAACCATGTATTATTATTTTTATTTTTCAATACAGCACACTACAGAGATACAATCTCCAAATGATACATAAATATTAATACACAAAAATAAAAGTAGACATAAAGCTAATATAAACCTTAAAATTTAAGTTACAATATTACATGATGCTGGTGGAAACTAGTAAGTATATTTTACTGCAGTAGTTTCTTTAAAGTGCTTAGGCTTAGAATAAAAATGTCAATATCTCCGTAATATCTATTACAGTTTGCTACTATTCTATCGCAAGAAGCAGAGAAATCATAATTAGGGCGATGATTCTCTTCATGAAAAAGTTATTGCAATATAGCGTGTCGTGAATGCAGTGGACGGCAACATATCAGACCTCTCATTATTTTATATAAAAAAGGAGCAGCTGATTCATTCGAAGTTCTTCCAGTGATTTAAATCCCCAGAGCTGTAGCCTAATACCATAGCAAACACCTTCGTATGGGAATCTCTGTTTAAAAAGAAGATACTTTACATAATACATCAATCCTTTCTTTATAGCAGTGGTAGTATGGCATCCAGATAACACTGCAATATTCAAAGATGCTTATAACCGAGCAATTATACAGTGTCTAGTGTTTCGCTTAATGAAGCCCAGCAATCTAAAGCTTTCTGGTACAATATTGTTATTAAAAAAGCTCTTCGTATCACGCCAAGATTTTTGTAAGTTGGTTCGATCTTCAGAATCTGATCATGTATCATATAACATATAGATTAATCCCACTGACCTGTGATTAATCTTCCAGCATACTCTGCAAGCGTAACCAATATTCAAATAAAACTCTTGTTACTTGCGCCATTATCGCAGTACAACAAAAAAAATTAATAATAATATATTTTCTAAAAAAGAAAAACGAATAGGAACTAGGTAGAACTATCGATACGGACGGACAATAGTTGAATTACTAAATTCTGCACATCCCTTCAATTCTACTATTATAAGTTTAACAAAAATTTAAAGATAAACAATTTTTGACATACTTCTAAAATACATAAATGTAATGCTAGCTAAGGGCTTTGTAGACATATCACCCTGTTGTTCATTGGTAGATATACACTTTAAAATTATTTAATATTCAGCAACACAGGTCCTAACGAAGTGAAATCTCACATCTATGTGTTTAGTATATTTACACTCTAAAGTTAACGCCATTCTTATGTAGGACTGATTGTCTTCAAAAATTGTAATAGGAAATACATTTACAACAAGTATTTCTAGTATTTGACATTTTCAACATTTGACCTACAGACAAATTCTCAGTAATCCATGAGGATAAGATCACAGATTCTGCACTCGATAGTGTAATTATATTTTGCTTGTTAGTTTTCCAACATATAATATTTTCATTTAATTTTACAGCAAAACCAATGTTTTGTTTTTTGATCTATAATACTATTTGTAAGGTCAAAGTCTACATGTGAAATAAGATGGACATTTGAATCAGAGTATTTTAAATTTTAACACAAAATTGTCAGTTGATATTAAATACTTCAACACTTTTTTCAAATGCTTCCAATGTTTATCAGAATATGAGTTCTGGAGCTGACTAAAATGTTATACAAAAACTTAAATCAGGCCTTGATCACGATATGGTATTTTAGTGTTTATAAATCTTCTTTCAGCAAGTAACTGAAGTTTTAGATAGGTAGATTTGATGGGTTGCAATCAGTCTTATTAAACCTTAGCAAAACGTTTTTTATCAATTCTGTCTGACTAATATGCGGTTCACTATTAACGCTTTCGATTTCTAATCCAAAAAAGTTAATTTTACTGTATTTAAATTCTGTCATTTTAAAATTTTTTGACAATTCATTTTTAACAAGCTGCAGATTATTAGAGTCTCTCGAAAACAAAATTATATCTTCTACATATACCAAAAGAAATGTATAATTATTAAAATACAAACAGGGGTCTTTTTGGAACGTTGGAATCTTAAATCATTCAATTTTGTATGAAATAATGAATTCCAACATTTTGGTGCTTGATTTAGTCCATCTAGAGATTTTGAAACTTTACAAACCAAGTTGGAATCACTCTTTTTAATGCCTCCAGGCTTATACATATAAACTGGTTTATTCAATGTTTGATAACGAAAAGCAGAATTTACATCTAGTTGCTGTACCTGTAAGTTATACTGAAGATACAACGAAAGTAACACTGAGAGTAACCATTTGAGCAACTGGCGCAAACACGTCCTCTTCGAGTAAACACTGTTGATAGCTACACGTGACAAGACGAGCTTCTTTATCACTTTCTTGTTCACTATCTTTTCATGAAACACTCATTTTGAGTCGCTGATTTGTGTGTCTATTCCCTTTCCTTGAGTGTTTAATTCATTTGGGATTGTCGATTTCCATCCAGTATCAATTGCCTCAGCATAAGTTTCAGGTAGCCTTTTAAAAAGAGCTCCAGCAGAGAGAGCTATCATTGAGTTTGCAGCAAAGTCAAGTTCATAATCACCTAAATGTTTTGGGGTCGTTTTATTCCTGGTACTCTTTCTTGTATTTAACGTTTCTTCATGTTCATTTGTTGTTGGTTTTTATGAGTGACGCAGTTTTGATATTTTCTCCCATTATTTCTGTTTCTTTTCTTTGATCAATTGCATCATTAACTTCCATTGACACTGTTTTATTTTGTAACTCATCAAACACTACACTTCTTCCAAGGACAATTTTTCCATTTTCCGGATTCTACAGTCTGTATCCATTATCCGTGTAACCAACGATTACACATTTTTGGCTACGATTGTCCAATTTTGATGCTCTGTTTTTTTTTTGGAATAAAATTTAATGCAGTTGACCTGAAAACTCTGATTTTGTCTAATTTTGGTTTAGTACCGTACCATATCTCAGCAGATGTCGTTGTTTTCTGGTAAGACCCTTATTTTAGTTACATTTCTCAAGCAAACAGCAGTTCTTACTGCTTCTTCCCACAATGACTTATCTAAATTTAAATTAAATAGCAAACATCTTGCCTTTTCCATTATTGACGATTGAATTCAGCCGAAGAGTACTCACCACGGTTTTCACATCTGACTCTTTCAACTTGAACACCAAACTTCGCCTTGACCAGACTTAGGTATTCTTTAAAGTTTTCACTAACTTCACTTTTCCTTGAAATTAGATAACACATACCAAAATGTAAAAATATTTATTAATAAATCTAACATAACATTTTTTATCATCATGAGCCTCGGGTGTTATTTGTCCACATTCATCATTTGAAATTACCTCTAATATTCGTTTATCTTTTTGATCATCTGAAATAGGTTTAAACGGTAGTCTTCTTGGTTTGCTTCTAATACAGATCTCACAAAGTTTACCACTTGGAATTTTTTAGGAATGACCCATACGCCTGTTCCATAAATCAGGATCATATTTTGTAAGCATATAAATATTACTATACTTTCCTCCTATAAGAACTTTTTCATTTCTCTCTATTTTTATTTAAGAACTTCCAAATATAATTTTTATTTTTCTCTTCCAATTTTTCCCAAATAGGGTGTCATCTAGAAATTATTATTAAAACTTTTGAAATTAAGTAAGAAATTACCAAATTAACTGCAGATTTTAATTTACTACAATACATCCATTATATCAGAAAGTTTATAGGCGAAAACCGCAAGAGACAATACTACCATTAACAATTAACTTTTTCCTTTATATCGGTTAGTATTTGGTAGTATAAGTTGGCCAGGCGTTTGAAATATTTTTGAATTCATGAAGGTAACTTCATAACACAGCTATCAAAGATACTTTGGAAAAGTATCTAGTTAGTAGATAAGTTACTTTTGAAAAAGCATCTGAAGTTACTCTTTAAAAAAATTAACTTAAATACTTATCGTAAGTTACTTTTTAAGATACATAATAAGATACTTTTGAGTTAGTTTGTACATTATGTATTAAGTTTCGTAACGTATTAGATTAGGTTATACATTTTTTATCTTTATTAATTTAGGAAACAGGAAAATATGTCATCTACGACCCTAGAATAAGCGGTAATGGTATTTTTTGGACGGATAACGGTTAACGGTTAATAAATATAACAAACACAACACAGTAAAAAAAACAATAAATGATTAATAACAGAGGTATATTTTTAAATGTGTTCAGATTATTTGTTGCGTTTAGATTGACAAACAATAATTTTTTTTGGCTTTTTCGCAACTGAATAAAAACATTTAACTTTAAATTGATTGAAGCAAATATTTAATAACATTACATATCTCAACATGTAGACTAGTCTGTCTACAGAATGTTTGGATACATAATATAAACAATATTATTTAAGCAAGCATAAGAAATTATGTCATTTACCTTAAGTTTTTATAGACACATAGTAGTTGTACAAATACTTTCATTCTATCGGGACTCATCAGTG
This sequence comes from Kuschelorhynchus macadamiae, assembly GCA_030620095.1. Classification (NCBI taxonomy): domain Eukaryota; kingdom Metazoa; phylum Arthropoda; class Insecta; order Coleoptera; family Curculionidae; genus Kuschelorhynchus; species Kuschelorhynchus macadamiae. The sequence goes on from JAUTXW010000338.1 coordinate 1,327,057, forward strand.
CGCTGATCGTAAGAGAGAAATTCCAGTCTCTGTGTATCCAACGACCCCAGTCGTTTAAACGAACAGAACCCTTCCGAGGCTCTTCCTCTACAAGCAAGTGCAGAGGACTTAGTCCCAGAATGGCCTCCATAGCTCGAGTTGGTGTGGTTCTTATGGCTCCAGTTATGCCCAGACAGGCAAGTATATGGAGCTTGTCAAGCTTCTTCTTGTATGTCGTTCTGCGAGTGGCAGGCAACCATACAAGAGCGCGATAAGATATCATGTAAAGCCAATGCACAATACGAGGTTTTAGACCCCAAGTTGATCCAAAAGACCGTCTGCACGTGTGCACAGACACGCTGTGGTCCTTTTTGTGATCCTTTCAATATGATTCCTTCAGGTCAGTCGGGAGTCTATTAAGACTCAGATATTTTACCGACCCGGAAGGTCTTAACTTTTTCCCAAAGAGGGAAAGCCTCTCAAGGTCCAATATCTTCTGGTGGGTAAATGGTACTATTTCGGTTTTTTCCAGATTAATAGGCAGTCCGTGTTTTTGGCACCACTTTTCCACCATTACTAAAGCCCTCTGTATGAGCCTTATAATGGTGTTTGGGAACTTGCTTATTACTATAATGGCAAGATCATTGGCGTAGCCTCGAGCATACACTCCGCCCTCGTTGATAGTATGAAGCAGCCCATCCACAACCAGACAGGACAAGAGCGGTGAAAGAACTCCGTCCTGTGGACATCCTTTGACCACGGACGAGCACACTGTCACGCTCTCAAGAGAAGATGTTATGATTCTGCTTTCAAGCATGACGGGAAGCCACCTAATTACAGCCCTGTCCACGCCAAAACTCTTAGCAGCGTCACTAATGGAGTCAAAGATGGTGTAGTTAAACACCCCCTCTCGATATCCAAGAATACACACAGAGCCATTTCCTTGGAGTAGAACTCTACCTCCAGTCCACTGACTAGACTATGAAGAGCCGTCTCCGTCCATGGCCGTCCTGTGAGAATACTGAAATGGATGCATAGGATTTCTGTCCAGTGCCATTTCATAATCATCCACGATCTTCTCCATGGTTTTCAAAAGAAAAGAGGATAGACTGATGGGCCTAAAGTTCTTAGCCGTTTCGTCGCAATTACGACCGGGTTTAGGAATAAACGCTACCCGAACCCTGCGCCATCGTTCGAATATGTCCCAAACCAGACAGACCCGGAAAAGGAGCAAAAGTTGTGGGATCAGAGGTTCTTGGCCCCCCTGAAGAAGAGCCGGGAATATTCCATCTGGTCCCGCATTCTTAAATGGGCAAAAAGAAGATATATGTAACGACCCTAGCCGGCTGAGCGGTCGTTTTCCAGGCAACCGGACCTGCCCCTACTTGAAGAGCCTGCCCAGTAACCTCATCATTAGATTCAGGACGAGAGTCTTGAAAATGAGTTTCTAGGAGCATTACTCTTCCTCTGAGGTGGTTGTATATCCACCGGTCGAAAGCTTTAGAGCCCCCTCGCTCTGTCCTCGATCTTTTGAGAGAATCCTTTGAATACTAGCGATTTCCAGACGACCTTCTAAGCTATCGCAGTAGGTCCTCCAAGATCCTCTCTTTGAATTGCGTATCAACTTTTTGTACCTGCTTTGAGAATTCTTACAGAATACATTAAGTTAGTGTTTGATAAATTCTAGCTAATTTTTGTTACACCCTGTATTCATACTTCTTATTACCAATGATAACTATATAGCTACTGATCATAAATTTGGTGATAAAGATTTCTTTTGTATACAGGTTGTTAACAATCAACTATTCAGTCAAAATTTTCGAAGTAACGCTGTATATTGCAAACAAACTAAAAAATCAAAAATCACTAGCTTTTTGTATTTCGTCAAAGATCATTTTGGTCAGAAGCAGAAAAAAAAGTAAAAAAATCTCTTGAGAATCTTAGGCATTAACAAACTTTTGCAAAAATGCAGGAATTGTATCTCACTCCCTGTATGTACTATTTTTACGCGCATGTGCAGTCAGGCAAGTAGAAACACATATCCAACAGATTGACCAGACAAACACCATAAATCGCATTTCGATATTGCATTTCGCAATTGAAATATTCATCTTTAAACTTTGATAAAAAAAATTGATGCACTATTTATGGCCAGTAGTTTATATACATTCATATATTTTTGAAATCAGGAGAAAGCACTTTATAGATATGTGCTAAAATTTAATAGGGTTATGCTTTCAAATTTTGATAACAATTTCGGTTCTCGTTAAACCGGAAGTTAAATTTAAAAGCAACATACTTAAGAATACCTCAAATAACCTCAACTGTTTACTCTTCATATACTTAATATACTGGGTGAAAATTTTGTCGAATATTAGTTTTTTTTGCATTTTTTTTAGCTTAACCATTACTCAGTAAAATCGAGTGGCTCACTTACATGAGACACCGGGTACTTTGAGATAATACCGACGATAAAGAACGTTGCTGTTAGCAGTTGTTTTAATCTTGCTCTTTTATGCTTTTAGCAACTATGGGATAAAACGATCGAATTTACGTGATCAAATTAAAACAGTTTATTTTTTTGGAAATATACCCAGCAGTTCGATACGTAGTTTTATTTAGTAACCTATACGGTACATTCATAAACTATAAGTTATTAAATTTCAGTAAATAAATAGATCAAGAATATTTTAACTATTTGATTATTAAGATATCCAATTTAAAAAATCTGTTAGAAACTTAGCTAAGTTCTAAAGTTTAAGAGCTTAGCGTTAATGCTAAAATATTTTCTTTCATTCAAATCTAAAAAACTTTATTAAATATTTGATATTTCGTTTTCAACTGATTATCATCCATTAAATAGACAGTGGAGTAAAATTTATAATTCAGTTCTCGAGGCGGAAAATTTCATTATTTTCCAGGATATCATTCCAATTATGGGGATATTCTCGCTTTTCTATTTGGAAACTCTGCTGGTTGAACAAAAAGACAAAACTGATTTTTGTGGATATAAGCTTCCATCGTTGAAAGTTCTGTTTAAAATCCGCAAAGAATTTAAAGAAGATGTGTATTTTCGATTTAAAATTAACAAAATGAGATCGACAAGAATTAAGTTATGTGTTGTGGTAAACTACCCTGAAGATTTACTTTAAATTACCTTAGGACTTTGATAAATTATAGCACGTTTTTACCATAATCGAGCAGTATTTTAAGAATAGTTTGTAGGGTTTGTCTGTTGTTTTATTAAATGGAAAATATCCATCTAATTAAAATTATAGTAATTCTACATTCACCTAATATTATAAAAATATGTACCTAACTTTAGGTATTTAAAATTGACAAGAGTTATTATCTAAATGTATATCTGCTCCAACTTCTATGCACCAACTGAGATTAATGGGTTGGCGCATGATGCAGATACATTTTACACTTGCCTATGCCTTTCGGTATTAACGTAGTAGAACGCAACAGTGGGTACCGAATCCACGCCTTCGACATCCGTGGCCGGGGCTGGGAGTATCTAATATCTAAGTTATAATAAAGTAACTAAGTTACTCTGAACTAACTTAGTTACTTTCTTAATAATTGAAAAAGTATCTTGTAACTAGATACTTTTGTTGAGTATCTTGTAACGGTTACTTTTGAAAGGTATATTTAGTTACAAAATGTAATTTTAGTTACAAAAAGTAACTTTAGTTACAAAAGAGTACCTCAGTTACATATTTATCAGTTTGGTTAACTTCAACGTATAAATCCTATCAAAAAATTGCAACACGCGGACACGGCGTAAGAAAGTTGGCTCCCATGTTTTATTGAGACTCACACTCTACCGTTTTCACTTCGATATCAGAAGCAAACATGGAAAGCTATTGTTATATGTTCGTATTAGTTTCAGTTTAGATAGATTGATTTGCTGCAAAAAGCCGTAAAGTGCAATTTGTTTGCTTTTTATAAATCATATAAACAAAATAACTAGGTTTATCTAGAATATTAGATTATTGAAATTCATAGAGTTTTTCTATGAATTTATTTATTTCTGAAGGTGATAAATATTAAGATGTAGAGGGGTTGTGTGACCAACTGTGTATCATGTAAAAATATTTTCGCGTAAACAGGTGGGTCAAAAAAATAGTGCAGCGAAAAGTATTATTTTTTAAATGCAACTTCTTGTATATTAATTTTTGAATCTGGCTATAGTTTTAATTTTTTTTTCTTAAAGGAGAAATGTACAGGGATATTGAATATAAATTGAAGTCACATTTACCTCTTTTGCTTAATGATGTAACGAAAAATGATAAATATAAAGGTGGTAGAGTGTGTCACGTATTTTTTTTATATTTTAGGAGTAAAAAATTCCTTGTCAACAATCGCTATGTTAGAAGTTTTATTTGATTAAGTAATTTGCTCCTGATAATTTATTACTGTTATGTTATTTTCAGTAGCTACTTTGATAGCAGCAAATAAAAATAATGAAAAACTAACAAAATATAAACATCTCAAAATTTATTAGAATTTGGTATCGGATACACTTAAGAAAATAAGTTTTTGTGGTAGCTTATAAGTTAAAGCAAAAATATGCACAAGTGTCGTTTGAAAAACTTATATTTTGCAGATAAAGGTTTTTAGATTTGAACAAATTTTATATTTTAAACACACTTTATTTCAAATGTTATATATTTTTGTTTTATTTTATTCTTTTTTGTTACCATATGTAAATTTTCTTCACAAAAAAAGCACGGTAATTACCAAGAAAAATGTTCTATTCACTTTTCACGTAACACCAGCACTATCGCTATAGCAGCCACTTTCAGCTGATGATGTTGATGATGATTTATAGGTTAATTTGCTCCACGCGCATCAGACAGCTTAAAGCGGCTGCTGGTGTTACGTAAAAAGCGTACAAAACATTTTTTGTAGAGAATTTTATAACCTTTAAATTTGTCATATGTATGGTATTACAAAGAGAAAATGAGTTATTGCACAAAAATCAACTTCCTGTACCTAATTTCCACATGTAGGGGATCGCGGTTTCATCGAGGGTATGAGAACTTTTAATATGTTTTTCGTGACCTTGGAGGTAATCTCTGGCTAGCCATAAAAAAAAGAAAAACGTTTTCCATTTTTTAATCCACCGCTAGGAGTATAACATAATATTTAGTTTAAAATAGTTTTTCTCATGTTTGTTTTTGTTGCATGTATTTTAGTATACTAAAGTAGTAGCTTCAGCGGTATATTTTGTTGATGATTTATTTGGCATAACAGGTTTTTGATGTCTTGGTAAGTACTCTGTTGTTAAGTTATATCATACCTACTCTAGATATCTAATAAGTTCCTAATAGCCTGTTTAATATACTGATACTATCTATGTTGAACGCAGAAAACAAAGTATCTTTTTAGAGTAACTAGTTACTTTTAAAAACTAACTTACAGTTATTAGGAACCTAGTTAATTTTTGATTAAATGTATGTTTTTGAAGATACTTTAAAAAAGTATCTTGTATCTTGTACCTAGATACATTTTTTCATTAACTATTTCAGCTCAGTCTGTGGCCATAAATCCGACCACTGAGTCAAGGCTAGAGATGGGCGATGTTATATTTTACCTCTCGTTAGGCGAAAAAATACTCGATACATTTCAGTTATCGATAGTCATTGTTAGCTATCGATACTTGCGACAAAGGCGATTTTGCGATACATTCCAATTAGGGAACAAAAAAAAATGTATTGAAATTTTTTTTATTTACCTTTGTTATTTGATATGTGGATAACCTATTGATATATCGATAAGAATCGATATATCGATAAAATGTCCATTTCTGGTCAAGGCTGCCTCTCCCTAATATCCAGAATAGCAGATATGATGTGCTGATGTGCCGATCGTGGTCTGTTTAATTAGCTTCAAACGGCTTCTATTTTAATTTTTTGGTAGATGAAGAATTTTTCTGATTGAGCCGTAAGTATTTAAGAAAACATATTTTTGAATTTAAGTGATAGTGTGGTAATGAAGGGTGCTGTTGAAGGTTTCAGAAGATAGTTTTGGGGTCTACACCTGTTGTAAATATGACCGTGAGCAGAATAGCGACTTTTTGCGATATCTCTTTACCAGGTGATCCATAATGCAATAATCCTCAATAAGTAATGATGGAGGAGCGAGGGTTGAGAAAAAAAATATCCTTGAAATCTTTGGAAGATCTTTGTTTATAATATTTAAAGCTAAACTAGTATTTCTGCTGAAGAAAAAGTAGGCAGTTATATTTATTAATTTCGATTGGGGTCTAGGGTTTGCAAACGTTGCTGCTGACCTCTACAATGAAATATCCGTATGGGTCGATTTGAAAGATATTAATATTTACTTCTGTAAAAAAGATTATCTAAAAACACTAAAAAGAAAAAAATGGATTACTATTTAGATATTTTAGAATTCGGTCTTAAACTGTTGAAAACTTTTTAGATAAGTTATCGAAGAAGTGCAAATTTTTATTGCTAGTTAATTAGATTTAGAATAATAATATTCTTAGAGTGTTTGTCTTAATAATAGCAGCCTATTTGAATGAACTAAAGCTTTTCCTAAAATGTCTAAAATTATTAATTTTTTTTCGTTATCCGTTAAAGATTCTTAATTTTGTAGCATTTTATTTTTAACGCGTCAAATTGTATCACTTTAAACTGTAATGTTTAATGTAAGAATGGGAATTTTAAGTTTATTTCGTTTGCTAGTAAAACAAGAACAGTAATTATAATTATTTCTAGTTGCAATTTTACAGGTAAAATTAGAATATTTTCTTTTTATTTCAATATCGAAAGAAGGTACAGGAATTCTATACTTAAGACGGACTTATCCCCTTTTGATAGTTTCACGTCACGAAGTTTGCGGCCACGTCGATATGCGTTTCTTCTTTTTGATTTGTTGGGATGTTTCCAAATAAACTTTAGGAGTTTTCTTGAGTTTTTTAGTGATATTTGAATTTGCCGCTTGTTTTCACAAGTCACGTTACTGACCACTTCCGTCTTTTACTTTCTTGGTTGGCCAACCATCTTTATTCCTTGGTATCGCCATTCCGATTTAGAGTAGAGGTACTGCTAATGAACAAACACCCCCACGTGTTGTTGTTGATCCGAAGAAAATCGGGTTTCCCCCCGAATGTAGCTTGTAGTGGTGATTTAAAATTGTCTTTCTTCGTATGGATTAACCGACTGTTTTGTTTGAAAGTCAAAATAAAGTTTTTTTTGAAATTTTTGAGGAAACCTGAATTTTCATCTAGCCATATTTGGCCTTGTTGGAATCATTTATTTGAAGCCTTTTCTTTTTATTGTTAACTGTCATAGATAAAGCATTGGTCAGGTTTTTTTTATAATATAGATAGACAGCGTATTTGGCTCCTTCTAGCGTTTGTAGTCTTCAGATTTTTTTTTTAAATAGTACAGGTTGTTCCAAATTGATGCTCGTAGTATGTACGTACGTATGTTTTTTTTTAAGATTTAGCAGGTCGATAAGTTGTAATATTGTAAAATGTATATGCAACCCTGGAAAAAATATTTATTTAGGAAAGTACATACAACTACAATAATCTGTTTGACTTGCTTAATATTCGAGAAAACGGAAAGCTTGCTTGACTTTCCCAGTTTTTATGGTTTTATTACGGAGGGCAAATAAAGAAATTTTATTAGGAAAGTGGTATTTGTTTCAAATTCCCTAAAGCTAAACTAAAAATATAACTCAAATATGGATTTTTAATTATAAAAAAGTTTAATTTTTAAATCTTACAAGCAGATTTTAGTTTTTATTTAGGCATAAACTTTCTTAAATAAATTCACCTACTTAGTTTTGCAATAGTAAACAAAACTACATACAAATACACTGACAGCATCAATCTGGAATACACTTTAGTAATATTGATAGACCAGCAATAATCTGAAAACAAACCAACAAATTTCAAAACATACTTGAATTAATTCCTAAAATTTAAATAACTCAAATTCAAAAATGTCAGATTATTGGCAAGCGCCTTATTGTTTGTATTCCTCATTTCCATGACACAATAATCAATGTGCTGCCCCCCAACGAAGATAGTCTGCGAAGAACGAGTATACGGGGTGTGTCATATGAGTTAGCAGCGCATGATAACTGTGGAATTTAGTTAAGGTAAGCTGGTTATAATAATATCACGTGCGCTCTCATTGAAAAATATTACAATGCAATTTTCAGTTTTTTTTTTGAATACTCATCCATGTGTTTTCTCCTTGTTTTTAGAATCCACATGGGAGTCGACTCCTAAGTTTTCGCATACCCTACCGTACTATAAGTTATGAAAACTATGGTCTTTTTGGTTGAAATAAACGTAATAAGTTGTCCCGTCCAGACTTCTTTATGTAATCCAGTTCTGTTGGAATGCTGCTAGGTCCAGACACTGTATATGTTCTTGTGATTCTGAGATGATCCAGATTTTATGCATTCTTTGAAATCTTGTCGTCCCTGGAATGATTTATACAGGCCAGATAATTTTGTATATAATATATGTAACGTCATTAGAGAAAATTTACCTTATATTTTCGTTTATCCTGCCAACACTCATCTAATTTTTAATTAAGATTTTTTTGTAGGAACTAGTTCAGGCTAAAATCTTTTTTTTTTTTTGGTTTCGCGCTTTTCCAATTAAATAGTAAAAAATAGCTCGGGGCCCTTTTAAGTAGTTTTTATATTAAACTATTTGGATTAATTTTTTTAAGATTTAAGTTTGTTTTTGAATTGTATATAGAAATTTACAGTTTGCTGACATCCAAATTTTATTTAATTAAAGCGGGTGCAATTTAAAGATAATTTTTTTATAAAACAAAAACTATTTAAATTATAAAATATTTTTAAATTTAATGCTAGCTGGGTTTTTGACAAAGAGTGTTTCACATGCATGATAAAATGGCCAGTTCAAATGCAAGAGCCCTAGTACACTAGTATAATATTTTGCAACTTTATGTTCCAGTGAACGAATAGTAACCTAGAGCTAGATCGATGAGAGAAAATGGACATCTAAATGCTTCTGTACATTTGTCGATTATATCTTCAGAATACTGGGTGTCTCTACTCTGACTTTTTCCCATTTGTGATGCGTAATGATAAATATGATGTACATCTGGTTCATTTTTTAGTATTGGTTCTTGAGGGAATCTAAAATAAATATATAATTTTGTCGATTAGTCAGTTATTGCTAAAATGTGCACACACTTTACCCAAAAATTAAATTTAATATATTATGTAGCAAGCTGTCTTCGTTATTTAGAAATTTTTGTTCTGCTTCGCAAAGACTTCGAAGCACGCATGATCTTCCATTGTATCCCATCCTAAAGAAAATAAATCTTAAATGACAATTTTATATTACTTCCTTCCTTTTTTAAAAAATGTTATTATTAAAGTTCGAGGCAAGAATATAGTTCCTTAACAAAAATCTCTATTTAATTACAACTTAATTAATAATTAATAAATATTTTGTGTATATCCTTTCGCTTTTGCAACATGATTTTTGTTTAAAATAAAGTCTGTTATTCGATGCAAATGACTCAACCAGTAACTTTTAAGGCTCAGAGTACAAGTGATATAAGTCCACGAAAGTCATAATATCTTAGAAAACTGGATCGAAACTTAAATAACGGTAATTAGTATATATATATATATATATATATATATATATATATATATATATATATATATATATATATATATATATATATATATATATATATATATATATATATATATATATATATATATATATATATATATATATATATATATATATATATATATATATATATATATATATATATATATATATATATATATATATATATATATATATATATATATATATATATATATATATATATATATATATATATATATATATATATATATATATATATATATATATATATATATATATATATATATATATATATATATATATATATATATATATATATATATATATATATATATATATATATATATATATATATATATATATATATATATATTCAATGCCTGTCTAGGAATTAGCCAGCGGAGTAGTTGTTTTTGTGATTCCATTTTGTGCATTTGAACAGAACATGTTCCAATTATATATATATATATATATATATATATATATATATATATATATATATATATATATATATATATATATATATATATATATATATATACGGATGGAAAAACAATGTGTTTTCATTCCGGGTGGCACATCCGTTCACTACTGTCGTTCTGAAAAGAACAGTTTTGCTGACGTTTCGCCAATGGCCGGTTTCCTGATAATGTAGGAATAAACCATTAAACCATTAGGAATAGCGAAACCCTTGAAATACAAAAGACTTTATCAATACATATATTTTGACGGAAACTCTTAATATACAGGGTGATTCAGAAACGCTGTGAGTGGTCTAAAATTCTATTTTTTAAATGAGAACCACACTTGTTTTATTCTTAAATTCCTTGTGATATTCTAAATATAATTTGCCCTTGTAAGAAAAATACCAGTTGATACCAGTGTCGAAATGAATTATTTTCAGAATTAAAAATTTTACATTTAAGAATTGTATTATGGCGTTTAATCAAAAGTTCTCTGCAGAGTGTCAGAAAATACTGACTCACTCACTCGTAATATGGCTTGTCAAAATTTTTCTGAATCCTCCGTAGGCCAAATATTTAAACTTAGAAGAAAACAGCGTGCAGATTTTTAAATTTGTTAAATTTTTTAAATTTGTCCGATAGTCGCGACTTCCGGTCAAATTCTGAGACTTCCGGGTAAACCGGAAGTTGACATAATCCAAAAAATTTTGCCGATAGGAGGTTTCAAACGTTTTGCCGATAGGAGGTTTCAAAAAGTTCTAAATGACGATTTTAAAACGCCAAACCATTGAAATTAGGTATAGAACATGTAACATAAAATACGTTTAAAACTTGAAGTAGAACTACCAAAATTTCATTTCAATATCTTTAAATAAAAAACCTTATAAGAGTGTCACACAAACACTCGGTACGTGGATTAAGCGACATGATGGTAATAATTGGATAATTATAAATAAAAACAGCCACAGGTTTGTACTAGGAAAAATATCTAGTAAAAACCAGCCAAATCCTGAGGTTTTACGAAAAACTTAACATCGGATTAGACAAATAGTTACAAATATTAAAAAAAGAATTGATAGCAAACGAAGACAACCAATTAATGACAAAATTTTATTAAAGAAAAATTGTATAAAAGATGTTTTAAATGAAAACAATTATCCTAATGATTTCGTTGAAAAATATTTTTATGAATTTGAAAATCCAAAAGACAAAAAAAATCCAAAATAGACCTCTTTATACCATACATATCAAATTTATCAGAGAAAATAAAACGAATAGGTAAACGTTTTAACATCAGAACGGTCTTTAAAACACAAAATACACTTAGAAGCAAACTTACAAAAACAAAACCTAACAATGAACAAGAAAATACAAAAAATGTTATTTATAAAATTCCGTGTCAATGCAATAAATTTTACATAGGTGAAACCTCTAGGCCATTAGCCAAAAGAATTAAAGAACACTAAAATAAAAAATAGGGAATTTCAAAAATCAAACATTTACCAACATGCACTAGATAACAATCATAAAATTAATTGGAATGCTTCTAGTATTTTAGCAAAAGAACCAATTTCTAAAAAACGTAAAATAAAAGAAAGTGCCTTAATATTATTAAATAAAGATAATTGTGTAGCATCTTGTTAAATTTGCTAAATACTGAAGTAGAAAAAGGACACCTCAAAATACAATAAATTAAAATAAACATACTCTAGGTACACATATTTCCCACCTTATTCTAACAATTAAAAATAACCCCTTTAAATTGACATTCATTGACATTTTGTCAGAGATTAGCCATTCTGGTTATATTTCTGATACCAACATAAGAAATATTCTGCTTTAGCAAGAAAAAAAACATTTTTCGGTGTCGTTCCTCTGGTACCTTCATAGTGGACCCAGAACTTAAGACTATCTATTGATTTTATAAGGTAAATATTTTTTATTTTTTATTTTCCAATTTTATAAGGCGAAAACCCCAAAAAATAGTTTTAAACCATATTTAATTATTACTATATTATTTGCAAAAATAAGTTAATATTCCTATATTTGATATATATATATATATATATATATATATATATATATATATATAATTTAAATTCGTAATTTTACTTATTCTTGAAAATATAATAATTTTTTTTACTGGAACTTTATATATTAAGTGTATATCTAATCTATCAAAATTGATCTATTTAAAAAAGTAAATCTTGACGACCTAATTAGCTCTTTAAACGAATTATCAATTGATTCTGGTTCAACTGACAATAAAAACAAAAATTAAAAATGGCAAATTATACTCTTTTGCCTTACCAAACTGATAACGTTCCAAATATTGACGGAAATCCAAAATTATTACAAAGATTTATAAGAGCCTCTGAAAATTTATTAAAGGCTTTTCAAAACACAAATAATCTAAATTACCCTATAAATATATGCCTATTTGGTACAATATTAAGTACAGCCGCAGAATTTATTGTTTTTCGAGCTGAGTTGAGTAATTGGACTTTAGTTAAATAAGCCCTTTTAAATATATTTGCAGATCAAAGATCTATTGACTGTCTTATTCAAGACTTAATTAATTTAAAACCTTTTAAAAATGAACATCCTTTAAACTTTGGCATAAGAATTCAGGATTCTATAAGTTTACTTTCTGCTAAATTAAACGCTACAAACGAAGACGCAGCAACTAAATTAATGAAAATTAATCATTATGATGAATTTGCTCTAAAAACATTTATACGAGGTTTACCGTACAATATGCGATTAGTAATACGCTTAAAAAATCCAACAGTATTTGAAGAAGCTATGGCTTTTGTGTCTGAAGAAAAAAATTTTATTTATTTCAAAAATTCAGAGATACCACAAAACAAACCTGTACCAACGCACACAACAAACTTAATAAAAATCAAAAATTTCAACCCAGGTATAAACCACCTTATTCGCATAATTTTAACCCTAATGATTCACACAATTTTAACCCTAATTACTCGCATAATAATTTTCCAAATATGGTAAATCCTAATTTTCCAAGATTTCATAATACTATGAATGGAAATCATATGCCAAATTATTTTAGAAGAAATACAAATAATTTCAATACAAGTAAAAATATGAGACCTAATTTCCAACAAAATTTTAGCCAGCAAAGACCTTTTATGGGAACCAAGCCTAATTTTGCTCAAAACTCTAGAACAAGACAGGTAGAACCTATGGACACGAGTTCCGGTAACACTATATTAAATAATAATATACAAAATAAAAAAGTAATTACTAAACAACTTTATAATCAAGAAGTTTTAGAACAAAACCCTCAAAATCAATCTCAATTTAATGATTATGCTGTTAATCATGAGAATTTAAATATTAATTTCTCTAATTACGAAAACACTGATTATGCTGATAATCAGGAATTTTCAAATTTTGATAAACCCTTTTATGAGGAAAACTATACGAATACGTATGAACCCAATTATACAAATATGTATGAACCCAATTATACGAATATGTATGAACCAAATTATATGAATATGTACCAAGAACAAAACTATGAACAAGGAAATACGGAAAATACTAACAATGTAAATTTTACGGGAATGAGCCTGAACAACAATACGAGGTAGTATTCTTAAATAATATTACAGCCAAATTACCGTATATTTATTTACCTGAATTAGACGCAAATTTTCTATTAGATACTGGAAGTACTCGAAGTTTTATAAAACCAGAAATAGCTTATAAACATTTTTCTAATCACATTAAAGATGAAATATATCAAGTGCAAACAGCACATGCAATGTCTTTTCATAATGAAATAGCAACAATTCCAATATTCCCTAAGTTTAAAACCCAAGGTAGTCATACATTCTGTTTATATAATTTTTCAGACAAATTTGATGGATTAATAGGCCTAGACCTTATTATTTAACTTAACGCTAATTTAGATTTTAAAAAATGAATTTTACAATCCCCGTACGTTGAAATTCCAATATTCTATTTAAGAAAAAATAAAAAATAAATTTCACCCAAAATTAGTAAAGAAAATTTTATCTATATAATATCACCAAGATGTATACAAAAAATAAAAATACCTGTGAATATTACAGAGGAAATAGGTATAATTTCGTACCAAAAATTCGGAAATGTAGAAATTCCTGAATGTCTAGTAGAAATAAAAAATAATCTTACTTATACGACTATATTAAACCCATCGGAAAACCCAGTTAAAATACCATTTCTTGAACCTCTTGAAATTGAAAAAATAAGTGTAAACGAACTCAATTTCGTTGATTATACTTCAAATGAACAATATTTTAACAAAGATCTAGACAACCAACTTAAAGCCAATTTAAAACATCTAAGTCAGATCATTGTAACTACGAGGAGAAACAAAAAACATGTAAACTTTGTTTTGAATTTAGAGATTTTTCCACTGTGAAGGTATGTTAAGAGTAACATTTACAAATGCTATAAAACATCAAATAAAATTAACTACGGATAGTCCTATTTATACTAAAAGTTATAGATATCCAGAAATTTATAAAAAAGAAGTAAAAGATCAAATTTCGAAGCTTTTAGCTCAAAATATTATAAGAGAATCAAATTCTCCTTATTCATCTCCAATCTGGATAGTTCCTAAAAAGCTTAAAGCTTCAGGAAATATCGTGTAGTCATCAACCTACGTCGTATAAATGACGTCAATGTAGGTGATAAATTTCCATTACCTAATATATCTGAGATTCTAGATAAACTAGGTAAAGCACAATATTTTTCTACGTTAGATCTTGCTAACGGTTTTCATAAAATTGAAATGCGTAAAGAAGATATTCCTAAAACCGCATTTAGTACAGATTTTGGTCATTATGAATTTTTAAGAATGCGCTTTGATTTAAAAAATTCACCCGCAACATTCCACGGCGTTATGAACATTATATTAAGAGGTTTACAAGACGAAATATGCTTTGTATATTTAGACGACATAATAGTTTTCAGTACGAGTCTAGGTGAACATATTTTAAAACTAAGAAAAAGATTACGCGAAGCAAAATCTAACATACAATTAGATAAATCTGCATTTCTAAAAAAGAAGTCCAATATTTAGAACATGTAGTAAACCAAACACCGAAAAAATTTCAGCAGTAAAAAATTTTCCTATACCAAAAACTCCTTCAGACGCCTTATCAAGAATTCAATTAAACTTTACGAAAATGACTCTGTAATAAACAACCCAGGAGACGCTGACAACGACATAGTTGAATACTTGCGTAATCTTTCCGAAAATGTCATCGGGACACCTTGACTCTCAAATAAATGCAAACTCGAATAAAGATAACCCTGACTCAGATCAAGTACGAAAGTTACATCTCAATTTTTTAAAATAAATAAATATCTTATCTGACATTTTAATACAGCCAGCTGTAAGTAACTCGGGATACTGAGCCTAGTAATCAAAATTAAACAGAAAACCCCGCATTAAATATCCTAGATGAAATAATCGACAATAAGTGTTTGCAATATTTAATAAAGAAATCGCCTCACCCTAAAATAAAAGTAGATTTTGAAACATTCGAAAAGAATTATATTAACAACGTGGAAATACCGGGAACCCCTGATATTATTAAAGAATTTATTCGCGATTATATAAACACCGAAAAAACGTGTTACGTATATTTTTATAATAAAGAACTTATCCCTATATTTACAAACGTATACATACAAAAATTCCGGAAACCAAAAGTAATAAGATGCATAAAACTAGTTAACAATATTAAAGATGAAGATGAAAAAATTTTATTGATGACTCATCAACATCAGAGTAAAACTAATCACAAAGGAATCCCAGAAACTTATGACAGGCTAAAACAAAATTATTTCTGGCCTAGAATGAAGCAAGGAATTACCCAATTTATAAATGACTGTGTAACATGTCAAACTTTAAAATATAGTAGACAAAAATTATATGTGCTCTTAGCAAAAAGCGAGACACCTTCCAAACCCTTTCAAATAATTCATATAAACACTTTCATTTTTGGCAATCAAAATTGTCTTAAGATATTTGATAAATTTTAGAAATACGGTCAATATTATATACAGTGTGTATCAGCCAAATGGAATAAATTCGATAATAAATAAATGGGGGCGTGTTCGGAAAAACGCTTGGACCCGTCGATTGGTATTTTTAGTTGCTCATTTTCTCCAATAAAAACTTTTTATACAGAGTGTGTCCTGTAACAGTGGTCAATGCCAACTTTCTTATTTCAAATGCAACACCCCGGATATTATTTAATTTTTGGATTCTTTAGGAGATTCTAAACATATTTTATGTTCAATGTCCTATACCTATCTTCAACTATTTTGGCAATATTAAGTGTTTTCAAATTTATTGCAAAAATTAAGATTAAAAAAATAAAATTATTTATTTCTTCATAATGTATAAACAAAAGTAAAAAGTTAATTTAGGAACTGTTGAATATGCTCGCCGCGAACGTCTTGGCAACCTCCTAATCTTAAATAGAAATTTCTTCTAACGTTATTTAGCATCTCAGGCGTGACCGATCCAATCGCAAGCGTTATTCGTCTTCTTAAGTCAGCTAAGTCGAGGGGTTTAGTTTTGTATACAACATTTTTAATATGTCCCCATAAGAAAAAGTCTAATGGCGTCAGATCAGGGGATCGCGCTGGCCATTCTATCGATCCTCGTCTCCCTATCCACCGATTTGGAAATATTCCGTTGAGGTACTGCCGGACATTAATTTGGTAATGGGGCGGTGCTCCATCTTGCTGAAACCATATCATATTCGCTGGAACTTGTGGGTTTGCTGGATCCGGATACAAATTTGTCAAAGTTGGCACGACATTGTTTTGGAGCAGTGCTAAATAATTATCGCCATTCAAATTGCCGTCAATGAAAAAGCGGCCTATGATATGATCCCTAACAATTCCTGCCTAAACATTAACCTTTTCAGGATATTGAGTATGTTCTTCGCTGATCCAGTGAGGATTTTCCCTAGACCAATAGCGGCAATTTTGACGATTTACATGACCGTGAAGTGTAAAGGTGCACTCATCCGAAAACAAAACATGTTCTAATTGAATAACATTGTTATCTAACATAGCCATCATTTGTTCACAAAAATAAGTTCTCCTATCATAATCGTCTTCCATGAGCTCCTGAGTTGGTATCACTTTATAGGGATGCATTTTATTTTCTTTTAATGTTCGAATAATCGACGAATGGCTAATATCGAACATTGCGGCGGCTTGTCGATTAGAAATATGTAGGTTTTCCTCAAACTCAAGCATAATATCCAATTTAGTATCATCATTTATTGAATTGGCAGCTGCTTTTTTTATCTGCCTCACATGTCCAAGCTCGCGAAACTGCTTTTCTATTTTACTAATTGTCCCTTGGGATATATGCGGCAAATCTGGAAATTTTTCATGAAATAAGCGAGCAACTTCCACTTGTGTTCGTGTGTTATCTCCATAACCAATCATTTGTAGAATTGTTATTTTATGCATTTCTGTTAAATGAACCATTTTTCTGATATTAGGTATTATGCAGTTAACGAAATTCAAAAGACTATGACACTGACACTGACAACTACTGTCTTGCAAAGAGAAAGGCCAGGCATTTTACACAAAAGTAAACAAAACTGGCTCTTTTTGTTCCATATCAATAAAAAGGAACGCTAAAATGGTTTTTGCTAACATTCTTAATATGAAGACCTAAATGGTAAATAAGTATTGAGTGTGTTGTAGCGAATTTTTGTAATCAAATAAATAGTTCAGTAACCAGAGCCACTTTCATGAATAATAATAAATTCGAAATAAATAAAATAAAAATAAATTTGAAAACACTTAATATTGCCGAAATAGTTGAAGATAGGTATAGGACATTGAACATAAAATATGTTTAGAATCTCCTAAAGAATCCAAAAATTAAATAATATCCGGGGTGTTGCATTTGAAATAAGAAAGTTGGCATTGACCACTGTTACAGGACACACCCTGTATAAAAAGTTTTTATTGGAGAAAATGAGCAACTAAAAATACCAATCGAGGGGTCCAAGCGTTTTTCCGAACACGCCCCCATTTATTTATTATCGAATTTATTCCATTTGGCTGATACACACTGTATATGACAAAAATGCTAAGTCAGTATGCCAACTATAAACTATTTTTCATTTTTTGGACGTCTAGAAACAATTATTAGTGACAATGGTTCGAAATTTAATAATGAACTAGTATAAAAGAATTATTAAAAGCCCAAAATATAAATATTCACCTTACAACCCTGGGACATCATGAAAGTAACTCGCCCATCGAACGGTTCCATTCTACCCTAATAGAACACTTAAAACTCCTAAGAAGTCAAGACAAGAATAAGCCAATCTCTGAATTATTATCTTACTCAATTATAGCGTATAATAGTTCAAAACATGGTACAACTAAATTCACACCTCATTAATTAGTTCTAGGAAATTCGCGTGACCCTTTTGATTTAATATCAACTACGTTTTATTCACATTACGTTTTATCTCATAAACAAAAAATAGACGCGATCTATAATACAGTTGCAGAAAACACCGAAACCCAAAAAGAAACTGTGCTTGTAGAAGCTAACCCTAAAGGTGATAAACCCTACGAATTTAAGCTTAACCAAAAAGTATATAAAAAACTATCCCCCAAAAAATCAAGCTAAATTTAGTGGACCTTTCATAATAAAAGAAATGCTTGAACATAATCGGGTAAAAATTGAAAATATTAATAGTTACAGATGGTCCTACACCCAAAGAGACAAAGCAAAATACCACGAATTAAACCAAATTCCTGGCATCTTACCCTACAAACTAGCACATGCCTAAAAAACAAACAGTCATTGGACATTTATTCAAATATTTGATCTAAAAGGTATAATTGAAGAGTATAGATCTTTAAGTTTAAAATATACCATGTTAAAATTACATTTGAAAAATAAAACTGACTATAATACGGAATATTACAATTCTTATATAATTATTGAAAATGAAAAATAAAAAATACTACGTCAGATAAACGAAATATTACCACCTAAAAAAACAAAACATAAACTTGGTTTAATTGATGGACTAGGAAGTGTAATTAAAGCATAACAGGAAATCTAGACGAAAATAATGCAATATTAATAAATAATGAAATAAATATCTTAAAACAAAATCAAAATAATATTAAATTGCCAATGGATAAACAAATTTCCTTACTTAGCAATTCTATAAAAAGTTTCCAAGAAATCTCTAAAAATATATCTCATAATCAAAATATTTTAGAATTCAGAGTTACTCAAACTATACAAGTACTAAACAAAATTGAATTATAAGAAATATCAGTTTTTGACTATTAAACTCAAACTCAAATGATTCTAACACAAATATATATTATATTTCAAAACATTTATGACATATTGGGAAATATAGAAGTCGCTATCTTTTGCCAAACTAAATAACTTCCACAATACTATAATTCAATCTCAAGAACTGTTATCAGAAATTAATCTAACTAAAAAAATACTTAAATTCAGAAAAATTGCCATTTGAACCAAATTTGGAAAACATTATAAAAGATGAGGAAACTTTAGGCATAAAGGGATATGTAATGAATAACAAAGTTAATTTTTTATAGAAATCCCTTTAGTAGAAAAACAAGACTATACTTTATATCATCTCTTTCCTATACAAACACCTAATTGTGAATACCATAAAATAATAATACCTAATTTTAAATATCTTATAGTAAGTGAGACACATTTTGGATATTCCAACGATCCATGTAAAAAGATCATAGAAAATAAATTTTTGTGCAACCATATACACTTTGAAAATATATTTAAAATATTACCTTGCGAAATGCAGCTATTAAAATATTATCATAATATTACGAATTGTAAGCAAATTCCAGTAAAGATAGACAGTCTAAAAATTCAATACATTGACGAAAATGGGTTTAACAACCAATAAAGATATTACGGCAACAAAAAACTGTAAAAATACCTAAAATACTATTTTGTTAAATGGAACTTATTTAGTTGAATTAAGTTCTACATGTAGTCTTAAAATAAGTAATGTAATACTTAAGAGTAAAGTGACTCGCCCATCGAACGGTTCCTTTCTACCCTAATAGAACACTTAAAACTCCTAAGAAGTCAAGACAAAAATAAGCCAATCTCTGAATTATTACTTTACTCAATTATAGCGTATAATAGTTCAAAACATAATACAACTAAATTCACACCGCATTAATTAGTTCTAGGACATACAAATTCGCGTGACCCTTTTGATTTAATATCAACTACGTTTTATTCACATTACGTTTTATCTCATAAACAAAAAATAGACGCGATCTATAATACAGTTGCAGAAAACACCGAAACCCAAAAAGAAACTGCGCTTGTAGAAGCTAACGCTAAAGGTGATAAACCTCACGAATTTAAGCTTTACCAAAAAGTATATAAAAAACTATCCCCAAGAAATAAAAATCAAGCTAAATTTAGTGGACCTTTCATAATAAAAGAAATGCTTGAACATAATCGGGTAAAAATTGAAAATATTAATAGTTACAGATGGTCCTACACCCAAGGAAACAAAGCAAAATACCACGAATTAAACCAAATTCCTGGCATCTTACCCTACAAACTAGGACATGCCCAAAAAACAAACAATCATTGGACATTTATTCAAATATTTGATCTAAAAGGCATAATTGATGAGTATAGATCTTTAAGTTTAAAATATACCATGTTAAAATTACATTTGAAAAATAAAACTGACTATAATACGGAATATTACAATTCTTATATAATTATTGAAAATGAATAATAAAAAATACTACGTCAGATAAACGAAATATTACCACCTAAACAAACAAAACATAAACGTGGTTTAATTGATGGACTAGGAAGTGTAATTAAAGCATAACAGGAAATCTAGACGAAAATAATGCAATATTAATAAATAATGAAATAAATATCTTAAAACAAAATCAAAATAATATTAAATTGCCAATGGATAAACAAATTTCGTTACTTAGCAATTCTATAAAAAGTTTCCAAGAAATCTCTAAAAATATATCTCATAATCAAAATATTTTAGAATTCAGAGTTACTCAAACTATACAAGTACTAAACAAAATTGAATTACAAGAAATATCAGTTTTTGACTATTAAACTCAAACTCAAATGATTCTAACACAAATATATATGTTATTTCAAAACATTTATGACATATTGGGAAATATAGAAGTCGCTATCTTTTGCCAAACTGAATAACTTCCACAATACTATAATTCAATCTCAAGAACTGTTATCAGAAATTAATCTAACTAAAAAAACACTTAAATTCAGAAAAATTGCTATTTGAACCAAATTTGGAAAACATTATAAAAGATGAGGAAACTTTAGACATAAAGGGATATGTAATGAATAACAAAGTTAATTTTTTATAGAAATCCCTATAGTCGAAAAACAAGACTATACTTTATATCATCTCTTTCCTATACCAACACCTAATGGTGAATACCATAAAATAATAATACCTAATTTTAAATATCTTATAGTAAGTGAGACAAATTTTGGATATTCCAACGATCCATGTAAAAAGATCACAGAAAATAAATTTTTGTGCAACCATATACACTTTGAAAATATATTTAAAATATTATCTTGCGAAATGCAGCTATTAAAATATTAACATAATATTACGAATTGTAAGCAAATTCCAGTAAAGATAGATAGTTTAGAAATTCAATACATTGACGAAAATGGGTTTTAACAACCAATAAAGATATTACGGCAACAGGAAACTGTAAAAATACCCAAAATATTATTTTGTTAAATGGAACTTATTTAGTTGAATTAAGTTCTACATGTAGTCTTAAAATAAGTAATGTATTACTTAAGAGTTATAAAAATTCAAGAAAAGAATATTTAAATGTACCAATACCTAATATTAAATTAAATTCCACAAATAAAGCTGTCTGTAATAATATAAGACTTTTGAGAACCAATTCCATAAACTTGTAAAAATTGGATGATTTACAAAACGAAATAAATAAACAAAAAATTGAAAACTCCAAACTTTTAAGTAACACTGTTTATTATCATAAGACATGTTTGTGGACTATTCTACTATATGTAATTTTAATAATTACAATACTATATATTGTGTACAAGTATTTATGGCCTAAGGTAAATATTAAACAACCCAAAAGTAGAGACCAAACAAATGACATAGTAATTTAAAAATTAACTGAATATTCTTAAATAATATTAGGTCATAAAAACTTCTTTATATGCCCATCAAAGGGTGGAGGAGTAACATCCCCCATAATGCCAAGCATTGCATTTCTATTTAGAGATAACCATATATTATAAATAGAGGCCAAGGACGGTGTTGGATCACTTGTTAGTCCGCTCTCGTTCTTTAAACTTGTAAAATTTCGATTTCAAAATAAATTAAATTTTTTAAAAAGTGTTTTTCCTCAGCAAACAACGTAATTTCCTACCTTAAATAGCAATGTGTTAGAAGGGGACGGAACATTTTAGGTTCTAACACAAATTTCAAGCCAATTTCGCAGGGTTTTTGTCGATTGTTTTTGTTTATCTTCAATCGCATCATACCAAACCTAATATATTTTTGTTTAGCAAGAATTAATGAAACCATAATATATAGGGTACACATTTCTTTTACTTTCCAGTAGTCATTTGTTAGATTTGTAGCAAATCCTGGCGATTAAGATAACACTATGAAATTCCTATATTTAATATTTTCTTCTACATTTTAAAATAAAGCTTGTAGACTCCATTAAAAATGAACTCAAAATTTTGTAGAGGGTGTCCAGTTTTCAATGGTTTTACGAGGTATCTCGGTTATTTAGAAAGATACAGGGTTGTGGTTTTTACATCACTGTGTTACTTTTTTGTGAAACTAAGAGATACTGTAATTAAATTTTTGACATCCCGCTTTGTTTCTAAGATATTAGGTGAAATTAAAAATGATGCATATCTTGGTTATCGTTTAACTTATCAGAAAAGTAAGTAAAAGTTGTTCTAAGGTAGTTTTTTACGTAGAATTCAGTGGTGTATTTTGATTTTTACTGTGAGTAGTCATTTTTATGATTTGACGCAAAGTTAGGTACATCTTATATATTTTTAAATATTCTGTTTTTGTTTTTACAACACTTAAGGTTTATTTTCAATATTAAGTCCAATATTAGCACCTTTTCTATTAAAAAAATCAAGAAAATCTTAGTAGGACAAGGTGAACATTTAAAACAACAAAAGTTGTTTATGTCAGAATACCGAACGTCTTTGCTGTATTTTTTCTCGATTTGCGTTAAAACTTATTAATAACGTTAGACTTCTCAACTATGATAGACAATGCAATATTCGAAAATATGAAAAATACGATATGTTCGTCATTTATATCCAGTGCGAAGAAAATGCAGATGAAGCTTTGGAACTATATTTAAACAGGTAATATTATAGATATTAGTTTTTCTCATTCTAGTTAAATACTTAAAATATGATATTCTTGTAGATATTCAGAAATTAAATAAAATTTAATTGAACATGGCGCGTTTGTTAAACCGCGGTCTAAAACCTACGACAAGGAAAATCGCCATATTGACAAAGTGAATGTGCTGGTTCTAACTAATACTTCTCGAAGAATATATTAAATTAATGTGTAATGTATTAATTAATCGGCGTTGTTAAATCCAGGGTTCAAACAATAAAAAAACTACAAATTTAAACCATACAAATTTTATTTGGTGCAACACTTACATATTGGTGACGCAGAACGCCGACTAGAGTATTCCAATTGGTATTTGCCAATGCGGGACATGGTTATTCATTTTGAACTGGCATAATGATAGAGTTTGGTCTCAGGAAAATAAGCATGTTATATTTTTACGTGAAAGGCAAAGCAAAATCATCTATAAAATCTATGACGGCACCCTTACTGCAATTAAATACTTCTAGAAATAGTTGTGCCTGAAATAACTAAAGATGTTTCTCTGGCGCGACTCAATGGTCTTGCTGTATTTGCAGTAAGACGGAGCTTCCAGTCATAATGCTCAAATAGTGACAGACTCTCTAGACGCAAACTTTCCAGGGCACTGGATTGGAACCAATGGATCTGTAAATTGGCCACCTGGGTCACCCGATTTTTCGGTTCTGGATTTCTTTTCATGGGGGTATCTTCTAAATAAAATGTATACTATACAGTGTCAAAAAATAGAAGCGTTGAGAAATGCTACTGAAGAGACCTTCAGAGAATGCCTTAAGGTGGAACTGCACGCAGTATTATGCATCATTTGCAAGCCTTCCTCTGCTGCAATATTATGTTAAAACTATAAGAGATATGTATTAGCTTCAATGTGATTTCAATAGGGAAATATGTATAGTTGGGCGCTAAATGCGATTTTTTATGAAAAAATCTAATTTAAAATTATAAAATAGAAGTACATTTGTCCATTTTCGACCATTTTTCGACCAGTTTTTAAACGCAAATGCCGTCGCATATAATTTTTTTTCCACAAAATGGCTCTTTGCCCCCTTGCATTGATCTTTTGTCTACGTAACTGCAAAATTTGAAATGATAGATCCTACTCATGTCTTTGTATTTCTGCAGCGCGTGAACCCTTTTGCACCCATTTTTAAACGAAATGTAATTTAAATTGCCTATACATAACACATTTTTTGAGATCAGACGTGCAGGAAGTTTTTTCTAATACGTAGGTATCTTTTCATCTTACTTTAAACTTGACTAGACCTTGTCGCTAGTTGTCACTTTTTGCGTGCAGTTCTCCTCTTAAGGCGAATAGGCACTTTGTGCGAAACTTGTATAGGATATGGCGGCCAACAATTTGAACAATATTTATAAGGAATTAACTTTTAATACTTTTAGATTCATTTTTATATGTTTAATTATAATTATTATTTTCGTTTTGTGTTAGGTTTTTATCTTTTTAATTGAATTAGTAAGTACTGTAATAGTTGTAAGTAGTTGTAAATAATTTGAGTTGCTAATAAGTAAAATGAAAGTGAAAATTCAAATCCGTCTGGGCCTACTAAGATTTGTTTTAATATAAAATGCTAATATTGCACTTAATACTGGAAATAAACATAGAGTATTGTAAGTTTTTAAAAAGCTCTTAAAAAACAAAAACAGAATATTTAAAAGTATATAGGGTGTCCAATTTAAAAAACTTAACTTTGGGTCATCTCATAAAAATGACTACCCACAGAAAAAATCAAAATGCACCTCTGGATTCTACGTAAAAAAACTACTTTAAAACCACTTTTTACTTTTCAGATAAGTTAAACGATAACCAAGATACCATGGGGGTCCCAAAATGCAACACTTTCAGTTTCATCAGCATCTTTCGTTTAAAAAAAATGCACAGTGATCTGGAAACTATATAGTCAATTGCTTTTACTAAAAGTCGAAATGAGACGAGAATCTTGTCTCGACTTTTAGTTTAGTTTATTCTCGTCTCGAATGTTGAGATTGAATGGCACCGAGACGAGACAAGAGTACACATTTTGTCTCATCTCACGCCATCACTACTTTCGTGCAATTTCTCTCGCAGCTGTAGTTGCCCAGTCAATTTTGCCATTCGACAAAATTCTCAGGCGTAATGCTACAAAAAAAAAACAGTAACTTTTTAGTTTTAAGGCAAGTAATTCATCGAATTGAATGTTGGCAGTTTTGATTTTTTTTCTTCAATATTACATAGTCTATGTAGCTGCTGTCACATACATGTACGTCCACTAGTAGCAAATTTTCAAGAATTTAAAAGATCAGTGTTTAATAAATATGATATTATATCCGTCTCAAAGACATGGCTTCACGCCAGCATTCTGGATAACGTTATTAATTTAAATGATTATGAACTTTATTTATCGTCGTGATAGGACTAGCGGTTTGAGAGGTGGTGAGGTCGCTGTGTATGTACGTACTTCATGTAAATGACCTCCACTAAATATTCTTGAGGTAAGCGCCAGTGATTTCGGTTAAAAATTTTACACCACAATTCAGCATAAGTACTTTATACCGACCTCCCTCCTGCTCCGCTGCCGCATTTATCAGTGAACTCGAAAACGTTCTCGCTGTTTTGGATCCGCTATGTAATTTTATTATAATGTTTGGCGATCTCAATATTGATCTACTTGACCATAATAATAATTCTAAAAATTTACTAAATGTATTTGACTCTTTTAACTTATGCCAAATTATTAATGATGAAATTAATAATTAATTTTTCACGTGTTTACAGGGAGTCGGATATAGAAACAAATATTTTAAACTTAATTATCCCTAGCATATTCGATTTTGATGCTCATTTTAAACCTGTCAGAATTTCGTCCCGCTTCCTTGGTTAACCCAAGCTATAAAAACACTTACAAGAGAAAGTGATAATGCATTAAAAAAATTTAAGCGTACTAATAATCAGGTCGATTGGAATTTTTATAAAAATCTCCGCAATGAAGTAAACTACGCTATTAAACGTGAAAGGAAAGTTTATTGTCAATATAAATATCGTAAGGCGGACAAAAAACACTGTGGAAAGAATTAAAAAATTTAAATATCAATATCAATGTCTTGCCACTGCGCATGCTTTTGTTCAAGACTATTGCAACTTGCAAGAAAGAATTGCAGCATGTAAAACGGCCTTATGTGCATTTTTCTATTGACTTTTTTAATGGAAATAAATCTAACGAACAAGTAAATTTTAAAATAAATAAAAATCTATTTTCTAGTTAAATTAGAATCCACTGGCGCAGATGGTATTAACATGAACGTGCTATTGTCATTTTATCCTATAATACGGCCCGTAATTAAACATCTTTTTAATTTCATTATTGCTAGCAACACCAATTTGGAAAATTTCTCACGTTATGTCTATTCCTAAGAATAATTTTCCAGAAGAGCCTAAAGATTTTAGGCCAATTAGCATTTTATGTGTTCTACCAAAAATATTTCAAAAAATTTTCGAATTCCAGATTAAGAACTTTGTTGATAAGAATAATATTTTACCAGGAAATCAATCAGGATTTCGAAAAAATCATAGCTGTATGACTGCCCCATCTAAAATAACCGATGATATTCTAACAGCTACTGATGATAATAAACTGACAACTCTGGTTCTAATTGACTGCATAAGTCATACCCTTCTTCACGTACTTTTAAGCTATCTGGGTTTTTTAGAAGATTCTCCAGACCTTCTTTTTTCATACCTGGTAGGAATATTACAAACAGTGAAACTGCATCAGGTCATGTCGGATTTTGCTCTATTGAATAGCGGAGTGCCTCAGGGCTCTGTCTTAGGACCTCTTCTGTTTACTATTTATACGTCTCAGTCCTCCAGTACCCTTCAGCACTGTGCATCTCATTTCTTTGCCGATGACTCCTAAATATATTTATCTTTTAGTCCATTAGAAGTTGACTCCGCGTATTTAAAAATGAATGATGACCTAAGACGTCTCCTTGACATCTCTAACAAATTCGGTCTAAATATTAATGCTAGTTAACCACATCAATCTCAATATGGGTACAGACAGAGTAATCCAATCTCAGGATGCAAAAAACTTAGGGCTATATTATAAGCTAAGATTCGACCAGCATTTCAGTGCTCTTATAAAGAAAGCTTTTTGTACCTTAAAAGTTATTTATACAAACAGACTTTATTTTAACGAAAGTACGCGTCATTTATTATGTTAGTCCCTTATTCTATCATATCACAACTATGGAGATGTAATATATGGTCCCAAATTACTACGTATTGATGTGAAATGGTTACAGCTTATTCAGAATGCTTGCGTTAGACTTATATGTGGCATAAGATGACGAGGTCATGTATCTGCGGCGCTTAAAAAATCGAATTGGCTCAACATGGAGGACCGACGCATACTACACTCATACTATTTTATCAAAAGATAACCTCGCTAAAAAACCATCTTTATAAGAAACTAAAATTTCAATCATTCGTGCACTCGGTTAATGCACGATTTAAACATCTCCTCACTATACCTCAACATAAAACCGCCTCATATCGTGGTTCATTTTCATTCGATACACCAAAAAAATACAATAATATACCAAATCATTAAAGATCCTATCTATTCCGGTCTTTAAAAGGCAAGTTAAAAAACTTTTCTCTTAAATCATAAGTTTTTTATTATTATTTCTTAAATCCTTTTGTACCCTGCTAGACTAGATATTTGAAATATCAGGAAACCAACACTAAATATGTAAAGCTAATATTTTTGATTGATGAATGCTACCAGAAACTCTAAGGTGCCTCACTTATATAGTGTTGTTTTTTTCACTGAATTGTATTTAGGTTTAAGGTTGAGTTGAAAAGCGCTCCTCACTGCTACGCCAGTGAATGCGAACTCTGCCCTTTGTCAGATAATTTTTTTTTTCATCATGGGTTAGAATTAAGTTTTATAAATTTCTGACAATAAAACCATAAATTATCATTATTATTATTATTATTATATACTTTCAGTGGCAATAATAACCTTAAAGTATATAATGGAATATATTGCGATTTGAGTTCGGTAACTGGAAAAACTTCAAGGTATTTTTTTATAGCGCGCTGTATCGAGAGGATTTGCATCTAGTCGGTGCAGCATGCTCTTGTCGAGATACCATTGTCGGCGATTCAAATTCTTTTACTTTGAATAGTAAAATCTTCAAATACTACCAAAATATAATATACATTTATTACATTTTTTTGGACGCCTATGCCTAGTGAAATACCCAAAAGCGTTTAAGAAAGTCACCCTGATGTTTTTATCATGTTCCGATTAACTATGGATATATTTTACTTCCATTTCGCTGCGGTTAGTGTATTTTTCCTTTTTCTTTTTGTGTTCTGGAAACTAAATACTTACGAAGTTAAAACTTTTTCCACTCTTCCGTACAAGTCCCTTCTATTTCTTCTTTTCATTGCTGGTTTATAAACGTCCAATAACGGTTTAGTGTCATTCGGTAGATCGTAAGTGATTCCCCAATTTATATTTAAAGAAAATATATCTGACCCTGGGGTGACGCCCATCAGATTTGTCAAGCAAAATACGGCCTAAAACATAAAAGGCATTACGTTTAGGTCCGTAGCCAGAAGTTAAACTTAATAGAAGCAAAATATTTTTAGGTCTGGTAACTTTTTTTTAGTCTATAATATGTTAACCAAATATCGTATACCAGGGGAGGAAGTAGAAATACAAAATTATATTTAATTTTCAACGTTTTTTTATTAATGTTTAGTAACTTAATTATATTTAGAAAATGTACACAACTAAAAATTAAAGTATTACAAAAGTAACAAAACGAAGTATGCTATACCTAAAATAATTTAGTAGCAAAATAATCACGTTAGAATAATACAGGTTGGCCAGCCATATTTTGACCCATTTTGGATTTAAATAGCTCTGAAACGAGAACAAATTAGGGGGGTGCGGTTTTCGCTAAATATTTTCAATTTGGCGAAAGTTTTGTTTGAAGCATATGTCTTCTTGCCAGGTATATTTTAAATGGAACACCCTGTATATCTCTTTAAAATCAAAAAGCTTATTCCTTTTTTTCCGAAAAAGATAGTGCATGTCCATATGAATTTCACGGTTAATGTTTTTTCTTTTTCTTGAAAAGTCGCCTATGGAAACAAATTCATATTGTTCCAACGTCGATCGCTTTAGACATATTCTTTTGAAATAAAATAAAAATGCAAAATAAAAAAAACTGTAAAGAATGAAACTTTATTAAACAAGACATTAAACGTTATGGAAAAATGTGTAACAATCACACACCAATAAACATTAATATTAAAGTGAAAACTTGTTATTAAAAAATTACTACTGCAAATGTTGAAAGTGTCTTCCTCTGACTTCATTACATCTATTTAAGTTCGTAGTAAGCTTGTTAAAACTATGGACTAAATATTCTTTGTGAATATTTGCTTTAACTACTCTAAATTTTGTGGTAGCGGATTATAGCATTCTTCCTGAGATTTCCGGACATATTCAAAAAATATCAGAAATTTTGCTATTTCTGGAGGAGACTTTTGAAAAAGTATATGCACTTTCTAGAGGCACTTTTTCACAAGAAATGTAGTGGCGTCCTTTGTTTTCGAAATTATCTTTACATTTTTAAGTACCATAAGGTTGAAGTTTTTAAATGGAGTCCGGGAATATTTCTTTTAATACTTATTGCCTCCCAAAGTCCCAAACGAATAACAGCAGACTATAAAATATCGACGTTCTGATGTCAATAGCTCAGCCTGAAATTTAAATGGTACAGAGTGATCCAGACATCTTTTTACATGCCCTGTATGTCCGTAGTTATAAGAAACAACTTTAAATAACATACTTGTACAGTTTTGGTGATGTTTAAACATTTTATTAAAAAACAATTTAAAATGGGTTAAAAAATATATGACATACAATTAATAAAGGAAATTATTAATATAAAGACAACACCCCGTATTTGATTACGTTTTTGATCATATACAAGATTTTGGGCCAAATTGATATAACATAACCTATGCCTATCTTCAATTGTTTTCGAGATATTCACCATTTGCAAACTGACTCACTTACCGAACGCATTCCGTCACACGGCGAAAACCGCACGTTTTCGCCTAGTGTGGACGTGGATCACGAACGTATGCGTTAGCTTGCGAACAGACTCGTTCGCTTGTTGGTTCTTCAGATGCGTCTCACTTAGCGAATGAATACGGTCGTATGGTGAAGAACGTATGCGTACGTTTAGTGTGGACGTAAAGTATATTAACGACGTACGTATGCGTTTGCTTGCGGACATGTTCGCTCTTCTGTCGGTACATTAAAAAGAAAAATCGTTGCAAGTTGTCAATTGTGTACGTATTTTTACATATTTGGTCGGGCGCTCAAGGAGGCAGTATGGTTTAATATCCTATTTAATATTTAAATGCATAATACATAGTCATTACAAGATACTAAATTGAAAAATTTCTGTGCAACAAATATATTTAGTTTTAGGTCATAATAGTTAATTAGTGATTAATTTAGTGAACGATGAGATCACTAATGGACTAATTTGGATGCGAAAAATAGCAACTTCTAGCAATAAGCGTACCTTTGTAAATTTGCTTAAAGCTAAAACGAATGTAAAAAAAAATAAAAAATTGTCATATAGTAGCTAACATATAATATAAAAAACTACACATTCCGCATTTATTAAATACTGTATTTTATTTTCCCTTATTTTGTTTATTTATAGCTAATCATTTCTCTACATAATAAATCAATTTTCACTAATATAAATAAAACCAAGTATATATATATATATATATATATATATATATATATATATATATATATATATATATATATATATATATATATATATATATATATAGTTAATATATGTAATTTTCTTGGGTATAGGTCCGAAAAAAGAAAGTAATTAAAACCTCAATTTCTAACCTTAACACCTCAACAAAAGACGAATTAAGAACTTTCACCTGATACCGCTTCAAAATTAAAAATTAATAATGCTCTTCCACCAAAAATTTACGGGCTCCCCAAACTTCATAAAGAGGGAATTCCCCTTCGCCCTATTGTATCTTGCATTCAGTCCCCTTTCAATGCCTTGTCAAGTTTTTTAAAAAATATAATTTCAAAAGTAATAAACCAAAATCAGTACTATATTAAAGTTTCCTCTCACTTTAAGGAAAAAATAAAACACTTTCATGTACCACATAATCATATTTTAATATCTTTAGATGTAATTTCCCTATATACAAACGTGCCAATAAATCTAGCAAAAGACATAATAAAAAATAAATGGAATGACATAAAAAAGTACACAGATATACCACTTGACGAATTTATGGAAGCCGTAGAGCTAACACTGAATTCGACATATTTTTTGTACAAAGATAAAATATACAAGCAAACAGAGGGATGTGCTATGGGTGCAAGTATATCTAGCGTAATTGCACAACTTGAGAATTTAGAAGAAAATATAATACCGAAACTGGATTTTAATTTACCATTCTTCTATAGATATGTTGACGATTGTATCACTCTAGTACCCAAAGAAAAAACCGATTACATACTATCAACGTTTAACAGCTACCATCCAAAATTACAGTTTACCATTGAAATCGAAAAACCCCAAAAAATAAGCTTTCTTGATATAACACTACACAGAAAAAACAACTTCATCAGAACACAGTCGTATACAAAACAAACATGGTCTAGTAGATACACACATTACTCATCCCATCACCCTCTTACCCAGAAAAAATCTGTCATTATTGGCCTGGCTGATAGAGCAATCCAATTATCAGATCCAGAGTTTCGAAGAGAATCAATGGAAAAAGCAAAAGAAGCTCTTATAAAAAATAATTATCCTACGCATTTAATCAATTCAGTTTTCAAAAAACGAATCAATAAATTTTACAACAATCTGGGTCACCAAAAAACAAATCAGTCAAATAAAACAACAAAAAAAAATTACTTGACACTACCATACATACAGGGGCTATCCGAACAATTTAATAATTTATTCTCTAAATATAACGTACAAGTTGCCCATAGGGGATATAATTTGCTAAATCAACATTACACAAAACTTAAGACAAAAAATTCAAAATTTCAAAAAACACATATAGTATATCAGGTACCATGCAAGGATTGTGATGGTGTTTATATTGGGCAGACACAATAATATCTACAGTCAAGATTACATGGCCACAAGTACGATAAGAAAAACCAAACTGCATTATCTAAACAACAAAATAATTATACTTTCGATTTTGACCAAACAGAAATTTTAAAAACTGAGTTACATAAAAAAAAAAGGGAAATCTATGAGTCAATAGAAATAAAAAAAAAAACAAACATGCCATAAATGACAAAAAGGATATAGATGTGTTAAATAAAATCTATTTCGGTATAATATAACTAAAGTAAATACTGCCCCTCCCTTCCATACCAACGATGGGTTATTTTCTTTAAAAATAATAAAATCCAAATCAGTGGGATATCGCCCAAGAGCGAGCAGCAAACGATATGTTGTTGTCGTCTTTTTTGTTATTTTCGTATGTTCGTTCGTTCATAAGTGAAATTTGTTCTTTATTAAGATTTTAATTTTAAATTGATTAATTACGTTTCATGGTAAGTTAAAAGTGATAGGTTTTTATTGTGAAATATAGGGTCTTGATTTTGGTTTTAGGATAAAAATTTTTTGAGAAAGGCAAGGGTGTTCCTGCCGAAACGTCAGAAATGATATTTTTTTAAAATTGACAATATATGTGACACTACCAAAACCTAGTCACATATTACTTTCTTTTTTCGGACCTATATATATATATGTTGTGTATATAAGAAAATTACATATATTAATATATATATATATATATATATATATACTATATATATATATATATATATATATATATATATATATATATATATATATATATATATATATATATATATATATATATATATATATATATATATATAAAATATGCATTAATATATGTATAATAATGTAATAATGAACGAACGAACATACGAAAATAACAAAAAAGACGACAACAACATAACGTTTGCTGCTCGCTCTTGGGCGATATCCCACTGATTTGGATTTTATTAGTTTTAAAGAAAATAACCCATCGTTGGTATGCAAGGGAGGGGCAGTATTTACTTTAGTTATATTATACCGAAATAGATTTTATTTAACACATCTATATCCTTTTTGTCATTTATGGCATGTTTGTTTTTTTTTTTATTTCTATTGACTCATAGATTTCCCTTTTTTTTTTATGTAACTCAGTTTTTAAAATTTCTGTTTGGTCAAAATCGAAAGTATAATTATTTTGTTGTGCGTGTTTAGATAATGCAGTTTGGTTTTTCTTATCGTACTTGTGGCCATGTAATCTTGACTGTAGATATTGTTGTGTCTGCCCAATATAAACACCATCACAATCCTTGCATGGTACCTGATATACTATATGTGTTTTTTGAAATTTTGAATTTTTTGTCTTAAGTTTTGTGTAATGTTGATTTAGCAAATTATATCCCCTATGGGCAACTTGTACGTTATATTTAGAGAATAAATGATTAAATTGTTCGGATAGCCCCTGTATGTATGGTAGTGTCAAGTAATTTTTTTTTGTTGTTTTATTTGACTGATTTGTTTTTTGGTGACCCAGATTGTTGTAAAATTTATTGATTCGTTTTTTGAAAACTGAATTGATTAAATGCGTAGGATAATTATTTTTTATAAGAGCTTCTTTTGCTTTTTCCATTGATTCTCTTCGAAACTCTGGATCTGATAATTGGATTGCTCTATCAGCCAGGCCAATAATGACTGATTTTTTCTGGGTAAGAGGGTGATGGGATGAGTAATGTGTGTATCTACTAGACCATGTTTGTTTTGTATACGACTGTGTTCTGATGAAGTTGTTTTTTCTGTGTAGTGTTATATCAAGAAAGCTTATTTTTTGGTGTTTTTCGATTTCAATGGTAAACTGTAATTTTGGATGGTAGCTGTTAAACGTTGATAGTATGTAATCGGTTTTTTCTTTGGGTACTAGAGTGATACAATCGTCAACATATCTATAGAAGAATGGTAAATTAAAATCCAGTTTCGGTATTATATTTTCTTCTAAATTCTCAAGTTGTGCAATTACGCTAGATATACTTGCACCCATTGCACATTCCTCTGTTTGCTTGTATATTTTATCTTTGTACAAAAAATTTAGTGTTAGCTCTACGGCTTCCATAAATTCGTCAAGTGGTATATCTGTGTACTTTTTTATGTCATTCCATTTATTTTTTATTATGTCTTTTGCTAGATTTATTGGCACGTTTGTATATAGGGAAATTACATCTAAAGATATTAAAATATGATTATGTGGTACATGAAAGTGTTTTATTTTTTCCTTAAAGTGAGAGGAAACTTTAATATAGTACTGATTTTGGTTTATTACTTTTGAAATTATATTTTTTAAAAAACTTGACAAGGCATTGAAAGGGGACTGGCAAGATACAATAGGGCGAAGGGGAATTCCCCCTTTATGAAGTTTGGGGAGCCCGTAAATTTTTGGTGGAAGAGCATTATTAATTTTTAATTTTGAAGCGGTATCAGGTGAAAGTTCTTAATTCGTCTTTTGTTGAGGTGTTAAGGTTAGAAATTGAGGTTTCAATGCTGTAAATTATGTCAGGAATGGGTATATCTTTTGATTGTTGAATGG
This sequence comes from Kuschelorhynchus macadamiae, assembly GCA_030620095.1. Taxonomy (NCBI): domain Eukaryota; kingdom Metazoa; phylum Arthropoda; class Insecta; order Coleoptera; family Curculionidae; genus Kuschelorhynchus; species Kuschelorhynchus macadamiae. The sequence continues at coordinate 1,362,442 of JAUTXW010000338.1, forward strand.
GTCCGCAAAGTTTGGCCCTACACTTAAGACTTCGTTAGCATATTCGGGAATTTCAATGTTTGTTAGGTTTTCCACCCAAAGATTGTGCGTGTTCGACATGTTTTTGTTTGAAATTGCCGCAAGTCTGTTTATTTTATTTATGTTTCTTTCCTTACGTTCTTCAAAGTATATTTCGTTTTGACCAAGCACGTATTCTTTAAAACTGTTAAAAACATTAGTTGATAGAATTTGTTTCAGATTTGCATCTATTTTTAATAAGTCATGTTCTATCCTTTCCAATTTAAATATGGTGTCGGATATTAACAACTTTAAAGTTTCTCTTTGAAAACGATTGAGGACAGTTGTTGTGAATTTACGTTTCAGGTTTACATTAACAAAGGATATATGTGTATAATACAGAAATATATAATTTCTGCAGGTGCAAAAACGGCCTAAAAGAAGAATTGCTTTCGATCATGATCGCAGGAGGTTACCCTGTGACATAATCGAAAGCAATTCTTCTTTTAGGCCGTTTTTGCACCTGCAGAAATTATATATTTCTGTATTATACATATATGTTTTCCGGCCAAGAACTTTTGGTAAAGATGTGTGAGAGCGCATTTTTATCGATTTTTAGTATCTAAAGGATATATGGTTTATATTAAATTTTAAAAAAGTTGGTGTGATCTGTTCGTTTTTGCAACGCAGAAAAAAAATCCTTCTGTTTTTAAAATTTGTATTCTTTGTGAATAATTTGAAGTAAGCTTTCATTTGCAAGACTGTAGATCTTCCGTACGAATTTATCCTGATAACAAAACATATTTTCACCCATGTTTTTATATATTGATTTGGAAAGAGTTTCTTGACCTTCCTTTTATATTGTTAATATATATAATTTTCTTGGGTATAGGTCCGAAAAAAGAAAGTAATTGTGACTGAGTTTTTGGTAGTGTCACATATATTGTCAATTTTAAAAAAATATCATTTTTGACGTTTCGGCAGGAACACCCTTGCCTTTCTCAAAAATTTTTTATCCTAAAACCAAAAACAAGACCCTACATTTCACAATAAAAACCTATCACTTTTAACTTACCATGAAACGTAATTAATCAATTTAAAATTAAAATCTTAATAAAGAACAAATTACACAAAAAAGACGACAACAACATATCGTTTGCTGCTCGCTCTTGGGCGATATCACACTGATTTGGATATTATTATTTTTAAAGAAAATAACCCATCGTTGGTATGGAAGGGAGGGACAGTATTTACTTTAGTTATATATATACCGAAATAGATTTTATTTAACACATCTATATCCTTTTTGTCATTTATGGCATGTTTGTTTCTTTTTATTTCTATTGACTCATAGATTTCCCTTTTCTTTTTATGTAACTCAGTTTTTAAATTTCTGTGAAAGAAAGAAAGAAAAAACAACACCATCAGAACACAGTGGTATACAAAACAAACATGGTCTAGTAGATACACACATTACTCATCTCATCACCCTCTTACTCAGAAAAAATCTGTCATTATTGGCCTGGCTGATGAGCCAATTATCAGATCCAGAGTTTCGAAGAGAATCAATCAATATAACGTACAAGTTGCCCATAGGGAATATAATTTGCTAAATCAACATTACACAAAACTTAAGACAAAAAAATCAAAATTTCAAAAAACACATATAGTATATCAGGTACCATGCAAGGATTGTGATGGTGTTTATATTGGGCAGACACAACAATATCTACAGTCACGATTACATGGCCACAAGTACGATAAGAAAAACCAAACTGCATTATCTAAACACGCACAACAAAATAATCATAGTTTCGATTTTGACCGAACAGAGATTTTAAAAACTGAGTTACATAAAAAGAAAAGGGAAATCTATGAGTCAATAGAAATAAAAAAAAACAAACATGCCATAAATGACAAAAAGGATATAGATGTGTTAAATAAAATCTATTTCGGTATAATATAACTAAACTAAATACTGCCCCTCCCTTCAATACCAACGATGGGTTATTTTCTTTAAAAATAATAAAATCCAAATCAGTGTGATATCGCCCAAGAGCGAGCAGCAAACGATATGTTGTTGTCGTCTTTTTTGTTATTTTCGTATGTTCGTAAAAATAAGTGAAATTTGTTCTTTATTAAGATTTTAATTTTAAATTGATTAATTACGTTTCATGGTAAGTTAAAAGTGATAGGTTTTTATTGTGAAATGTAGGGTCTTGTTTTTGGTTTTAGGATAAAAATTTTTTGAGAAAAGCAAGGGTGTTCCTGCCGAAACGTCAAAAATGATATTTTTTTTAAAATTGACAATATATGTGACACTACCAAAACCTCAGTCACAATTACTTTCTTTTTTCGGACCTATACCCAAGAAAATTATATATATTAACAATATAAAAGGAAACTCTTACCAAATCAATATATATATATATATATATATATATATATATATATATATATATATATATATATATATATATATATATATATATATATATACAAACAAAGAAAAAATATATATGTCTTAAATACCTATTACGATTTTTTTTCATATTGTTGGTAAATTTAAAATTTGAAAAAAATTTGTTTTTTATCTACACTGACTACTTTGTGATGTCTTGACCAAATGAGATGAATTTTCATGACATTGAATGGAGAATTTCTTATGGTATTCGTGGTTTTTCTAGGTATATGTTTCTATGTAATAGGGTATTTCGGGTGGCGAATTAAGAGAAAAGAGCCTGTACATCGATATTTTTCCGAGAAATTTGCCCAAATTGCATGATTTTTTCAAGAAGTATTTAGAATAATGTTGAAGTCATCTTATACGAACAGATTTTAAAAATATAAAAAGTAGGTAATGGTGCCATTTTAATTTTTTCCTGCAAGAATGTTTCTGCAATAACCTTGAAATGCTTTAATATAAACTGTAATTAACTCAAAAAATTAATTAGGTGTATCCTCCGACTTATGAGAGGGGACAAACTTTTTCTCATCAAGATTATTATTACCTTGTCGTCTGGGTAAGTGGAAAGAACGGATGTTCCAAAATATCCTATTTCATATGGTTTTTCGGAGTTTTTAGGTGCATCAGGTTCAATTCTAATTCTACTAATCATTTTTATTTTTAACAATTTGTATTATTGATTTTCTATGAAGATGGCTTTTTATAATTATAATATTGTTGTTTGATTATTCAAGCAACGATAATATTAACGATAAGTATCTCTATTCTAGCGAATAGACCCGAGTACCTGTTCTAGTTATTAGGCAACATTTTAACCTAGGGTTAGCACTCGAAAACTTTGAGCCTGATCTTTTTAGTAAAATTTCTTATAAATAAAACTTAAAAGAGGGAAATAAATTTTTTTATATAAAAAAAATAAAACCAACATCAAAAGAAAACATTGAAATGTAAACGTTATATATTGAACCAAATGTTGTGTTGTTCGTGCGTTCTTGCTCGCTAAGTGAGTACGCACTTTAAGATTTCTAATGATGTTACAGGAGATGCGGGCACTTTTTGTCTTTTTGTTAAAGTTGAATATTTTAATATAAATTGAAATATTGAAATTTAATGCTAAAACTGTAATTAACCCAAAAAAGTAAAGATGTGCATCCTCTGACCTATGGCGGTACACACTTTTTTCTGAGCAAGCTAATTTGGTAGGTAATAATAAATCTTATCAAAACATATTTGTTGTGTCAGTAAGTTAAAAGGAGGGATTGACCAAAATATTGTATTTCATATATTTTCCGGAGTTTTTAGGGGCACCAAGTTCAATTCTAATTCTATTAATTATTTTAATTTTTAACAATTCGATTATTCAGACGACATTCTAGCCAAATTTTAAGTGCAATAGACCAGAGTACCTGTTCTAGTTATTAGGTACGTTCAACATTTTAGCCTAGGGTTAGTCCTCGAAAACTTATATAAAACTAAAAAGAGGGAAATATATTTTTTTATAAAACAAATAAAACCAACCAAAACAACAAAACTCCAAAAAGAAAACTTTGAAATGTAAAAAATAATATTTTATAGTTATTATTATAGGCCTTGATTGGGCGCGGACTTCATGAAATAACATTACTAAGATAATCAACAATCAAGTTGGTTTTCTGCTGTCCATGGAAGTTATTTTACAATTTTTTCTTAAAGCTTTTATATAAGGTGGTGGTTTAACGTTTGATAAAATAGGAGTTTTGTTTGTTTTTTTAGTAAATTAATAACACTTGTGCGATGGTTTCTTCAGTAAAAATAGGATTACTATTTTTATTATATTAATAACACTCTATCTATTTTATGTTCATCAAATAAATATCTTCCTGCTGATTATAATTATACCAGGTTTTATACTTTTATCTTTAAAGAACCCTGCCATAAATGGGAATGTATTCCCATTGATTTATTACACAATTGATTCACAACATTCTCTGTCGTCTTTAAAGATCACGGTATCACACAATATGTAATTAAGGCATGCGACCCATTTGATATAATATATAGGGTTTTACATTTTAGAAACCAAGGTTCAGAAAAATCAAACATATTACAGTTTTAAAGAGAGAGAAACTTTTGTATTTAAATTTTTTGAATATATATATATATATATATATATATATATATATATATATATATATATATATATATATATATATATATATATATATATATATATATATATATATATATATATATATATATATATATATATGATATAAAAACAGGAATGTTAATTGGGGGGGGGGGGGTTGCCTTTATAACTAAAGACCTTGTAGAATCAACACACATTTAAAATGTTTTTATGAAATTAAAAAAATCTTTTTTTTTTCTGTATCTGAATACGAAAATTTTGTGACAATATGTACTTAATAATATAGATTATATTCGGCCTCGTCTCATAAATAAATAATATGTAGTACCTCCGCCTCTGGCTAATACGTCACAACTTGAAAGCTATGTAAAAAACAAAACCCTTACTTCACCCATGCCCAATCTGCTATCAATACCTTCAGTCTTCGTTTTTGAGCTGATACGTACGCATCATCGCAATCGGTAGTGTACAAATTTAAAATTTTTTTAGTGATTTTTCTTTCGAAAATCATGCCCAATAGATCGAGAAAACGGAAAAGAAGTGATAGTGGTTCGGAGGATGCACCTGATATTTATAAAATACTTCAAAGATTTGAAAAACGCCTAATTAACCTTGAGGAAGAACGACGCCATCGTAGTCGTAAAATTAGTGATAGTGCCGTCAGTTCCAGTAGCGAGCATGACAGCGAAAGTGAAAGAGAAAGAGAATATTCTCGTCCCGGTCTCGCTAAAAGAAGACGGGATGTAATAAATTCCGATGCGTTTAGTTCAGAGGATGGAAGAGCGGTACAAAGTACGCCACCTTTGCAAGCGCCCGCGCCCGAGCTGTTTGCGCAACAACAGCGGCCATCAGCTGATCGTGACCGTAATGTTATCGATCGCCCTGACCCTGAACAGGATGAAGATGAAGTTAGAATAATAGCCCCGGCTGACCCGGCGATAGAGGACAGGAATGTTCAAACAAATAGTAAGTACCTACATATGAAATTAAATATTACATTTAAGGAAAGGTGATCTTTCAAAAATTACTTGTTCGTGATAACATAACATGTTTATAAGTCAGTTTTGTAATAATAGACAGGAAGGTACTAAGACTTACCACTGGATATTAACAAACCTTAATCATGGATGCCATTCAATCATTATCTGTTTGTGATAACAGATGACCAATCGGTTTGTGATAACAGATAGTGTCAAATTAATATTTTTAATGCCTGTTCGTGATAACAGAGAGCTTATCCATTGGTGATAATGGATAGTGCATTGCAGTTACCATAATGATATTAAAATTTTCCCTTTGTGATAAGGAATTTATATTTAATCTGGTTTAGTGAAGCTTGAAATATTCTTGCAACTGGTTTTTTCTCTTGCAGATGAAACAAGACACCTACAGAAGGACATTTTGTCAATTTTAGGAGAAGAAAGTACTGCTAAACACACATTTGGTAAACCAATCCATGCAGATGTAGCATCTCGATGGGAGAATATACTGACCAAGGGCCTTGAGGAAAAGTGCCTTGATCACTAAGTATTTTCCCCCGGAAAATTGCCCAAGTATTAGTCCACCAACAATAAACCCAGAGGTGAAAATTGCAGTTTCAGAAAGTATCATTCGGAGAGATGACAGGTTAACACACATTCAACAACAAATTGCATCAAGCTTATCCGCTGTAGGACAAGCGTTAACCATGATGCTAGAAAATCAGGAGGGGGAAACAAGAAACAAAGAATATATTCAGTTGTTAAGTGATGCTGGTAGATTGTTGTCGAATGTCCATTTTTCAGAATCAAAATCTAGAAGGGAGCTGATTGCTTTAAATTTAAACAAGGAGCTTAAAGACACCCTAATCAATACACCAATCTCAGGGTTGCTCTTTGGTAAGGACCTGGATGAAAGGATCAAGACGACAAAAGAACTGGAAAAATCAGGACAACAGTTAAGACCAAAAAAGCGCCCCAGTCAATCTTCTACAGTCCAGTCGAGTCTGGGAAACTTCAGGAGTCTATTTCCCCAGAGGTCAGCGGGAGCCAGGAGAAATGGACCATTCCTTCAGCAGGCTCCCATCAGAAAGTCGCTTCATACATCAACATACAAGAAGACACCGTTGAAGAGAGGTCAGACCTATCATTCTCAGAGCAGCCAGTATGACAGGAGGCATCATCGTCGGTCATAATTCAACAGGCTAGTAAACCATATGGACGATTAAGATTTTTTTCTCAAAGGTGGATTGATTTATCAATACACAGGACAGTGGTGTCCTATATAGAAGGTCTTTCTATTCCGTTTATCGCCAAACCAAAACAAAGTGTTATACCTAAGGAAAATCAGTGGTCTAAGAAAGAGTTTTTAGTGCTAAAAAATTTAATAGGTGACCTATTAGAGAAAGGCGCAATTTCAGCCGTTGATCAATGTAAAGATCAATTTATATCAAACATTTTTTTTTTGTTCCAAAACCAGATGGATCTCACAGATTGATTTTAAATTTAAAAAAATTAAACATCTCTGTAGAGAATAAGCATTTTAAAATTGAGGATAATAAGATAGTGGCCCGACTTATCTCTAAGAATTTTTTTATGTGTCGCATAGACTTAAAGGATGCTTACCATTTAATCCCTATAAAGAAAACACACCGTAAATACCTAAGATTTTTCTTTAATGCTATAACTTATGAGTATAACTGTTTACCATTTGGGTTAAGTTGTGCTCCTCGAATTTTTACAAACATTTTGAGGCCCATAGTTACTATAATAAGAAAGAAAGGAGTTCTTCTAGTAGTTTATTTAGATGATTTTCTAATTATGGGAAAATCTTTCGAGGAGTGCAAAAGAAACACTGATCTAGTATTGAATATTTTGTCCTATTTAGGTTTTTTAATTAACTACTCAAAATGTGATCTTACTCCAAGTAATATATGTAAGTTTTTAGGGTTTGTATATAATTCTCAAACAATGCAAATATTGTTGCCAGATGACAAGAAACTTAGAATATCTAGATTGTGTGAAAGATTTCTAAAGGTCAAACGATGTAAAATTAGGGAATTTTCAGAGTTCATTGGAACCCTAGTCTCAGCCTGCCCAGCAATTAAATATGGTTTTTTTCATATTAAGTCACTAGAACGTAGTAAATATTTGGCTTTAAGAAAGGCAAGAGGGTGTTACGATACAGAAATGTTAATACCAGAGCAGTTACTTTATGATATAAATTGGTTCAAAAATAAAATTCTACAGTCTTTTAACAACATTCATTTGTCAAAATTTCAATTAGAGTTATTTTCTGACGCATCAAGGTCAGGATGGGGAGTTTTCTGTAAAAAGAAAAGTACTTTTGGATACTGGTCTAAACGAGAACAGGAACATCACATAAATTATTTAGAACTGTTGGCCTTATATTTTGGGTTAAGGTGTTTTGTATCTAGGCTTAAAGATTGCAATGTATTATGTCGCGTAGATAATACTACTGTAGTAGCATGCATCAATAAAAAAGGGAGTGTTAAATTTGATAAATTAAATCATTTAACAAGAAAAATTTGGTTATTTTGTGAAAAAAGAAATATTTACTTATTAGCTAGTTATATTAATACAAAGCATAACAAAGCAGATAAGGCATCTCGTCAGGTACATAAAGAGACAGAATGGAGCCTATCAAAGACGGCTTTTCAAAAGATAATTAAACGTTTTGGAAGTCCAGATATAGATATATTTGCCAGTAGGCTGAATAAAAAATGTCCAATTTTTGTATCTTGGATGAGAGACCCAGACGCATTTAAAGTAGACGCTTTCACCTTAGATTGGGGAAAGCTAAACTTTTACGCTTTTCCACCATTTAGCGTGGTTTTAAAAATGCTTCAAAAAATTATAGAGGACAAAGCTGAAGGTATTGTAGTGGTTCCCTTCTGGGTCTCTCAACCCTGGTACCCTATTTTTAAATCCCTATTAATTGGTGATCCCTTAATTCTTAAACCTATTAAGTTTTTGATTTCGTTTAACAGGTTGCCCCACCCACTTTGGCAGAACCTTACCCTGGTGGCAGGGAAACTATCAGGAGAGCGCTATTGCTAGGTGATGTACCTAAAGAGTCCCTCGAGATATGTTTGAATTCCATTACTTCGGCAACACTTAAACAATATAATACTGCTTTAAGATTATGGTGGGCGTTCTGCTCTGAAAAAGAGGTCAATCCTTTAAAGGTAGAGGTTCCAGATGTTCTCATGTTCTTGACAATGTACTTTAAGAGGGGGGCGTCATATGGTACGTTAAATAATTATAGGTCTGCTATTGCGCAGATAGCAGGGCCAGACTTAGGTCAAGATTTTAGATTAAAAAGATTTTTTAAAGAAGTTTTTGGGGAAAGGCAACCTCTTCCTAAATATGAAAACACCTGGGATCCAGGTATAGTTATAAATTATTTAAAATCATTTAAAAATGAGGAAATCTATTTGGAAAGCCTTACCCAGAAGTTAGTTACATTAATGGCACTGGCAACGGGTCAACGCATACAGACTTTAAATTTAATTAATATTGAAAACATAATGATTCAAGAAAATAAAATTGTAATAAAAATTTCAAACAGAATAAAAACTTCGGCCATTAACAGGAGTCAACCTTTCATATTTTTGCCGTTTTTTGAGGCTGATCCTAATATTTGTGTTGCCAGGACATTATTAAAATATTTAGACTTAACAAGGGATTTGAGAGGTTCATGCAAATTTTTATTTTTAACATATAAAAGACCTTTTCATAGAGCAACTTTACAAACCATCGGAAGGTGGATTAAGAACATATTAGGTAAAAGTGGTATTGATATTAACCTTTTTAAAGCTCACAGTACTCGGCACGCTGCTACGTCAGCGGCAGCCAGAAAGGGGGTTAGTTTTGATTCAATTAGGCTGGCAGCAGGGTGGACTAATAACTCTGGAACATTTGCCAAGTTTTATAACAGACCCCTCGTTTGTAATAAAGAATTTGCCAATGTTATTTTAAGTTCATGATAAGTTTATTTTTACGATTTTTTGTGAACCTTTTTGGAAATATATATGTTTTTTGTGTATATGGTTGTTGCAACTTATTCTTTAAACATCTACATATTATTTATTTATGAGACGAGGCCGAATATAATCATAAGATCAAACGAACTTACCAAGTGATGTTCGATCTTGATTATATGAAGGCCTCGTCGAAATAAATAAAGTCCCAACCCATCCCTGTTATGTATTATTTACATAACCCCCTCTTTTCAGTTGCAACAATAACTTTAAAATTAGACTGAAGGTATTGATAGCAGATTGGGCATGGGTGAAGTAAGGGTTTTGTTTTTTACATAGCTTTCAAGTTGTGACGTACTAGCCAGAGGCGGAGGTACTACATATTATTTATTTATTTCGACGAGGCCTTCATATAATCAAGATCGAACATCACTTGGTAAGTTCGTTTGATCTTATGATTATATGCCATGCGCTATTTCCGAGATCTTGCATTTAGTCATTAAGAATTACAAACGATGCACTTGCAATGAAAATCATTGGTTCCATATTCGCTTTAACGTCTACATTGACCGAACTTATGCGTATGGTGTTGGTCGCCCGCTTTCAGACAGTCAGATGTTTCGCAAGAATTAAAAACGAACGCACGTTTTCACCGTATGCGTGCGGTGTTGTGCGTGCGGTTTTATTAGCTAAGTGAGTACGCACCTTTACACTGTATACGTTCGGTCTTGTTCGTTAAGTGAGTACGCACCTTGGATCGACGTAAGCCCACTATTTACTGTTGGTTTATTTGTCATGCCAATAATCAAGAAGTTTGTTTTACGTGTATTGTCAAACACAGAAATGCAGGAAATCCGTGCGAACGAATTATATCAAAATTGATGATCCGCTGATTCGCACATTCGTTCATTCACATGAATTGACGAAACGAATTAACGTATCGAACCGAACAGTGAGTATCGTAGTTTTTATGATTTTTCTTATGGTGTCTTTTTAAATTCAAAATGTTAAACTTTTTGGATTTGTTTTGAAAAGCAGAAACATTTTATTTCTACTAGTAAAGTAAACACTATTAATATAATAAAATATTCAATTTTATAATATTCGAAAATATTCATATTTAATATTAATCGCCAACATACGAGTATGGGTACGGCACTTGCAGAAGAAGAATAAATATTTAAACTGCAATTATTCTGCTTTAGTCATAGACATAATTTCAGCATTTTAACAAGGGTGGCAAGACTTACCGGGGTTAAAGCCTTTTTTACTACAAAATAATTGCAAATATTCTCTATTTACCCTAAAGCATTCATTGTTGATCACTTGAATTAACAACCGAAGCACGTCAAAAGTAAATATCCTTCATACACTTTATAATGTTAAACATACATTTTATTTTTCTATGCTAAATTAGACATTAACGAAAAATCAAGAAAGTGTCATTCAATTATTACGATTATACTTCAACATTTTGGGGTGGCAAAATACTGGGTTGGACAATACTTGCCCCGTCACCAAATGACGCCATTGGCTTTAGTACGTATTTGAATTAACTATCTAATTTTAAAATAAAGCTTCAACATTAAGAGCGTATTACTGCACAAACGGTTTTAAACAAACCCATAAAAGTAATATTTTGAATGAATTAAATTTTGGAATTTTGGACGGCCACCTAAAAAATGTCTGATCAGTGTGACCTTCAATCCATTTATGGGGGAAACATATGATTTAATAATTCTGTGATATTTCTTCCGTAATATTAAGGACCCCAATCTCTCGTATTACTTCTAAAGGTTCCTCTGACAAAAAATTAAAAACCATATGTAGTTAACTCCGAGCGGAGCTGGTAGTATCTAATATCTAAATTACATTAAAGTAACTCAGTTACTCTGAAGTAACTTAGTTACTGTAACTTAGTGACTTTTTTAATTATGAAAAAGGTATCTTGTAACTAGATACTTTTGTTGAGTAACTTGTAACGCTTACTTTCGAAAAGTATCTGTCGTTACAAAACGTAACTTTAGTTACAAAAAGTAACTTTAGTTACAAAAGAGTATCTTAGTTACAGTTTTGGTAGTCTGATCAATTTCAACCTATAAATACTATAAAAACATGGAAACACACGGCAGCCGCACTTACGGATATGGCTCTTACTCTTAGTGCTGCTTACGATTTGACGTGGCTCGTTGACTATCCACGTCGGCTCTTTTTTGTTTTCAGAACGTCCTAATTTTACCCAATTTTTATTACTACCCCTTCTACCATCGTTACTTTGATATCAGAAGCAACCATAACAAGCTATTGTTATTTGTTCCTGTTAGTCTTGGTTTAGTTACTTGATTTGCAGTAACAAGCCGTAAAGTGCAATTGGTTTGCTTTTTATCATATAAATAAGATAAGTAGGTTAACTAGAAATAAAAATTTTGAAATACATAGTTTTTTTACTAATTTTTTTGTTTCTGAATATTGGAAATGTAGGATGTAGGTGGGGTTTAGGTAATAAGTTAGTTGGGTACGTAATACAAATTTGACAGGAAATTAAATAGTATGTACCGGGTAAGTCAAAAACACTGTGACGTATATGCTTTATAGATTAAATTTGGCAACAAACTACATTTGAAATATTATTTAGTGACCACTTGTGCATCATGTAAAAATTTGTCAACGTAAACAGGTGCCTCAAAAAAGTAGATCAGATGGAACTGTCTGTGTGGTGTGGTCTAATTTAGTTTCGCACATAGTCATTTGGAAAAACAAATTACTGTCTTTTTAATAATTGTTATTGGGAGCCATTTTGTTTCACTATATTAGACTCCTACCAACATTTTACCAGTTGTTACCTATGACAAACTGGATTTTTGGGCATAAATTTAGGTAAATTGAAAAAATAGTTGATACATTGACACACACCGCTATTTTGTTCCCTTATATTAAATTTGTACCAATTTATACCTATATCACATTTAATTTTTGTGCGAAATTTAAAGTCATTTGAATAAAAAGATTTTTTTACGTTAATTTTTAAAACATTTTATTTGGCCGCCATTTTCTTTCGTCGTGTTGAATTTACAAAAATTTTATTAGTTGGTTCCTACATAACACTTGATTTATGTGCAACGTTTGAGGTACATTAGATAAGTAGTTTTTTATTTCAATTTTTTTTAACAGTTTAATAGACCGCGATTTTGTTTCGCCACATTGGAGTTTTAACAAAATCTTAGCATGTCATCCTCATACGAATTTTTGAGCAGTTTAGCTATGCTAAGAACAGACAGACCGAGAAATCGACGGATTTGGGAAATCATGGTTTTCGGCATCTTGGGAAACGCAAGGATCTCAAACAATATCCTCGGGAGTGATTTTTACAAAACTTTCCTTTTTCGAGGGAAGTTAACAATATACATCGCAAAAATTACTAGAATTCGCTATAGAACACATTTAAGAAAAATTCAATTTTTTTTGATAATTTATAAGTTAAAGCAAAAATATCCACAATGTGCCATTTGAACAAATTTTGCAGTTAAAATTTAACAATCTATATGGCAATAAAATTAAATGTTCATAATATTTTAATAATTAGATTTGGGGGTCACGAAAAACATATTAAAAACTCTACCAATTGTGATGAAAGCGCGACTCCTTAAATATGTCTTTGCAACCCTTGCTTGTACGTTCTTATTTTTTTTAAATAATGAAATAGGAAATACTTTTATTAATTTACTGAAATATAAAAAAAACTCGCAAAGGTAACTAAAAAAAGACAAAAGTATCAAGAGACAAGCTCGTGGACAACAGAGCGTGCAATATCAATGCCCTAAGCTCGTTTATCTCGGAGAGTGAGCGTGGGAAAAAAATTAAAAGTAAAAAAAGTGAGCGCCACCAATTTATTACGACCTAAATTGGAAAGCCCCTGGATGTGTTCGGCACTCACTTGTTCCTGAGACTTTTATAAAATAAAAAAAAAAATTAATTTAAAATTAAGAACTTATTTAAAAAAAAATCTAAAAAAGAAAAGAAAATTTGAGCTAAATAAAACACATTAAATAAAAACAATAAAATCTATTTACTAAAAGTTGCTTTTTTTTAAATGCCTGTACAAAAAAAAATACAAAGAAAAAAATACACTATTATGAAATAAAAAAGTTCACCAATTGTCCCAGCGTGATACGTCACCAACCGGTGTATCAGTAGACTGGACCTTAGTAGTTATAGGGCGGAACGTTACTCGTTCACGTCAAAGTGAGTCTTAAAGCCCCGTACTAAGACCCTATTCAATAGGGTTTAGTTCGCCCCGGACAGGAAGACTTCTTCACAACGTGGCAAAAATCCTCTCTCAGAGAGATTACTTGGAGGTTACAAAATATTATAAAATTCACTAATACAAAACCCCAAGCAAATTAGTACGAATCTGAGGAGAAATCCCACTAACGGATTTCCAAGAAAAACATTCGATGTTACAGGAGACCAGAAAAGTGAAGTGAAAAAGTAGTTCCTTCCTGGAACCAGCTCCGTTGTACCTTCTAGAATTTACTCAACTCGGATGCCGAAGTATCATTGGTTAGATTGCCTCAGGTGACATCAGTGTGGTCAAGGGAAAATAGGGATTACAGGGCAAGAAAAATAATCACTGATTGATTTATAATTCAAACGGCAACCACCTGAGAATAAACTTGGCAACATTTGGGATCTTAGCATGCGCCTACTGAATGAGGGCATATCGTATGCAGCGAGTGACACGTCCCATAACTCTAAATTATACTGTGAACTAGGCAAAACGAATAGTAAACAAACATCTATCTTCCAGCTTCCAAAACTTAGATAATTAGAATATAGTTGAAAGCTATCCCGAAAAATCAACTTGCAACTAAAACAGAGAACAAAGCTCCCTATAGCTATTGATTTCAAATAGGGAAGTGGAAAAATCCTGACAACAAAAAGGTACCTAGGCTTGATTCAAATTAGATTTTCATAAGAATACAATATAAATAAATTTGTCATTTTACCGTTAAAAGAGATTTATTCAAAACGAAATATTTTAGGCAATTCACAGAAGATAAAAAATGGTGGAGTAATAATTCAGGACATAAAAAGGTCTAAATACTCATGTAATCAGGAGAAAATGATTGAAAAAGGAAATATTTAAGGAAGTAACTTGGTTTTCCAAACACTACACATAGCCGATTTAGTCATACCAATATGCAACTGCTACCTAATCCAGAAAAAAGGGTATGAATATTGATTTTAAATCCAGACATTTTAGGTGTTTATAGGCCAAAGTTAAGTGAAAAAATTTCTACTAATATTGCCCTTATGTGTTAGATATCCAGGGCTAAAAGCGAATACAAAAAAGGGTAAATTTAAAATTAACAAGCTTGTATTGCTATATTAATGCTTCATAAACATAAATTCCTACATGAGTATTTACAAATTATTTACGCAAAAAAAAAATTCGGTGCATTAATGCCAGTATTTTATTATTTATAGCAACAGAAAAGATATGTTTGGACCCAAAAATAGAGGTTTGAAGTCGTAAATGCAACATCCTGACAAGATTATCGAAAGACTAAAACTTGCATAAAGGAGACAAAACAGGTTTTCAAGACTGCTAAAATTAAATTTTGATTTACTCTGTAAAATTAAGAAATAAATATCTTTAGATGTTATTTGGGTTTCGTTTTTTAAATAATTATAATTTTAATTGATGAATGATATTGTATGAATCTAGGCATCGCCATCCAAGTAACAACGTTTCAACTTGCAGTAAAACGTTTCTTTAGAACGGGGTGGTGAACTACTTTAGTTTCAGAATACTGATAGTTGTTGATAATAGGTGGCGCTATACATACCGATTAAGTATTATAATATAATCCGGTATAACAAATGAGATCTTTGCTTGAGATATGGGTAATCTAACAAAACTATAAAACCAATATATAAATTAAAGAAAGCGCACATATCAATTATTAAAAATTAACTCTAAAAGAGTACATTATAAATGTTAAACTTAAAGATTAAACTATATAACAAAATTAGAGTGTTACATCTTTGTCATACAATAAATATGGTGGCATACAAAATAAGTAACTATACAAAAAATATTTTATTCACTTTTTTTATTTTGTCATATTTATCGTGTGACAAAGAGAGAACGATTTATTGCACAAAAACCAACTTCTTATACCTAATTTGCATATCTAGAGGTCGTGCTTTCATCGGAGGTGGAAGAATTTTAAATATGTTTTTCGTGACCACCTAAATCTTACCATAAAACCAAAAAATTAGTGTTTAAATTTTTCAACGATTTTTTGAACCACCGCCTTAAATGTAATATAAAATTTAGTTTAAATTTGTTTTTTTTATATGTGTTAGCATTACTTTGGGGAGTTCTAGTTAATTTTAGTTATTAAAAATAGCACCTTTAGCTGTATATTTTGTTGAGAATCTATTTTTCTTAATAGGTTTTTGATGTCTTGATATGTACTCTGTTGTTAAATTATCGTACCTAGTATAGATATCTAAGAAAGTACCTAATAACGTGTTTGATATAGATATATTACCTATGTTGAATTCAGAAAACAGAGGATCTTTTTGGAGTAACTTGTAACTCTTGAAAAGTAACTTACACTTTCCAGAAACTTAGTTACTTTTTGATTAAATGTATCTAAGATACTTTTAATCTTGTATCGAGATATACACAAACGTATAGCCTTGTATACCCTTTAATTTATTGGTTCTGCCTCAGATTTTCATAAACTATTAACGCCCATTTTTATCTTTTAAACAGCACAAAAATCAAAAAGAGCAGATATTGATTTTATTTTTTCATAAGGTCATCCTTACATGGGCCTGGGATTTTTATGAGGTTTAACTACATACACACTCTAGCCCCTTGAGTCTTAATAAGATTGGGTCTAACATTTATAAGTATTTTGATAGTAGTGGATTTTTGGGTAGTGTTTTCTATCTATGACCGAATATCTGAAATAAGATGATTATTAAGATTTTTGGTGATGTAATATTATGTAATTGGTTTTGGATTAGGATTTGGTATATAGTTAAAACAGCGAACTAAAGTTGACGTAAGACATGTCGAAACCATTTTAATTTCTGATTGAAAAGCGTCTTCCTTTTTAACTGCTTTTGTTGGGAAAATTAAGTTATATTTGGAAAATTTAAAAAGTTGTCTCTGTTGCTGTTGGAAAATAGTGACTTAATTGCAGTGGGAGAAACTAGTTTTGACTCTCGGAAAAAAGTGTACAAAGTTGAAACACATAGAAAATAGCAGCTTTTACATTAAAACTAAATAAGTTCACTGACTTAGTCAATCAAATCAAAAAATGTCAATGAATGTCAGAGATTAGCCAATCTAATTAGTTATATTTCTGATACTAAACATAAGAAATATTCTGCTTTTAGTTTTTTATTTGTAGGTTTGCTGAAGACGGGGGTAGATTTTTCCCCCGAAACGTCCAGAAAACAAACATTTTTCAGTGTCGTTCCTTGGGTACCTTCATAGTGGACCCAGAACTTAATACTGCCTATTGATTTTATCAGGTAAATAATTTCTTTTAATTTCAAATTTTATTAAGGCGAAAAACTCAAAAAATAGTTTCAGTATGTATATAGTAGATTATGACTAAATTAACCCGAACATATTTTTTTTTAAATTTTGATGGCATTGTATATTCCAGTCAGTATTAATGAAACACGACAAATAAGATAATTAGTATAACATTTATAGGAAAAAAAGTAAATAAAAAGGCAATAACTCAGCTGATTATGGAGTTAATGAGAAAACGAGTCACAGTTTCTAAATATCACGTAAATCTTTGTGCTTATTTTTACTTAGTTATTAGTACATATTAAACATTTTTAAGAATAAAAATCAAAAATCTCTTTTTTATTACTCTGATTTCTTAATTATGTGAGTGTATAAAAATATAAATCTGTAAACTTTTTTTTGTGATATAATACATTTCTCAAAGTTATATTATATAAAAATCAAGAACCGAGCAACTCAATATTATACCGATATTTTAGTTGTTTCTGACTATTACTAGCTAGCCAAAGAAAGCTTAATTGTCAAAAAAAAAAAATAACACAAGAACATACATAATTCTCTTTGCTAAAAAGGTAGCCAATCCTGTATATACTTTTTTTTACTTTTGACTTGTAATGTAATCGTTTTTGGTCTAAGGCAAACGCCAAACTCTAATCCCTTTTCCAAATGTTATTTACTAATATCGTTGTCAGTTATAAGAACCGTCAACAGTAAAGAGACTATTCCTCAGCGATATACTATAATCACTCTTCATTTGCATCGATATGCTATTTCTTCTTCATGCTAATAACTTCTGTTTTATTGTGCGATTTCTAAAACCTCTCTCCCAAAACTCGGCAAGTTAGGACGATGCCTACCTCAACTTATTGTTGTGACCCCATTATTTAATAGTCATTTTATTTGTGAATAGTCTTAAGTATTATATATTCATTAGTCTAGAGATAGTTTGACACGTAAATGCAATATTTAGACATACATTATATTTCGGCGGAACCTTCCGACAAAAGCTGCTTTAATGGTCGTTTATTGCAAGGGAAATTCTAAGTAAACAATATGTATTTTAAATTCTACTTCAAATTATATTTTATGCACGTTCTTCCGCTCCAAATATTATTATACCCGAAAAAACCTATCATAAACTCATTTACACTATGTCGATAAAGCTTGGGAAGGTTCAGCTATAAAAACATTAAAAGAAACCATTGTAGTACAGTAAGCAGTGGCGTAGCAAATACTCCCCAAATTACTTTTATAGACACCTTTTTTAATCAATTTTACAGATACGCCACTGCATCTCAAATTAGGGAATTCATATAAAAATAAGTTCTAGGTAGTCAGTATAGGGCAGGTCAGTCATTATGTCAGTACTATATTGTCAGTAGAATTAAGTCAGTAGACACAGTAAGAGTAAAGATTTGTTAGAAGTAAAAAGTGTCCCTCTTGTACAGAAGATAATAGAGAGATTTGAAACAAGTTGAAGTGTTTACATTTACTACCAGTGCTAATACAAAATACTAAAATTATTAAATCATAACAGTGGTGGCATTCGGCGAGTAATAAAAATATTAAAACATAACATTGGTGGCAGCGGATCTGGATATACTACCCCGTGTTTTCTGAAGGAGCGCCTAGAACGCAGCAGGAATCACACCAGTTAAACCACATCGGTATACCAAAGACAGGAAGTTTCAACAGACTTGGAGGAGCGCCCAGTACGCAACAAGTTTCGAGAAGAAGAAAGAAAACGAGGAAATTCGCCTTACGTTCCAGCTAACTAAGGATGAAGCTGTAAGTTTTTTTCTTTTATTTTCCTGTTGTGGTGACACTATTTGTTTTTTTTATATGTTATGCATTTTTGAAATTATATAGATATATTTATTTTGTGAAAGGTACTGCAAATACGTTGTGTGTTGAAAAAGTAATTGAATAATCGACCGTATAACTTATCTATATTTAAATTTTTACCCAAAATTTTTATTAGTATTTAATCTTTATAATTTTAACAAACAAAAAAATGGCTGAAGGAAAAGATGCAATTGATGTATTAAATTTAATAAATTCATTTGACGGCTACGGCGATGGAAATTCTCTTCAATTTTTTCTAAAAAACTGTGACGCAGTAATGCATATTGTGAATGAAAATGAAAAAAATAAATTAGCTAAATTAATTTTTGGTACTAAATTAAAAGGTAAAGCTCAAGAGGTGACACAATATAAAGAATTTTTAAATTGGGACGAAATTAGAGATTTTCTTTTAGAACGGTTTACGGATAAAAGACCGCCTTCTCATTTTTTAACTCAAATAATGAATATAAAACAAAACTTTAGGGAAACCGTTACAGAATATGGAGATAGATTAAGATACCTGCATAATAAATATAAAGAAACTTGTCATTTAAATTATGAACATAATCCTGCTAAGGTATTAATAGAAAATTTAGAGTCAATTTTAGTAAACACGTTTAGACAAGGGCTAAATGATGAAAAAATACAAATTCGAGTAATTGCTGAAAACACAACAGATTTAGACAGGGCATTATCATTAGCAATCGAAATGGAACTCGAAAACAACGTTAGAGCAAAAAATTCAAATTTTAAAAATGTAGGTTTTGTGGGTCAGGGAAATAGAAATTTTAATAACCAAAATCCTAAACTTTTGTGTATGTTCTGTCATAAAAATAATCATATAACTTCTCAATGTAAGCAACTTATACAATATGAACAAAATATGGGAAGAAATAATTTTAATAATCCTCATTATCAAAGCTTCAGTCCACAACAACATTTTAACGCAAATTCTTCAAATGGGCAAAATTATAACGGGGAACTATTAATGCTAGAAGTAATTTTTCTTACAGGGGAAACGATAATCATAATTACAATCAAAATACAAATTCACGAAATTTTAACAATAATTATAATGGGAACAATTATCGTCAAAATTATTCCAATCCCCGTAGTTCAAACAGACCTCAAATACTTTCAGAGATACCTCAACAACAGCGACGATACCGTCCTAACTATAATAATGAACCTGTCAATACTTCTCATCAAATACAAACTATAACGTCTCTACCCCCCAGTAGCCTCCAACACAATCTTAGTATTTCTCCTCCACGAAACGACAACGAAGCCTTGATTGTGAACAGCCCGCCAAGCGCTTCGTAAAAAGTTCAATCAGTATAAACAGTAGCTGTTCAAATAATAAGAATCCACTAGAACATATTAAAATCAAACCAACTCGTTATAATTCAAATAATATGTCTCCTAAGTCAGTATTATTCTCTAATAATTGTAAACAGTTAGATATAATTGAAATAACTTCATTGGGCACTAAAAAGTCAGAATTGCAAATTTTGTTAGATACAGGGGCTGATGTTTGTTTATTAAAGGAGTCGATTTTACAAGACTATTCAAAGCTAGATCAAAACTGTATTATTGAACTAAAAGGTATAAGTAAAGAACCGGTTTTTACGAAAGGTCTATATAATGTAACAATCCAATTAAAAGATAATAATATATTAATTCATCCTTTTCATATCGTACCAGATAGCATTCCTATAAAAAATGACGGAATTTTAGGCCGCGATTTTTTGCAAAAATATAAAACTAAAATTAATTATGAAGAAGAAACTGTTTATTTTGAGGACAATTGCTTTAAGATTTTGCCTTCAGAGACTTAACGACTATACCCCCAAGATGTGAAATGATAACTTATGCTTTGGCCAACGTTTCAGGTACTGAAGTTATCGTAAAATCGAAACAACTTGCTGAAAATCTCTATATAGGTTCTTCTTTGACCAAAGTACATAATCATAAATGTTTAATTAGTATTTTAAATATATCTAATGAACCCTTAACAATTGCGTTACCCAGAGTTAACGTACAACCTATCACTAAAGGTGAATTTGACATTGTAGATTTTAGTCATAATAATAATAATATTGAAAATAACACGAATATAAATTACTTTGAACGTTTAGAAAAATTGAAATATTCTCTCAACTTAGAAGGATTAAATGTCGAGGAAACTAACTCACTTCTGGAAATTTGTGAAAATTTTATCGATATTTTTTATTTAGAAGGTGATAAACTCTCTTGTACAAACACAATAAAACATAAAATTTCTACAGACCCTACTAAGGGACCTATTAATATTAAACCCTATAGATTACCTTTTCAACATCGGGAGGTTATAAAAGAACAAACCGATGCAATGTTAATGGATGGAATAATTTCTCCGTCTTACAGTCCTTGGAATAGTCCCTTATTAGTAGTTCCTAAAAAAACTGATTCATCAGGTTTACCTAAATTTTGCGTGGTCGTAGATTTTAGAAAAATTAATGAAATAAGTACAGGGGATGCATTTCCATTACCTAATATTACAGATATTTTAGACCAATTAGGAAAATCGCATTATTTTACAACTTTAGATTTAGCCAATGGATTTCATCAGGTTCAAATGGACGAAAATGATAAAAATAAGACAGCTTTTAGTACTTCTACGGGGCATTTTGTTTACAATAGGATGCCTTTTGGCCTAAAAGGAGCTCCGGCAACCTTTCAGAGGTTAATGAATGCGGTCTTAAGCGGTCTTAGTGGCATAAAATGTTTTATTTATTTAGATGATGTCGTAATTTATGCTAGTAATTTAAAAGAACATAATGAAAGTTAATTGAGGTATTTGAACGGTTTCGGGAGCATAATTTAAAGCTTCAACCATTAAAATGTGAATTTTTAAGAAAAGAATGTTTGTATCTAGGTCACATTATAACAGATTATGGCATCAAACCTGATCCTTCAAAAGTAGAATGTGTTTTACAGTTTCCTCAACCAGTAAATCAAAAAGAGCTAAAATCATTTTTAGGGCTTGTGGGATATTATCGAAAATGTATAAAGGATTTTGCGAAAATTTCAAAACCTCTTACCAAATTGCTCAAGAAAGATACGGAATTTAAATGGGACCATGCTTGTGATATTTCATTTCAAACGCTTAAAAATAACATTACTTCTCCTCCTGTACTACAGTACCCAGATTTTTCAAAAGAATTCATTATAACTACCGACGCAAGTAATTATGCGATTGGTGCAATTTTATCACAAGGAAAAGTTAATAATGATCGACCTATAGCTTATGCTAGTAGAACTCTTAATAAAGCCGAACAAAACTACTCAACGACAGAGAAAGAATTAGCGGCAATTGTTTGGGCAGTTAGACATTTTCGACCATATGTTTTTGGAACAAATTTTAAGATAGTTACGGATCATAAACCTTTACTTTATGTATTTAACATAAAAGACCCTGGGTCGCGTCTTACAAGATTTAGGTTAAAATTGGAATACAATTTCGAAATTATTTATAAGGCCGGAAAGTTAAATACAAATGCTGATGTCTTAAGTAGAATGATTAAAACGGTAAACGCTGACATGATAACAGATTATCAAAAAATGAAAACACATATTGTTATTAACACAAAATTAAAAGAAAACAACGCTAATTTATTTCAGATAAATAATTCAGATCCTATAATATTATTTTTTCCCCAATTTTTTAACAAAGAGCAATTTAATATTTTGGAACAAAATAAAAAGATTAAACAATTTCTTGCATCATACAACGTTCAAAACGATTTAAAAATACCTTCCGTCTCTCAGTACCAAAACAACGACTGTAATATATTTTTACTCAATGATAATGAAAATATGTTAAATGACACAAATTATGAAAATATATGGTCTTGTCTACTAAAGTTAAAAAATCTTGTAAGTAACAAAAAACTTAAATTGTCATTTATTAAATATCATTACAACCCGTTAGTAAAATGGGAAATTATTTATCCCATGATAAGATATATTTTTAAAAACTCTAATGTAGACATAACAGTTTACAATAATAATTTAATAAAACCCTCTGAATCTGAAAAGGAAACCTTATTAGAAGAATTCCACAACTCTCCTTTAGGAGGAAGGAATTGCCCGTACACATAAAAAATTATCCCAATTTTATACCTGGAGAGGCATGAAAAAAGACGTAAAAAGATTTATAAAAAAATGTGAATCTTGTCAAAAAAACAAATTATCGCGAAAAACAAAAATGCCAATGGTCATAACTTCAACCGCGACTAAACCTTTTGAAAGATGTTTTCTCGATATTGTTGGTCCCTTACCTGAAACGGAAGCAGGTAACAAATATATTCTTACCTTCCAAGATGACCTGACAAAGTATAATATTAATGTCCCTATAAAAATTCAAGAAGCCTCAACAGTAGCTTATTACTTCGAAAATAATTTGTCTATATGGACTACCTGAAACTCTAATTACCGATCAAGGTTCAAATTTTTTAAGTGAAATCTTTAAAAATACTTGCAAACTTTTAAAAATAAAAAAGGTTCAAACTACTAGTTATCATCCAGAATCCAACGGAGCTTTAGAACGTTCTCATAGAGTCTTAGAGGAGTATTTAAGACATTTTATCAAAGATAGTCAGGAAGACTGGGATAGCTGGATTCCATTTGCAACATTTACTTATAATACAACTCCGCATACTGCAACCCACTTTTCACCTTTTGAACTTTTATTTGGCCATACCCCTAATTTACCTACTTCAATTATTCAACCTATGAAAACTCAATACACATATGATGATTTTGTTGCCAATCTTAAACAAAAATTACAATATTCTAGCCAATTGGCTAAAGAAAATCTATTGAAAAGTAAAAGCGTTTCAAAACAAAATACGATAAAAATTGCAAAATTAGAGATTTTAAAATAGGTGATAAGGTGCTACTTTATGACGAATCAGTGCGAAGAGGCAGAAGCAAAAAACTCACATCCTTATGGATTAGACCTTATATAATAATAGATAAAACTTCTGACGTTAATTTTATAATACAGAAAGGCAAAAACAAACAATGCGTCCATGCCAATAGATTAAAACAGTTTTATGATTAACACAAAGCAAAAAAAAAAAACATGTATAAATGTATAATAGAAAATAATTTAAAATATAAACGTATGTAGATAGTATTTTTAAATTTTATGTTTTCTCCTATTTCAGAATAATACTACTCAGTATCACTATATCTCTGAATACCTTTCGTTCTGATAATAGCGACGATTATAATGTCACATATTACGACCACAACCCAGGAATATACTTTGAAAAATTTGGAGAACTGCGACTCTATAATAACAAATGGAAGCTAATTACATATGTAGATTTTAACAACATTATAAATAAACTTCTTTCTCTAAAAAACTACAATAAAATAACCTCTGAATTATGTAATCATAAAAATTTTCAGTACCACTTATCCATTTGTGACACATTTTTAAAGTCAACTAAATATAATTTTGATAAAATTAGCTCAGATTTAGAAACTTTACATCAATTGATAGGTTATAGTACTTTAAGTAGAAATAAACGAGGATGGTTCAATATTATCGGAAAGGCTACAAAAATTCTATTCGGTACTTTAGACGAAGAAGACGCGAAATATTATGATAGCAAAATTTCAGATTTATCGCAAAATGAGGGTTCAGCATTAGCTCTTTTGAAAGAGCAAACTAAAGTTGTCAAGTCTACACTAACAAATTTCAACAATACTATTGGAACCTTAGATTTTAATGAAAACATTTTAAAAAATAATGTTAAAATTCTTTCCAAACAATTAGAAAAAGAACAAAAAGATATTAAATTTTTAGACTTAAAAGGCAATCTAGAAGAACACATTACGCTGACAAATATGATGTTACATCAACTACAACTCGAAGTAATGACTTTGATTAATGCAATTCTTATTGCCAAAAAGGGTTTTAACATTAAAAGCAATTTTAACACCAGTTCGCCTAATTGATGAACTAGAACAAGTTACGGACTCTCTTCCCCATGGTTTAGATTTTGCTGTGCCTCTTGATATAATGCATTCTAATCTTATATTAAAAACGATTGAACTAAAAGTTTACTTTGAAAATAATCATTTAATTTATATAATTAATATTCCTTTAGTTGAAGCACAATTATTCTACCTATATAAGGTATCGCCTTTTCCTAAGCTATTAGCCACTAACCAATTTGTTTTGATTCAACCATCTTCTAAACACGGAACAAAACAGCAGTTCATAACTTTCTCTGATCTCGAATATAATAAATTTATAAAAATAACGGATGATAAAATGATTTGTCAGCAACAAAAACCAGTTTCATTGGCTCATTTAGTGGAAAACTGTGAAATGAAGTTACTTCAAGTAACAATAATTTATATATAAATTTCAGAAGTATGCGAAAAACATATATTAAATTCTAATAGAGGTATCTTTATTCAGTTACTTACAACTAATACTTGGCTGTTTGCAGTGCCTTGCCCTGAATCATTAACCATTTCATGTATTAATCAAAATAAACCAGTAGACGTTATTTTAAAAAATTGCGGCAGTGTCACCATAGGAAAACAGTGTAAAGCGTATAGTGTTTCAACGATGCTCGTGCCTTACGGTAATGCCTTTCAGTCGAAAATATTTTGTGAGTTTGTTCCGCCATTAGAAATTAGTGAGGACTGTTGTGAAAAAATAAAAAATAATAACATTAACCTGACAGAAATTTTAATAAACGAAAATTATAAGACTCTTTCAAAGCACATTCCTGAACTGAACATCGCTAGCCATAAACTAGACGACATAGAAAAGCTAACAGAAAATCTTGAAAAAAATAATTTTTTGTCAACATATAATATTTCTGGTTCTGTTTTAGCTTACATTGTATCTGTTGTTGTATTATTATTTATTGTTTACAAAATATATTCAAAATGTATAAGAAAAACTTCCTGTTGTGGAATAATACCAAATATTTGCGTAAGGATAAATCAAACCATTGAACCATCCCCGAGAAGTAATAGATATATAGCTCAGTATACTAGTGAAACTTCTAATAGAATTAATAATGATGATCACCCTGAGGACGATCAACCAGGTATATCATACACGCCTCGCAGAGCTATTGGTCACACGTCCTCAAGACGATCAATTAGATAAGTAATAATATTATGTTTTATTATAAGTAATAAATTTCTTTAGTAGAATCTAAGTAGATTTAGAATGCCTAATTATTATAAAAAAAAACAGTTTTCAATATTATATAGGTTAGTATAATATAGAATAAGAACATAGTTCATAGCAAATTTTATAAAATCATTTCGAACATAATACTTTTGTTAAATATTAGTATCAATTACAAGGATGTATATTTTGTATCATAATTTATATTTTAACTCAGGAACGAAATTTTCTAACAATTTCATTATTATAAAATCTCTCATTTAGGGGGGAGGTGTTGTGACCCCATTATTTAATAGTCATTTTATTTGTGAATAGTCTTAAGTATTATATATTCATTAGTCTAGAGATAGTTTGACACGTGAATGCAATATTTAGACATACATTATATTTCGGCGGAACCTTCCGACAAAAGCTGCTTTAATGGTCGTTTATTGCAAGGGAAATTCTAAGTAAACAATATGTATTTTAAATTCTACTTCAAATTTTATTTTATGCACGTTCTTCCGCCCCAAATATTATTATACCCGAAAAAACCTATCATAAACTCATTTACACTATGTCGATAAAGCTTGGGAAGGTTCAGCTATAAAAACATTAAAAGAAACCATTGTAGTACAGTAAGCAGTGGCTTAGCAAATACTCCCCAAATTACTTTTATAGACACCTTTTTTAATCAATTTTACAGATACGCCACTGCATCTCAAATTAGGGAATTCATATAAAAATAAGTTCTAGGTAGTCAGTAGAATTAAGTCAGTAGACACAGTAAGAGTAAAGATTTGTTAGAAGTAAGAAGTGTCCCTCTTGTACAGAAGATAATAGAGAGATTTGAAACAAGTTGAAGTGTTTACATTTACTACCAGTGCTAATACAAAATACTAAAATTATTAAATCATAACAGTGGTGGCATTCGGCGAGTAATAAAAATATTAAAACATAACATTATCAGGGTACAAAATCATATTTCCTATCCAACAATCTATACTCCAAAACCCCTATTGCTTAAATAAAAACGTCATTGGAAGCAAAATACTGATTTACTGATCTAGAACTTAGCTGAAGCAATCATATGGCGTCATATCATATTGCCCCAACTTACTGCTAGGTTTTCATTTACGGTTTCTCCACCCGTTCTTAACTCTATCCAAAAGTGGTTATTATTATTTAAAATGACGATTCAAATATCACGTGGAATTCTTAAAATTCTTCTTAAATTTTTTCTACAACTAATAACACTGACTTTACTAATGAAATAAATCTAATGCCTTATTTACTGAACTTTGTTCGAAACCTGTTACCATAGCAAATGTATTTTGCTCATCTCTTAATTCGCAAATCTTTAAATTCCACATCAAACAATTCTTCGTTCAAGGAAATCAGATCTAAGTATACTGGAGATATAAATATCGTTAGAACTGCTTGTGCGTCTAAAAAAAAACTTTAAGAATATTAAATATGGAAGATGAATTAAATATACTTAGAATTGAGGGCGACAGCAAGAACTCAGAGTCCAGGATAGAACATCCTATTGTAGAAATTAAGAAGGTAATGTGAAGAGAAATATTAATATGAAAATCACTGTGGGACCGGGTAACAATTTTTAGAGTTGTTAATATTTCTCACAAGATCTTTAATTATGCTTATTTTTTTCCACAATGGCCAGAAACTTGTTCATAAAAGCATTCTATATATCGAAACTTGTATAGCATATTTTTTATTATACCTTACCTTGATTTTATTAGATAATAGAAACATTACATATAATTTCAAAAGTAACGAGGATACTGTTATTTATGAAATTTATTAATAAACACTTAATATATATATATATATATATATATATATATATATATATATATATATATATATATATATATATATATATATATATATATATATATATATATATATATATAGCTAATATTTATAATTTTCTTGGGTATAGGTCCGAAAAAAAACTACTTGTGACTTAAGTATTAGTGATGTCACAGATATTGTCAGTTTAAAAAAAAATGTTTTGATGTTTCGGCAGGAATACCCTTGCCTTTATCAAAAAGTTCATCCGAAAAGCTAAAACAGAACATCTACATTTTACAATAAAAACTCGTATTTCTTTTGACTCACCGTGAAACGTAAGTAATCCATTATAATTACAATATTGTATAAAGAACAAATTTCACTTATTTTATGAACTACTCGACATATACCATAGAACCAAACTTTGCGGTTCCTACTCAACATTCAAAAGATATACCAATTCCTGATATAATTTGCAACATAGAAACCTCTATTTCTGACCTTAACGCCTCATCAAAAGACGAATTAAGAATCAAAAGTTGCAATATTTTCACGAATTTTAAAAACAAAAATAATCTCAAATTTGAAAATAAAGAAATGAATAATAAAATTAAAAAAACTAAATCCTTCTTAAAAGAACATCCCAATTTGACTATATTAAAACCTGACAAATCAAAGAAAACTGTCATTATGGTGACACAGGGATATGATAACAAAATAAATATTTTACTAAATGACACCACAACGTATAAACAAATCAAAATCGATCCAACCAGACCGTATCAAAAAAAAATAACGAACTCATAGAGAAGTGGAATAAAAAAGGTTATATTTCACCCGATACTACTTCTAAACTAAAAATTAATAGTGCTCTCCCACCAAAAATCTACGGGCTCCCTAAACTACATAAAGAGGGAATTCCTCATCGTCCTATTGTATCTTGCATTCAATCCCCTTTCAATTCTTTGTCAAGCTTCTTAAAAAATATAATTTCAAAAGTAATAAACAAAAATAATTACTATATTAAAGATTCCTCGCATTTTAAGGAGAAAATAAAACATTTCTATGTACCACATAATCATGTATTAATATCCTTAGATGTAGTTTCACTATATACAAACGTGCCCAAGATATAATAAAAAATAAATGGAATGATAAAAAAATACACAGATATACCGCTAGACGAATTTATGGAAGCCGTAGAGCTAACATTAGATTCCACATATTTTTTATATAAAGATTAAACATATAAACAGTCTGAGGTATGTGCAATGGGTTCAAGTATATCTAGCGTAGTTGCACACCTTGTTCTAACATAATATCAACTAGATTTTAATTTACCATTCTATTATAGATACGTAGATGATTGTATTACTCTGGTATAATTTGCTGGATCAACACTACACAAAAGTTAAGACAAAAACTTAAAAAAAAACACATATAGTGTATCAGGTACCATGCAAGGATTGTGATGGCGTTTATATTGGGCAAACACAACAATATTTACAGTCAAGAATGTATGCCCATAAGTACGACAGAAAAAACCAAACTACATTATCAAAACACACACAACAAAATAATCACACTTTCGATTTTGACCAAACAAAAATTTTAAAAACCGAATTACATAAAAAGAAAAGGGAAATTCGGAGGAAGGAGTCGATAGAAATAAAAAAAAAATAGGCATGCCAAAAATGACAAAGAAGATATGGATCTGTTAATAAAGAGTACTACGACATAATATAACCACGGTAAGCGCCACCCGTGCCTTCTATTTCAACGAAGGGTTACTTTGTTAAAAATAATAAAATTTAAATCAGTGTACGTGATATCGCCAAAGAGCGAGTTGCAAACAGTATGTTCTTGTCGTTTTCTTTGTTATATGTCGAGTAAATTTATATGTAAAAAATGTATAGCTTTTTTTTTGTTTTTGTGTAGAAAAGTTAATTAAAAAAAAACCCAAGAAAATCTCCTAAGAATATAGATCAATTGGTCCAGAAAATCACTATAAGTATATATATATATATATATATATATATATATATATATATATATATATATATATATATATATTTACTTGTTTATTAAGATTCTTGGACCTTGTTCGATATATTCCTAGAGAGTCTTTTTTGGGTTAAGGTTCGTAGGAGTAGAGTTAATGGTTTTTTCTTGTATCATATTTTTATTTCGAGATGTTGACATTAAAAACAAACGTTTCGACCATTATTTAGTCTTTGTCAGTGTTATTATAACGTAGTATACCTATAGAAGAAAATCGTTTAATAAAATTCCATTTATTTAAGTACATAAAACATTAGACAACCGCACATGATCAAATCAGACATGAAACTATTTACACATGTTCAAAATAAAATAAATATTTTTAATTTTTTCTTCGAGTTGTACCTACGTTGTTTTGTTGTCAATTCGGTACTGCGAAAAATCAGTAAAACTGTAAAGAATATGATACTAGAAAAAAGCCATTAATTTTACCCCCTACGGACCTTAACCCAAGAAAACTCCCTAGGTATATATATATATATATATATATATATATATATATATATATATATATATATATTTTTTTTTTTTTATATGGAGTTCCCGAGCAACAACTTCGAACTTGAACGAAAAGAGATTCATACCGTAAAGCTTCTAAACAAACGGTACAAGCAAATGTAAACATCCGATGTTTTTTTCTATCTAAAAAATATATATTTTCTCTAGAAAACAGTGTTTAACAAACGTATTATTGTTTATTAAAGAGAACATACCAATTTAAACATAATTAGATTTGGGGTACTTACTGAAAAGGTAGCACCCTCCGGAAATGCTAAATATCTTCTTACTCTTGAAAGTTTCGTTTTATCATGATCACACCGTGTATTTTGTATAAAAAATATTAGTAAGGTGAAGCCCAACAAACAATGCCTTGTTTTCATAATGAATGGAATTTCTTGAAAAATGTGAGAAGTAGAAACTTCAACAAACTGAACAAATATTAACGAGTAATGTCACCTACTTAAACCAAAGTGCTAACAGATTGTACCGGTTGAATCATAACATCGTGACACATTTTTAAGCTGTATTTTAGACGTTAAATGACATCAGTGTGTGAAGTTTCTTATTATTATGTTAAAAACAAAAATACTATTTTACTATATGCATTAGAATTATAATTTTTTCAGCAATGAGGACATTTTAATTTTCATTTTATTACACTGGAAACTTTACATATTTGGTACAGTTATTCACTAAGAGTGGACCCTTTTTCCCTTTTATTTTTTGTGATTCAAATTTTGCAATGGTTTGTTTTTTCACCCTCTTCCACTTCAAATTTGCCATGCCTGCACAATTGGCCTGACATAATAAGCTTACATTTATGCAGGTATAGAAAAAACCACAATGGCGACTCCAATGTAGCAAACGAGTTTTATTATTTGTGGCACTGTTATGATTTTTTAATTAACATTTTTAATTCAAAATAGCGGCTTCAATACGATAGGCGAATTTTGTCAGATTAGAGAAAAAATGATGGTATTTTAGTGTGCAAATTATGAACCTTTAGATTTCCAGGACTAAAAAGTTTAAAATAAAGTATATATTAAAACATGTTAAAACCACGCTTTTGAGTGAAGTGAACTAAAAAGTATCCTATTCTCTCTATTGGGACGCGAGAAAAAAAGCTTCGAAAATGCCAAATGTGATTTTTTCGAAACGTCAGCAAAACTGTTCTGTTCAGAACGATAGTATTAAACGGATGTACACCCGAAAATTAACTATACTAGGTACTTTCAAAAAGAAAAAAAACTAACTTAAGAACTGTTGAACAGAATAAAAGTTACCCTCTACAAGATATTTTTTAGTTTGCCTCTAAAAGATCTGAGGTTATCAGTTTTATTAATATCATTGCCCAATTTATTAAAAAATCTACTGGCATTATACATTAAGTTTTCTTGAAAAAAAAAATGTGAATTTATGTGCACTAGGCAGCAGTAAAGTTTTGT
Organism: Kuschelorhynchus macadamiae; assembly: GCA_030620095.1. Classification (NCBI taxonomy): domain Eukaryota; kingdom Metazoa; phylum Arthropoda; class Insecta; order Coleoptera; family Curculionidae; genus Kuschelorhynchus; species Kuschelorhynchus macadamiae. The sequence goes on from JAUTXW010000338.1 coordinate 1,394,438, forward strand.
TTCCAGTATTGTAGCTATATGAAGCACGATTGTCTTGAAGTTTTTTTATGACTTTGATAGGCGAAAACGCAAACTTTAAGTATGCAAATTCCCGCCAAGGCCAATATTTTGAATTGTCTGAAATAGCTTCTACACAACTCTGTACATGAAGACCACACATAACGCGAATTGCATACTTTTGAAGCAAAAATACTCTTGTCACATCCGAGCTTAAACCCCATTTTATCATACCGTATGACAAGTATATATTATAGAGTGTATATTAGAATAATATACTGACAACATAGCATTTTGACTACAGTAATTTGATAATGACTTTAAACCATAACAATATTTTCTTAACTTTTTGCATAGATTTTCTATATGATTTCCCCATCGTAAGTTTTCATCAACATAACCTAACCTAACATTATTGAGGAAATGGAAGGTGTAATAGGACCACTTTCAATTTCGTGTGAAGTAAAAAGTTGTCATTATTTCGTTTTTTATTTGAAAATACAACAAAATTTGTTTTCCTTTGGTTTATAACGATTTTTTTTTAGACCATAACATTATACCATTATAAACCAAATCTGCGGTTCTTTAAAGAGATACCGCACTTTGTTCCACGACCACAATGTGTGAATCATCTGCATATGATATGACAGAAATACCAGTCATTAAGTCATTGGAATAAACAAGATATAGTAACATACATGAAGTTGTTTATCAATTGCATCGACAACTGTCGCCTGGAATTCACAAAAGGCACTTTCAGTACTGCGAGATTCTGTAAACCCATGCTAAGAAACACTAATAATATTTTTTTTACTAAAAAAGTGAAGTGACTGATGTTTCAAATTCATTTCAAAATTTTTTGAAATACTTCTTAACAAACTTATGCCTCTATAATTTGATTTAACATTGGAATCTCCCTTTTTATATAGTGGCATCACAGTTGCCCATTTTAATTGTTCAAGGAATATCGCAAAATGAGCGGTTAAATACATCAAATATGTTAAAACTTCACACAAAGCAAACCCACACCTTTTAAACACATTATTTGATATGCCATCATGTCCTGTGGCATCTGAGTTCTTTAGGTTAATAATCAAAGTTAAAACATCTTCTTTACGACATGAGTAACAAAAAAAATATATTTATACTAGGAGCACACAGTTATAAACAAATGCCTTGTCAATATTATTAATATGGGATACTAGGGTTACATAAGTAAAAGGATGATTAAAATTACTTGCAACGTTATTTTCAGTTTCTTATAAGAATGATTTTTATTTTGCACATGGCTTTTGATTTGTTGTTTGAGTTTTGAATTATTCTATCATTTTGTTGTGTAAAAAAAAGTTTAAGTTTTTCTTTAAAAATACTGTTAACTTGTTGCTAATATCTATATATATAATATCTTTTTTTGATAGGTCAGTGTAGAAAGTAATCTCATCTTTTAGGCGATTTAGCGCCGGCTATAAAGTTCCTTTTTTAAGTTTATTTTTATTGCTGATATTTATTTTAACTAATGGGGAAGCACTGTGGCGACACACACGAGAGTAAACATCATCCCAGTCGTTTCTTTTTAAAAAATCTAAAAATCGTTTAATATTGTTAAGTGAAATGGCACGTCGCATAACATAGCTAGAAGTGGTGTCTTTTTTAACAGCTCTGATGATATCTACTTTCAAAAACTGAGCGAGGTGATCTGACAAGCCTAGATTTACCCACGGAATTCATGAGGAAAAGTGTGTGCTTGAACTTATTAAAAAATTATCAATGCATGTGCTTGAATTTAGTGTCATTTTCATAGGTTTCTTAATAGTATGTACAAGATTAAAAGTAGCTATTAAATCTAAGAAAATCGGCAGTTGTGTACTATGCTCTAAAAAGTTTAAATTAATATCACCTCCAATAACAAGGGTACAAAGTGGATCAAACTGATTTTCGAGAAGTTTATTTAAACATGTTAAAATTCTCTTTAGGGGGTCTATATACAACAACTAACTTTAATTTCAAATTATTTACATTTAGAGAAGCACACTCAAACAAACCTTCAACACAAAAGTCCGTAACATTACAAACTGCAGCACTGTACATGAAACAATTATTTTTAAAAATAGCTACACCTCCATTTTTCATAGAGGCACAGGAGGAAGACGAAGATAAACTGTAATTACTTAAAATAATTTGGCTTAATTGTTCATCACTTTGCCAGTGCTCCGTGAGAAACAAAAAGTCACAATTCTCACTCTGTATACTGACACTAAGTGGAAGAACCATGTTAGATAAACATTGAATGTTTTGATGGCAAAAAAATAATAGACTCGGATGCTATTCGCTTAGGTAATGTATGGTTTTAAATACATTTATTATTAAATTTGTTAACTTAAGTTCCTGTAGTCTCCACTGGGACAGACGATGATATAAAAAAATACATTTAGAGGATGGTTTATCTTTTTCTGAGCAATTTTCCTCCAGCGTGCACACATTTCTTACCACACGAGCAATTACTTCACTAACATCCTTATTCAAATCAATACCGCAATCTAAGTCATCACCGTTAACATTATGAAAGTAACTATGATCGGAATTTAATATCACATTGTTGGTAACTTAAACTTTATAGATTTATTGCCGAAGTACTTTGTCCATTATTAATTGGGGTATTATCGTTATAAAGTATGGACCTTAAAGTAACTCTACTTCTAGAACTGTTACTAGTAATATATTCAAAAATCAAGCTGCAAACTTGGTTTTTAAGAGTGAATATTTATTATTACGCTTAATATTATGTACAATTTTTATAGAAATATTATAGTTATTTACTAAAAATTGATTAATATATTCAATGACATATCTTTGTATATTATTTTCGTAAGAGATGTCATAATTTAAACAAAGTATTAAATTCGTGTATTTACCAATTGATAATAGCGTCCCCAAACAAAATTTATTATTAGCCTAAAGTTATTCATGCCCAAAGTACTACAAAGTTCATCGAGTTGTTTTGAAATGCAGAGCTCTCTTACGACGACGGCTCCAGATTTGATCCAACCTTCCACTAAAAAGTCATCCCTCAAAAACTTATTTAGTATTAGCGAACAATTCGACGCCGTACAATCTCCATAAGCAAAAACTTTTTTTTGTCCAACGTTGTATGTTTGATGACATAATGAGGCAATATTAATTTTTTTTTTGGCCCTGGGTTTTTCTTAGGCCAAAAAAAAAATATATACATATATATATATATATATATATATATATGTATATATATATATATATATATAATATATATATATATATATATATATATATATATATATATGTATATATATATATATATATATATATATATATATATATATATATATATATATATATATATATATATATATATATATATATATATATATATATATATATATATATATATATATATATATATATATATATATATATATATATATATATATACATACATACATCTTTTGGGATGATCGCTAAAACAATATATATATATAATATATATATATATATATATATATATATATATATATATATATATATAAAATACATACACGCTAAAACAAAATGTTTCTGATTTAAGGTCTTCTCAGTACAGTTAACTAGCTGAAAGGCTAGTACAACTAGTGCCAAAACTGAACAAACAAAACCACACCAGAGTCACTACTAGTAGAAAAACCGACGTTTGTGATTAACGAGAGAACATCCGAAATCTTCGCCGGACTTGATACTGTATTACCACGGAGCAGCATAAAGTCACTTGTAGCGAAACTCTCAATCTAACAGTAATTAAATCACAAAAAGAAAGGTATTAACGCGGCAAGAAATAAAATATATTAGAAAAAGAAATTCTTTGGTATGACCACTAAAGCAAAATGGAATTTTGAATGTAGTTATTATATTGTTATTATTATTATCATAAACCCATCGCAGATACTAGTGTCAAAAAGAGTAGGTAGGTTAAGAAAATTCAAAATAAAGGATCAATCAGGATGACAGGAAAAACGACTAGAAAGAAGCAGATAAACATATTTATTATATTTGATATATTATTATTGTTATTATTATTATTATTTTTATTATTATTATTATTATTATTTTTATTATTATCATAAACCTATCTCGGATACGAGTATCAAAAGAAGTAGGTGGATTAAGAAATTTTGATTTCAAGGTCTTTCCTGTAAACATTTTCTGACTAATTACAAAATTACTGCTTCCTGGAAGTCCATATAATTGTTTTTATGGAATCATATTTCGCCAGGCTTTTTTCTAAGGTTTTGGGTATCAGAATCGTTGATGGCGGGATGAAGGGTATTACATGTTTTACATTTGTTGGATCTCTAAAACCAGCATACTTCGTCTTCTTTCCCGGATGTTAGCTCGGTCTCCAGTAGCGCTCTGACTCTCTTAAAGTAGTGAGCTCTTATTCTTGATTTTGCTTGCCTGTATTTGTAGGTTTCTTTATCCTCTATTGCTTAGGCTATATCTCCATGTTGCAGGGTAATGTCGCCTCCGATTGTTTTGCTCTTTAAGATATTTAGGGTTTTGCCTAATCAAAACTCCGTCAATATTCAATTAGCAGTTTTCATTAGGTCGTCCAGTTGTTTTCGATTTCCGGCATATAGTTTGACATCGTCGATATAAAGGAGATGAGAAACTCTATGTTATATATTCCTGTCGCCTTTCATCTAAAAAACCGAATTTGTAATGTTTGGCATCTTAGATAGCGGATTCAATAATAGGCAAAACCACAATGAACTAAGTGAGTTACCTTGGAAGATTTTTCTTTTTGTAGGCATCTCGTCAGTACTTACAGACATTTTGGTGGTACTCAAATATAATTTGGTGCACCACTGTTGCCTGATGTTGTCCTTAATATGTTAACGTTATCCTTAATAAGGATGCATTTTATATATACGCAGTACATAAGCTTAGAGTATGGCGCAATGTCGAACGCCTTGCGGTAGTCCACAAACGCAGAATTAATATTTCGGTTGTTTCTACGAACTTGCTTCACTATTACATAATCGATAATCACTTATTAATTACATCGTCGGTGTCCTTGTTTGCATTCGCTCGTAATCCTTAATTTGGTTGGTAATGTAAAATTTTACACAAAGTCGACATATAATAGATCCATGCTAATGTATCATCCGTTCTTGCATTCTTAGGCTGCATATGGATACCTTATCATACACGGGGTAATTTCTAGGTGTAAGAGAATGTGCGTAAATTGTTGAACGAGAGTTTCGTGCAGCGAGTGAAGTTTCTTGTACCAGTAGTTTTGGATTTTGTCAGGTTCTGGCGCTTTCCAGTTGTTAGTGAATCTGATGGCCTCTCTAACCTCGTTTAAGCTGATTGTTAGAAATTACGTGCCAGGGATATTCGATCTTTCTCTTTCTGTCTTTATTTACTTGGCATCCATCTTGTGCTCTTTTTGCTTTACCCAAATGCTAGATCAGTATTCCTTTGCGTGTTTTTTTTCTGGTAACTTGGCTTTACCCTTATGTTCGTTATTATCAAGCTCTCTGTAAAATTGCTTTTTGTTGTTAAATTTTGATTTTATCTCTTTCAATTTGAGCATTTTAAATATCTTTTAAGCCGTTTTGACGTGTTTAGTTGTTGTTTTAGAGTGTCCATGTATTCTTCCAGGTGTGAGGTGAATGGTTTAGGTTTTTATCTTATCTGTATTTCTAGCCTTTTAGATGGTTTTCACTGCTACGATATTTTGTTAATCTACCCAATTCATGTCGAATATCATCGATTGATTTTTGTAACCTCAGCTGCCAGACAGGCTTCCCTTGAGTAGTTCGTTTAGTGTTGTTGTTTGGCATTTGGATCTGCTATAGGCCAACGTATGCAATCTATCTAGGGAGTTATATTTTGGCATTAACTCCGTATCCACTTGGCGTCAGAAATAACCCTATTGGTGTTCTTGTTACTTCGAAGTTTAGCTTGGGCCTATGCGTTGAATTATTACCCTCAAATTCCAACAACGCCCTCGTCAACTGATACCGACTGTCATTCGGTGTGTGATTATGACCTGGTTTGTCATGTTCATGGTTATATTTATTAAGCTTGGCGTTCTGATGGTCATCTGCAATATCCTGCTCGCAATTTTCGGAGTTGGGTTAACCACAGTCAGGATGCAATTGTTCATGTTCAGGATTGGCAAGATCTTTGTTCTGTGTCTTATTTTCTTGAAAGGTGATATCCGCTTTCCTCTGGATCTTTAATTGCAGAATTGGATCAGTGACCAAACTGTTCTTAATAATCACCCCTTCTTTGTTCTGCAAATCGTTGCCCTGTGATATGATATAGGTCAGGAAACTTTTCAATTAAAGGTCCTGTGTAGGGTATACCGACAGGTGGTCATGTCGGGACTCAAATTTTGTTATTTTCAAACAGAAGCCCGTAATAAAAGAATTAATTTCAACAGTCCATTTCATGCGCTTCTTTGGTTTTCCAGCTTTTGTGGCTGAGGCATACAGACTTTCTTATTATTATTAATTTTGTTATTATTATCATTAATTATTATTATTATTAGTTCTAAAAGAAATATGTGCTTGAAAATCTTCAGTTTATATTTAAGTGTTGTCTCTCTATTGACAAAAATTGTGTTTTCTACCCTATTGCATTTGTAGAAAGATTACTAGATTTCACCAACACTAAAACCGATATAAAATGAATTCATTTTTAAAAAAACTATAAATAAATAAATTAAATTTACATCGAATTTTTTATTTATTTTATTTTCTCACACAAACATTAATAGGCATAATCATTGCCTATATCATTTCCAATAACTGGACTTGCCCCAGAATAGTGTCCTAATATCATGTCAATTAAAGAAAATGGACATCGAAATATATCAGAACATGTTTGGTCTTCATCTGGGTTCTCTTCTGTTAAAGTTTCGCTACCGACTTGGGACGCCCAGTGGTAAATTCTATGATCATCTGGCTCGTGCGATAATACTGGATCATTAGGAAACCTGCAAAAAGAAAGTTTATAGTGTTAAGTAATAGGCAAAATTATTTTTCATATATTCTAAAATACACGTAAGATGACGATCCTATCTTATCTTAGAATCCATAAGACATATGGGAACGAACATTTTTTGGTTTATTTTGGGTTTTTAAATTATACTACTTTCCTATGTTATACGGTTTTTATCTTGCCCTGATATACCACTTTTCTGATTTTTTGGCATTAATCTTCAGTATTTAATTTTGATTTTGAAATAATTAAAGCACTTTTTATCCACTGTTCTATAATCAACTCATTAGTGATTCTTCAATTAGAATAATATACATTATTCATTACTAGCAGTGAATAATCATTATTCACTCCAACTAGGGTTACCAGATTGAAATTTGAAAAATGAGGACATTTTATAAAGTTATTAGCTATAAATGAGGACATATTCAAATAAAACAGAACTTAAGTCAGGAAAAAGGTATCATATATTCCACTCGTAAGTTCTACTATGACAGAATAAGAGTAGTTCGATAGCAGTGGCGTATCCAGGTGGACCTTGGGGGCATATAACCCCATTGACCAGCAAAGTTTACACAAACAATATTTTACCAAAATTAAAGCCTATACCATATAAATTTACTGAAATAACTATTAGGATAACTTCGTTTCAATTTCTTGCTCACCTGGCTGTTTTTTGTTGTTATTTAAAAATGTTATTTTAAAAATGTTTGGTGTCATAATCATTGTTAATACACATGATAAAATGTATTTGTTCATAACAATGATGAAATAAACGTTTTCAGACAAATTAAAATGGTTTAATTTTGTTCGGCAGTATACTGGGTTTCTCCGATGCCCTCGTCAGTTAATTTTACGACTCTAGAGGACAGAGTATTTCATTTTAAAAGGGAGGATATATCCACCTGTTGGATACAATATGTTAACCCTATTCCAAATTAATGACTAACATGGCTATAGTTTTTTCTTAAGAAGGAAGTATCGCAATTGTGCAAAAATCACTCTTCGAGATTTTTGCAGATCTTTGCGTTTTAGGGTCCTTGGTTGCCGAAAAACATGTTCTCGCATGTTCTCCAGTTTGCCGTTCTATTGCTCTTTCTGGACAAGGCATAGCTGGTCAAATTACTTATCCAAAAATAATGGGTCATATGGGATGGAATGATTACATTTTGGTGTAACTGGTTGGTTGACTCGCAAAATTTTGGAGCGAGTCCTATATGGCAAAATAAAATGGCTGCCTAATATAATTACATATTCGGCAAAATTACATTTCCTGTAATAAAACCTTTAATTTGGGGAAAATAATGAATGAGATAATTTGCTTTTATATATAGATATGTAAATAAACTAAATAATAATAAAAATAAATAATTACAATATTAATAATAAATAAATTCAAATCATAAAAAATTAAATAAATTACATTTTATAGGATTTATATAAAGTTATTACCAAATAATTATATGCATATATAGACCGTGTTATATGTACATAGTGGAATCCTGTACGAGGAAAGTTGTGGGTAAAGTGAATTTATCAATTTTTATATATATAAACAACTGCGAAAGAATTACCAATACTAAGATATTTTACCAACAAATTTAATTTAATTTAATCTTTTTTTTTCGTTGGTTAACAATAAACCACGTAGGTTTAAAAAACAAAAACCATAATATATAAAAATAATACACAATACTTCATCAATAACAAATTAAACAGTAAGTATCACAGTGCTGAAACCACAAACGGCGTTTGTTTCTACGATAGTTATCAGCCATAAAAGAGACTTGTTCATTGTCTTCAAGGGCAACTTTGGTGTTGTAAGTTTATGTTTTTAAAATTTAGATAAAACTGCAATATTTTTTATTCACATTATTTTTTAGATTATATATATTTGAACATATAATTGAATTAATCATACTCTGTTCAAATCTGGATTAATATACATTTACAAAAATTAAGAAAACTGTCAAAATTTAGATCTTGGCAATATTATATCAAAAATTGAATCCTAAGTATTAAATAATACAACCACCAAAAAGATTTTTACAAATTGTTTAGGTGCCATTGTTATATCACTTTAAACATAAATGAAATACTGAAGATAAATACCAATTAATCCGAAACGTAGCATCTTAGAGTCGTATTATTCCATATTGTTACTCTTTTTTAAAAAGTCTGTATGTTTATAGAATGTCCCATTTAAAATATTAAATTTGCTACCTGAGGAGGGAAACATAAACATTCTGTAGAGAATAGTAGTAAATAGAATTTGAAATTTTAGTTGCACCGAGAAGTTTTTATACGCAACTTTCTTTGTGTGTCTTACAACCTTACAGGTTCTGAAATATAAGGTAGTACGTTATCTTACGCACTGGCGCATTTCTAGTATTTTGCTCAGGGAGGGGTCCGGCCCATATTTTTTGTTTTTCACTAAAATAAAAAAAAAGATCATCAGCTCCTAAATATGCCACTGATTTTACGTGGGACACTCTAATCACATGACCACAAGTTAAAAAAAAAAACAAAACTTTAAGACAAAATTAATATACTTACATAAAAATTAGACCCAATATATGGTATATGAGACTATCTTCTCTTGGTTTAAAATGTCTGCTTGCTTCACACAGGCTTCGTAATATGCAAGACCTACCATTATAGCCCATTCTGAAAATTAAGAAACGTTAATTCGTATTTTTACAGTGGCTAAAAATAATTGTTATTGAATAATATGAGTTGGCATAAAGTATAAAATATGTGACAGGAAACACAAGTGTTACATGTCTGGCATTTTTAAAATGAGAGTGGATTATTATGAAAACCTTGTTTCTTAAATTAAGATAGCTGCTAGGCGCTATTCTAAAGAAAAAAAACTAAATGGAAAGGGGATTCAAGTAGTACATATTTTGAAAGGTCTTTTTACCAATAATATAATATAAACAACTAAAAAGTATTTTATTCCTCACGCAATCGTTTATTGAAATGTTCTCATAAGCTTAGAGATTAGTATTGCAGTTTTTTAGTTACAAGGTGTTTAAAAAGGAAAAAAAAATAGAATTTTATTTAAACATTTCACGCTCATAAGAACATTTTAATTAAGGATCACACGAGGATTAAGATACTTTACCTTTTTATGTTTTTAGGAATTTTTATTTTTCATATTTTTTAGGTTCTGTCACATTTACGAATATTCGCCATTTTAAACTGGGTTAATAACTGGGCCAGCCAAGAAGGAGCATTTAGTATGTTACTAAAGTTTGCCAGTTTTAATTTCTTTATTTTGACTAGTTCAAACACAACAGCTAAAAGGAGCGACCTATTAAAGAGATGCACTGCATGGTGTATTCAATATTAGTAACAGGCTATAGATGTACGCATCTAGCTTTTTATTTTATGAACAAAGTTCTAAGTAACAATACTCTCTTATTTTAGAATAATTTATCAGACCCCTTGTATATTAATATATTACTAGTACTGTATTATATTTTGAGGAATTGATATGAAAAACCAGGTGAATCTGATGTCACAATAATGACATAGTCAGGTTATAATTTTATGAGTCAGTATGTGTCATTTTATTTTCAATTATATTACTAAAGCTCAAAAGCTCCTTTTACTGACAATATTCATTCGATAATTAAAATGTGTCAGTTATTTAAATACTCCAGCTATAAACTGATTAGATCTATATTTTCAGATAATGCAATTAGTTACAAAAATTGTGTATTAAACTTCATAGCCAGTGTCAGTTATTTACAAAAATTTTCGATAAAATTTTTTAATTTCCATTTCATTTTGATAAACATATTACATATACAGCAAAATCTGACTGTTTGTTTTAGCGTAACAGAGATTTAAAAAAAATTGAAATTTTAGTGTTTTAGGTGCAGTCGAATATGAAACAAAAATGAAAAAGTCATTCTGGACTTTAGCTACACCCTATATAAAGTTTATTTTTACTAATACATATATTAGCTTCTTGACAAAAATATTCTAAACCATAAAAAAAGTAAACATTTTGATGAATGAATGAAATGAAAAATGCAAAAAAAAACACCATGTATGTCAAAAAATATCCGCTAGATTAAGTTGTAGCCATTATTTGGATTATTGATTAGGAGGCAGAGAACTACAACATATCGAATTTTCAGAAAAAAAAACTAAAAGCCATTTCCCGTATGAAGTGTGCGGTATCCATTAAAATAAAATACATCTTTTGATTTCTGGGTAAAGCTAAATATTTTTAATGAAGCAGCGTACAATTTTTTTTATGTTTTTTACACTAAATTTTTTATCTGTTTGTAGGTTTTTTTAAAAAATCTATTATTTATTATTATTCACTTAAGTAATTTCTTAATGATTTATTTCTGGTTTTCAAGATTTTCCATTATTATTATTTCTTATCTTTTTGACATTTTTAAATTTAAATGCATTATCCTTTTTTAGTAATGAATACATTAGAGATTTGTATCAATTTTTATGAGTCTCTTCATTAAATAATCTCGTTTTTTTTTGTACTTAAAGTTTCTAGAATGGTATTTCTTTTTATAGCCATCAATTATAAAGGAGAGGAGATTGAAAATGTTAGATGCCTTTTTTATAATTTATATGGTTTTATGGATAAATTAAGAATTGCGATAAATTGATTCCCATATTATTATCTCATAATGTAAGTGATTTTTAATAACACACAAATCTCCACTTTTGAACCGACTTCAAAAAAGTAGGACGTTCTTAATTCGATGTATGCATGTACACCAATTACTTGATAGTTAAACTAATTCGAACGAATTTTTTAGAAAGTATTCAGGATAGTGCAGGGATCGTCTCATAGTAAGCATATTGCGAAAATAAAATTGGATCACTTCAATTTTTGTCTCTGCGATAGAGTTTCCGCGATAACTTTGAAATTCTTTAAGATATTGCAGTAAAATTTGGCACATCAAGTATAATTAACCAAAAATGTAATTTGTGTACATCCCATTAACATGGGGGGCAACCTATTTTCTTTTTAGGATGTTATTAGGACAGACATAATTGCATCTGACAAGTACCTTGTGAGTGTGGTCAAACTAACATTGGTGAAATGAAAAGACCCCTTAATGTAAGAATTGAAGAATATCGAAAACATATGGAGAAGGTGGAATCATCAAGATTGGGTATCGCTGAACATTCCTGGAGCAATGACCAGAGGCTAATATCGTTCATAAGAAACAACATTGGAAGAAAAGGAAATTTAAAGAAGCAGTATTCATCGAATATACATCGCTGATCTAAATGTTGAAAATCGGAATGATTTTTGCTATCAGTGATGATCCAAACTTCAGCAGCAGAAATCCTCTATTTTAGAGAAATTATTTGGCGTATGACCGCTAAACAATATCGAACATAAAACTAATAAGATACTATAATATATTGCCTTAAAATTTAATGCAAGCATTAATAAAAGTAATTTAGGCATAGGTCGACTCATCCCTTGTCAGGTACATCTCGTTATTGCTACTGACTAAGTGATTTTCAGTATTAATTAAATATAATAAGACCAAGAAAAAAAGACTTACATATATCACTAATTTACAATTAAAGATCTTTCTACAGCATCCATAATTGTTCGAATCAGAAAAATCCTGGATTTGGTTTTCATGTCTGGCAAATCCTAGATATCATAAAATGCTGGCCACGTTGAAACATTATTTTTCAGTTGTATAAATATAGTATGTTTTACTGCTTGGTCAAAAAGTCTTGCACGCATTAGATTTTTTTAAATATTTGTGTTTGTATCGTAAAATCATTTAATTCTCGTTCCATTATATCTTGGATATAAAATAACATTAAATTAACTTGATGTATACAAAATGTTTTAGTTCTCGGTTAGTCGGGAGTCAACATCAATATTTTAAAAATAATATTAGCTTACATTTACCCTGCATAACACTTTGATTTACTACTCTTGGGTTATGAGTTTCGCCACAGGTGGCTATATGCTGCTCCGTGGTAAATAGAGTATCAAGTCCGGCGAAGATTTCCGATGTTCTCTTGGTAATCACAAATGTCGGTTTTGCTTCTGTTGGTGACTCTGGTACTGTTTTGTGTATCCATTTTAGCGCTAGTTATACTCGTCTTTCAACTAGTTGACTGTACTGATGAAGACCTTAAGTCCGAAACACGTATCTATGGTTAGCCAAATTCCATTGCTTTAGTGGTCATCCCAGAGAATCCATATTCTACTATATACTAGTTCTTGCCGCGTTTTATATTTTCTACTTTTGATGAATATATATATATATATATATATATATATATATATATATATATATATATATATTAAATATTATTTTTCGTTTTCCAGTGTTTTTTTGCAGTTGGTTTTATTTTTTTATGCGAATTTTTATAGATAAGCATCCCTTTCACACAATCTCTGATATGTTTTCAATTTTTTTATAAGATTTTCTAAGAAAAGGAAAGTTTCTTAAAAACCATCTTATATTTGTGCAGTTACCCACCCTCAACCAAATGTTGTTGCCGATATTTTAAGATTAGTTCAAATAGTAACAAAAAAGGATTCTACATTGCTAAACAAAAACTGACTACTTACGAAGTTAGAATATTTTCCACCTTATTGTACAAATCTCTTCGATTTCTTCTTTTCTGGGCCGCTCCGTACTGATCAAGGAATGGTTTTGTATCATTGGGTAAGTCATATACTAAACCCCAATTAATCCCTTCAGTGAAAATAGTAGCACCATCCGTTATCCCCATTTGGGATGTTAAACAATAGACAGCCTGTAAAATAGGTTTTGCTTTAAAATAAAGCAATGCAAATAGTGACGTACGAGTATGAGCACAATTTAGTGGAAACCATTTTACTTACAATTACTGTATTAATTAACTGTGTAAATTAATTAAATAAATGGGCAATTTAAAATCGCAAAAATACACATTTCTGGGGCAAGTTGGTGAACAACAAACGGATTTTTTCATTGGTTCTATTAATTAATAAAGCATATGGGATTAAACTGTGTTAAAGTTTTTTTTCCAGACATTTGGCTTTCGACTGACCAAGGCATCTTCACGAAACTTTGGTCGGCTACATCAGACTAAACAATTTGTGTTTTTTTATGACGTATTTCCTTAATTCGCAATTCTTCCCATAAATAAGGCGTTATAGATACTCATTCTGTTTAAAAAAGTAACTCGATTTTCAAAGTATTCGTGCTATTTGGCTAGTATAAAAGGAAGAACACTACTTATCGGCGACTCTGTTGAGTGATGGTGGGAATTGACATTGTCCTTAAGGTACCTTACCTGCCCTTGAACATATCTTTACTAAAGCTAATTGAAATTTCTCTTACATTAACTTACTTCATTCATCAAAAGACATTTTATAAGCAAGCCTCGGAAGTGACTATAGGATTTATTCTAAAAGCAAATAAATTCATGGAGGATTTCGAGGATAATTCTTTAGCATTCATTCTACTAAAGCAGGAAAATCTTCCAACTATCTTCTAAACCACCTAAAGCATTCAGACTAAAATATTATATTCATACTTAACTTTCAAATAAATGGAATGGTTTCGTTTGTAGACGTACTTCTTCTAAGAAAGAAAAATGGTGTATTAGGGCATACTAAGCATGTCAATTATACAACACACTACCTAGTGAATTTTACAACTACTCTTTAATTAATTATAAAAAGAAATGAAGGCCTTATCTATATTCAAAATGTTGGCCCACCCCTACTCGATAAGATTCCTAGCTCCGTCTTCAGGATTATGTTTTTGGCGATATTATTAATATTAAATGTTCTTCTTGTCCGCATTAAATAATTTAGACACTGAATAGTATATAAAATAAGACATATTGTTTGTTATGTGTGGTATATAGGTATATTTTTAATGTTTTGTTGTTATTATTTTTACTTCTAGTTGTATACTTATTTATTGTTCAGGGTTATGTTGAGAAAAGTCTTTTTATGGAATATACTTCGCCTCTCAAATGTAATAGTTTAAATAAAGTCGTTTATTATTATTATTATTATTACTTAAATGTTCTATTTTTTTAATTTCTGGTTAATAATCTTTAGCATCGAAAATAGAGAAACTAACTGAAGCTCTGTTAGGGAATGTCTGTTACTGAGAATATTATGCGGACCGAACATTAGTATAATTATAAGGTATAATAATCCACCACAACGACTGTTCTTTGATTCTCTAGATAACTGTATGAACACTAGCTAGTGAAGAAAACTTTTCCACTGGACATATACTATAAATTCCATACCGCGAAGATGTCTAGCGCAAAACGTCGGACGGTATTTCCAAGTTGACTGATTTAATCACGAGAACCATGACCTTTTATTTTCTTAATTGTAATACATTTCTGATATTTGGCCCTGCTTAAAATATGGGAGTTTAACTGGCTTTGTGTATTTAAGTTAGCCGGTAGAGGTCGTCAAAATTTAATGTTTATTATAATTTGAAGGTAAAATTAATGAAAACATTCACCATTTACAAGAAATTCTGATGATGTGTTTATAAATTATTTTATTTACTCCAGGTATTTTGAAATTGCTTTTACTTTTGTTTGAGTTCGGTTGTAATTACGGATAATTTTAATGCTAGAAAACTATAAATTTAAATTAAACACAACTGTGTGTATTTAGTAATTAAAAGAAGATGCGATGTGTCCAAACCAACGTAAAACTTGTGTGTTTATGTTTTTAATATAACTATATATGGCATATTACAAAATATACTGTTGGTCCAAGCATCTTTCGGATTAAGTGGTGTAAAAAAGATTTCAACTTGCTTTCTTCGTTTGTGTGATCGTCGGCATCATGGATGTCTTCTGTGCCGCCATCTTGTTTCGTGTATTCTCCTATGTGCTGGTCAGAGATGGTCCAATTGCTGTGAACCTTCATTTAAAGCTAAGACTCTGGGTATCTTGAATACCAGGACATTTTATCGCTGAGTTCTATTGTCGCGGGCTACTCTCTGATCAATCTGTCTCCAGTTCTATGATTCGCGATTAAGAAACCATTTTCTTCATCTAATTGTGTAATGCTTGCTTGATTTTTTCCATTTCTCTACCTGTGAGCGCCTGTTATGCTTTCGCGAGCATAAGAGGGCTAACAAACAGTTTATATTCTTCTCCCGAGAGGTCTTTCCACAGATAGTACAGTACCCTTGGTTCGTGCTCAGTTCCTGGTGTTTCCTTGGTGTGAGAAAGTTTGTTGCTACTCCATAAATATTTGGCCTTTTGATTCCCGATTTTTCGGTGAATTTCAATCTTCCTCCGATGTGTGGCGTCACTTTTTCATTTGATATTGATAAAGTTCATATTGTTTTTTTTTATTGATAAACCCCCATAATAAACTTCAGGGTCCGCTGCTACATTAACATACTATTCATAGCCCAAAATTCTCCTTAAAAGAAAAGGTCAAAATACTTCTATTACTTTTAGGGATTTTGAGTGATTCCTGGGTTATGTGAGAAAAGTGGAAAAATATTTTATTGAAACTTTGTGACATTTGTCGAAATAAGAAAACTTAGGTCCACCCAAAAAATGTTGTAATTGGCCGTTTTGTCTAGTAATATAAATCTAATCTACCTATCTAGTCGAATCTACTAATAATATAAATAAATCGTATTTTTGGATTACTTATAAATAAGCTTTGTTTAAAAGTTGCTTTGTAAAATCTTGGTCTGTCTATTGCTTCTCCACTTTCCCCGTAATTGGAAAAGTTCGTGGCAAGAAATGATTTTATTAAGTCTAACTTAATAGTTTAGGAAAGTAACATGTTGGCGCCCTTTAGTCTTCAGAACTAAAATGAAATTATTGATTCTAGTTAGCTTTTTGTTGAAAATAAACTTCTTAACTTTTGAGACTTATATTTTTCTAATGATCAACTTATTTAATTATTAAACGATATTCAGAATTTAAGTTTTGTGTGAAAACCACAAAGCCTTTACTTATTAAGGCATATTTAAGTTTTATATACAGAGTGAAAGATTAGCCTTTGTTTTGTAAACTTTTTTCGAGTAAACTGTGGAGATTACAATGCAACCTTTCAAAGATGTTTAATATAACCTAATAACATGTTTTCCTGGCAATTCCGTATATAAACTGCTGGACCTTCGAAGTCTACCAAAGAAATTTTTACTGGAAATTCAAAATGAAATATTTTCAATGCGGATGAAGATTTTGTGTTGCGGTTTTCGGCTTTTGTTTGATCAATATCCATGGTATGTTGCCTCAGGACACCATAAGAACCGTCTTATACAGGGGGTTATATAAGACCCTGTCATTTTTTTAAACGTTTGTTCGACCAGAATTCTTACTATGTAAGATTTCTTTTTCTCTTTTTACAACCAAAATAATCTAGAGCTAGGTACGAATACGGGATTTTCTCGAATAATTGATTTTTTAAAATAATCTGTTGAACAAAGCCCACTGGTGGTAATCAAAGGTATGTCTATCAGATTTTGAACAAGGTTGGCATCCTTAAATTTTCCAACATGAATAGTGTATACAGGGTCCACCAAAAACTAAGAGCTGGACGTTAAATAGTGATTTGTTGGGTTTGGTTTTTTTTATCAATCTTGAATTCGATATTGCTTCTAACGCCAGTTTTAGTAATAATGGACATTTTTACCGAAACAGTTTTTTTACATTTGAAATTTCCTCTAGTTCTTTCAGATATTGTTTTTAATTTAAAACAGATTTTTTAATAAAAAAAGAAAATTGTCTCTTATCATTGATATAATTCTTTTTTTCCCAATAGAATACAGTTTCACATGTTATTTTTGTTTATACAGACTTACTTAAACTGTTTGTCTATCATTTCGAATTAACTGAGAATCTGTCTCAATAATACAGTGGGTAACAGAGGTCTGGAATACTACCTACCTTGCGGAGCAGAAATTCAACATTGTTAAAGTTTAGAATCGTAGAGTTTTTGGTGCAACCTGTATACGACCTTCATGATGGAATACTTAAGGGTGCCAACCCTGTTTATATTTTGATAGACAATACTGAATCTGATTGCCATATGTGAGTTTTGTTCAGCAGACCATTTTAAAAAAAAATCAATTTTTCTAAAAAACCATGTAGGTCTGAAAGGAAGAAAATATTTCAAAACCGCTGGAAATTGTTTTTTTTTGTACCTAGGTCTAGATTATTTTGGTTGCACAAAGAGAAAAAGAAATCCTCCACAGTAAGAGCTCTGGTCGAATAAACTTTTCAAAAAATTACAGGGTCTTATATAACACCCTGTATAAGATGGTTGCGATTGAGTCCTGAGGCTGTCCTTATCGGGCAGCATACCTAGTTATTGGTCAAAGAAAGGCCAAAAACCGTAGCTCAGAATTGTCATCCGTATCAAAAATATTTCATTTCGAATTTCCAGCAAAAATTTCCTTGGTGAACTTCGAAGTTCCAGCATTGTATTTACGTCCAGTTAATATTTGTTTGCCAACAGACTAAGGCAAAACTAGAATTTAAAAAATGGGTTTCATTACTTTTAGACCATAGAAACTCAACGTATTACAAAATAACTATCGCTTTGTTGATTTTTACTATGTGATCTTTAAAACAAAAAAAAAACAAAATGAATATCACAGAGGCAATAAAATGTAACTAATAATTTGTAAAAAATTCCACAGTTTACTCAGAAAAAAGATTGAGAAAAAGAAATTGAAATGAAAAACGAAAACAAAATGTTGTTGTTTCCTTTAAAAGATAAATATACCTTCGTCAAATAGACTATGATAAAGTATTAATAGATTTTTGTCGTTTTTACATAAAACTTAAATTGTGAAAATCGTATGATAATTTACTTATCTACCTAAAGTCAAAGTTGGACTAAAAAATCACGATCCATTTCAGAAATTAAGAACTACATTCTGGCGATAATTTGACAACTGAAAAAATGCTTCATGCTTATTATTAAATGCAGCTACAAAGAATATAAGAATAGTATATTTAATTTACACACAATAAAACATTTTTTTCGCTACTTACAGAAAATGATGCTCCTTCTGGAAAAGCTACATAGCGCTTTTTCCTCAACACATTCTTTCTATCGCGCTTACACTCCACCCCGTGTATAATACACACAGATATAGCAAAATATAAAATACTGTTTCTAATATGCATGGTAACACAGCTTTCAAGAGAAGCAGTTTTTAACTTAATGTATACAGCTAAAATCCATTACAAATATTTTTCTTTGACCTGATTTATGTAGGACAAAAAGTGTAAGAATAGCGATAAGTGATAGGTACTAAAAGGTGAAAGTGGAACATATTTACAGGGTGCTGTAATTAGAGTTACAAATATTATATTTTTTAAATACTAAAAATATTCAGGTACATACATTTTCAAAAATTACAAAAGACAAATTAATCTGAAGATAGATCTGTCGTTAAGTAATTCTTGTTTATTTTACACCGATGCTCTAATTAGATAGTACAATATAGATTCAGTGAACCGTTATTCCTTCTTGATTCTTTTACCCGTTGCATTTTATATAGTGTTTTTTGTACGTTATAATTTTGCTAATTGAGTGAATAAGAATAAAAATATATTGAAATTAAAGATGCACATAAGAAGTTTTGCATTTAATATGCTATTACTAAAGTGCTCACTGGCTGCTCTATTAAACGATGCTAACAAAGTTGGTGTTGTGAAAAGCAGGCATAAGCGATACGTTGCATTTCCCGAAGGTTCTACTTTTATAGTAAGTATTTATATCACCTTAAGATGGTTTATAATTTTTCTCTCGTTCTTACTTAATTCTTTAATTGCAATCTCATTTTAGGCAACATTGTGTTTAACACTGAACATCTTGGGTAGGACAGAAAATATATTTTTGGAAGGTATTAACTGGGGCATATCATATGATTTGCCAAATGCAACAACTGTGAAAGAAGTTTTTGGCAAAAACAAGTTTGCTCATAAAAGGAGGCAGAGAAGGGATCTGTATAATAGAGTGGAAACCGTACTGGAAAAGTAAATATTACATATATACAGTGTATCTAAAATACATATTCGGCCATTAAGAAGTTAGCTATAATATTTAAAAGAAAAGTTACAGTTAAAAAATACAGATTTCTAAGGGTTTACCTTATAATTTTTATAAACTTGCAAACTTGCCAAACTCTAAGATTTCTCTACACTATATTACAAACATGAAATAATTAACTAAAGTACAATTTCAAAAGTGTTAAGAAACAAATTGAATTTATTTCAGATAATCGCCTGCTATTTGTTAATAACTTTTAAACATACACCTAAGATATTAATATTTGACTTGTAAGAATATTTTGAGACGACTCATTCATTAAGAATAAATTTAATAAAAATCTCAAACTTAAGATAAGCGTAGGAAAAAGGTTTACGAAATTAAAACAAATGACATTTTTTTAGTAAAATCATTACATACATTAGAAAATATAGAAGAATAATTTTTCCTTCTATTATCTATAAAGAACCAAACCAGATATTCTAGAGAATACCATTTGAAACAAAAATATAACATCTAATCTAATTGAAAACTAGTTTTTAAAGCAATATCAATAAATTTCAACATTTTATCTTTTAAGGGTTGAATATGCATAAATATAACATTGCATCAATTTAAGCAAAACTAAAGCAATGTTTTTAAAACCAAACATTAATAAAACTGATGTAAGCTCCAAAAAAATGGTTAAAAATAAATATCCTACTTAAGTTATATGTAAAGAATGTCAAAGGATATATTTACAAAATATTTAGGGATTTGAAAAAACAATCAAACGTTTTTCGGTACATATTTTAGGCTGTTCTTAACCCCTTATTAAAACTTTTGTTTTAGCCGGTATTAAAAATCACATTATATACGTATTTGAAAAAACGGAAATAATTTTATTAACGGACACATTTACACATTCTAAGGGGATAATTAAATCTCCCAAAAATGACGATTAGCAGTTTAAACTGATAAAATGACAGCCCTGACAGCATTTTGGATTTTCTTCAGTAACTTTATTTCTTTTCACCTAGATATTATATTTCTATCTGAAGAAAATTTTACCATGTTATGTGAAAACGACGTTCTATATATTTGTAAAAAGCTTTTCTATTATAAATTTCAACAAAATGTTTATAATAATATAAAATATACCATCACATTCACTGCTTCGTATTGTATGAGGTATGAGGTTTTAATAGAAATTTATAACAGCAGTTCAAAACTTAATTAAATTTAAACAGTACTACTGATTAAAATTAACAAAAAGTAACGTACCGGCTGAATATCTCAGAAGAAGTCAACATCTTTGGACATAAAATATAAAATAAAAAATATAGTAACCTTTAGAGCCACGCTATTCGACAATGTATAATGGGTGATACATTTAGTAGTGGAATTATTTTTTAATGGAATATCCATTTATATTTTTAAATATCTTTTAACTTTTCAATGTGTATCATTTATTACAATTAATTTTACAATGTGTATCATTTACTTTTAAATTATTGACATCCAAATATGGCTATTATTGCTTGTGAAATGGTTTAACTTACTTAGGTTAAAAAGGTTTGCAGTTCTTGAATTTAAAAGAGATATTACGTGACATATACTTCTGGTTAAACAAAATGTTGTCAGGTGAAAGATCTTTTAAAACTAGTAAAAAGTAGTGCCAAATATTTTACTTGTATATTTTTCTGTAAGTTAAACCGTTTAAATTCAACATGGCGTGAAAAAAGCAAAACCAACAAATTTCAGATGTTATTAATTTAAAAAAAAAATGTACGATTATGTTATGTTATATAAAAAGTGTCAGAAATCCATTGTGAAATCGATATATTCAAAAATATACAAGACAAATAAACCGACCACTCTGTACATTATCAAATACCACCATACGATATCTCTAAGGGTATTCTGTATTTTTTACCTAACGTTATCGCGTCATGCGATATTCAGCGTTAAGTTAGTTTATGAATTTTTTTTAATTCGGAGAGTCAAATGAAATTAAATCTAGAATGTATTCCTTTGTATTTAGCATCGCACTGTTTCCTGATATATTTTCAATTGCTGACGACACCGAATAAATTAACAAAGTACAAATATATGATATTTATAAAAATTACCTCATCCTAACTATGCTTTCTTGCAGTGGCCGCTCGTGGATTTAAGAACGGGTGAAGCGCAGCTTAGGTAGGTGCACAGCCCCGCAGGATGTGCCACGCCCAAAATGGCTATTGTTTTAACCTTTTTATAATTTATATCTATGGTTTAAATATATTTTTTTGTTCTTAAAAAACAGTTATGTACCTATATCTTAATTTCTTCGATTCGATCGATGCAAAACTGCTTCCGCCTTCGATGATCCGAACGCACTAATTTACATTAATTCTATAACCAGCGAACAAGAGCCTGCAGCCTGCAGCAGCAGTTTCACCATCTCTATTTGGCTTACGGATATTCACTATTGCGTTGCCATAGCAACTGCCGTAAACAAATCTAAGCGCGAATGATTGTGATGCCTCAACGGGTCGCTCTCATGAAAAGGTGTTCAGCGCGCTACGTTTTTAAGTCCTTATTATTTTTTGAGTATATAACGCACTAGTGTTGATAGAAAATAATGGTATAATTAAGTAAATAATGTGAATTTATATAAAACAACTACATTTTTATAATAAAAATGTAGGTTATAAAATCTAATATTTTAGTAAATTGATTGGCGGGCCGCCACTGCTTTCCTGCCCACTTGACACTCGTATTCACTAAAAAGGTTTAAATTTAGACCAGGTCAAACTTGACAGTTATAGATTTAAGGTGACATTTTTAACAATTGACCAAATCATTTTTCTAAGTGCCACAATTACAAAATGACAGTGACATGAGCGAAACATAACTGGCGAACTAACAGCCGGTTGCACAAAAGTTAATTGCTGTTTAGAATATTTAACGGAGTTTTCGGATTTGACAATCTGCTTATAGAAATCTAGGAACTCGCTGTAAATTTGACATTCTAAACTCTAACTGAGTTGTCTGCAACCGGCCGCTAAAGTTTTAAGTACCATGGCAACTAGACCTGATCTAACTCTTAAATCTTTTTAGTGAATACGGGGGTAAATGTTTTACTTCGAAAATATTTTTATTCTAATTTAATTAATTTACGTTTCATAGGCTCTCATAGCGTCTACAAAATATACTAATAAGATTTTAAATTTTCAAAAGTGTGGTCACACTTCAAAGATATATTTATTAACTCGAATACATTATTTTACGTATAAAATCTAGAGAAAAACAGTCTCGCGTATCAAAATTTTGATGTAAATGTAGGCTTGAAGTCATGAAAAATTCAGTTTTTCAGCAAAAATAGTACATTATTAAGGTGCAATAAGAAGTACATTATGAAGACGTTATATAAACCACTTCATTAAGAAGTCAAAATTCGTCGCCTAAAAGATGTCATCGGTCTGTAACATCATTTTGACGCCACAAAGACTCGGAAAGTCATCTATGATCAAAAGTGATCAGCTTACTGCTGGTAGGGGCAGTTTTTTATCACAAAGGACCTAAAAAGCTTACCTATCAATAATAGATAAACTTTTTGGTCATTATTTTTTTTGGCGTCTTCATTTCACTTTTGGAAGCGTTACTAATTTAATTTATTTTTAACTTAATGTAAAGATAAATACACTTCAGGTACAAATTATTTTTGTAGAATGGGCTTTGGAGGAAAAGCTTGTATATATAGAGCTATATGTGAATCATCCAGAAAATTAAATAGAAATAACACATCTTTAGCCCAAGATATCTTGAGACAATTTTTCACGTAAGTTTTAAACCTATATTTATATAGCAAAATGTTACTTAAATATAAACACATTTTAATCTAAACAGTAAAACTTAATTTATTTATTAAGAAAATGGTTCCTCATCTTCTATATCTAAACATTATTAATATTAAAAACATTTTATAGGTATCCTGTAGAGAGGCTATCATACCTTGAACCAGATGACCATAGAAAATATCACTGGGCCACGAGATATAGTTCAGAGAACACACATTTGGACTGTTGGGATTTGTTTCCAGATTGTACTATTTCCGTTATAGATTTGGCTCTGGGAACATATTCTGGGCCGTGAATTAACAAACTGAATAGACCAATTGATTTTTAATATTAAAGTAAATATGGGTGCCTCCGATTAAGTCGGCACCATTGCTAACTTCCTTATTATTGGAGATATGAGGTCGGTTAAATTATCAAACTAGTAGCATTTTTTCTGCTGATTAAGATAGTGAAATCAGAAAAACAATTGAACATCGCGTCTTCGAGTTATTCCAAAAAATGTATATTTTTTCAATGGAACACCCTGTATATTTTTCGACATAACGTTAGCAAATCGTCCTAAGAATAAAAAAGTTCATATGCACTAATCGCCTAAACCTTTTGTGGCAATTCATGAAATTCCAAATCTCTTAAAGATTTAATCTCTGCAACATCATCTTGTTCTTACATCACACAAACTGATGCCTTTAAAATTGGGGCATTATTCTCCTTATTTCAATTTTCAGTTCTTCCAAATTTGCATATTTCTTCTTATAAACTTCATTTTTGTAACCCCAAAAATAGAAATCAAGAGGAGTTATGTCTGGGGATCGTGTAGCCAAATTGACGCCGTCCAAATATTCTTCTAACGCCCCAGAAATTATCAGGTCAACATAACGCCCCAGAAATTATCAGGTCAACTTCCTGTCAAAGTACCCTCATAAAATACAGGTCCAAGTATTTCGCTTCCTCTCATACCACACCAAACATTGACACTAAATTGATGCTGAGGATTTCTGGGATCAGTGAGAAATAAATTTTCTTGCGACCAATAATGGACGTTTTTGCGATTGAACATACTTTTGTTGGAAAAATTGGATTCATCGCTCCAAATAATGTTCTTCAAAATGTCATTATTTCTTTCATAAACATGATGCAACCAATGGCAAAACGCAAGTCTTCTTTCATTATCACCAGGCAACAATGTTTGAATTGGCCGGTACTTATACGGAATAAACTTGTGCTTCTTTAAGATCCGCCATATTGTCACTAAACTAACACCGTAATCTCTTGCTAAATCCCTTGTTGAGTATTCTTTGTGTGCTTCAAAATAGGCTAATATGGTAATTTCAACGTCTTCGCTTATTATAAAAGGTTTTCTCTTCCTTGTCTTTTTAAAAACCTCCTCGTTACTTCTAAATTTTCTATAGAGAACTAAAAAATACCTCCTGTCCGGTAAATTACGAGTAGGGAATCTTCGGCGGTATTCTTGTATTGCCATAGTACTATTTTTCCTACACATAAGGTATGTTTCTAACATATCACATTTTTCAATATGCGTGAACAACATTTTAAAACAAGCTTTAGCAACTAAAACTGTAAATATATTATTTTTCTGCTACAACAAAACGCCCCTCATCTACAAACTGTCATTTATATCGCCAAGCCACCTAATCAATTGTTTTTATTTTTAATTTCATGGCCAACTTGACTGTTAGTAAAATATCGTTATAACTTTGTTATTATTAGGTTTAGGCAGATAGTGCATATGAACTTTTTTATTCTTAGGACGATTTGCTAACGTTATGTCGAAAAATATACAGGGTGTTCCATTGAAAAAATATACATTTTTTGGAATAACTCGAAGACGCGATGTTCAATTGTTTTTCTGATTTCACTATCTTAATCAGCAGAAAAAATGCTACTAGTTTGCTAATTTAACCGACCTCATATCTCCAATAATAAGGAAGTTAGCAATGGTGCCGACTTAATCGGAGGCACCCTGTATTGTGATCAAGTTGACCAGTTAAATTTAAAATATTTATTTGTATCGTATATACAATTATGTATGTTTCCTTGTGATCTCTTATGTATTAAAAAACACGCATTGTTAAAAATAATCTGCTAAATAAGATTTTAGTATTTTCGGAGTAAATACGTTTTCGAATTTTATTTTAATTATTTACCAAATTTTATTTTCAGCCATCATATTTCAAAGTTATATTTAGAGACGAACAAAAAACAAAAATGTGAAAGGTTTTATACCTACTCTAAACCCAATTTAGCATAATTTAATAATAGAAATACCTAATAAAATAATAAATAAACATTTCGGTACACCAAACGTCTCTATTCTGTACGTAAAAGAAACCTCGAAAAATATTGGACATATAATTAACAACTATATTAACCATACCACTTAAACACTTTAAACAGTGTTGACTAAAACAAGTTCCGATAATATCAATGACAGATTTAAGTCTAACAAACCCCTTATGAGTTTGGGGAATCCTGCATTGTGGAAACTAAGATACCCGTTGATATAGGTTTTTCGCTCGTAGCGTACCCATGGCTAAGATTTACTTACAATTAAAAATGCACAAAAGATGTAACTACACATTTGCAAAATTTTTATAAGTCTCAGATTTAAAAAAATACGTATATTTTAAATACATTTTTGTTATACGCTTTAAATTAATTACTGTACTGGTTCTGTGATATACAGGTTGTTTTTAAATTTCAAGACAGGTAAAAAAGGTAACTTTTTAATTGGGTTAATTGAATTTATTAAAAGATAAGACAAAATCGCCGCTATCATTAGCACAAGCGTTGCGACGCCGGGAAAAAACAAAACAATTGCGGAAATCTTAACATTCTTTTTTAATGTTTATTTTGGAACAAAATAATTCTCATACCATAATAGACGACATCTTTACTAATGTTCCCATACTTCAAACAAAAACTATGGATATCACCTTCTCCGACCAGAAAGCCCAATTTTTTTATATTCATTCTAGCAAATGTGACAGTCCTCAACTTATATTACATAGAAAAAGATGATTTTCTCCAGAAAACATTGCCTATTTTAAGTATTTACTGTTTTAAGTTTACAGTTATTTTGATATGTCTTTCCCACATCGATCTAAACCAAAAAGAGCACTCCATAATACAACCCATGGATTACTCGTGCTTTACTCGAAGAAGGTAATAAATTGAGAAATCTATATCAACAGTGCGAAATTAGTAATAACCCTATCCTGTTACAAACTTATAAAAATAGACTTAAAACGTACAAAAATAATATTACTCTAACAAAAAAATATTGGAACTCAAAAAAATTAAAATTAAGTAATAACATAACTAGATGTGCTTGGAAGATTATAAATTTGCATAAAAAGTTTAAACCTAAGTGAAAGAACTTTACTACAAAACTAGTTCTGGATGACGTGGACGTGACTGGTGACAATGCAATAGCTAATACGTTTAATACTTTTTTTATTGAATCCGTAGACCTCTTATTGATAATGATGAAGTTAATGTAAATGGTAACATACCTTCTTATATCAATTCCAATACAATTCCAAAACAATACATCATGTGGAGTTGGTGTACAAATGTGCGTTAGAAATACTAACATCACTTGCACATCTCATTTATCTCTCATTTGAACAAGGTTACTTTCCTGAAGAGTGGCTGTGGTTGTACCTATACAGAAAAATAACGACACAACTTATGTCAGTTTTTTTCAATTTCGAGAAAGCTTTTCGGAAAAGACTAATTGCATTTTTGTCATCGTTTAAAATCTCATCATGTAGACAATTTGGCTTTACAATTGAACGCCCCCCACATGTTAATGCGGTACTATCATTCTATTTAAAATTATACTTAATAATTTTAACAACAAAATAAAATCTATGAGAATTGTTTATAACTCTACGAAAGCATTTAATACTATTAATCACCAATTATTACTTAATGAGCTTGAGCGTTTCATGGAGTAAGAGGGTTGGCCTTTAAATGGAGAAAATCTTATTTATCAAACAGAACCCTGGCCGTCAAGCTGAGTTGTAATAATGGTGTGACGGTCTCTAATTGTGCTAACATCCCAAAGGGTGTACCATAAGGCAGAGTTTTAGGGCTTATTCTATTTTTATTCTTTATAAATGCCATGCCATTTTTGTAAATAACAGTTACGTAACCCTATTCTCGATCGATACTACTGTAATAGTTGGTGCAAATGATTATGATTTGTTTTACCTAGCTAGTCAATGTGTGCATGATGTTTCCCTATAATGCGACAGAAATGGCCTATGTTTCAATGAGACCAAGACTAACACTATGATTTTTACGCCTATTAGAGTAATTCTGGATAGATCTTTGCCGATTAGAGATAACTTATTAACAACAACAAACAACTGGAGGCAATACATTTTTTTGGGTTATTACTATTGACCAACACCTTTATTGGAAAGACCACGTGGAATATGTCTGTAACAAACGTGAATCATATAACTTTGCAATACTACATTTAAGAGATTTAATTGATTTAAACACCATCAGAGAATTCTATTATGCTGCAGTCCAGTCAATCATGTCATATGGACTACTTTTGTGGGGTAACTCTAGTATGGTGATTAAAAAAAAGGAAGAAATTATGACATTAAATTTCGATCATATAAACATAAGAATTTCTATCGTATTACATTACATTTATTATGAATAAACAAGCGAACACAAATTAGAAAAAGACAAAAAAACAATAAACAAGATTTTTTTCTCGACTCACCAAAAATCTTCTTTTTTGCTTTTTTTGTGATTTTCAATCATCTGCGTATTCACATCTCTAGTATTCAAAATTCTAATATAAACTAAATACCATATTAGCTAAACATCCGTTTTATTAATTAGATGAATTTTTTAACTTTTACTTAAATTATCCTATTTATTATATTGTGACATTATTGTAACTACTATTTAACTATATTTTCACTACTATTTCTTTTTATAGGAAAATTTCAGTAAATACAACTATGTCTAAGGAAATAAACGATTTTAATTTGATTTGATTTGTAAATACATAATAAATTTAAAATGTATAGCCTGAACTATTCTATATTCTTCTATAAAATATAAATATTCCTACATACTGTCTTAGCTTTTTAATATCAATCTAAAATTGCCTATTTTTGTATTAACCTAAATCATCTAGTGGCAAACTAGTAGCCTAGTCACCAGAGACAGTTTTGGGGGTTATCACAAGAATAATATAATTGTGGACTTTTTTTTTCAGTAATAGTACCTCTCGAGGGGCTGTTTAGGAATGTGCAGAGTGCTCATACGTAGACCTCCTGGTTCACAAAAAACGATAAACAAAGAAAAGCCAACATCTTCCAGATTATCGCAGGCAGAGCAAGATTGTTTAATCAAGAAATGTTGGGCAGTTTATACGTCAGATGTGAGGTAGCTTTTGAAAAAAATGTAGTAGGCCCTGGAAATAAACGTCATAAAAGCTGTAGGTTAGGTTACTTATTTTATGCAAAATAAATTTTACTTTGTAAGAAAAAGAATTATAAGATTCATTTGGGTATTCAGAATCCAGAACAATATGTCTTGTGCGGTTACTGGTTGCTTCAGCTACAATAAAACGAAGGACAATGTAATATAATACAGAGGTTTCATGCTTGCCACAAATATGACAAAATTAACTTAAATAATGGTAAATATTTGCTTAAACATATCTAAATCAAATGATTTTTAGCGGTTATTATTTGGTAGGTAGGTAGGTAATTCTTAAGTTGACATGATTTTCACTTTTAAAAAATGTTTTCGATACCTAGTTAAATACTTACGTACTGAGTATAGGTTTCTTAAAGTGTCAGGGATTCCCAACCTCAGATCGTGACACAAATTAGAAATGTGATGTGTAACAAAAAAAAAATTGCTGTATGCAATCTTTGGTTGATATTTTGTAAAAGTAAAATACATTTTTCATACCTATTTTTATTTATTTTTAACATTTATTTTAATGAGTTAATTGCCATAATTCCTATAAAACTAGTAAAAATAACACTTTAAATAATAAATTTAGGTTTGTCTAATAAAAAATGTTTTAGTCTTAAATCTAAAGGGTTAGGATAACTAATCATAATAAGATATCCTTAATCCTAATCCTAATCCCTAATACCTTTCAAGCTAAAGTAGAAGGTAATTTAATTCCTATCGTGAAAGAAGCCAAAAACGTTATTTTGGACAGCTCATTGACATTCTTGCCCCATATTCAAAATAAAATTAAAGCATGTTATTTACGTTTACAAAGTAGCTAGATCTATGCCTCAAAAAACAAATTATTTTCTTTGTAACAGCTTAATATTATCCCTTTTTGACTACTGCTCTTTACGGGGATTCTTTGACTCTAAGCCTACAGCAACGAATTCAAAAAGTTCAAAACTCTTGTATGAGATTTGCTTATGGCATTCAATATAGAGAGCACTTAACCCCACACCTAAATAACCATAATATTTTTAATACGAAAAATCGTAGAAAACACCATATGTACTCGTTTGTCTATAGAATTATAAAAACAGGTCAACCAGCTTATTTAAAAAAACTCTTCGTTCCTTTACTACATCAACATAACACCCATAGCCAAATATTTAAAATACCTCCGCATTGAACCACTAACTTCCAAAAATCATTCTCTTATATAGATGTCAGGATATGGAACGCTTTAAGTCACGAAGTTAAAACATATCCACCTAAAAAAATTTCGAAATACACAAAAACATTATTATTACGAAACCAACAATTTGCAACATAACACATTTTTGTCATCCTCTGTCATGGTTTCTATCGGGGTTTCTATCTATATTCTCAGATGTGCTGATTTCTGCTTTTTACAGCTTCAATGTAAGCAAAGATTACTATTTTTCCGTCTCGCACTTTACTTGCTGTTAGTTTGCCTGTAACACACGCCCGCCGGCCGTGCCGCTTCCCGCTTGTCCCGTTTCACCGCCGCACAGTGAATCGTTTAATACAAGCTAGCGGGACAAAATTGTTTTTACATATTTTTTACCTAATTTCGGTTTCATGTATTTTTTTTAGGTGGTATATTTGTGTTTGGCATACAGGGTGTTGCGTATGCCAGCCGGGCCGGGTGTATCTAGCATATTATACACCTTTTATCGTTTGTTTTGATCAACAATGGATTTTCTGAAATATGTTTAACTGAAGTTGGGGTAATATGAATTTGCATCAAATACTAAATGGCTTTGTAAAGTTAACAAAAAAAACAAAAGGCTATGACAGCTATTAATCCAAACGCAACGTTTTATCGCATTTATGACACACTGGAAAAAATGTTAGGAATTTCAGTGTTTTTTTTTAAGCAAGATCGAAAATAAAAGTCTTTAGTTGCAAAAATATTTTTTTATGTAACTATTTTTTAAACCTTTTAACATCATAACAGCATAACAGATATTAACAAAAATAATAAATCATAACAAAAGCAATAAACCCAAAATAATCAAGAACTAGTTTAACTATTATCAGTTGTCATATCACGAGTCCATAAGCAGAGTGCCGATAATTCCTTAAAAATATTCATCAATTCCTAAAGAACATAATACAAAATTCTCATTTTATAACCGAAATCTAATTTAAAAAAAAATACAAAAAAATTCAATACAAATCGTTTCTGTAACCCTTGCTACAGTTTTTCCAAAGTAATTAATCCGAGTCTTCATAGCTAGAAGAATCCTCAACATTATATATATTTAAATCAACTTCTTTCAAAGTACGTGAAGTACTTGGTGCAATAGTATTATTTGTGGGTATACTGGCCTGAGATAATAATGAAAGCACTCG
The DNA here is from genome assembly GCA_030620095.1 of Kuschelorhynchus macadamiae. Classification (NCBI taxonomy): domain Eukaryota; kingdom Metazoa; phylum Arthropoda; class Insecta; order Coleoptera; family Curculionidae; genus Kuschelorhynchus; species Kuschelorhynchus macadamiae. Next base: position 1,426,142 of record JAUTXW010000338.1, read on the forward strand.
TTCGGGAAAAGCATCTTTCTTTTTTTTAGGTTGCTCTCTGAGTGCATTTATGAGTGGATCTGACGTTATCAAGAGCATATTAAGTAAGTCTCTATTCGTGTTATATCTCAAGTTTTTTCTCGTGTGATGTTCACGAAACCTGCGACAGTCCTTGTTTCGCGCTTCTTGCGCCTCCTCTGAAAGTTGTCCTATAGGCACAATATGATATTTAATAATGGCAGCTCCATGATTAAGAATTTTGTGGACTGTCGCAGGCATATTATACCACGAATAGAGACTCAAATATAGCTCTCTAGTTTCTGTTGCAAATTCTTCAAACTTTTCCGTGTTTACTTTGAACCCTGAAGAAATAGCTCTTAAAATGGTGTCGAACTTCTGTAGAAGAACCGCGTCTAGCCCAGTAATGGCAGCACTTAATTCACTCTCATGAAAAAAGCGCCGAGCAGTATTGCCATCATTACTGCTGCCAAATCCTGGCTTTGGTTTATCAACAATTAACCCCATTTGGATTTTAAATTGCTTTTGAATTTCTTTTTTACGTATCTCATATAAAGAAGAGTTTAAACGCCATTTCTTATGTTCCAACTTATATGAGATATGCAAAAAGCATTCAAAGCAGCGAATCCAAGCATGCAATGTTGATAAACCAAAGCCATAGTTTTCAATAACGGGAGGTCTGGTCACGGTAATGTTATTCATTTCTGTTGAAGTGCAGCCGCAAATAAAGCATCTTTGTGACGATGCGTTTTCTGAAAGAATATTACATATTTTTCCATCCACCATAGTCAATAAAAGTTTATGTTGGATGGAAAAAATTCTACCTGTGCTAGAAGTTACTTCTGTAAATAAATTGTTGTTAATTTGCTGCTTAATTTTTTCGGTCTCTTCTAGCACAAATTGTGTAGTTTCTTTCGAAAATGCAAATTTGATAGGACGACAAAGCCTTGTTGAACTAGGACTGGGGTTTTGCCACACTAAAAATGTATTGTCCTCATGGCTATGTAGGATGATGGGAACCAAACAAAACACAAACAAATATTCGTCAGAAATATGCTGTTGACTAAATTTTTGCTTATAATTACTGTGACCAGAGCTTCCGTCACCACCCCATTTGGACACAAGAGTAAACACGGAAAGGTTTGACTGCAACAGAACTTCTTCATGAGCACGCACTAAGCGTTCCGTTGTTATGTCAAGAATTGCTTTCACACTTATCTCAGCTGTAGTTTCTGTTATGAAAATATGCTCTTCGGATGGATAACAGTCCTTTTTTGCCTTCTGGAGGCTGTAATATGAAGGGAAAACTTCATTACCAGTCCGAAGAGCATATTTTCTGGTTTGTTTGTATGAATGTGAAGTTGATTTAGAATCTATATAATAGGCTAAGGCTTCCTCACTTGACAAAGGTCTGGACTCCCGCACACTGTTATTCTTCAGGTTTTCCTTTATTCTGGAAACTGTAGAAGGGCTACCAGAAGCAATTGTCCTGATTATATTTGCCGCATCCCGCTTCCCCGATTTTCTAACTACCACTTCTGCGGCAGTTGTTAGCTCCAAAACGGTTCGATTTTCAACCAAATCTTGAACTCTTCGCAGCTTCGTTCTAGAATAGACAAAAAAACGATACTGTTAATTTCATCGACATGGAAAAAAATATTCAGCTCACTTTTTTCAAGCGTTAGCCAGAGTGTCCAATTTTTGCCGGCCAACTTGACTCAGACTGGGGCCAGCCAAAAAAAATTTTTCTTGGGGAATTCCAGAAAATGATAACTGAAAAGCATTTTCGTTGAGCCAACTTTCATTTTCTCCAATGAACTGAGACTTATTGCGAAAACTTTTCTTCCATTTTCTTTCAAATACTTTGGATGTCTTCGATATTTCTTTCAAAAGGATGTTTTCTTGCTCACTAGTTAAAGAGCGACCTAAAGTGTCTTTGAAATGAGTGCAGAGTTGACGGTTGCGGCCTGCTTGTTTGGAAAATTTCTGCCAAAGTTCAAAAAATTCTCGGCGCGACACGGTCAGCAGGGTATCTAAAAAATAATAATTTCATGACTAACGCAAAAAAGCGCTCAACCGGAATGGTTTTATTTGGTAGAAAAAACCATACTGATTGATTTAAAAATAGTCTCCATAGCGGCATTTTGCGGCATACTTAGTAGATAGTCCAACGAAGTTTAAGAAAAATTTCTTTTATGTCATATTTTGACAACTTCGGTGATTTCATGCAATATTTGGTACAAATGTTGAAAATATATATATACAAAATACTTTAAATAGAGTACCTACCTTCAGTTAACAAATCCATGTCACGGTTTTTATTTTTTTTTCTTTTTACAATAAAAATACCCACTTTAAATTAGCACAATATTGCATAAAAATGCAGACGCAATTATTTTATCTGTTATCAGTTGACACTTTGAACTTCGGCGTCTATGATACGGTTGACATTCCAAAACCGGAATTTCTGGTTTTTAGCTCTACTCACCTTTCTTAATAAGCGTTAATTAATAAAAAAAGCGTGTCTTGACATGAATTTTGTCCCGCTAGCTTGTATTAGGCGATTCACAGTGCGCCGTCTCTGTCCTCTAGTCTAAGCATTTCTCCAATATTACTATTTAGTATTTAATACTATATTGGATTGGATAGTTTTTAGTTTTAGGGCTGCACCACACTTGTACATGGTTAATCTGCGTGCAAGATGTTATCAGTTGCCATAATCGCGATGTAGTACTTATTGGTGAGATGAACGAAATATCCTTTGTCATTACTTTCAGAAAGAGCATGTAGTTTGTTTTCCTAATAAAAGTATTTTGAATTTGAATTAATCACTAAAATACAACACAGATACACCGTAGCAGTGGATTTACAAACAGCATCTACTCTTCGACTTTGTATCTATAACATCTTTATTGCTAAAAGTTGGAAACTTTAATACAGCAGAAGTAAACAAGCTTTGGAGCGACTATATATTACTAGCCAATTCTTACTCATTTTCTTTACCTATAATAGATTTAACATGTGGCTTACAAACTTCCTAGAATGATATACATAGATGGAGGCCTTGAAGTAGGCTACAAATAGTAGAAACAAGAAACTGATACTGATAAATTCCTATATTCTCAGATACATAACTAAAAACAAAAACATTTTCTTAATCTTAATTAATTAAATGCGTACCATGCACTGTTTATGTAAATTGAATAACACAGTTTTAGTTAATACCACGTAACAACACAATTGGCAGAAAGCATAATATTGATATGAATTTTCCAATGCCAATAATTTAATTGAGTTTTAATATATTGTTCCAAGCATATATCAAAAAATTTTCACATTAGGTATATCTTCTTTAAACATAAGTAGGTCTGTGTAGTCAGTGCTAAAATTTCATCAAGTTCTTCTATGCAGTAGCTGAACACTCCCTACTTTAAAAAATACAAATTCACACAGAAGACAAGTAGGACATTTAAATTAAATATACTTATTATGATAATTGGAGGTTTTTTGTTTTATTTATTTCTGCCTAGAAGTTTCTTCTGAATGAGGCATAGGCTCGGGGGTAGGTAACTGTTAAATATTTTCAGTTTTATTATCTTTCTTTTGGTAATTGCCAACATGACATGTATGTTGATCATTATGCGCAGTGCATTCATTAGTCAGCATTCTTATGTATAAGCTAAAATAAAAATATCTAGTTAGGTACATATAAAAACTATTTAAACATACATAAGTATGCTTAAATAAGATTATAATCTACAAAATAGCAAAAAATGTGTTTTATTTACTAACAATTGTGTTATGTAAGGCTTTAGGGGTCTGGTTTCAGTATTTGTCAAAGTAATTACTCAAGTACTTATGAACAGTAAGTAACATTTCAGCTACACGTAGGATATTTGACTTACTATACCATTTGAAACCAAACATATGTTTTGAAATTCTTGAGTTTAAAATATATAGCTTGAACTAGTTCAAATAAAAATATTTCTACATACTGTCTTGAGTTCTTTTACATCAGTTTAATGACTATTTGTATATTTACATACATTATTTAGTTTTTTAAGAAGTTTTTGAAACAACAGTTTGGTATGCTAATACTAACGAACTACATATTTTTCTTATTATATATGTAGCACTAGAAAACTAAATAATACATACCTGCGCTTATATATAAGTTTATTCCAATAAACAACTTAACGATCTGCAACGATCATACGTCGAAAATTCGACGAAAACATACAAATACGTATGAAAAAAATCGGAGAAATATATTTAACCTTTACCTGTCAAATTAACGTTTGCTTATAACCACAAAAACAAAACTGATAAACAAGGTCTAGGATGATTTTATAATTAATACCTTTTTAAGCGATAGACGTATTTCCGTCTCTGTTTTCACCGAAATCATAAAAGAAGCTAGAATTATGACCGATATATGAATTCCGTGAACAAAATTTAGCAAAAGAGCACTGTAATCTTTTGAGGCCTTTACGCAATAAAAACATGGCTAACCTGTCATTTTAATCGGCCCTGGATACGCCTCTTTTCGCCGTTTTCTTCCTACCAAGCCTGCGCGTAGGTATACCTTTATTTTCTCCGACCATGGGTATAGTAAGGCACACCATTAATTATTGATATAGCGTCCCATCAAAATATAATTGTAAAGTTAAAGTTCATAAGTAATAATAAAAATAAAATACATACTATACGCTCCTTATGCCGAAATATTTTTGTATTTACGTATTTTTTATGCTGCGGTATATTCAAGAAGTTTCTCTAAATTTCTTTAAGTTAGTTAAGAAGTTTGTTTCTAACTTTTAGCAATAAAGATGCTTTCTGATCTTCTATCATCCTTCTGTAAAACCCGGAGAATTTCAATTTTAAATTCTCAGCATAGCTAAAACACTTTGCTACAAATAGGCCAAAAAGAAAAAAAGTTCCCTTGGTCCCTCGGTAACTGCTGATGTAAGACATAATTTGTAATGAAAGTAACCCATATCGCAGATTACAGTTTTTTAAGGAAATGTTACATTTCATTTAAACATCCTAGATATATGGCTCAGTCAATAAACATAATTTTCGTTAATGAAGTGATCAAAATCTCAATTGGTTTCGAGAAGATCATACACGACAGTTTTAACTACTATTGAAGACCACAGCAATGTAGTATTGAATACGGCAGTATTACCCCTCAGACAGTACGTTCATAATAAACTTTCTGATGCTGAATGTTTAGCAGTTGTTTAATGGTCAGCATGGTTCCCACACTTTGCTCCAGTTGATTTTGTTTTAAGTAATAGGTTGCCTAATAATTACATTCATTAACTTAAGGTACATAAGGTAAAGATTACCATTTTTGTTTTTCCAATTGGATTGGACTCGACGAGGTCGCATAATAACATGCTTATAAATGAAAAGACAATATACTTACTACTAAAAAATGTATTAATCGTTATCGAAATTAGCAAATAAATGTGTAAATAGATCCAGAAATGTAAATTTGCAATCAGGAAAAAGATGTTTGCACATTCCCCTCGTTTTCTTACCCATTTGATGAGCAGCCAGGTATTCATTGTCGGAATGATCCCGAACCTTTTCGTTCGTACTTGTAGGTCTAAAAATTGTAATCAAAATTAGAAATATTGTAAACAGTTTCCGCTTCGATTTAAATAAGGATATTTAAACTGGGAAAATCATTTAAAATACCCTATAATTGAAACAAACTTCGATCTAGTTTAAAATTTAATTTTTTTACACAATTTTTACTAGGAACTGTAGCTTAGAGAAAGAAAATTAAATGTAATCCCTTATTTTCTAAAAGTAGTCTGGTTCACGGCTTAAGATAAACATGAACGATATTCTTGGATAGAATCTATAAGAATATTTTTCTTCTAGACCTTTGACAATTTTAATGAAATTATTTGTGTTTCTCACCAAATTTCGATGATTCCTCCACTTGTTAGAGTGTCGTAAAATGACACCACGTAATTGTCATTTTTTTACTTTCAAAAACCAATAAGAAAAATAATTTACATTTTTGTGTTTACTTCCCTCGTAAATTACCAGAAAACATATTTTCCCCTTTCCGTCGATCCAGCTTTTCGCAGCATTGCGGAATTACGTACCCAATTAACAAAAAGCACAAAATCGGTAAGATATTTCCGATATAGATACTTCCTTTAATTAGGAATAATAAAGTATACCCGATTTAGTTCGGGACACTAATTTAGTAAATATAAATTGCGTTTTCTTTCATTTCTGTAGTCTAAAACTCATGAGGGAGTTTCCAATTAGTTTCCTTTACATATTATTCTGTGATGACTGTGACATTGAATCTGATAAATTTGAAACTACCAAAGAGAAGCCCATTTCATGGCCATATAAAATACCGAGTGTTCTATTAAAAATATAAACTGTCTTTTAAACGCGTTTTTTTATTTTAATATTTAATCTATAATGGATTTTTATTTTGTTGACAGTTAGGGAAATGCGCCCACGTTATAGTGATACCAAAAGGTTGCGCTTGAATTGGGGCGGTATCAATATTAAAACCGTAATACCCGAACCCTGAGGCAAATGTCATGTCGTTCGACTTTGAAAGTCGATTAGGGAAATATGGTTAATAATAAAATATAATAAAAGTTAATGAGAGCATCTATGTGGCTTGAAAGCTTTAATTAAAAAAAACTTATCCAAACTGGTCAAGGGGCAACTACTGGCGAAACCGGAGAAGAAAATCGCCTTGTGTTTTAACTATATAGAATATATAAATTGTAATATACAGGGGCAGCTAATGAAAACGAAAAACGCTTGATTTTTCATACATCTCCCAATTTTTAAAAAATCGCTCGGACCCGTCGATTTTGTTCTCTGGAGAGAATTTTTTTGCATATCTTTTCGATCTCCACGTTTCAGTCGCCTAGCCATGGTGACACTTACCCCTGAAATTTTTAATCGGAAGAGGGTTCAAGTGATGCCTCATTTTAAAGGTAAAAAAAAATCTATAACGTTAATCTTTTGAATTTAATTTTGGGTAAATCTAACTTACTTTTTACTTTATTAAGGGCCAAATTATGAATAGGCTGGTAACTTTACCAAGCAGTGTGGATAGTGTAGAGGAGCTCTATCTTGTTAAAATGTCAATTTAGTCAGTTCAAGTGTCATTTTGTTTCAAAATTTCTGCTAGAGCTGAATCGATCACATTTTGTAAAAGTTGTAAATACATTTCTGTTAGATTCCCTGTTAGAAAAAGAACCAAAAACATGATAGCCATAAATTCTATAAGTGTGAAATAAGTGTGGATTTTCGTCGGTACACTACCGATAGTTAACAATCCCATTCAGAAGAAACGAACATTCAACACCAAAAAACATTGTGAAAATTTGGATTATTAATTATTTGGTCACACATAGCCAGTGGCGGATTAAGCACTTAGAAGGCCACAGGTACACCCTCCGCAGAAGAATAAACTATTTTGTACCAAAATAAACACCCAAATGACAGCGATAAATGTACCTACTACGAGATACTAAGAAAATGAACTATAACTAATAATGTAAGCTTTTTATCGGATTTAAAGCGTTATTTATAGATATATCTTTATAAAAGAATTAATGAATCACATGCCCAAAATAAATTCAATTATCATCAAAACTGTAAACAAGGGCATCGAGAAATATTTTAGGCTTCATATCTACAGTGAAAAATTCATCTGCAATATTTAATTCGTTTTTTGAAATAACTTAAATGCAATTGTACAATGTAGGATAGGAAATCCACTTCTAATTGGGGTTGAAAGTAAGACTTTTAGAAAGTAAAAAAAAGGCAAAACAAAAACAAGCATTTTTTTGAAAATTACTAAACGAGATTTGAAAAGAATGAGAAGCGTTATAAAGAGAATTTTATTACATGTAAAAAATGAAAGATTACAATTTATATAATGTTTAAATTATTATCAAATAACTATATGCTATATGCATCAATCATTATTATTTTCATCTTCTTTTTTTAATCTAGAATAAAACAAATTATATCATCTTTCACTCGTCAAAGTCCTTTACAGACTTTTAAAACAAGCTTAAAACATAATGCTTCCAATTTATTCCCCTATGTCCTTTGATTGTATAACTAAAAATATTGAAGTCAATTGGATGTTGTTTTTGAGTCAGGCCATGAACAGATAAACTGACTGTCATCAGTATTTAGGAATAAAAAAAGGTTCTTATTTTCACATATGAATCATTCGTCAATATGTGTTGACTAAGAAAAACACATCACAAATCTGTACCTTCCTTACTTTGCTTTAACGTAAAGATCTCGGGAAACCCCTGGAATAATGAAAAATTTATAAGAAATATATGCCCGTTTTAATTATTATACCTTTCCTTAATATATTAAGAGGCGATAGGGTCCAGCCCTCCCCACTAAATACGCTACTGACTGACGGAAATGGGACAACACGTTTTTCGGTATCTCTGGACACTAAAACATAAAGTATCCGTAAAGGATACTATAATTTTTTTAAATTACAACACTTTCCTCATACGAGAAAATTAATAATATTGCCAAAATATTAAGTTTAAAAATATCAGATGTATCAGTTTGACTATATTGAGAATAGGTCAGGTTAAAGGTATTTAGCTCAAGTATTAGCAACATCAGGCCTTAAAATAGCACAACATACAAGCAACATACACCTTACTGAGAAAAGTAAAAAAAGAGACTCCTGTGTTCAGCCGTTTAACGAATCAGCGTCTGATATTTTATGCATACTATATGCATATTTGTATTGCTTTGTATAACTTACGTAAAAATCGTGTGAAACACCTCTTCAAAAAATCCGTGATACTTATCCATGGGTATTTCAGCAGCTTCACAGATTGCTCTCAGGACACACGCTCTGCCTCCATGTCCGCGTCTGCAAATTGACAATAGTTAATGCATTTCGGAATTCAGCCAGTTTTGGCAGCAACTAAAATTTAGGATCAAAGTATGTGAATTTCTGAAACATGTAAAATTGAGATGTGCGTTGAGTACTAGAAAGTTTGTTTAATATAGGAGATTATTAGATATCTGCTTCACATAATATAAGAATAATACACTATACATACATTTCAGAGTCCTTTTCTAGAGCATGATAGACATCCCATCTTGTAATAGGCAAGCTTCGAGTTAATTCGGTAATATTTGGATGAGTATATTCGGAGGCATTTTTGGGCATAGCATATATTCCTCTCATGAAATATCCTAATGTTGCAGCGGGACTAGTGTACCCTTCAATTGGTATTCCAAAGCCTAAAATAAACTATCTCTCATTTACGCTAGGAAGACAATTTGTTGGTAGTCTCCTAAATAACAAACGTTTTCGAGAATATTACCAACAGTTCTCTATATTTAAAAAATGACGAATTTTTGATAGAATTTGAGAAAGAATGCAAATACATTAACATACCAAAATTTAATTTTTCATCACTTTATAATATTAGAAAATGAGGGCATTTTTATACGTTTTGTAAGCTATGTTTAAAATTATCAATCCTTTAAATATGATTCTTTATATAATTTAGAGTTGCTTGTACATATAAATTTTCAATTTTTTGTAGAGATTCTTGATGACGACTACTATATCAGGGCCGTAGCCAGAATCATAACTATCATATAATATATGCGTATTTAATTACAATTTGTAAGCTATAAGAAAATTTTTCACTGATAATCCTGTTTACATACACCATAAATTAATATATAATATCTGCTGACAAGCTATACATTTTTTAAATCACCTCAAATATAAGGATATTTATGGTTTAAAATCTATTGTTCTATATTACTAGAGTAGGACCTTAAAATTGCAAGTAACTTGTAGATTGTAGTAACATATTAATATTAGAGTCACAACTTAAACACCTTAAAAAGCATATTTAGTAAAACAAAAATATCTAAATCAAAACTAACTCAAGATAAATACCTTGAAAAATACTTAACACCACTTAGTAACATCAGTGGCATATATAACGGGGGGGATTGGGGGTTAAACCCCACCCCCAACCCCCAAAGCTACATTTATTTAAGATAAAATGATAGAAATAGTGTAAAGTAAGGATCTTTTTTTTGGGAATTGGAGAGTAACTGAGTACTGCTTGGCTTAGTGCATATGTCGATGAGTTATGCCCCTCCACTTTTTAAATCCGACATTGTTATTATTTAGAGTATCTTGTTTCTTGATAAACATTTAGGGATAGTGCCGGTGCCGTGGTGGTAGATATAGGGACAATCACGACACTTTCTTGTCTTCAAATCTGTCGAATTTTAAGCATATTTTCCTAATATATTTTGTATTATTTCTTCGATTTCTCTGATTGATTCTTTTCAACGAGGATTATATCGGGTCCATTTGACGAAATTGGCTTGTCTGCTAGCATTGATAGATTCGAGCACTCTCATATTGCAGAATATTCTCGGGGATGTACTGATAGCAGGGGCTATTGATAATAGTGAGTTTAGAAAGTTATGCTAATTGAAGATGGAAGATTTTAGCAAGTTATTATTATTATAATTATTATTATTTTCTTTCATTTTTCTCGTTGATGCTATGGTCTATTGCAGGTTTTGCAAGATTTTCTGTCTGACGAGGTTTAGATGAATTTCCTGACTATATTGCATGTGTTTAAAATCACGTTTTAATGTTCGCGAATAAGGATTTTAGCACTACTGCTCTCGTAGACATAATAATTGGAAAGATCACCACAGGCTCTTGATGCATGCCAGATCTGGCGAATTTCATGTACCAGATAAGTATATTTGGCTATTTTAGTGCCCATAGTTTCTTGCACGTTATGGGTGTTAGGGACAGCTATGTCAATCAGTGTCATTTTTCATTGAATTTTGTCACCACAAATAATGTCAGGTCTTCTAGCTGGTATAGCTTTATCAGTAATTACTCTCCTGTCCCAGTACAATCTGTGATTTTCCAGAACTGTCTCAGTTACCATTGCGTAATTAAATGGCTAGAGATCACAGTGGTTATTAACGTAGATTTTGCTACCGTAGAAAATTAAGAAATGTATTGTAAAAACGTGTGAAACGATTTCGACAATACAATAACTATAAAAATCAAAATGATTTCACCGCTTTAACATTCAAAAGGTTTATAATTACTCACAGAACTTGACAAGTAGTAAAATCCCCCCCCATTAAGTTGGGGATGTAGCTTTTAACTATTTTTTTATTATTTACACATGTACATAATTTCGTGTGGAAATAAATTAAAAATGGACGCTGCACCATTTCTACTTGCTTTAATATTTTCCAAATCTCCTTGGAATCAATATTCATTGTACGTGTACGTAAAACCACAATAACTAAACGCCATCTGTACATATGCATAAAAAATGAGCTATAGAATTGTCAAAAATTAAAATGATTAGTAAAATTGGATCTCGTGCCTCTAAAAACCTCGAAAACCATATAAAACACAATATTTTTAGGTAACCCTCTTTTACCACTACACTTCCCCTATATACTTAACCTATTGACACAAGAAATTGTGTATGCTAAGAATAAAATTATTTAATATTTCCAAGAACCATTTAGATTTATAATAACCAAAATAGCCTTACAAGAAATTAGATCCCCCATCCTAGGCCCTACCTCAAGATATTCCCAAATTACTTTTTTGGTTAATTATACTTAAAACCAAATTTTAAGGCAATGTGTTAAAGCATTCCAAAAAGATCGTAAATACTTTTTCACAAAAAAAAAATTCCGCCATTCTTTTTCAATATATTTGCTATAAGACCGCCCCAGCACCACCCTAAATACTTCCTAAAAAATGAGTCCAAATAGGTCAAATCGTCAGGGAATAATCGGTGTACAAGGTGTCAAATTTTCGAAACTTTAGCGGGATATCTCTGTTATTTGCAAATATGCCAAGTTGCTGTTTTCGCAATACTGTGCTACTGCTACTTTTTCGTGAAACTTAAGATGCCGTAAACAAAAATTTCATAGCCCGTGCCGTTTCTGAGATACAGGATGAATTTGAAAATATTGCATTTTGGGATCCTCCTCGTATCCTGGTTGTCCTTTAACTTAGCGAAGAGGAAAAAACTAACTAATATACAATTCTTTACTCAGAATCCAGTGACGTAGTCAGATTTTTGCCGTGAACTACCACTTATGAGATATTAATCAATTTTATACTTTTTTAAATGAGACCCTATATATTTTTTGGCACTTCAATGGAACTTTTTCTAAGCTTTTCAAATATATGTAAGGGTTAGTCTTTATTTTTAATAATATTTCCGAAATTAAATGAAATATTCCTTTTTTTCAAGGTGGCCATGGTTTATGAAAAGAATATGAATCCTTTAATGGCTGTCAGTCAAAGAGCTTATCAAATTTTTGAGTGATTATCTAAAAGCTTTTTCAATGCAGCTTTAAATAAGAATATGACTTCTGATTTATGCTTTATTGCTGGAAATGGCTGAAAGAAGAACTTATGAGAAGTTTGAAAAGAATGACATGCTAGTTTGCTACATACAGTCGAACGAAAACGAATATGATTGTGCCGACCTTTATTTTAACCAGTAGGTACTATAAAATTATTATAAATATGACATATTTTTTATCCTTAGTAGTTTTTCATATTAACTTTAGATATCCCGAGAGAAGGCAGCCCTTCCCCGAAATATTTCCTAAAATTAAGAATAATTTAAGTAACTATCGAGCGTTCATTCGGCCAAGACCAAAATCCCAAAATAAGAAAAATTGCAAAAATGTTGAGATTAATGTTATAACCTGTATCGAGGCGACCCTTCAGTTTCGTGTAGAGCTATCGAAGCCGAAGTCGGAATGATCAAGTCTCGTTCAGCGTTTGCATCCTGGAGATGCCGAACGTGCTCTGAATTTTTGTAATTGGTTTGCAATGAAAATTAGACACAACGTAAATTTTGCATGATTGGTAATATAGTCTCAAGTGACGGTATCTTCAACAGACATAATACCAGATACTGGCATCAAGAGAAACACCACTTAATATTTGAGCGGGAACAACAGGGACGATTCGGTTTCAGTATTGCATGTTTTATTTTAGAAGGACCACTGATCTACGAAGGAGGTCTATCAGCAAATGGTTACTTGGAGATACTGCAGAATGTAATACCTGAATTGTAAGATGATGTTCCCCTTGCTCACTTAAGTAATATCTACTTCCAATAAGATGGCGCACCCGTCCATAATTCTCATATAATACGCCTGTTTTTGGAAAATTATTTTCTTCAAAAATGGATGGGAACATACGGACCTGTAAAATGACCACCGCGGCCGCCCGATCTTTCGATGCTCGACTTTTTGTTATGAGGGTACATAGAAGGAAAGGTATATAAAACTAGATATCGCAGCATGGAAGGATTGCTTGAAGCCATCAAAATCGCATTCCAAAGCTTACAAGGACGTTCAATAATACTTTTAAACGCCCTAATACGAATAACGAAAGTATGTGAATTATGTATTAGAAAAAATGGTAACCATTTTTAGCAATTCCTGTAGATATTATAATAAACAAATATGTATTTATTTAGATATATTATAGAGAGTTTATTTTAGATTTCAAATTATTAAATACTTGCTTGATACCTTTGTAGTTTTGTATTCAGTTTTTTTGTTGATTTGTAATGTAGTGAATAATTATTGTTTAATCTAAACTTCTTTAAATTTACAAAATAAATTTCATGTATAAGTAGGCGTCACTGCTCCATCCACAATATTGACCCTTGATAAAGTCTCAATAAAGTAGACGAAACGTTGGGAAGAATATCATTTTGGCTTCAATTTCAGTCCTGAATCCCACTATACTTCACACTTATAGAATATATAAAGGACGCTACAAGATTTAAATGTTAATGTTAAGCCTTAGGTTTTACTTAGTTTCAATAAAAGATCAAGTTTGGCAACCTGTTGAGTTCAAAATTAAACAAAATGGCGGTGCAAAGGACCAGGCACAAACCTTATGGAAAACTGACTACAATGAAATAGGCTGATTTTTCAACCGACTTACAGATCTCTGCGTTTTTGGGTCCCTGGATCCCGAAAAATATGTTTTCCCATTTCCGTCAGTTTGTCTGTGTCTACGCGGCATAGCTCAAAAACTACTTATTCGATTAATTTTAAACATGCATTATTTTACTTACTTCAGTATTCAGAATAAAACAAAATGAATGTATGTACATCAATTAGGTATTCCGCTATGGTTTGATCAATTTGTATTAATCTTTCAGGAAGTATTTAAGGTAGTCCCGGGGTGGTCCCAAAGCGAGCATATAAAAAATAAAACGGTAAACTGGTAGCATTTTGATTTTATTTTCAAAAGGGTTTCTGCTATATTTTTGAAATTATTTAATATTATCAAGAGATTGGGTATTAATTTTCATTAACCTGTAAAATAATTGGAAATCCGTTCAACTACTTCTCCTATTTTAAAGCTAGCAATTTTTAAATTTTTGTGTTATTAGATGTAGCTGCGTTGCCTTTAAAAACTTCTATATAATATGGATGAAGAATTTTCAGTGATAGCCAAAAATTAGGTAAATAAATATATTTATTAATTTTTATCAGCGAAACGTTGAAGCTGACCTCTACAATAAAACTTCATTAAATAAATCGAACTGATTTTTCTTATAAAAACAATAAATCTCAGTTATAAAATAAAATAAATACTAAATAGTAATAAATGGAATTTTAAACCATCTTGATAAATAAATTTAACAGTCGGCGTCATAAATCCGAGACGTCAAACCGTTAAATAAGCAAATATTGTTTTAAATATTAAGCTCTACGCCCATTATGCTTAATTCTACGAATTCTAAGGAAGGGATTAATATCAATAATAGTTAAGACTGTTCTTTTTAATTCCAATTTCCTCTTTTTATTTGTCAAAATGATCCAAACAACAACAAACAAACAAAGGTATGCTTTATTGCCGCAGGAAAATTGTTACAATTTTATGGACAAAGCGAAATTCACCTTAAAAGAAAATTCATATTTTTCGATAGATCAATGCAAATAAATAAATTGTAAATATACCAAGTAATGATAGCTATAAAATCATTACGAAAAAAGAAACATTCGTTTGGACATAACATTGCCGTAAAGCGGTTAATGAATCTAGGTGAACTTAACAATAAGGAAATAAACAATACATATGCGAAGTGAATAATTTCGATGACAATGAAATTAAAATTACGCGACCTTAAACTCTATTTTGTTATCGTTATACGAGCAAAATAAGCTAATAAGTTAAGCAAAAATTGTACTGAACTAATATAGTAATTAAAGTGTATTAAAAAAAAAGAAAATGTATAACTTTAATCTAATACGTAACAAAATAATTAATTTTAACGGACAGGTCATTCCCCTATAAAATAATTTTCACATTCTATGCTAGCAGCTGGGACATGACACCCAAAAATATTTAAGTAAACAAACAAATAAAAAACATTTTAATGAGACTTATTTATTATAAAAATCATTAACGCAGTAAAAAGGTCTTGCAATGAGGTACGCTTTGTTTTTTTTCGAAAGAGTGCAAACATAGGGATAGCTTTTAAATGTACTGGAAGATAATTGTAAAGTTTTATGGCGTTGTAAATAATTGATTTTTCTATTTCCGTGGAAGGAATGGGAAGGTATATGTCATGCCTGGAGTTTCTGGTAGGATATACTTGTTATGGCCTTTCCGGGAAAGTGTATATGTTTTCTCATCAAACAGACGGTGTGTAAAATAAATAATGCAGGTTGTCAAAAATCAAAGGTCATAAAGAGATTAAATTATTTTTTTTTAAATTTTGGTAAACATCCAATATGGCGCAACAAACTGCAGCGTCACAAAAGGTACAAAAAATCATTAGATCAAAAGAAAGTACTTATCGAATTGACTAAAATTTGCATAAAAGTACAGTGTGATATAGAGATAAACAGCTAGTAACATGTTTGTTTCAATCTATTATGGCGAAACATAATGCCGACCTAATGAAATGTTTAAAAATTCAGCAATAGACCGTTAAATTTTTAGGCAGAATCCTATATGGAAAAACAAAATGGCGGCGTAATACAATTTTTAAATATTCGGTAAAATTCCATTTCCTTGAATAAAACCTTTTTGTGGAGGAAAGTAATAAAGGAAAGTCGGATTTTTATGTAAACTTTTTTATTTATATGGGAACTGAAGACACAATGAGCACGTCAAAATCATACGAGGCCTTATTTAGAGAAATTTAGTAGTGTAAAAATAGACAAAATATTAGTTTTAAGCTAGTATACCAACAAAATTCAACTCGAATGATTTGTTTTGACTCTTTTGAGATAAGTAAAATATATTTTGGTGTCAACGGATAAGGCTAACTATAGGCCAAATGCTTCAGAAATTGAATTTTCGAAAAAAAAGTTTTTTCCATAGAAAATGTTTCTTGTTAAAAATATAATTTCACCTTCAGAAAACCTAATTTGTGCACCCTTAAGTCGGTTAAACTTATTTTATTTATCTGTTTAGTACAGGTTCAATTAGGGTAACTTTTCTGGATATCCCATTATTTAAAGTAACATTTGTGCTATCTCGACCGAAAGAAGATGTTAAATACAAGAGATACTTGATTACTTAAAATGCATTTTGCACGGATATTTTGATTTATACAAGATGTTCTAAAAATGCGGTTTAAAGTGCAACTTCAGTTTTTTTTTATAGAACATCAATAATATTTCGAATTAAAACTTGCTCCTAAACATTTTTAATTAAATATATCATTTACCAAAATTCAACTGTTTTCAAGATTTTTACATTTAAAAACTGAACATTTTACACATTGAGAGACTATAAAATTTTAACTGGCTTGACTTATAATAAAATGGATTGCAATTTTTTGCTTAGTTTAAAAAGTCTATCTTGAGGTACTAATTTTCCATCTTTTTTAAATAATATAACGTTTTGTTTGATGTATGTCAGCTTTTGGTTAGACCGAAAATAGATACCATAAGAAACATCGTAAATATCGGAAGAAATATGCAATTCCTTTTAGTTTAAGTCAAGCTGTTGACATTTGATAGTATCCCAAAACCTTAAAATTTTAATTTTAAAACACCAATTCACAAAAACAATTGCATTTTGGAATAGAATTGGTTTTATAAAATTTCGTAAAATCGAAATATTTGTAATATTTTTATTTTTTATACTTTACCTTAAAGTAAGTAGTAAGAAAAATTATGTAACAAATAAGTGTTGGAAGTTTAAAAAACACTCAACGTAAATTCTAAAATGATTAATAGCAATTTCTAGCTTTCAGTCTATGTTTCAAGTCAGAATCTTCAAATGAGTTCATGAATTGTCTCATAACTAACGATCATACTTTAAATAAAGATAATGTTTTAAATGCAGTATCATATAGTCCATATTTTTATCATTTTTTTCTAATCCAACAAGTATTCATAGCATTTAAAAGTTTAATTTTGTTGCTATCGAGGATCTCGTTATTTAAAACATATAATGTTCTCATTTTCTAATAATAATGATTGCTGTTTCACATAACGATGAGTTACACTGTGATCAAGGACGATTAAGGAAAGTGACCCAGGAGACACCATTACTTATTTGGTAAGAATCAGAAAGAGAATCAGTGACATTTTCAAGGAGGCTGCACAAAACGCTCAAAGAGCCACCCTCTATTACCCAAGTCCGAATATTCGACAATTCTAGTAGTCTAATGTAAATACCCAACTTATTCGAACATTCGACTATTAATAGAAACCCACGCTAAACTGTAGAGCTTGTCGGGATATAGAAACCGATTACTTTCATAAGTCATTTTCATACTTCTGTTCTTTCATCTCTTTACTCTAAACGGTCTCAGATAGCTGCGCGCTTATATTTGATCTAAGAAAAACTTGTGTTTTTTAATAGCTTTAAGAGGATATTGGTGTAACTCTAAAACGCGTTTCTTTTTCAACATCTTGTTTACTGACGAAGAGAAAAATCTCTTTAATAAATGTAAGTTGTTTTTGGATTATCGGAAAATCGGTATTTTTTTTCCTGATTCAAAAAGTTTCTTTTCTTGTTTATTGAAAAACTGTAGACTCTCCGAATACCTGTTGTAAAATTTAAATATATTTTATTTTAACCTTTTTTTCAAAAAATGTGACGATTTTTTAAAAACGCGTTTTTCACGGTCAACCTACATATTTTACATTTGAGTGAACGTCCGGCTCATTCACTAGACAAATAAGGTTTGTGTCGGTAACCCACATCAAACTGTTACACAGCAGATATCATGTGATCTATATGTAGCAGCAGGATCAAATTCTCTCCTATATCCTCTTAAAATGAAAAGTTTAGTAGCTTACATTTTATTGCTACGAACTCAGTTATCTGGTAGATTTATTAAAGCATTTGTTAGCATTAGGGCATTCTCTAAAAATATTACTTCATAAATTATCTGTAATATACGCTATTTGATATACGAAATAATTATTATACATTTTTGCTAAATTAAATTGGTATACCCTACAGAGAAAACAATGACTGCATGATTTGGCCAGTTTCAATGAAATTATTACTAACCTGTAACACTCCGAAAGGCCCATAAAGTAACAAAACAGTTCGCTTTTCTCTATTAAGTTTCTCGAGATTTTCTGAACTTGCACAGTAAGTTATAGAAAAGTATAAGACATAAAAACACATAATTTTCCCCAAAAAATTCATTTTTAAAATGATCTAGGTTAATATTAGGTTGGATACTGTACAATAAAAGCATCATTTGTAATTATCCTATAATGAGAATTGACAACATTCGTACGTTTATAAAACGGTACAAAAATAGACTGCTATCACCAGTGACAAGATTCTCGGAACGGAAAATATTTGACATAATCGTAAGAAAAGAAATTGTTGCTTATATAATATTTGCTTTTATTAACTATAAGCATGTTGTTACTTCCCTTATAAAAGGGAAGTATTGTAATCGTGAAAAAATCATACTCCGAGATTTTTTCAGATCTTTACGTTTCAGGGTCCCTAGATGACGAAAAACGTGTTTTTTTCGATTCCGTCGGTCTGTTTGTATGTCTGTCTGTCGGTCTGTCTGTTCGCGGCATGCAATTAAGGGTCATATGGGTAACCTTTTGGTAAAAATCCAATATGACAAATCAAAACGGCGGCCTAGTGAAATGTTAAAAAAAATTATTACTAAGAAAGTGCTTAACCAATTTTCCTCAGATTTTGCACAAAAATCAAGTATTTTGTGGGAATCAACTGGTAAAATTTTGGTATGAATCCAAGATGGCGGCTTAATAAAATATTTAAAAATTCAGCCTGAAAAAACTACTTTATGAACTGATTAGAAATTTTGTGCCATAACTAATTCTAGTATCGAGATGAACTAGTAAAAGTGTGGTAGTAATTCAAGATGGCGGAACAAAATGGCGGTTAAATAAAATGCTTGTAATCTGAAAAAATCACCGTCTCAAGTTTTACGTATCTTTGCGTTTTGACGTCTCTAGATTCCAAAAAATATGTTTTATCAAGTCCGTCGGTCTGTCTGATCAGATTCACTTCAAATTTTAGTGAAAAATTAAAGCTTATATGGAGCTGACCTGTAATATTTTGGTTGAAATCCAATATGCCGGAACAAGATGGCGGCATAGTGAAACGTTAAAAAATTATTACTAAAAAAACTAATCATCCAATTTATCTCAAATTTTGCACAAAAATCAAATATTACGTAGGAATAAACTTGTAATATTTTGGTACGAATCCAAGATGGCGGAACAAAATGGCGGTTTAATAAAATTTTTAAAAATTCAGCCAGAAAAAACTAGTTAAGGAACTGATTTCAAATTGTCTGCCATAACTAAGTATAGTATAGAGATGAACTAGTAAAACTGTGGTATTAATTCAAGATGGCGGAACAAAATAGTGGCCAAAGAGAATTTTTGTAATCTGAAAAAATTATCCTCTCAGGTTTTACATCGTTCTAGCGTCCATAGATGCCAAAAAATATGTTTTATAAATTCCGTAGGTCCGTTTGTCGGTTTGTCTGTCTGTCTGCCAATTCGCGTCATAACTTAAAAACTACTCATCAGATTGACTTCAAATTTTAGCCAAAATTTAAGGCTCATATAGGGTCGTCCTAGTAATATTTTGGTAAAAATCCAATATGCCGGAACAAGATGACGGCCTAGCGAAACGTTAAAAAATTATTACCAATAAAACGAATTATCCAATTTACCTCAAATTTTGCAAAAAAATAAATTGTTGCATAAGAAAGAACATTTTGGTATGAATATAAGATAGCAAAACAAAATGGCGGCCTAATATAATATTTAAAAAACTAGTCTGAAAAACTACTTCTTTAATTTCAAATTTTGTGCAAGCATTGAGTGTGATATAAAGATAAGTTGGTAAAGTTGTGTTACGAATTCAAGATAGCGGAACAAAATAGCAGCCAAATAACATGTCAAAAAAATTAACATAAAAAAATCTTCTTATTAGATTGATTGTAAATTTGAGTGGTGGTGCGAGTTTAACATGACGTAACGAAATTGCGATGTGTGTCAATCTAAAAACTACTTCTTGAATTAATTTTAAATTATGCCCAAAATCAAGTGTGGCATAGGTGGAAACTGGTAACGTATTGGTAGGGATCCAATATATTGGAACAAAATGGCGTCCAATAAAAATGTTTGATAAGACAGTATATATGTGTTCCTAAATAACTTTGTACTGAACTAAATTGGTTCACACTTCACTATTTCTAATAAAGGGAAATATTCATAATGAGGGAAGTTCTGGGTAAAGGAAATTTACCGATTTTTTTAAAAATATTTTTATTAAAAGTGTTAAAAAATTAAAAATTAAAAAATGAGATTAGACCGTGTCAAAATTGAATCACTTTTTGACGTTCAGTTTTCGATGGCATCTTCAGGGATCTTACTTTTATGAAATCGAAACTCTAAATGGGCTCGGAGAGATTTAGGTCCGCCTTCTACACCTGATTTGTGTTCATAGGACCGTGGTCCAACTTTCTACGTCTAACTAAGCGTAGCCCATATCGTCATTAAAATTATTAGGATACCTATAAATTTCAAAATACTCTCTAATTTTTCGTTTATAAAACCCAGAAACCGACGCAAGAAGTTTGGCTTGTTTTACATTTCTGTCATGTAGAGTGGAATACTAGTGTTCAGATACAACAGATTGTACAATTTCTTTCTTCCTCACAAATAGTACATGCTCCTTAAGCATAGAGGATATAGTTTCTCCAATATAGACATATTATCAACAAGAACAAGGAATTGCATAGGCTCCTTCTATTTGAAAAGGAACAATATCTACTGGCGATCCCAGTCCAATGTCCAATCTTTGTGTGGTTGCAATCTGTGATTCCGTGTATAAATTGAGAGTTGAGGGTTATTATATTTTCTAATTGACCGTCTGATATCTTCAGTGCAATACCCATTCCCTCTTAAAGTTGATTCAGTCTGTTTCTGATTTTAAAGAATTTTGGTCCAAATCGCGAGGGCTGTATAAACCAAATTATTAAGAACTGATTACTTTTCTGCCAGATAAGTGCATTTGTGTTTAGATATCTATTGGTCTGGGCTGATTTTCTTTATACAAAATGTTCTTTTTCTTATGTACAAGAACATTTAGAAAGTTTCTATAGTGAATATCATATTAGGATTTTGCTGATTTAGATGATCAAAAAACACAGGGAGATTTTCTGAACTATAAGGCCATATGATGAAGTGTCATCTATATATCTAAACCACGATTTTAATTTTAATGGAGATGACACTAAGGCTTCTTTTTTATAAGTTTCCATAAAGTTAGTGGCTGGCAGCGGATATCCAATGGCTGCTTTTGAGTTTTGTGAATAAAAAATTCCTTGAAAAACGAAATACCTTAATGTGAAACTTACTTCAATCAGATCTGAAAGTTGTTAAAACTGTTATGGTAAAATGGTGAAATATATCTGATATTACCGAAATTGAATCGTTAATAGGCACATTCGTATATAGCGAAACTGACTATGAGATCTTTTAGATCTATATAGATTATTTTAAAATTCTCTAGAAAATATATGGAGTTTCTAATATATGAATGGGTTTTTCCTGTAAAATCATTAAGTATATCGAAAATGTATTTACCAATTTTGTAAATCTTATCGCATTTCGGTCGCAGTGGCACATTAACTTTGTGTATTTTAGGTAGTCTGTAGAACCGAGGGATCCTGGATCTGCTTAGTCTTAACGTTTTATTCTTCTTTATGCTTCTTGGTTTAATGTTTAATTTAATAATTTAATGTAGTTTAGGCTTTTGGAGTGGAAGGATTGTTCTACTTCAGCAGCGGTTTTGGTGTGTTGGTTTTTCATTGGTTAAAACACCTTCGAACTGTTTTCGCTGCTTAATGTAATTGCTTGATGTATCGTTTCTACTTACACAATCGTAATGTCATCAATAGTTGTAAATATTTCTGTTCAAATACAAATTAATTTTGAAGAAATCATCAGTACCTTACGCCAGGTCGCCAAAAGTCCTCCTAATAGAGATTAGTTTACGTAAAACGGAAGCTTTCACGGTTTTGGTGAATTAAGAAATCATGGTTCTTTGGATTAGAACATGTCAAAATGCTTTCCGTAAATTCGCCTTCGATTGCACCAGAATCTTTACTTTACGAGATTGGAATGCTCAATGGGCTTATCGAATCGTGATCCGATGTAACGATCGCATTCCATCTGTGACCTAGACTGTAGCCCGTATCTCTATTTAAATTATCAGAATAATTCTAAATTTAATTAGATTCTCTAATTTTTCGTTTATAAAATCCCATGACCGACGCACGAACTTTGGCTCATTTTACATTTATGATATGTTAAGTGAATTGCTGGTGTTCAGATATAACAGAATGTATAATTTGTTTCTTTTTAATACATCGTTCATGTTCCTTAAGTTTAGTAAATATAAATCGTCAAGTTTTTTCAATATAAACATCACCAGAAAAATAAATTGCATTTAATCCTTCTGTTTGGAAAGGGGAAAGGAACCATTTAGCGATCGCAAATATTGCCCAATTTTTTTTTTGTATGCTGAAGATTGTACGTAAGTAACCTTGCAATCATGTCTATTATAGCGTGAATAAATAGAAGAACTACACTTCATATCGGCAACGCTATGGTCCAGAAATTCTTCTCGTGTTTCTTAATCATCTAAATTAGCAACATCCTAATATAAAATTCACAATGGAAATTGTGAAAAAGAAGTAAAAAAAATAATGTTTTTTTGGAACACTCTGTATATAGAAAACTAACACAACCGTCTGAGGCGGTAACATCTTATTTACACACAACTATCATAGCTGTCTTAAGAAGATGGTACTTTTTATGAATGAAAAAAGACTTCCTAAAAACTTTTCACAACAGTTCTTACTCTTCTGAACCTTAAAGTATATTGCATCTATATAAACGATGGCTTTTGGGGTTTCGGGATCATTATTATAGAGTTGGTTTGCAAATGCAGTTAAGTGATTTACCTCGAATTTTCTTCTATTCATATGTCCATTGCCAAGAAATGGGGTATGAAATTCAGCTTCAAAGAAAGCAATACAAATAGACCTTAATGGATTTTACATTAAAGACAAAATAAGTCCCGTTTAGATATTGTTCCTAAACTGTTCCCTGGTTTAAGGATATTAGAGCCTTCAGTTCATTTTCGGAAAAATTTTCCTCGACCTTCATTTTAAATGGAGAGTCATTTGACTTGTTCATGAGATAAGACATGAAGGTTGTGACATATATTTCTTTTTTAAAGAAAAATAATTACTCTTACTTCCAAAGTAAGGCTATTTGTAAAATCCTTGGTTTGACAAACAATATAATTGTTCTGTCGAAACAACACTTTCAAGACTATGGGGTCGGGATCTTCTTGAAATAAGCGAATTTCCTCGGCTATGCTTATATAGCAGCGAAGACAGATCTTAAAAAAATACCTTTTAGGTATACTCTGTGTAACGCAAACCTGTTTTTCAAATCACCAAAAAAAAATTCCAGCAATGGCAAACACTAGAAGAGATCTATTATTTACCAGATCTCAGAAAATAGCGCTTGACTTTGTATCTTTCCTGCAAGAATAAGGTGAAAAATCTGCGATCTATTTCCATGCATCAAAAAACCTCTATAACTCTAAATATGTCACGAATAGAGTTTGCTGAGAAGTAGATTTTTGCAGATTTCAATTTTTTTTTAATTTAAAGGGTGTTTCATTTTAAAGAAAATCGACCGCAGTGAAACATTCTGTACATGGTGAGCAATAAAAATGTTGTAGCTGTTAAATCATTTTAATTTACCAAATCGACCAGTTTTTATTAGAACTTTTAATTTATAATAATAACAGAGTTGCAGGGATGTTGTAATTATAAAAAACTACCCTGTTCATCCTATGAAGTGAAAAGTAAAGAAGTATTTGCCATACTTAATTTGACAAATCAAAATTTTTACCCACCTAGAGTTACCCGCCAACAGATATATTCCTCTGGAAATAACTTCTTTATAACGCAACTCTTTTAATTACGGCATTTTCTTGATAAACAGCACAGTGAGCCAACCTAATGGCCTCATAGCAAACGTATCTTGTTCGAAAAGCCATATTAATACCAATGGCGGCTCGTGGATTTAGGAACGAGTGAAGCGCAGCGTAGCTAGGTGCACAGCGCCGCAGACGAACATTTTTCGGGGTGTCACGCCCAAAATGACTATTTTTTTTACCTTTTTATGATGTTAATTATCCATAGCTTTGGAGCGTTTTTTAATACTTAGGGGAAATAATATGAATTTATAAGATTTTAAATATATTTTTTTTGTTCTTAAAAATTCTTCCGCCTCTAATGATCCGAACTCACTAATTTACAATATTTCTATAACAAGCGAACAAGAGCCTGCAGCCTGCAGCGCAGTATGCTGCCGCTTTCATCTCTATTTGGCTTACGGATATTCACCATTGGGTTGCCATAGCAACTGCGTAAACAAATCCAAGCGCGAAACTCGGCGTGCGGGGGGAGTCTGATGCGGAATTTGTTACTGCTGATTGTGATTCCTCAACGGGTCGCTCTTATGTTCAGGGCGCTACGTTTTTAAGCCATTATTATTTTTTGAGTATATAACGCACTAGTTTGGACAGAAAATAATGGTATAATTAAGTAAATATTGTGGATTTATATAGAACATACTACATTTTTATAATAGAAATGTAGACTATAAAATGCTTAATATTTTAAAAATATTTTTAAGTTAATTGACTGGAAAATGTAGGTGAAGCGGCGCTTCACCCGCGTCCCCTGGTGAGCCGCCACTGATTAATACACAAATACTTCTTTCAATGGCGCGTCGCTATTTAGAATTGACAATAACAATAACGTACTAGATCGAAATAACTATACCTCTATTTCCCGGCATTCTTTTTGCTGTTGCGTTGAGGAAAACTGCATGAATTATAAACATGTTATTTATTTATAATTATCATCATAGTATAAAAGTATGTTTTTCTATATGATCAGCATTCTGTGAAGAGCAGCGTTATATTTTTTAGGAAAAAACTCCCAGTTCACTATATTTCGATGCTCAAAAGATATTTAAAACCTGATAAGCGCAATGAATACTGAATTTTCTAAATTAGAATGTTTTTTCTTTCTTTAAGCTAAAATATAGTTTCATTTTTTAATAATCGGATGTATTTTACAGGGAGTATAATAAATTATAGTAAAAAGGTGATCAAATCATTGCAAATAGTACACATGGGCAACTTTATATTTTTTCTTTGCGTATAAGATTTTTATTTTTAAGTAAAATGTAAAGGTTTATATTCAGATATATTGTACAAGATGCATAATAATGAAAAAAGCGATTGAATAATCAGATATATTGTACAGGGTGTATAAAAAAATTGCAAAGAAGTTAATAAAATATCACAAGTCGATAGTATGCGGACGCAAACAGTGGCAAAATAGGCGCGTAAAAATATAATATTACGATACGTGACACAACTTAAGATATAATTTTTATTCATGTATTGAAATGATTTAACTTTCAAAGTACAATACTTTACTTATACTTATTGTTAATATTCATATATCCTGAGTCTTCTAAATTAGAATAAATAAGTTTTCAAGATTATTTATTCTTATTTGAGTTTAATGCAATTCAGTTTTCAACCCTGTAAATATATTATGCATGTATAATAAGCTCTTTTCGTAGTGTCCTTAAAAACTAAGAATATGGAAGGTAGTTATCAGTCCATGAATTTCATAATTCACAGTAATAAGCATTATTTATCATTTAGGATTTGCACCCAAAAAATAAATATGAAAAATGTCGAAACTGAATACTTTTGAGCACTTTTGTGATGACCCCGGACATTAAAATACTGTCTTTTAATTTTAAAGTGACAACATTATCGAGCCAAATCTCGAAATAAAAAAAGAAAAAAAATCTCAATTTGTGAAAAATTACCTTCATTTTCCGTAGAAGCAGTAATAACTACTTTAATAACCGCCCTGTATCTCCGAAACTAATCAAACGATTTGATTATGGTCCATTTAAAGTGTGATCATCAGATCGAGCTCTACAACATACCAGAGTTTCATTGAATTCCACATCCAACCAAAATCCCATGTATTCCATGCAGCCTCCGTTTGTAGAAGATTATCCCAGGGAGCGAATTTTAATAATGTTACTAGATAGATACGATAAGAAAATTAACATAACAATGGTAAATGCAATATATTGTTAATATATAATGCAATATATTATTAATATATAATGCAATATATTGTTAATATATAACACAATATATAAAAAAAAACTCGCTTATCTTCAAAATTATTTCGAGTCATTATGTTAACATTATTGCTTAAATAATGATCGTGCCAACACAGTGAGTCCCCAACAATATACTATATATATACTATACTATAATATTAATGTTTGCAAATATTATATCAATATTTATTTTGGAAATATTAAACTATAACCTTCCCACATAAATTTCGAATGATATTAATCGGTATTCATAGCTTAAAGTTAAGCTTGGCTCTTAAGAGGGAGATATTGTAATCTTAAAAAAAAACACCCTCTAAGATGTTTTTAGAATTTAGCGTTTTAGACTTCCCAGATGCCAAAGAAGTTTTTTCAATTCCGTCTCTTCGCGGCAGAGCTAAAAAAACTATTTACCTGACTGACTTCAAATTTTAGTCAGAAATTAAGGGTCATATTATGGGGATGACATTGTAACATTTTGGTTAAAATCTAAGATTGCCGAACAAGATGGCGACCTGATAGAATGTTCAAAAATAATTGCAAAAAAACTACTTATCTTTTTTATATCAAGTTTTGCATATATCAACTCTGGGTACCAATTCACTGGTAAAATTTTGGTACGAATTCAAAATGACACAAAATTACGAAAAAGTTTAAAAAATCAAACTGAAAAAATTACTTATTCGATTACACACAACAATTAAGAGTGATATAAGAATGAATTGGTACAATTTTTGTACGAATTCAAGATGGCGCAATAAATGGCTGCCAAAAATTGAAAAAGTGGAACTTTAATTTATTTTTATGTGTAAAACGTCAAATTTAATCCAATTCCTTCTAAACAATTTCTTGCCAATAATTTGGAGTTAGCTCTAATTTTTGAACAAGTTTGGAGAAACTTTAGTTACATTTGGCAATCTTCTTTGTTATCAACCTTTAGATGGTGAGGTTGCAATGGATTGTTAAAAATAGAATTGCTTGTTCCAGAAAAAAAAAGAAAAACAAATTTTGTTTAATATGTTGGCGACCTTGTAAAGTTAAAAGAAATTGTGAAAATATTTGGTTGGGGTAAAATTACTCTAAATGGTTTACAATTTCTTGGACAAGAAATTAGCCAATTTATTGCCCAAAAGCTTGGTCCGTGTAAAAGCAGCTTTCAAAAAAACTTTTTATTCAATTAAGTTAACATTTTGAACAAAAATTAGATGAGATATAAAGGTAAACTGGTAAAATTTTGGTACGAATTCAACATTACGGAACAAAATGACAGCCTATTACATGTTTCAAAAAATAAGTGTAAAAGGCCACTTTTTCAATTGATTTTACATTTTGTCAGACATGAAATGTGACATAGAAAACCTGGTAAAATATTACAAGTTCACACGGTAAATTCGCCTTTACCCGTAATTTTACAATAAATTAATTTATATGATTTGTGTAAAATTGTTACAAAATAGTTATATACATAAATAAACTGTGTTAGCTGTGAATTGGAATTAGGTACAAGGTAAGTTTTGGGAAAAGGCGAATTTACCTATTTTTTTTTCGTGAAAATGTGCTACCAACAAAAATTTAGTGCATTAAAAAAAACATTTGGAAAAAATCGGTAAATTTCTTTTAACCGGAACTTTCCTCGTTATGAATATTCTCTTTTATTAGGAATAGTAAAATGTGATCCAATTTAGTTCCGTAGATAGATATTTAGTAACTATATACATCTACTATCTTTTCAAATATTTTTATAGGGCTCCATTTTGTTCCATCATATAGGATTCCTACTAATATTTTACCAGTTTCTACTAATGCCACACTTGATTTTTGGACATAATTTAAAATAAATTCAATAAGCACTTTTTATATTAATGCACACCGCCATTTTGTTACGTCATGTTGAATTCGTATCATTTTATCCCTATATCACATATCATTGTTCTACAAAATTTAAAATCAATTGAAAAAGATTTTATTTGCGTTGATTTTTTTAAAAAAATATTTGGCCGCCATTTTGTTTCTCCATTTTTTTTTATAATTTTACACAGTTTATCCCAAACACACTTAAAGCTTGCACAAAATTTGAACTTAATCTAATGAGTAGTTTTTTCATTTTTAAAATATTTTATTACACCGCCATTTTGTTTTGGTATCATACATATCATATATACATACATTTCACTAGGCCGCCATCTTGTTCCAGCCATGGTGGGAAGAAAACGGTGTGCTCGCCAGCCAGCGCATCTACGTCAGATGTGAGGTAGTTTTCGAAAAATATGCTAGGCCCTGGAAATAAACGTCAATAAAAATTGTAGGTTAGGTTACTAGTTTGACAATATTTATTTTTTTTGTGCAAAATAAATTTTACTTTGGAAGGAAAAGAATTGCTAGATTCATTTGGGTTTTAAGAATCAAGAACAACATGTCTTGTGCGGTTACTGCTTGCTTCAGCCACATTAAAACGAAGGACGAATGTAATATAACGTCTCATAGATTTTCTAAAAACCCTGATTTCTACAATACAGAGGTTTCATGCTTGCCACAAATATGACAAAATTAACTTAAGTAACGGTAAATATTTGGTTAAACATTTCTAAATCAAATGATTTTTAGCGGTTATATGCTAAGCTAAGCAATTTGAAAAGAAAAATTAATGATTCTACAGAGAGCAACATGCTCCAGACTTGTTTAAAAGCCAATAAATAATTGAAAAAATAAAAGAAATATTACCTATGAGACTGGGAATCGAATTTTTGCAGGTTTACCTGATAACTTAAAAGTTGAGTAGACTAAATCAGATAAGGATTCAGCTAAAAGTGTATCAATAGTAACATACATTTTTCAAATACTTGATATTGACACATACAGGGTAAACAGATATCCTCTTTTTCAGCATGTATATAGGCATCTAGTATATATTTTTTTTCTTTATGGAAATTACATCAAAAAAAGCATCCTTATAAAAGATTACTAATTACCTTACTCTGAACAAAAGTTAGGACGTTTTCTTTTAGTCATTGGTTTGGACCATGGTTAGTACTCAGACACAAAAGGGGTGATCTTTTTTTAGTCATCAGTTGGATCACATTAGGGAAATTTTACTGTAGTAGATAGTATTTTAATCACTTGTCCATTTGAAGGTACTAGAGTTTATTAACTTCCGAGTCTTTAGTTTGTAAAAAACAGCTAAAAATTTACAAAAAAAATACATTTTAACATTCTGTTTTTACTCTGTTTTATTTGTAACCATTTAATTTACATTTTCTTTCTTTTTTCATTGCTGTTTGCAAATCTTTTGTTGATATTTTGTAAAAGTAAAATAAATTTGACATACCTATTTTCATTTATTTTCAACATTTACTTTAATGAGGTAATTGCCATAGTTCCTACAAAACTAGCCAAAATAATACTTTTAATAATAAATTTAGGTTTGTCTAATAAAAAATGTTTTAGTCTTAACTCTAAAAGGTTAGGAAAACTAAACATTATAATAAGATATCCTTAATCACTAAAATACAACAAAGATACACCGTAGCAGTGGTTTTACAAATAGCATCTACTCTATCTCACTTCAGTTATGTATCTATAACATCTGACTTTAACACAGAAGAAGTAAACAAACTTTTAGGCGACTTGAAAAATATCAGCATTAAACAAAAACGTCTTACTCATTAGGGATCCAGTGTGTCCAATAATGATATTTTGTCGGTTCAATGTTAATTAAAAAATGTACACTTTTACTTAAAAAAATTTACCGTTTTGCTGCCCAAGTTAAATAGGTATATTCTACTGTGTAAATATTACATAGAACTGGAATAAAGTTCAACTAAATGCTTATGGAAAAAATGCATATTTTTTATACCGACCTATTTTTACTCATTTTCTTTACCTATAATATATTTAACGTATGACTTACAAACTTTCTAGAACGATATACATAGATGGAGGCCTTGAGGTTGGCTACAAATACTAGAAACCAGAAAAAAAATTAAACTGTATAACTTCTATATTGTCAGATAAACAACTAGAAACAAAAACATTTTCTTAATCCTAATTAATTAAATGCATACCACGCACTGTATATATAAATTGAATAATACAGTTTTAATTAATACCACTTAACATACAATTGGCAGAGACATAATATTGATATGAATTTTCCAATGCCAGTAATCTAATTTAGTTTTAATATATAGTTACAAGCATATATCAAAATTTTCACATTAGGTATATCTTCTTTGAACATAATTAGGTTTGTGCAGTCAGTGCTAAAATGTCATCAAGTTCTTCTATACAGTAGCTGAACACACAAGAATATCAAATTCACACAGAAGACTTAAAGTAGGACTTTTAAATATACTTATTATGATAATTGGAGGTTTTTTGTTTTATTTATTTCTGCCTAGAAGTTCCTTCTGAGAGAGGGGTAGGCTTAAAGGTAGGTAACTATTAAACATTTTCAGTTTTATTATCTTTCTTTTGGTAATTGCCATCATGACATGACATGTATGTTGTTTGTTATCCGTAGTGCACTCATTAGTCAGCATTCTTATGTATCAGCTAAAATAAAAATATCTAGTTAGGTACATATAAAAACTACTGAAACATATGTGTGCTTAAATAACATTATAATCTACATAATAGCAAAACATGTTTTATTTACTATCAATTGTGTTATGTAAGGCTTCAGGGGTCTGGTTTCAGTATTTGTCTAACAAACTACATAATTTTCTCATTATATATGTATCACTAGAAAACTAAATAATACATACCTGCACTTCAAACGATAAATAAGTTTATTCCAATAAACAACTTAAAGATCTGCAACTATCGTACGTCGACAATTCGACGAAAACACACAAATACGTATGAAAAAAATCACAGAAATATATTTAGCCTCTATCTGTCAAATTAACGTTCACTCGTAACCACAAAAAACAAAACTAATAAACATTGTCTAGGATGATTCGATACTTAATAGATCTTTGAGCGATGAACGTATTTTCGTACCTGTTTTCACCGTAATCATAAAAGAAGATAGAATTATGACCGATATATGAATTCCGTTAACAAATTTTAGCAAACGTGTACTGTAATCTTTTGAGGCCTTTACGTAATAAAAACATGGAGGAGCCCTGGGTTCACCTCACAATATACGTCATCAGAACTTGCGCGCAGGCACACCTTGTTTTCTTCCCATCATGGTTCCAACATATTGGATTTTTACCGAAATATTACCAGGTCATCACCAAATGACCCTTAATTTTTGACTCAAGTTGTCATTGTCATTCTGATGAGTCAAACAAAATGTCAGATAGACACAAACATTTTTTGGCATCTAGGGACTCTAAAACCTGAAAATATGTAATACTTGAGAGGGTGACTGTTTTCACGATTACAAATATTTTATTTGACCGCCACATGTAGGGAGCACGAAACGTAAAGGTCTGAAATAATCTGTGGGTGTCTTTTCCACTATTACAATACTTCCGATTTACGAGGGAAGTAAAAACAAAACCTCTTGAAGAAACTGATTTTAGAATTATAATCAGAGTTTTAAACTTCAAACTAAATATATTAGTGAAACAAGTCTTTTAAAATAAACAGGAATAATAAAGTCACATTAAAACATTTTGCGATATATGTCTAATTATCTTTTACATAATATCCATTTTTAGATAATACAGAAGTACATAAATAAGTAACATATGATATACTTGTAATATGACATAATTTTTACCTAATTGTTGCTAATAGGCTAAAAAATGACTCGTAAATTAAGATACAAATATGACTATTAGAGTTAAGGGGAACTTATAAAAACAATTTGTTTAATATATTAAAGCCTAGGAGTTGGGACTTTGATTAAATTAGTTAAGAATCTATTAAATTAATGACTCTTTTGAATACATCAAACACATTAATTTCAAGTCGACAACGCTGATTATTTAAATCGACCGTTAAATCCTTTTATCAAACAAAAGCGCGGAACATAATGCAAATTACGTCATTGGTTTCCGTCAATTTTCGCGAAATTTTATTTTTCTTTGTGTATTTTTCGCCGTTTTGTTAGATACTTTTTTGAAATATAGGTTGTAAAAGGTTATATTTAGTTCCAACGTCAAAATTATCATCCATTTTTGTGCCACAAATGTATACTTCGTTTTTGTAGGTTGGGTTAGGCGGAGGAGACCCTGAAAAGAGATAGTATTTGCTGAGTAGACGAACATACATAATAATGACCGTGCCAGAAGTATCCCATTGTCGTAACAACACTCCGCTAGCCCTCACGCCACCGGAGGCTCACTGAGGTCAGTACAAGACGGACAGCTTTTAGCCCTATTTTAGTGTTACATGTATTTATAACTGAATTATGTAGGACTGTATGTAGCGTGCATATAGGGGGTCTGTGGCGAAATGTGCAGAATTTGCAGTAACGTCACAATACTATCCGTTCTGTAAAAGGGTAGAGTGGAGTAAATGCAAGTTTTTAGATTTGGGGAAAATCAGTAGAATCTACTGTACTTCGCATTGCGATTGAAGATGTGGTAGCGGAGGGTTATTTAGACAACCACGGTAAAATATGACGGTGCATTGTGGTCTGTCCAATCCCAATAAAGCATTTCTAAATATAAATTAAATTCGGTTCGCAAAATATTCGGATATAATACATTAGATTCGATTCAAATGTTTGATATTTTTTAGTTATATCCTGAATACACACAATCGATGACACGATTTTCACTAAACCTGTTGATTTTCCATTTCTTGACCGCTGATAATATGAGGGAGGCAGGAGAGAGAGAAAGGAAGGCTCTGCAGAGTACAGAAAGTGGCCAGTAATTGCTTTGAATTAAGGTAATAACAACACTATCATCAACGGACGACTAAAAATAATCGTAATATTTCCAATAATATTTAGTTTTAAGTAAAAAACAGAAGCCTCATAAGACATTGGGACACGTTTTGGCTGACATTTTGA
The DNA here is from genome assembly GCA_030620095.1 of Kuschelorhynchus macadamiae. NCBI lineage: Eukaryota > Metazoa > Arthropoda > Insecta > Coleoptera > Curculionidae > Kuschelorhynchus > Kuschelorhynchus macadamiae. The sequence continues at coordinate 1,459,959 of JAUTXW010000338.1, forward strand.
ATAATGGGGGACGCTTTGGGGGAAATTTTTCAACAGAGAGCGCTTAGAAATAGGGTCTATTAGTGGCAAATTACCACATAGGCGTAGGAGGCATTTGTCTGTAGCCTCAGAATCGTAGATGCCTCAGAGTTTTAAAAGTAAGAGATAAGATAAATATAATAATGACGCCGCAAGTACTTGTATTTACATCTGGTATATTTTTGATCCTCGAATACATAGTTAAGCCATTTAACGTTTGGTGTAAAGTAGAATAAAAAAATATCCATATTATTGTTCCCAACGAGAGTCAGGAATCAAGAGCAAAATTTAATGCCGGTAGTGGTATTAACCAGAGGTGTAATTATGTACGTGCTTCTATGTTGTCCATTTGGTCTACCTTCTCTAAAGAGGGCGAAATAGAAATCTTCCGTTAACTAAAATGAATGATTGCGCTTGCGACATTACTACATATGTTCCAGGTAGGGATCATACTATCCTTGTTATTACGTTGGCGTAACGTGAAATAAAGATATATCCGCATTATCGAAAGTCATTTAATGCCAGTCATGGTATTAGCTAGCAGAGTAGTTGTTTGTGTGATAAAGAAACGAAACTGTTGCATGTGTAGGCAGATAAAGTCAGTAAGCTATACATATGACATTGATAATATTCATTTTTAGGATTAACTTTTTCATTTTACTAACTACACTAAATAAGAAAACGTCTCAAATCCAGCTGATATGTATACATTATTACTAAACGGGGTTGCAGTCTATATTTCTTAATATATATGTACACTATTTTAAATGTTTTAAACAATACCTACATGTAATGCCAGTGGCGAACATTTATTTAATGTACATAAGTGGATACAAAATTATTTGCGTAATTCATTAAGTCAATTAAATTTAAATAATTTGGTAATTATTTTCCTAGAAAATCACTTATAGATACATTTGCCCTTGCTAGAAGAATTTTAGTTCAAGCAAGTTAGATTTTTCAAACTTAAACTTAAGAGTATTTTGTTAATGTTGCTAATTATCAAAGAATTTGTTTCAATTTTTGCACCTATATTTTTATGCTATGATTTTTTTTCTATTTTTCTTGTTTATTTTTATACTATAATTTGGAGATAACCATATTACAGTTTGCCATCTAAAATAATTAACCTAAGAAAAGTAACTACTTATCGGTGTACATTGTCTTTATTGTTTATTCCTCACCACGTTTTGACTACTGTAGTATCTGTAGTCGCTATTAAACGCACACTGAAAGCTAATCTAAAGAATAAATGCTGATGTACTAGGTATGTGAATGCGTGAAGCTCTGCCCACTAGTCACCATACTTGAAACTTAAGGTTGCTCCTTTCAACTCTCTTTTCCTCCAGTGTTGTTCTAAAAAGCCTATATATAAATAAGCCTTTGGAAGACACGTTGGTCCTCATCAAAACGAAGCTTAGTGACGGTCAAACTCTAGAGGAAAGGATCACTCTATCTCCTCCCATTTCGATCAGTCCGAGATGGTGTTATTTCTTTTATACCTAACAATTTACGCGTAGTGGGAGAACAGTTCTAAACAACAGAACACATTTTAAGGTTTTACTTGATAAATCGAAAAGTTTAATTTTAATTTAAGTAATATAGTTTGTATTTCAGAATAAAGATATTACATACTTATTTGTATACTAAGTTGGTAATAATTTGTAATGTACCAGACATTCTGGAGTAGAATTGGACAAATTCAACAGATTCGATTCGATATTGGAGCCGTTGTGCACTGCACGACTCTGCACATATGGGAGGCGCGCGGCGCGGCCCTGCCTGTAATTAAACTTTCGACATTCTTTTTCTAAATTTTCGTGATGAAGATGGGTATAATCGAAAAAAGTGGTCTCTGAGCAACCAATCTCATCAAAATACCTTTCTATTTTCCGAGCATTATTTCACAACACCCATATGGGAAATTAAAACTTCAGTTCGAAATAAGTTTTATTTTCTAATTCGTAATTTTACATTTTGAATAGAACCTTGACAAGCACTATATGTGGCAGTGCAGTTCTGTTCCTGATTGGCAGCAGCATCGTAATCATCCTCATCTTGATAATCGCTATGTGGCTTCACTCTAAAATAATAACGGATCATTCCTCAATAACGTAACTTAATAAAATCTAATATATTTTTATTAATAGTATAAGCATAAGTAAAATATTGGTAATCAGTAAGACGTCGCACACTGGTCATTTAATACTGCACTGCACTATTTTATTCCTTATATGTATGTTCAGTAATATTTATGAGGGAAAAAACTTAATCAAAATCCTACAGGTCTAATAATATCTTAAACTTACGTATTTTCAAAGCTATTTATAAATTACCAATCCTTGTAGTTTAAAGAATAAGTTGTTCGGCTGTTTACTTGCAGCAATTAACTTGTTTTTTCCCAAATGGATATCGTTTATCAAGGCATATACTATACTATTAATACTTTATTTGTTGCTTTTTTGTAATTAACAGTTTATATCAATAAATACTGCCGGGCGCGTTTTAACCAAAGTTTCACATGTTGCCGGTTTTTACATACCAAAAATTTAAAACATACTTAAGAAAATCGCGTTTTGTTTAAAATCCACCAGCAGAGTTCACTTTCTGCGGATAAAATATTTTTTCTTTCCCAAGATCTGACGACCTTGTGACTCACTCACCAGTCAAAAACTGTTTTCAGGCAAGCTAATTTATTTGAAAATACAGGTGCAGCATATGACTGTTTAAGTATATTTAAGATAAATTTAAGTTCGAGAAACAAGATGGCCAACGACTCTTCCAAACGGACATTTGTATAGAGCATTGGAGGAAAAGAAATTTCAAAGAAGCAGAAGTTGTGGTTTTCTAAAAAATTAAAATATCTTTCTTGAAACTTCGTTTATATTATCCAATGGGGATTGACAGTCTCGTCGCTCATAATATTTTAGAAAAAAACTGAAATCGTTTGTGCTATCTGCATCACCTGTACGTAAACCTTCTACTAATTGTACTTTAAAATAATGATACTTGAAGTCCTTAAAATATGAGGACATTATGTTACTTTTCGTGTCTTTGTAATTTCTTCAGAAAGTTTTCAAAGCGATACATAGAAATTCAATTTAAATATGCCAAAACGTTAGTAACAATTTCTTGACTTCGGACAAAACTTCCGGGTTATTACGAATTCCATTTGACCATGTCTTAGGTCTTAGGATACCAGATAAACAAATGTGTTTGCACTAGGCGTTGCACTATCGGGAAAGGGAATGTCCCTTTTCTAAACACTCTCCGTAGAGAAGGATCATATCTACGAATTCTTCGGAAGGAAATGAACGTGGCATTTTTGAAAGACTAGGTTATTTTTTGCACTTAGGTATCTAATCATAGATACTAACTTTGCAACAGTTTGCTTTGAGAGGTATAACATCCCAATTCAACTGTTTTTAAGCATATCCGGCAAACAGGGCCAACTTGAACTATGCAAAAAATGCAAATTTCTACAATATTTTTGGGTCGATTTCAAAAACTGGATGGATCCATCTATAAAAATCGCCTTTAAACACAATAAAATAGTAGTTAATATTTTCAGTAAATTAAAAGACAGAGATGAAATGCAAAAGACATCGAATATTGTATGTAGTATTCCTTGTTTCGAATGTACAGGTGTTTATATAGGGCAATCATCTAGAGTCTTAAAAGACAGAATAACTTCACATAAAAGCGACTCTGAGTTAAAGAAAACTACTTGCTCACTTTCAGAACACATTAACCAATCAGCGCACTTATTTAATTATAATCAAACACAAATATTTTGTAAGGAAGCTAATAATAATAAGAAACTGTTTCTGGCGGTGGTATAAATATATTTAAAACCTAATTCCTTTAATAAAAGAAACGACGTAGACGATCTTACTTCTATTTATGTAAACCTTCTCAATTTTAATAATAATAACAATAGTAATAGTAATTTAGATAGCTTAAACGTGTCCTTATAGGCTTCGTTTTTGTATGTTAACCATATGCCAGTCTATAGTCAGTCTACACAATCTAATATTTTTTCGTTGGTAAAAAACCTAGCTTTCAATGAAGTTTATTAATTTTAGATCACATACATCTTAATTAGTTTTTTAATATTAATTTTTCTAGTACTCATATATTATTAATAACAGCATAACAATAGAAAATCATGGGCATATTTAAGTCTCAATTAGGCTGAAAAACAGACTATAACCTTTCTGACATAGTGTTAAAAAATTTTAATAAAAATCTATTTGCCTTGGTTCCAATACATAAATATAGCATCGAAAACAAGAATTTTAGCCAGTCTGTTACAGTAAGTTAGTACGTGAAACTTCACAAGAAGTTATCACGGTTTAGTTGCATAGAAGTGGTTACAACCTTCTCTTTTATAAATAATGCGTAAAAAAGCTAAGAAACATTTCTTATTTTCATATTGCAGCCCTGAAGGAAGTAGCAAATATTATCTTAAGCTTAGGTAGCTAAAAACCAATTTAACTCCCAGCCCTCATTAGGAACGATACCCCAGATAAACCTACACTAGATGCGAAAGTGCCTATCTGAGGCTTGCATAGCGAATTTATGTGAAACTCCGCCTCCTACGGATGTCCAGCCATCTGAGACATAGTAAGAGGTCTAGTTGATATTTTAAATCCGCACGGAAAAGAACTTGCTGCAGCGGCGATATCGATAGTGCGAGAGCTTATGTTATTTAATTTTTCAAACATTTATTTTTTATACAATTTCATTTTTGTGGGTAAAAATGCCTGGTTATTAGTGCCTTTATTTAAATTATTCAAATAGAAGTGGGAGCAATAAATCACTGTTTAAATTACCTCAAGATCTCATAAGGCATGTTGGTTTTATTATTAACATTTATAATTTTTTACGCCTGATAGTAAGTTTAATAGGTTCACGCAAAATATGTTTTAACAAGTAGGTATTTTATAAGTAGCCTAATTTATAGTTTTTCCTGATAGTATAAAAATATAATAATTTTAGATTTAACGGTTGGCTTAAAGCTGGGTAAAGCGCTTTTATGATAACCGCTATACCGATAATTTTTCCTGGAACAAAGCGCAGATCTGATTTTTTATTCGAAGAACCTCCGAAAAAGGCCATAATTCTATCAGGTAGATAAATTTATTGTTAAAGACAGCATTGTTAAAATACCGGTAACGATAATCATATTAATCCCGGTGAGATTGAAATAACCCAACTGCCGTGGCTCAGTTGTGTGACGGTATAAAGGTGAACACGGTCATCCATTACGCAAAAAGTTTATTACTATAGTTAGGGATAAAATTTAAAAAAATGAAAACGTTACATAAACCACCCTTTAACCGCTAAAATTTTTAATCATGTTTTAAAGTAATGGTCTTTTAAAGACATGAAAATAATTGGTTTTTATTAACAATAAAAAGTAATTTTTAAATACTGTAATGCAACTACCTACTATAATCTAGTCTAAAAATGTCGTATTAAGGTAAAGCAAATATTAGATAGACAACAAAATAATTGAAAAAACAGAACAAGTAATAAAAGAGAGATTTATATAATACTTTTGTAATGGAGGAGCAGCCACGGTATAGACAAAAAAAATAGCATTTTTTAGCATTATATATGCTCATACCAACTCCATAACCTAACACTCAATAATTAAATAAATCCGCTCAACAAATCGAATTGACATACCGACCCGTATTAACAAGACTGTTTCGTCCGACCGTTGGCGTTGGTTTAGCTACCGGTACGCAATAGCATGGACTAGATTCTTGTCACTTGTACAATACAGATAATTGAAAAACGTATTTTCTAAGAACTGAGAACATTTATTCGAAAATATTTACAATATTTTTTTTACGGGAACGTAAAAGCAGTTTATGTCGCTTCTCTATGATTTGATTTTCTGCATCGTTTTTGTCATTAGATTATTTATTTTATCTTTGTTTTAAATATTACACAAAATCGATGTAATTTCTCAATAAAAGACAGGATATTCTTAATAAACTATTTTTTATAATTTTGTGTATAAATAAATATTTTTCTGAAAGTTAAAAATGTGTTTTATTTCCTAATTTAAGCACCATTTTCTGGATAGTGCAGGAATATGAGCATTTGGCATTTTTTTAAAACACCAATATAATTAGTTTTTCATTTTAATGAAATAAGAATAAATCGAATTTATATCGCAGTAAAAGTAAAAATAAGGACCTTACAAAACCAGTAATTCACATATTATAATACCTAAATATTCCCAACATTTTATTTCCAAAAAATCCGACAAAATTTTTGGTTCCAATGTGTGGGTCCGTCGTAAGATTATGTACAGGTTTGATTATATATGTACGTAAGTGCTTAGAAAGAGTAAACAAATAAATTAAAATAAGCAATTAAAATAGTTTAACAAGAAATTAAATTTAAAAGATAACTTAATAATAAATATTCAGTTAAAAATTTAGATTTCTAAGAGTTGTATTCTTAATGTCTTAAACATGAGCATAAAATTATATTTTAATACCTGAAAATAGCCTTAAACATTTCTTCTATGAATGAACCTTTCTCTGTTGGCGATTTTCTCATCTCGCAAATAGCTTTTAAGAGGCATTCTTTCCCATCAAGATTTAATCTGCAATGCATAAATTAAATTGAAAAAATTAAGTATATACAAAATTTGTTTAGTTGTTTAAATTAAACAACAATTTAAAACCCATAATCATTTAGCTGTTTAAATTAAACAACTAAGTAATGACGCAAGAACATAGATCTAAGCTAGGAGGGGGCAATTTGTATCTATAGTCAGTGTCTAAGGGCAGATTGTTCTTGTGTCTTTGCTTATGAACAAGACGTGTCTTGTCTGTCTTTTTTTAGTACGTCAAGGATTCCTGTCATGTGTTCTCCCAACGCGATTAAATCTGTGGTCTTTGCTTGTAAGGCATTAATTCAAACACTGATACTGAATATTGCGATAGTAACTAAGGCAACGATAAACAATGACTTCATAACCGCTGAATACAACTGATATGCAGATTTTCTTGCAGCATAATTTTCTTTAATGGATAATTTTTGAAGCGGTTTTACAAGCTCTGTGAAACTTTGAAAAAAATTTCGGATAGATTTATATTTTTCCGATATATTGTTTTATACATTTGTAGATTCAGAGAATTATTCCTACGAGTAGTCGATTCCTTGAAAAATGTTGTATTCGTCATGTATAATAGCAGAAATCTAGAAGAATTGCTTTCGATTATGTCACAGGGTACTCTCCTGCGATCATGATTTCTGGGCCTCTATCCTCATCAGGCAGGCTTGTACCCAGGGAGATCTGAAATAACAGATTGCTCGATGTGACAAGATCGAAAACGAAACGTCTATCATACTGAAACAGTACTACACGCTAAATGTAACACTTAGCACCATCTATTGGGGCTCCGGTGATTTCCGGCTGCAGATCATCATGCGGAGAGTAGATACTAAAATATCTATATATTTTATACATATATATATATATATATATATATATATATATATATATATATATGGGACCTATTTTTTTGGGTTAGGTTAACAATGAAAACAAAATTTCTCACTTTAAATCAACGTTTCGCTCATTGTTATCAAGACTTTATTGAGTCTCTTGACTTTAAGAATTTTTTTCCATTAAAAACATAATAAATACATTTAAAAACATATATATATATATATATATATATATATATATATATATATATATATCAAAGAAAATGGACATGAATCAATCGGTGAAACTAAAAACCAAATTGATTACATTCGATCATAATAGACTGGTTAGAGTAAATATTATTACAGATAAAATCATAAATATGATTGTCATATTAATATTAAAATTACAATAAAATAGAATATAAATAAAAATAAATCGAAGATATACACGAAACCTCTTCCACAAAATACAGGGGCAATCAAATAACAAAAAATCTCAGTCTTAGCAGAGAAGGACAAAAACATCAAGTCAAAGATTCAAAAGATGAAGATGCTAGGAAGATAAGAAAGAGGAATGAAATAATATCAATAACAGAAAAATTATATGGATAACTATACACTTCACGGATAAAAAAACCGCCGACCTAGTCCCAAAATAATGAATGGTCGGTTGAAGACATTGCGTAAACAGCAAAGGGCGAAACAATTTAATCTTAAAAATTGCTGAAAAATAACAAAGCAAGGATGATATCTTGGTTGAATTGATTAAAGAACCACAAGATATATTTATATCCAAATTACTATATCTATTTAAGACGTGACCAGAATTCCAAGTAATATACGAAACTGGAACGTAGCTGTAATAGTAATTCTATTAAATGACAGAATACCTTTAAATAACTACGGGCCTATGAGAATACTTTCACAAATATACAAACTGTTCACTGTGTATCATCTGCAGACTATAAATTGTAAATTGTGATTCGAAGTAGAATACAACCTACCACTTCATAGATTACAAAAAGGCTTTAGACTCTATTGACTAGCAAGGCAAAGCACGCATAGACCGGAAATTTGCTTACTTTAAAATATATATAAGCAAGCCAGATCCCCAGTAAGACACGAAGACATTAACCAAAATAGTAATTAAGACAAGGTGGCACGATATGGCCTAAACTTTTCACTTTGGCGTTGGAAAGAGTCTTCAAGTATCTGGAATGGGAAGATATGAGCATAAATATTAATATAGAATGACTGTAGTACCTTTGATTTGCTAATGATATAGTCCTATTCGATTCGATGGAAGTAAAAAGAGGAAAAAGAAGGCAAATTACGCGATGATACGATGGTATAAAATGAGTGGCAGGCTGCTTGAAATGGATAAAAGCGGCCGAGGACAGGAAGAATTGGAGAAACATGGTTTATAAAAATGATGATGGCATATATAAATAATGCAGTCTTTCAACTTCCTTTTTAATAAGCATTTTACTTAACATAGAACGGAAGCTTTCGCGGCTTTGGTCAATTAAGAAAACATGGTTCTTGGGATTAGACCGTGTCAAATTGGAATTATTATCCGACGTTTCGCCTTCGATTGCACGAGGCATCTTCAGGGATCTTTACTCCACGACATCTGAACTGAACATTCAGTGTCCAGATCTCGTGGAGTAAAGATCCCTGAAGATGCCACGAGCAATCGAAGGCGAAACGTCGGATAGTAATTCCAATTTGACACGGTCTTATCCCAAGAACCATGATTTCTTAAGCATTTTACTTATTTAAAGGGTGGTCCAAAAAACAAAGGAATATGCCAATATTTTAAATTTTAAAATTAATCACTTACTTTTTTAAAAAACACGAAATGTCAATTTATTTTATTGCATATTTTCACTTTTCATACACTATAACCCATATAAATAAAGCCCGTATTTTGGCTTATTAAGCAGCTATTGCCAATGAGATCCAGATAGAAATCCTAATGTATCCACTAGCAGTTCAAAAGCTACCAGCTTATCAAGAGCGACAAGTTTTAATAGCACTAATGTTGAGACAGTTTTTAAGAAACTCTTTGACTTGCTCTGCGTTATGACGCACACGATATTTGAAATGCGAACTATTTTAAAATAGCTGGAGAAGCAAATTAAAGATTAGAAGTCCAAAAAAAGTCAACACTTTTGAAAGGAGTTTCCGGAAAAGTAGACAAATTACCTCACAAAATATGAGCCTGAAAAATAATGCTACGGTTTCATACATTGCGACTAGTATTCTAAAAGTAGATCAAATGAAATCGAAAGTAGATCAAATGAAATCGAACTATCTAACTGTCCTATGAGATGTCTCTAAAACCCCTGAAAAAAAAACTACTATAGTACTGCTAAGCAGGCGGATTACCTAGACGTGAAATCGATCAGCCTTAAAAAATCTTTATAGGCACCTTGATTTAGATCGATAAAACCATCCATTTCACACTCAAGCTATATTCCTCAGGCTGCCATTTTTCAAGTTGGCGGATCGAGCGCTAATGTTTATACAATATTATTTTGTTTTTTACTTACGTGTTTAAGAAGTTTTCAATTTTTCTGTAAAGGTCTCTCCTTGTTCTTCTGTGGATCTGGTAATATTTTGGATCCATATTCAGCATCATATGTGACTTACTGTCATTATTTCTGTAAATATTTTTAATATTGGCAAACATTATAATTATTATCTATTAATATGTAATTTAAATATTTTAATGATAATATATAATAATTGTTTAGGAAAGTTGCATGGATGTTATGCATATGTCATGCTAGTTATTGTATTTTTTTAAAATTTATCTGGATAGAAAAAGAAGTTTTGCAATGTTCACTCTAATTTCCAAATACTTAATTTAGGCAAGTACCGATTATATCTCGAATAGACAGTCCATTAAGCAGTTTTATAAATTCGCCATATCAATCGTTTGGGTCGCTGTTTAATAATGCTGCTAAATAATATTTTGCCTAGCGTGATTTAGGTTTACTTGTTTAGAAAAACAATAAAAAAATGTGTTTTGTCAATTATAATGCTTCCCCATATGTGTATGTAAGTTAATGGTTTTCTCAAGTTACAATATTTTGTATACAAGTATACAAAAACATTAATATAGATTACGTATTTTTGCCGTTTTTTTAATATTATTAGTTTATTTATTAAAATTTGGGGTATTGCACCCTCTGAAAAAAAACATGATATTTTAATTTTCTTTTGAGGGAGCTGCTTACCTCCCTTAGATTAAACCCTTTATAATAATTTATAATATTGTATGAAAAAAAGAATATACATTTGTTCTGTTTTACTAATTTTAAAAAGTATTGTAATCGTAAAAAATCACCCTCTGAAGCGTTTTTACCTAGCCTCTAGATGCCGAAAAACATGATGTCTCAATTCCATCGGTGTGTCTGTCGGTCTGTCTGCCTTTTACCGGTATAGCTAAAAAACTACTTATTCCATGGACTTCAAATTTTAGTCAAAAATTAAGGATCATATGGGGATGGTAACATTTTGGTAAAATCTAATATTAGAGAACAAAATATATATTTTATTGCATAAAAATCAAATTTTGCGCAACAATCTTGTGGAAAATAGGGATGAACAGGTAAAATTTGATTAGTCCTATATGGAAAAACAAAACGACGGTATAACTAAAAGTCATTAAAATTAAAATTGCATTTTCTAAAATAAAGACTCTCTTTTTACGAAGGAAAATAATAAATGTCATAATTGATATTTTTAACAAATTATGTAAATAAAATAAAAAAATAATAAAAAAATAAATAACATCGAAGTTATATCGAAGCAATGGTATTGTTTAAGTAAATAAGGTAAGTAAGTTAATGCTTGGATATATGTATGTATGTATGTATGTATATAAAGAAAAGTGACATATATTAATATTTATATAATTTATATAAAGTTATTACCAAATAACTATACTATATATGTATATATAAACTGTGTTATGTGTGAGGTGAAATCCTATATTATTACCGGAAAGTTCCGGGTAAAAGCAAATTTACCGATTTTTTAAAAAAGCTTGAACGCTTGTATCCTCTAGGCCAACCCTATGTAGTGGAAAAAAGTTTTATATATAAAAAGAAATAAAAAAAAAGTTCTTTATGGTGTATAATGGAAAACTGTACGTCGTTTTTTGGGGGTGTTTCATATGACTAGGGCTATACTGTATAATGGAAAAAACTGTATTTATATATAAAGAATAAAAGACATTTTACGTAGTTCATCGTTTGTTAAAAAAGCTGAAAGTTCTTGGAATATTTCAGGGTGGTGTTTTATCCTCCAAGGGCTACCCTGTATAATAAAAACAAAGTATATACAGAATTATATAGAAACTTGCCCTATTTTACTGTTTTTTAATGCTTCTTATGTATATTTCTTTATTTACAGAGGACTATTTCATCATCCTAGAACAATTTTTCTAAGTAAACTAAATGCTTCTGAAATTTTTCGTTTTCAGATGTCTTTATGATGTCTAAAAGTAGGTACATGTAGCACCGTTTTTCGAATTTTTTTTTCGTTTTGAAAGATGAGGCAGTCCCCTCTTTTTTGGAATACTCGGTATCTTAGACAGAAAATATTTTGAACATCAAAAATAAAATAAATCTGACGTTTTTGGCCATTTTTCGAAATATTGCGTAATTTTCAAACATATCCTTAAAAATATCGAAGATCTGCGCCCAGATTAAATTTCACATTACATACTTCACCGTCCCGATTAGTTGTAAGTTTGATTTCCCTGCCAACCAAAAATAAAAGCTATATATCACATTAAATATTCAGTGTAGTTACTCATTGTTGTTATTAAAGACATATTACAATTAAAATCAGCATTTTTTAGTGCCAACCTTAAAAAAAAGTTTTTTTCAGCATGTTTCCTCCGAAGTATTATTTTTCATATTTTGTATAAATTTGTAGTTATTGTTTACAACTAACAAACAGTAAGAATGTTTCTGAATATTACGCATAGTAAATGTTAAATAGCTATAAAAGACGTTGTAGTTTTTACATTACATCTATAGTAACAGTCAGTACTACTACCTACTCCCTATTTGATTACCTTAAAAATTGATAATTCCTGCGATCATTTCTGACATTCTGAGGCTTGGTATGTCCTAAATTTCTGTTGTTCAAATAATTGCCGTAGTTGGATACTATACTATGTCCAGAATTCTGTACAAATTCGAAAAGTGGATTACTATAAGTACTTAAATGCTTCCGGTTGAAGTCAAAATTAGTAGATTGCAACTTTACTACGCCGCTGTCAAATCTACTGTTTAATTTTTCATATGGAAGATTCCAAGGTGGTAAACCATTGCTGATTCTTTCATGATCGTTGTGATCGAGTTCAGAGAAATCAATGTCTAAAAAAATTGGCAATAAAATCAGATAGTCAAAATGTATGCCAATGAAATTTCCCTGAAAGAAAACCCTAGTACTATTCCAACAAAAAGTTAAACTGCGGTTGTAGACCACGCAATAAAAGACTTTTCAGATCTAGATATACAAACACTTTTTTTAATATCTTTGTATGTATACTTAAAATGAAATAGAATATTTTTTCTATATTGCTCAAAAATACACTCGATAAGTGTATTGATATTACTTAACAACTGTGTTACTTAGTACTTACAGAAAATTGATTAGATTGAACCTTTAATAAATGATTCAGCCGATTAATTTAATAATTGTTTAACATATGTCAAAAGCATTATCTTTAAGTTCATAGTGGTGTGTATATTGCTGATTATTTTAACAAAGTATTAAATACTTAAATTAATACAAACATTTGCCCTAAATACTTACTATAAAATCGCCTACCCATCATGTTAAAGAAAATGTAATGTATGCAGTAATGCAAGTAAATTGCCCTGATGGTATTGGTATAAGGGTGCGACTTCGCCCTCCTCTGAGACTGCATTTCTCTCTCCCTAAGTAATTTTCTTTAAGTAGCATAATGACCCGAAAAGGGCGGTAATTTCACCCTCAAGCTAAAGGATGAACTCAACGCTAACTTAAAAGTAAATCTTTGAATTTTCTAATTTGAGTGGTCGTCCAGGAGTCAAATTGGTGGATTTTTCTGGTCGACTAAATTTATTAGTGAATGTGTGATTATTAATAGGTACATATTGGATATTTAATATAAACCGAAATGTTTCAACATTTTAAAAGTCTTTCTTGTAATTTTACTTGTCTTTCTAACTGGTTATATGTCTGTCTGCCCGGCGCAAATATGGTAATCAAATTACTCCTTAAGAGAGAATCGAATTAATTTTTTGTACGTTAGTGATTTAAGTTCACGGGACGCATGCGCTGAGTGTCATCTGAGATAAACAGATAAACCTTGCCCAAATCCAGAATGTTTAAAATACAATTTAGTGACATTAAAAGCTACAGCTCGAAATGTTACAATGAAACGTACTTCTCTAAAACGTTGAAAATTTGCATACGCCAACAAATAAATCAAGAAGTAAGCTGCTCTTAGAAGAAAGTATCAAGATCCAGCAAAATAGGGCTCCGCACCATTTTCAATTACAAGTGAGATAATACCTTAATGAGCTGCCTCTTACAAGGTAATCGGAAGAAGAGTGGCCTCCGAATTCGCCCGATATTACACCGCTACACTATTTTCTGTGGGGTTTTTTAAAATCCAAAGTGGATGTTACTGATTCCTCTCCTATTAATGATCTAAAAATGTCCAAAAAACGAGATATTCACATCATTACACCTGGAATATTGGCAAATATACTCGTAAATGCGAACTTTATTGAATATGTTCAGTGTGGCGGAATACAAGAAGGACATCAATTTGAACATTTAATGAAGCGTTATGTTTAATTTATTAGACTAAAACTAATTTCTCTTAGTTTCTTTTTAAATTGATAGTACTATTATTAATAACCTTACGATTAATTATTTATTAACCCAAAATTATAACCTACTCTGAGCCCTTGATTAAATTAGTTTTATTACAATTATTAATATTATTATGTTTCCAAAGCCTACCGTTTTATGAAAAAAAAAAATTTTAAAACTATTTTAGGCTCTAAGTCTAGCCGCTTCAAAACTGCCACTTTAATGAAGAAATTGCACTCATTCACTTTTGGAATTATATGTCTTACCTCTTTAAGTTTTTAATAGTTTCATTTCGACATCATAAAGTCAAAGGACATGACACAAATTAAACGTAATTTGGATATTTTAGTATGTTGTTGTCATCCCTTTGAGATTTTTTTTACCATTGCACTATAATTCGCAAACTACGGAGTGAGTTAGAAATCGAAAGTCAAAAGTTTTATATTTTAAATTTACCAATTTTTTCATAAAGATATTTAGGATATTTCGCAAATTTCAAGGTGATTGTAAATCTATGTTAAAATATTTAATAGTAGGATCTAAATTCTTATTCTAAAGTGTCTTGAAGATTTATACAGGCTAAAAGTATAATTAGTTCATATTTGTTTACCCTAATAAACAGATCGGGCAATAAGTTAAGACTCAACCTGCAAATACTCTAATTAGATAAACAAAAGTATTATTGCAAAAATTAGTTATTGGTTGTAAATGGAATTATTAGAAAAATAAACAAACCAGATGGGTTAGATCATCCAGGAATGAGCATTTAAAAAATCTTTTTAACATTTTTCGAGTGCTTCTAATTCAGCAATGCGTGGACTTAAGGATATGTTGTGCACTAATAAATTGTTACCACGATTCGACGCATGCGACATACTGATGATACTTTAGCAATGGGGATGATTAAAATTATACAGAACCAAACCTTGAATAATTAGCCTGCTTCGAAAGAGAACAACTGAACTTAAGAAGGCCAGGGTCTGTGGCGAAATATTCAAGACGATATAGACTGATTACCACAGTTAATTCTAGACTATCTGAGAACTAAGACATTTTGTATATGTCAAGTTAATTTAAGTCCATCTTATATCCAAGATACAGTAGAACGAGACTTAAATGATTTTGCGCTAGAAACACAGACATTTAAAGAAAATCTAATGCATGCAAGAGTTATTTCAAAATTCAACCAAACAGTAAAATATACTATATTTATGTAACTGGAAAACGCTGTGCCCATGTGGCCAGCAATTTTTGGTATTTAGGATATGCCAGGCATGACAACCAAATCTTCGAAAATTTATATATTCCAATATAAAATTTCGAACAATTATGAATGATGCTGGAAGATCTCTGATTATAGATTAGTGATGTATGTAAGTTTCAATTTCAATAATTTCGTTACTTCGGCCATAAACGTGAATTTGTTTTGAAATTGTGTACAAATATATTTTTTAGTTCATTTTTAAATAAAAGATTGTTAATAAAAGCTGTCTCTTTAGTAGCTTAATATCATAAGATTGTTGGTTAGTGGATCAAGCGAAACAGCATATAAATTGATATTGCAAAATCAAGATCACTGTTAAGATCAATTTATTGTAAAAGCATAGATATTCCACTTTACTCTGAGGGTAAAAGCGGCAGGCGGCAAATAGCGCACGTATTTTCAGAATGACGGCATTCACTTAACGTTGAAGAGCAGAAATTATTCGTATTTCAGTGTATAAAATAGTTACAGCGATAACTTTTTTGTTTAACGCACAATATGTCTATCATAGGTTAAATAAAAAGTCGAAATTCCCCATATAAGTAGAGAAAGAAATGTGTTTTCTGAATTCTACCATTTTATTACAAGTTGAGGAAATATCCAGGTCAATTTTTTAACTGTCCGAAAATGTCTATTTGGTTATAAGTACTATAACAACTTCTTCGGAATGCATCTTCAAAGCACTAAGGAACGCAAGTTTGTCTGTTACTAGATCTTTAGGTTCATCAAGTTATTGTATTTTCATCCGACCTATGTATATGTACAACATTTCAAAGCTATAAGTGAAGTGGAGTTGTGATATGCTAAAATGTTTATATTATCCGAGCCAATATACGTGTAATAAATTTCAAATTAACTGAGAGTCGTTAAAAATTAACTTAAAATATTAAAAAAGCCACAGTCACAGTCAGGTTCTTCATATTTATAGTTCTAAAGACATTTAGGTGCATCAAATTTAAAAGTAATAGGTTAAGTGAAAATGGTTCATAATTGATCAAATTTGCCGTCAAGGTCCCAAAATGTAAGACTTTTCATCAAACGTTTATATGTGTACTAAATTTCAAAGCAGTAGGTTAGGTGAAAGTGGTGGAAATTGATTTAAAATATTGATCAAGTTCAAGGTTATCAAATTTGTGTATTCTTATCGGACCTAAATATGTTAACAAAGTGGATTTCACGTGCAAAAGGATCGAAACTAACTTGAAAGATTTTTTGAATTGTATGTCCTATATTCCTATATAATTGTATACGATAATTTCAAAGCTATAGGTTAAGTGGAAGTTGTTTAAATTTACTTCAAAGATTGATCAACTTTACGTTAAAGGTCACAAGTCATGAAATTACTGAAACCCCAACGAATCAATATATATATATATATATATATATATATATATATATATATATATATCTCTCTCTCTCTCTCTCTCTCTCTCTCTCTCTCTCTCTCTCTCTCTCTCTCTCTCTCTCTCTCTCTCTCTCTCTCTCTCTCTCTCTCTCTCTCTCTCTCTCTCTCTCTCTCTCTCTCTCTCTCTCTCTCTCTCTCTCTCTCTCTCTCTCTCTCTCTCTCTCTCTCTCTCTCTCTCTCTTCAAAATTAGATTTTACTAATACCTAACAGGGACCGGCAGACAGACAACCAAACGGACAGACAAGTGAAATTACATAAAACCTTCTACAAAGAACGACTTTTAAAATCTAGAAACCTTTCCGTTAATATTAAATGAGCTGCATATTTTATATTTGCGTTAAAGGTCTCAGTCATAGAATTAATAAAATGCCATCGAACTTGTATATGTGTAGAAAATTCCAAATCAATAGGTTAAGTGGAATTCCTTGAAAAATAATTTACAGTATTTGACCCGGACCGACAGATAGATAACCAGACAGACAGATAAGTGAAATTATATAAGTTTGTACAAAGAACGACTTTTAAAAATTACAAACGTTTCCGTTAATACTAAATAAGCTAACATAGAACGGAAGCTTTTACGGCTCTGGTCAATTAAAAAATCATGGTTCTTGAAAATAGAGCATGTCAAGTCCGAATTAATATCTGACGATTCGCCTTCGATTGCACGAGACATCTTCAGCGATCTTTACTCTACGAGATCTGAACAATGAATGAGCTCGAAGAGATTCACCGATCGTCAGTGCAATAGACTCGCCCACATACAAACTAGGCAAATATTTTTCAAACTTTTTTTAACCCATTTACTAGAAAAATAAATTGTTTTATCAAAAACTCGCAGGTTTCGTGGAAAAACTTAAGGTAATCCGGTTGGCTCCTGAAGATATTTTGGTTAGCTTCGATATAGAATCACTATTCAGTATACACAAATGTTCCTGTCAACGACTCAATTTCCATTATATCACACATATTGGATCATAATAATTTTGATAAGTACTTAATAGACCTAGTTGAAGACTGTGTTACATCTACTTGTTTACATTCACCGATTAATTTGGTCAGCCAGAAAATTCCACCAATCTGTACCCTGGATGATCAGTGCAATTAGAGAACTGCGCTACCCACTAAGATGTGACGAGGCTGACTATTTTTACTTCATGGCGCTTCAGAACAATTAAAAAAACAGAACTTTGTTTTTTAGCTAAATATAGGAGTATTTATTGCAGTCTCAGTGAGAGCCAGTCACCCCCTAAGACAAATCCCACCAGGGCAAAGTTAGCAAATTGACAAAGCGTTCTGGCATCTGCTTATAGTAAACTATTACTACATACATTTCATTTTCTTCAACTCGATGAGTACGCGATTGTATACAGCCGACGCCCGGGCTAATATTTTCACTTAATATTACCAGGCATTTCTGTCGTAGTCGTAGTTTCTGTCATAGTCGTAGTTTCTGCGGCTTCCTCTTCTTTTTTCTGAAAATCTCGTTGATCAAAATAAAGCTTTATTGACGGCAATTCCCAGGCAAGTGCAGCTGTGTGACCAAATACAAAATATGAACCAACTGCTACAGACGGGTAAGTCAAGCAAAACACTAAAACAAATGAGTGCTCTTTAAAAGGTAATAAAATTAAGAATTTCTTCAAATGACAAAAGGAATAACATACTAACCGAAATTTTGGCTGTCCGGAGTTTATTGCGCGGGAGTATATTAACAAAATTATTTTATATTTTGAAATAATAATTTTTTCTTTGAGGTTTGCGAGACCGAAACTAAAATTAGACTCGGTCTGGGCTTGAAAAAAACTTCTTACTCTAAGACTGAGTATCTGCTTCGTAAATTAAAACAACATTCTGATTTCGCCTCCATTTCGTTTCGTGATCTCAAATGTGTACCACAACTTTACCAATTTATCTCTATATCACACTTAATTCTTGCACAGAAATTGAAATTAATTTAATAAATAATATTTTCAGGTTGATTTTTAAATATTTTGTTAGGCCGCTATTTTGTTTCGTTATCTTAGATTGATATCAAAATGTCACCAGTTCATTCCTATGTAGCATTGATATTTGGACAACAACTGGACACCATATAGATTGCATGCCCTGGGAAATATCTGCGAACCAATGTAGGATATATATATATATATATATATATATATATATATATATATATATATATATATATATATATATATATATATATATATATATATATATATATATATATATATATATATATATATATATATATATATATATATATATATATATATATATATATATATATATATATATATATATATATATATATATATATATATATATATATATATATATATATATATATATATATATATATATATATATATATATATATATATATATATATATAATCTATGTATGTGTCCAGAGGATGTAACAATAAAGTTGCGAAACGTCGACAATTTAAAAAAGTCTTTTTACTGGAGCCTAACCCCAAACAATACACCACTCTAACATAACAACAAGAGGTTCGTTAACGAAAACCATTTAGAAACTTAATATCGGGAAAATATCTGCAGACCAACGGATTAGGTAAAGACTGATAATATGAGTCTCACGCAGGCTATAGAATGGTTGTGTCCTGAGGATGCAACAATAAAGTTGGGAAACATCGACAATTAAAAAAAGACTTTTGTTTATTTTCTACTGGATCCTAACCCCAAATTTCACTAAATAATCACTCTAACATAGCAACAAGAGGATCGTTAACGAAAACCATTTAGAAACTTAATATATGCGGACCAACGGAGTAGGTAAAGACTGATAGTATGGGATTGATCTAAGATATAGAATCTATATATGTGTTCTGAGGATACAATAATAAAGTGGGGAAACGTCGACTATTTAAAAATAGACTTTGCTTTTTTTTACTGGGTCCTAACCCCAAATAATACACCACAACAAGACGAATGTTAACGAAATCAATTTAGAAACTTAATATCTGAGAAATATATGTAGACCAACGGAGTAGGTAAAGACTGATAATATGGGTTTCGCGCAGGATATAGGATCTATATATGTATCCTGAGGATGCAACAATAAAGTTGCGAAACGTCGATATTTAAAAACAAACTTTTTGTTTAACTGGATCTTAACCGCAAATATTACACCTCTCTAAAAAATTATTTTTAACATTGTTCCGCCATATTGGATTTTTACCAAAATATTACGGAACGACAGAATTGATAAAACATGTTTGTTAAAATGTGAAGATATGTAAAACTTCAGGGTGATATTTTCGTGATTGCAAACATTTTTTTGGCCGCCATTTTGTTCCATCTTGAATTAATAACACAGTTTTACTAGTTGATCCCTATACCCAATTAGTTATGGCACAGAAATTTGAAATCAACCCATTAAGTAGTTTTGTTCCGCTATCTTGATTCGTACCAGTTGATTTCAACATAATACTTCATGTTTATGCAAAATTTTAAATAAATTGGATTTTTTGACCCAGATTTGAAGTCAATCGGGAAAGTAGTTTTTTAACTACGCCGAGAACGGTCCAATAGACAGACCGACGGAATTGAGAAAACATGTTTTACGTCATCTAGGGACTCTGAAACGTGAAGATCTGAAAAAAATCACGGAAGGTGATTTTTTCACTATTACAATACTTCCCTTTTATGAGGGAAGTAATAATAATAAAATAAAAATCGACCAACGACAAAACATTTACCACCAAAAGAAATAAATATTTGAGAGGTAGCATTTTGTTTTTTTTTCCTTTTCCTTCTATTTTATTTGGTTTTATTAGGCGACAATAAGAATTAGGAATGCAAGCAAATAGGATGAGATAATATTATTTGATGATTACATGCTTAGGAATTTTTTAGAATATTAAAATATATTTGGTTAAAATTAGTTGTATGATTTGTCGTTTACGGAATGTATGTTTTTCTTTATTTGAATCTTTTCATGGAGTTCCCGTTTTCTTTTGTGTATTTCGGTCTTAAGAATTTTGGTATTTCAAAATCGAAATGGTGACCTACATTTCCTTCGTGCTTTTTAAGAGCAATCGTGTTTTTTCTGTCATATTTGTGGCCGTTTATCCTATTTTGGAGATACTGATTCGTCTGGCCTTTATAAACAGAAGGACAGTCTTTGCGTGGAATTTGCAATATTACATTAGATCTTTTTTTGTACAGATTTGAATTTTTAGTTTGCCTTAGTTATTATTGAACAAATAGCCTTTGTGGCAAATCTTAACATCGTATTTTTTGAAAATTTTTTTTGAAATTTATTTGACTATCTTGAAATATAAGGTAATGATACGAAATTTGCAGTGTTTTTGTTGTACCGATCTTTGTTAGTTGGTGTTTTTAAATGTGTTTCAAGTCTACTTTTAAATATTGAGTTGATTAATTTGTTTGATAAGAGTTTTGTGCGAGAGCTTGTTTTGCCTTTTTAATAGTTTCATTTCTATATTCCGGGCTACTTAACTTAATTGCCCTGTCAGCTAAATATTTTGTCACTGATTTTTTTGAGAAATATGATATTCTGATTTGTAGTTTAGATATCGACACGACCATGTTGGTTTTGCAAACCATTCGGTTTTTATGGAATTATCCATGTGATGTAAAGTCATATATAAGAAATTAATAACGTTATTCTTTTCAGGGTCAAGGGTAAATTTTAATTTTTCGTGATAGCTATTAAATTGTTCGAGAATAAAGTCTTGTTTGTCTTTTGGTATAGTAGTTAGCCAATTATCGACGTATCTATGAAAGAAAGATCCATCAAAATCCCAGGTTGGTATTATATTACATTCTAGGTCTTCTAGTTCTAATTGAGTAATGACGCTAGATATTGACACTGCACATCTATCAATTTGTTGGTAAAGAGAATTTTTGAATTCAAAATATTTTGAAGTTGACGTAAATTCTACCGCTTGCAAAAAATCATGTAATGGGATATCGGTGTATTTTTTATGTTTATCCATTTTTTTTAAATACATCTATTATATCTAGAACTACATTTATTGGTATATTACTATAAAGAGAGATGACATCCAGCGATATTAAAATATAATTATTTGGATTGTTCATGTTATCTATTTAGTTCATGAAACACCATGAATCTTTCAAGTAATATTCATTTTTATGTATCACATTGGCGATTATATTTTTCAAAAATTTAGACTGGATAATTAGTTTTTCTTTGTTCCAATAGGATTTTAAAAACTCTAAAATATTTGTTTATGTATATATATATCTATATACAGGGTGTTAAAAAAGTACGCTGCCAAACTTCAAGGGACGATTCCTCGCATTATTCTAAGACAAAAAGTTTATATAAACATAGTTCTGAAAACGAATAGTTTTCAAGATACAGGGTGTTAAATTTCTATGGAAAAAAATGTTTTTCTATCATAACTTTTATACCACTCTAGATATTTTTATTAAATTTGGTGTACATCTTTTACCTATTAAAGAGCAGTTTTTGATGCAAAAGTATTTTTTAAATTTCTACCAGTGGCGTTCGTACGGAGTTTGGACAGAATGTTTATTAAGAAAAAAATGATACGCCACTGCTTTTCCTAAAAACAAAAATTATTTTTGAAATTTCCATTTAATTTTAAGCAAATTTGGTCTCTAGACTTACCTTCGTACGACGCACAATTTTTATGTAAAAAAATAAAAATAATTTTCATACATCTACTGCAATCCGAATCCAATTTGCAAGGATAATTTTTTGTAAAATCCGCTAATGTTTAATTTTTATGAAACATACATATTTGGAAGTGGGCACGCGTAATGCTGTGGTTAGAATAAAACATTAAATAAATAAAAAAAAACTAAACAACACCAAGACGTTTATTAATAAAATAATTGTAAACCAAACATAACTTAACCAACCTTACAAATAATAATTTCACAGAATTTAATTTTAAAGTAACTGCTGGAAATGGCCTCCCCCGACTACAATACATGCGTTTGTACGCCTTATTAGCGACTGGCGAACCCTTTCGAAAATACCAGGAGTGTTCCTAATAATTTCACAAGACTCTTCTATCCGATTTCGTAGATCGTCTTCGCTTCGAACTGGTGTTGTGTAAACTAATGCTTTAAGGTGTCCCCAGAGAAAGAAATCTATCGGATTAATATCAGGTGACCTGGGTGGCCAAAATTGTGGTCCTGCACGCCCAATCCAGCGATCGGTATAAGTTTGATCTAGGTACTGACGTGCCACTAAACTGAAGTGCGGTGGAGCACCGTCATGCATAAACCACATAGAACGCCTTTGCCTTAGTGGAACATCTTCCAAAAGTTCAGGTAAAACATGTTCAATAAATTGTCTATACTCCTCACCAGTAAGCCTGCTAGGCAGAAAGTGAGGCCCGATAAGGAAATCTCCTACAACTCCAATCCAAACATTTACAGAAAACTGCTCTTGGAAATGATTTTCAATTATGGCGTGAGGATTTTCATCGGCCCACACATGATTGTTATGAAAGTTTATGATTGCGTTACGGGAAAAACATGCCTCGTCCGTAAACAACACCTGAGATAAAAACCTTGGATTTTGCATTAACTTATTTCCTACCCATCTACAAAAAGCCACTCTTAGCGGAAAATCTCTTGGCAAAAGAGCTTGGACACATTGCGAATGATATGGATAAAGTTGTTGATCCTTTAAAATGTGCCATACTAATACGTGAGTAATGTTTAATTCAGTCGCAATTTTTCTCGTACTAGTTTCTGGGTTTTCATCAATTGCATTTAGGACAGCTTCCTCTATCTGAACCGTTCTTACTGTTCTTGGTCTCCCTATAAGGGCAGCAGACTTCTTAAAACTACCCGTTTGGAGTTTGGAGTGAATATTTGCAAAAAATTGTCTGTTAGGTAGTGGACGGTCAGGATATCTTTCTTGATACATCCGTCTAGCGGCGCGAGCGTTACCATCAGCCATTCCATACACGAAATGCATGTCTGCCATTTCACGGTTTGTAAACTGAACCATTTTTACCGAAAGAAAATTAAATAAACTTTTAAAAATTACACAAGTGCACCTTTATTAATAGTTTTGACAACTGTCATGTTATTGTTATAAACAAACGAAGAACTGTCGTTTAGCAAAGCAAAGCCCACCTTGACAATTTAGGTTTCTTTGACTACTGAATTAAATTGCAGTTTGTTTCTTAAATTTTCCTACCAAATTGTTAGTTCTATTAAAAAAAATACATTTAGAAATGAGGGTTTAATAGTGAATTGTAATAAATTAAAAAAAGGAAAATTAAGCTCGCGAATGGCAAATACAAATCACAAGTGTTGGCGCAAAAAAGTTTGGGAGATAAAAGGGGACATGACCCAGAGTCACTTAGTAGATTATTCCAAATTTATAATTATTTCTTTTTATGGGTACTACTAACAGCATTACGCGTGCCAACTTTCAAATAATATGTTTAATAAAAATAAACAGAAGCGGATTTTACATAAAATTACCATTGCAAAATTGCATTTGGATTGCAATGATTTTTATTTTTTTACGCGAAAACCGTGTGTCGTACAAAAGTAAGTCTGGAGACCAAATTTTCTTTAAATTAAACGGAGATTTCAAAAATAATTTTTGTTTTCAAAAGAAGCAGTGGCGTATCTTTTTTTCTTAAAAAATATTAATTTCAAACCCCGTAGGGACGCCACTGGAAGAAATAAAAAAAAAACCTTTTGCATCAAACACTGTCCTTTAATGGGTAAAAGATGCACACCAAATTTGATAAACATACCTAGAGTGTTATAAAAGCTATAATAGAAAAACAAGTTTTTTCTTAGAACTTTAACACCCTGTATCTTGCAAACTATTCGTTTTCAGAACTATGTTTATATAAACTTTTTGTCTTAGAATAATGCGAGGAATCGTCCCTTGAAGTTTGGCAGCGTACTTTTTTAACACCCTGTATATATATATATATATATATTTGGTTATTAATTAATTACCCAGGATTGGTGATAAAGTCAGGCATGCATTTTTTTAAACAGAATATTTTGTATATTCTATGTCCTTCAGCTGAGTATCTTCTTGATTTTTTTTTAAAACACCCGGGGAATTTGAGGAAAACCATGCCATAAGCGGCATTGTGTTAGAGAGAGGCGGAAAAAAATTGTAGCCTAAATTGTAACCGCGACGAAAGGGGGAGTATTGTTAAAAACAGTTAATGGTAATACACACACATATTTATATATATATATATATATATATATATATATATATATATATATATATATATGCATTTATTTATTCTTACTTACCTAACTGAAAGGAACTTCCTGACTCAAACATTAAATATCTTCTTTTCCTAGATAAAGGGGTACCACTACGCTCCATTTGCAACGAAATATCTTTCTGTAAGTCTTCGCTTCCATTAGCATGATCTGACTGTATTAAAACTGTTAAGATCAAACAAAACGCTAGTAATAAATATGTTAACATCGCGTATTAAGTAAATTGTCAACTAGAATTGTATGAAGACATAACAGCGCTAAACATTTTTGGTGTATTACAAATGCTCGTCTATGAGACCAGTTTGAAATGCCGTTATATTTACATATTATTAAATATTTGCGTTTCTGAACGGTATAGGAATAATAAAAAAATTGTATTTATAATTCGTACTTTTTTAAAAAAAATTTCTACAGCTCGTATTTATTCTGAAGGTCTGTCTGAAACCTGTTTACAAATGTTGAATTTGGTGTTTTATTTTGAACGGTAAGATGAATTTTTTAATTTTTTTACATATATTTTGCTATATTTGCAACAATATTTGTTTTTACTTTCTTTTGTTTTTGTTAATTATTATGGATAGGCTAAACCCAAGAGCCATGATTCATTAGTTGACTTGAGTCGTGAATACTTTCGAACTATATTAATATTAACATTTTAGTAGTAAACATACTGTTATGACCCCATTATTTAATAGTCATTTTATTTGTGAATAGTCTTAAGTATTATATATTCATTAGTCTAGAGATAGTTTGACAATATTGCATTTAATATTTAGACATACATTATATTTCGGCGGAACCTTCCGACAAAAGCTGCTTTAATGGTCGTTTATTGCAAGGGAAATTCTAAGTAAACAATATGTATTTTAAATTCTACTTCAAATTCTATTTTATGCACGTTCTTCCGCCCCAAATATTATTATACCCGAAAAAACCTATCAAAAACTCATTTACACTATGTCGATAAAGCTTGGGAAGGTTCAGCTATAAAAACATTAAAAGAAACCATTGTAGTACAGTAAGCAGTGGCGTAGCAAATACTCCCCCAATTACTTTTATAGACACCTTTTTTAATCAATTTTACAGATACGCCACTGCATCTCAAATTAGGGAATTCATATAAAAATAAGTTCTAGGTAGTCAGTATAGAGCAGGTCAGTCATTATGCCAGTACTATATTGTCAGTAGAATTAAGTCAGTAGACACAGTAAGAGTAAAGATTTGTTAGAAGTAAGAAGTGTCCCTCTTGTACAGAAGATAATAGAGAGATTTGAAACAAGTTGAAGTGTTTACATTTACTACCAGTGCTAATACAAAATACTAAAATTATTAAATCATAACAGTGGTGGCATTCGGCGAGTAATAAAAATATTAAAACATAACATTGGTGGCAGCGGATCTGGATATACTATCCCGTGTTTTCTGAAGGAGCGCCTAGAACGCAGCAGGAATCACACCAGTTAAACCACATCGGTATACCAAAGACAGGAAGTTTCAACAGACTTGGAGGAGCGCCCAGTACGCAACATGTTTCGAGAAGAAGAAAGAAAACAAGGAAATTCGCCTTACGTTCCAGCTAACTAAGGATGAAGCTGTAAGTTTTTTTCTTTTATTTTCCTGTTGTGGTGACACTATTTGTTTTTTTTATATGTTATGCATTTTTGAAATTATATAGATATATTTATTTTGTGAAAGGTACTGCAAATACGTTGTGTGTTGAAAAAGTAATTGAATAATCGACCGTATAACTTATCTATATTTAAATTTTTACCCAAAATTTTTATTAGTATTTAATCTTTATAATTTTAACAAACAAAAAAATGGCTGAAGGAAAAGATGCAATTGATGTATTAAATTTAATAAATTCATTTGACGGCTACGGCGATGGAAATTCTCTTCAATTTTTTCTAAAAAACTGTGACGCAGTAATGCATATTGTGAAAGAAAATCAAAAAAATAAATTAGCTAAATTAATTTTTGGTACTAAATTAAAAGGTAAAGCTCAAGAGGTGACACAATATAAAGAATTTTTAAATTGGGACGAAATTAGAGATTTTCTTTTAGAACAGTTTACGGATAAAAGACCGCCTTCTCATTTTTTAACTC
Organism: Kuschelorhynchus macadamiae; assembly: GCA_030620095.1. NCBI lineage: Eukaryota > Metazoa > Arthropoda > Insecta > Coleoptera > Curculionidae > Kuschelorhynchus > Kuschelorhynchus macadamiae. Next base: position 1,487,375 of record JAUTXW010000338.1, read on the forward strand.
AAATAATTAATATAAAACAAAACTTTAGGGAAACCGTTACAGAATATGGAGATAGATTAAGATACCTGCATAATAAATATAAAGAAACTTGTCATTTAAATTATGAACATAATTCTGCTAAGGTATTAATAGAAAATTTAGAGTCAATTTTAGTAAACACGTTTAGACAAGGGCTAAATGATGAAAAAATACAAATTCGAGTAATTGCTGAAAACACAACAGTTTTAGACAGGGCATTATCATTAGCAATCGAAATGGAACTCGAAAACAACGTTAGAGCAAAAAATTCAAATTTTAAAAATGTAGGTTTTGTGGGTCAGGGAAATAGAAATTTTAATAACCAAAATCCTAAACTTTTGTGTATGTTCTGTCATAAAAATAATCATATAACTTCTCAATGTAGGCAACTTATACAATATGAACAAAATATGGGAAGAAATAATTTTAATAATCCTAATTATCAAAGCTTCAGTCCACAACAACATTTTAACGCAAATTCTTCAAATGGGCAAAATTATAACGGGGAAAAACCTATTAATGCTAGAAGTAATTTTTCTTACAGGGGAAACGATAATCATAATTACAATCAAAATACAAATTCACGAAATTTTAACAATAATTATAATGGGAACAATTATCGTCAAAATTATACCAATCCCCGTAGTTCAAACAGACCTCAAATGCTTTCAGAGATACCTCAACAACAGCGACGATACCGTCCTAACTATAATAATGAACCTGTCAATAATTCTCATCAAATACAAACTATAACGTCTCTACCCCCCAGTAGCCTCCAACACAATCTTAGTATTTCTCCTCCACAACCAACTACATCTGTCCAAGAATTTTCGGGAAACGACAACGAAACCTTGGTTGTGAACAGCCCGCCAAGCGCTTCGTAAAAAGTTCAATCAGTATAAACAGTAGCTGTTCAAATAATAAGAATCCACTAGAACATATTAAAATCAAACCAACTCGTAATAATTCAAATAATATGTCTCCTAAGTCAGTATTATTCTCTAATAATTGTAAACAGTTAGATATAATTGAAATAACTTCATTGGGCACTAAAAAGTCAGAATTGCAAATTTTGTTAGATACAGGGGCTGATGTTTGTTTATTAAAGGAGTCGATTTTACAAGACTATTCAAAGCTAGATCAAAACTGTATTATTGAACTAAAAGGTATAAGTAAAGAACCGGTTTTTACGAAAGGTCTATATAATGTAACAATCCAATTAAAAGATAATAAAATATTAATTCATCCTTTTCATATCGTACCAGATAGCATTCCTAAAAAAAATGACGGAATTTTAGGCCGCGATTTTTTGCAAAAATATAAAACTAAAATTAATTATGAAGAAGAAACTGTTTATTTTGAGGACAATTGCTTTAAGATTTTGCCTTTAGAGACTTTAACGACTATACCCCCAAGATGTGAAATGATAACTTATGCTTTGGCCAACGTTTCAGGTAATGAAGGTATCGTAAAATCGAAACAACTTGCTGAAAATCTCTATATAGGTTCTTCTTTGACCAAAGTACATAATCATAAATGTTTAATTAGTATTTTAAATATATCTAATGAACCCTTAACAATTGCGTTACCCAGAGTTAACGTACAACCTATCACTAAAGGTGAATTTGACATTATAGAGCTTAGTCATAATAATAATAATATTGAAAATAACACGAATATAAATTACTTTGAACGTTTAGAAAAACTGAAACATTCTCTCAACTTAGAAGGATTAAATGTCGAGGAAACTAACTCAATTCTAGAAATTTGTGAAAATTTTATCGATATTTTTTATTTAGAAGGTGATAAACTCTCTTGTACAAACACAATAAAACATAAAATTTCTACAGACCCTACTAAGGGACCTATTAATATTAAACCCTATAGATTACCTTTTCAACATCGGGAGGTTATAAAAGAACAAACCGATGCAATGTTAAAGGATGGAATAATTTCTCCGTCTTACAGTCCTTGGAATAGTCCCTTATTAGTAGTTCCTAAAAAAACTGATTCATCAGGTTTACCTAAATTTCGCGTGGTCGTAGATTTTAGAAAAATTAATGAAATAACTGCAGGGGATGCATTTTCATTATCTAATATTACAGATATTTTAGACCAATTAGGAAAATCGCATTATTTTACAACTTTAGATTTAGCCAATGGATTTCATCAGGTTCAAATGGACGAAAATGATAAAAATAAGACAGCTTTTAGTACTTCTACGGGTCATTTTGTTTACAATAGGATGCCTTTTGACCTAAAAGGAGCTCCGGCAACCTTTCAGAGGTTAATGAATGCGGTCTTAAGCGGTCTTAGTGGCATAAAATGTTTTATTTATTTAGATGATGTCGTAATTTATGCTAATAATTTAAAAGAACATAATGAAAGGTTAATTGAGGTATTTGAACGGTTTCGGGAGCATAATTTAAAGCTTCAACCATTAAAATGTGAATTTTTAAGAAAAGAATGTTTGTATCTAGGTCACATTATAACAGATTATGGCATCAAACCTGATCCTTCAAAAGTAGAATGTGTTTTACAGTTTCCTCAACCAATAAATCAAAAAGAGGTAAAATCATTTTTAGGGCTTGTCGGATATTATCGAAAATTTATAAAGGATTTTGCGAAAATTTCAAAACCTCTTACCAAATTGCTCAAGAAAGATACGGAATTTAAATGGGACCATGCTTGTGATATTTCATTTCAAACGCTTAAAAATAACATTACTTCTCCTCCTGTACTACAGTACCCAGATTTTTCAAAAGAATTCATTATATCTACCGACGCAAGTAATTATGCGATTGGTGCAATTTTGTCACAAGGAAAAGTTAATAATGATCGACCTATAGCTTATGCTAGTAGAACTCTTAATAAAGCCGAACAAAACTACTCAACGACAGAGAAAGAATTAGCGGCAATTGTTTGGGCAGTTAGACATTTTCGACCATATGTTTTTGGAACAAATTTTAAGATAGTTACGGATCATAAACCTTTACTTTATGTACAAGTACGCGTCTTACAAGATTTAGGTTAAAATTGGTTGGAAAGTTAAATACAAATGCTGATGCCTTAAGTAGAATGATTAAAACGGTAAACGCTGACATGATAACAGATTATCAAAAATTTTTAAATTATCTGCAAACACATATTGTTATTAACACAAAATTAAAAGAAAACAACGCTAATTTATTTCAGATAAATAATTCAGATCCTATAATATTATTTTTTCCCCAATTTTTTAACAAAGAGCAATTTAATATTTTGGAACAAAATAATCAGATTAAACAATTTCTTGCATCATACAACGTTCAAAACGATTTAAAAATACCTTCCGTCTCTCAGTACCAAAACAACGACTGTAATATATTTTTACTCAATGATAATGAAAATATGTTAAATGACACAAATTATGAAAATATATGGCCTTGTCTACTAAAGTTAAAAAATCTTGTAAGTAACAAAAAACTTAAATTGTCATTTATTAAATATCATTACAACCCGTTAGTAAAATGGGAAATTATTTATCCCATGATAAGATATATTTTTAAAAACTCTAATGTAGATATAACAGTTTACAATAATAATTTAATAAAACCCTCTGAATCTGAAAAGGAAACCTTATTAGAAGAATTCCACAACTCTCCTTTAGGCGGTCATCAAGGAATTGCCCGTACACATAAAAAATTATCCCAATTTTATACCTGGAGAGGCATGAAAAAAGACCTAAAAAGATTTATAAAAAAATGTGAATCTTGTCAAAAAAACAAATTATCGCGAAAAACAAAAATGCCAATGGTCATAACTTCAACCGCGACTAAACCTTTTGAAAGATGTTTTCTCGATATTGTTGGTCCTTTACCTGAAACGGAAGCAGGTAACAAATATATTCTTACCTTCCAAGATGACCTGACAAAGTATAATATTAATGTCCCTATAAAAAATCAAGAAGCCTCAACAGTAGCTTATTACTTCGTAACGAAAATAATTTGTCTATATGGACTACCTGAAACTCTAATTACCGATCAAGGTTCAAATTTTTTAAGTGAAATCTTTAAAAATACTTGCAAACTTTTAAAAATAAAAAAGGTTCAAACTACTAGTTATCATCCAGAATCAAACGGAGCTTTAGAACGTTCTCATAGAGTCTTAGAGGAGTATTTAAGACATTTTATCAAAGATAGTCAGGAAGACTGGGATAGCTGGATTCCATTTGCAACATTTACTTATAATACAACTCCGCATACTGCAACCCACTTTTCACCTTTTGAACTTTTATTTGGCCATACCCCTAATTTACCTACTTCAATTATTCAAGCATCTTCTAAATACATTGCAATAGACGAAACAAAACAGCAGTTCATAACTTTCTCTGATCTCGAATATAATAAATTTATAAAAATAACGGATGATAAAATGATTTGTCAGCAACAAAAACCAGTTTCATTGGCTCATTTAGTGGAAAACTGTGAAATGAAGTTACTTCCAGTAACAAATAAAATTCCAGAAGTATGCAAAAAACATATATTAAATTCTAATAGAGGTATCTTTATTCAGTTACTTACAACTAATACTTGGCTGTTTGCAGTGCCATGCCCTGAATCATTAACCATTTCATGTATTAATCAAAATAAACCAGTAGACGTTATTTTAAAAAATTGCGGCAGTGTCACCATAGGAAAACAGTGTAAAGCGTATAGTGTTTCAACGATGCTCGTGCCCCACGGTAATGCCTTTCAGTCGAAAAGATTTAGTGAGTTTGTTCCGCCATTAGAAATTAGTGAGGACTATTGTGAAAAAATAAAAAATAATAACATTAACCTGACAGAAATTTTAATAAACGAAAATTATAAGACTCTTTCAAAGCACATTCCTGAACTGAACATCGCTAGCCATAAACTAGACGACATAGAAAAGCTAACAGAAAATCTTGAAAAAAATAATTTTTTGTCAACATATAATATTTCTGGTTCTGTTTTAGCTTACATTGTTGTTGTATTATTATTTATTGTTTACAAAATATATTCAAAATGTATAAGAAAAACTTCCTGTTGTGGAATAATACCAAATATTTGCGTAAGGGTAAATCAAACCATTGAACCATCCCCGAGAAGTAATAGCTATATAGCTCAATATACTAGTGAAACTTCTAATAGAATTAATAATGATGATCACCCTGAGGACGATCAACCAGGTATATCATACACGCCTCGCAGAGCTATTGGTCACACGTCCTCAAGACGATCAATTAGATAAGTAATAATATTATGTTTTATTATAACTAATAAATTTCTTTAGTAGAATCTAAGTAGATTTAGAATGCCTAATTATTATAAAAAAAAAAACAGTTTTCAATATTATATAGGTTAGTATAATATAGAATAAGAACATAGTTCATAGCAAATTTTGTAAAATCATTTCGAACATAATACTTTTGTTAAATATTAGTATCAATTACAAGGATGTATATTTTGTATCATAATTTATATTTTAACTCAGGAACGAAATTTTCTAACCATTTCATTATTATAAAATCTCTCATTTAGGGGGGAGGTGTTGTGACCCCATTATTTAATAGTCATTTTATTTGTGAATAGTCTTAAGTATTATATATTCATTAGTCTAGAGATAGTTTGACACGTAAATGCAATATTTAGACATACATTATATTTCGGCGGAACCTTCCGACAAAAGCTGCTTTAATGGTCGTTTATTGCAAGGGAAATTCTAAGTAAACAATATGTATTTTAAATTCTACTTCAAATTCTATTTTATGCACGTTCTTCCGCCCCATATATTATTATACCCGAAAAAACCTATCATAAACTCATTTACACTATGTCGATAAAGCTTGGGAAGGTTCAGCTATAAAAACATTAAAAGAAACCATTGTAGTACAGTAAGCAGTGGCGTAGCAAATACTCCCCAAATTACTTTTATAGACACCTTTTTTAATCAATTTTACAGATACGCCACTGCATCTCAAATTAGGGAATTCATATAAAAATAAGTTCTAGGTAGTCAGTATAGAGCAGGTCAGTCATTATGTCAGTACTATATTGTCAGTAGAATTAAGTCAGTAGACACAGTAAGAGTAAAGATTTGTTAGAAGTAAGAAGTGTCCCTCTTGTACAGAAGATAATAGAGAGATTTGAAACAAGTTAAAGTGTTTACATTTACTACCAGTGCTAATACAAAATACTAAAATTATTAAATCATAACAGTGGTGGCATTCGGCGAGTAATAAAAATATTAAAACATAACAATACCTACACTGTTCAATTTTTCATAATTAAAGAGGAACTTGGGTGGGAGCAATTTATACTAAGAACTTAGACTCACTGTATTGTGCAATTTATCCAAGTGCAATGTGAATTGTTAGTGCAGAGATACATCTCTGCACAGACACAGGTACAAAAAGCAACAAAGAAGAAGAAATAATGATCTGCCAGACTATTAAGACGCATCGGTTATCACTTATAAAACTACTGGTTTGTCACATTTCGATAAAAAGTAGTTACGAATGTCTTTAAAATACGCCATAAAGCCATGGTTTAAAAAAAATCGAAAGACAATATCTATGATAATGATATTACTAGTGCAAGTCTATACTTGAATATTTTTATATACAGGATGTTTTTGTTTTATAATGAAATGCGAATAATTCAGGATGTTATTCTCTGATTAATTTTAAACATAAAGTTTCATATAAACTTTTGCACAAACTTTTTTCATGGGTCATTTTTTGACGCCTGGAAACATATTTTCTTCCTAAAAGAAAACATCAGATACCTGTAAATAAAATTAAGAAGATTGTCCAACAATTAAGAAGGAATTGCCATTTCGTGGCGAGTGTTGGAACTAGCAGCTTTTCACCTTCCTTGAAAATGATGGGCTGGTTGAGATGGTTTTGGATTTTTATTACCGTCGCGCGTTGGCGTGAAAAAATGATGGTAGATTGTTTGACGTAGCTTGCAGCTTCTCTTCTTTTTAAATAACTGCTCTGGTATCCAGATTTTGATTTCTGTGATGCGTTGTCTAATTTAGACATCTTAAATGCCAATTATATTTTTTTAAGTTAAAAACACATAATATGTCCCCAAAATAGAGCTTAAATAAAAAGAAATTCTATAATAGAATCAAAAGTTCTGTTAGAAAACAACACACCTTCTACGTTCCTTCAGGTTAATTCTATCAATCAGCTGAAATAAAAATAAAGTTGTCTTTTTTTTTACTTAATTTGAATTAATTTCTTTTTTATCCTCTTCCGGTCTAGGGACAGTCCTGGTATTAAGTGTAATCCATGGTGAATCATAATGTGGATCATAAGAAATCCCTTGTAAAATTCTATAGCGTTTAGTGCATTGGAAAATGGGACAAACGAAATCCCATGAAAATTTTGAATGCTCCCGGTGAAGCAATCAGTACAATATGATTAGTTTGGCGTATTTAAGTGTGGGTTAGTTATAAATATTTTATTAGAACGACAAAAAGATATAGAGAATTGTTGTTCCTGGTTAGTTCGTTCTAAAGAAAAATAGAAACAAATTGAAAATGGTAGTGATATTCCATTTTTTTAAATGAAATTTTATACTGCGGCAGTTTGAATTGAAATAAATTAATTTTTCTGTATTAACCTACTTTTTTCTTGAAGGTTGCCGGACTAAGTAGTTTAAATTTTGTTGATTGTATAACCTACATCTTAAGCAACTTTACAGAAGTTTCACTGTACAGGGTGTGGCGAAATTGACGCCGCATACAAATTTAAGAGAAACATTCGGGTTTCGGAGGAAACTTACAAAAAAATCGAAACATTTTTTAATTCGTTTTTTGCTGACTTTGTTTACACAACAAATGCAAAATAAATGACATTTTAACATTGCTGCTTTTATCTTCTATAAGAAGACATAAACAAATTTAACCCAACGTCTCGCCTTTGAGAAACTATCATAAATTTAATTTTTAAAAAAACGACCCTAATACCCTTACTTTTAAACAGTTTTGCTGACGTTTCGTTGCTTAACTTACATCATTTTTTTTTTACTGCACCACTATTATTATTTAAAGACCGATTTTTTTATTACCATGCGGTTTAACTTAAATAATTTAATGCTAATTAAATCAAATATTTAATATATCAAAATATTTATTAATGATCAACTTAAATTTAAATATTATTTTGCTACTACAACTTAAACATACGACATACTCTTAAATATCAAGTTTTAGTGACATGTTTCTCGGTCTTTTAATTTAAATTACTTTTAAATATATTCTGGGGATTGTATTCTTTATCTGCCCTGAAAAGTTGTAACAAAAAAATGACGTTTCATTATAAATGACCATAATTTGTAAACTAACTGCATAAACTAAGTATTTTTTTATGGTAACTACCAAATTCTTTATTAAACCTTTAAAAAATTGTACTATTTAAAAATTTAAATTTTTGTGATAAAACTTAATAATTAATAATAATAATAATTATGGTAAAAAAAAGACTATAGAAATTAATCTAAAACCAAAATATATAATTAATATATTTAAAAAGGGGGTAGGTTTCAGCTGAAATTCCTGTAATTTTAGAGCCAGTAGGAATTTTTAGAGTAGACAGAGAAACAGTCCAATGGAATATCCCGGAAAAATGAATGAATAGGTTGTTGCTTAGAATATTTCTTATCTAGACATACATAAATTTAAAATAAAAATGACAGAAAAGGCAGTTAGAATTGTGGAAATAAATAAAAACAAAAATATTTCCTGCAATCACTAATTCGTATAATCTCATAGCATTTTGTATTGAAATCCATGATGAAATATGAAAAAAAAAATCAAATAAATTGGTTATAGATATTTTTCAACTAATGAACCTAAATCAACTTCTTTTTTTATTCAAAATAATAGTTTTGCTGTTCAAAGGGGTTATTCAGTGTCAGGCAGCTGTGGTGGAAGATATATATCAAACTGTAACGAAATTTTTGTATCATTATTGCTCTTAATTTTAATTATCAATAAAATGGAACAATCGAAGAAATATTTTAGAAATGACTAATTTATTTGATAGTGTTAATAACAATTAACTCCTAAATTCTACGCAATGCTATAGTAAAGTGTAGATAGCTCTAAAAAAAATTGGATCAAAAAACTGTAGTTGTATCATGCGACAATAATTATTTTGGTAAATATTTGATGCAGGTGTCAAAGTTAATGTCTACGTTACGGTAAAAACCTTAGCACATCCAGGTAAATAACTTTATTTGCATTCAGTTTGTAGTAAAGACGTACAATTAATTTTGCATGAGTGATTTTACCTGTGAAAATTTTTAGGATTTTTCCATGTTGTGAGTGCACTGTATGCGATTACCTATAAACTGTAGTTGTTTAAAATAATGAATTAGCTACTCACTTTTATAAATCAATTATATTATAAATGTTCAGAAAGACTTTTCAATCTATTTTTGCGATTGATATTTGGATTTCTGTTTGCAAACTATGCTAATAATCGGGAGCATCTAGTGAAAATAAGTTGATCATTTTTTGAGATTACGATAGCTTTATAACCTATAAAAAACTAAAGAAATTATGGAAATTAATTTTAAAATAATTACATTATAACTCTCATGAAAATTACAATTCCGCCATGGATAAGACCGAAACATCTTAAATATTCTGAGTCATAAAAAGTATCCGCAATTTAGAGAACTAATTGCTAAATTTATTTTAATTAAATATACACTACTGATAACCATTTTAAATATTCAGTATGAAATCAAATATTTTGGCTTTTGTCTTAATATGGATCTATATGAAGCAATACTTACTAGTGACTGCAAATTTACAAAATGATATAAATATTGATTTTAAACAAGACAACGCCACAATTTTGTCACGAAAACGAAGATATTTGGTATTTCCCGAAGGCAGTTCCTTTCAAGTTGGTGAGTAAAATTAGTTAAAAAAAGTATAATTACTTAATAGCACAATGTAACTAAAAATATAATTGAAAACAGTTTACTATTGTCAGTGGTCATTACAGAGATGAATCTGAGAATTGGAGTGACAGAGATTAGAGGAATTATTAATATTATATGTCACAAAACATTATTTAAATTGCAGTTTTTGATTTGACAATTCCCTCTGTGGCGATTCAGGGAAATGTGTTCGTATTTGGACATACAGCCGCTATGGCATGGGAGTTACCTTCAACGCCAATATTCCTGGATAAGAAAAAAATGAAACAAGATGAGAACAAAGAAGATAAAGCAGAAACTACTACTATGGAACCAAGTCATGAATATGAGGATAATGCTGACCAACATGATTGGGGTAAAAAAATCATTTAACAAAAAAGTTTACTTAGAAGCACAAACTTTAAGATTGCTGTGGGCGATATGATAATATTTGCTTTCAACTATACACTTTAATTTTGCTCACTACTTGAATATTTAACATTTCTATATTATTTTATAAATTTAAGGTGCAACTTAGGTATCTAATACCGTTTTTATAGAATTAAAATACTGCTTAACCTTTTATCAAAAGTAAGCAATGATCCAAGTTGACATTCAACAATTTTATTGTAGCTAAATTCAATGTAACATCATTTATCTATTTCTTAAAAAAAGGAAAAAAGTTAAAGAGTAGGTGATAGGTGAAATCTTTGACTATCTATTATTTTATTGCGAAATTGTTAAGATAGAAAATGGTCCGTATACAGTGTGTTTTTGAAAGTCGTGCAAAAAGTTGAATATTAGAATTAACCTACAATAATTTGAATTTTTGTAACATTTATTTTTAAAAACCTTATACTTATTTACCAAAAAGATATTTGGGATTTTCGCAGATTTTGATAATAACGGATTTATGTTTGTTTTATTCCTAGATTGCTTTGAAATAAGCTTTACCTACTTCAAAGCAATTTTTGTAGCTCAACATTTTAGAATATTTACACAGGTAGTGTTAAAAAAATATATAAAAAATATTCATTATAATTTGTGGACGTAGACTTAAAAGTTAATGCACAAAGAATTATAAAGCCTGTACAGTTAAGGTTTTACGGGAGCAAACCTTCAACCGGATTGATTGGCTGGCATAATCTCCGGTTATGAATATTATTAAAAACGTTGGAGTAGACTAAATTGCGAGCTCAAAAAGGAAAAATAAAGTAAAAAACATCCCAGATTAAACAAATGCAATAAATAATTTGTTAATACCATTGTCTCTAGTTATTAGTTTTTCCTAGCTTAAATATTTGTAAACATCGCATTTGTTTTTTACCGTTTCCAATTTGTTTATGATAATGATTTATGGGATTCGGCCAAAAAGTCTATATTACATTTTTTCTAATAAGCTAAGCTTTCGAAATAATTCATTTCTTGTTCAGGGCTCTATAAATAACATAATTTAAAAAAAATAAATTTAGGATTTTTTTAAAATTAAAAGGTACTTACACTAATTAAAATGTAAAGACAACTTCGAGTTAATTTTCAGAAGGTATAAAATATAAAAATAGGTAGATTTTTATTACTAAAATGTTGACATTATTTGACAAAAAAATAAATAATTTTACACTAATTGTTTTTAAGACAGAAATAGGTAAATATGTCAAATGCATAATAGAAAAAAGGAGGGTTTGTTTTAAAAAAAAATTAAACTAGATAATACGTTATATAGTATATGGAGCAAAATATGGGAGGTAATTTGAAAAAGACATATTTATGACTTCCTTTAAATTTAAAATACAAGAATAAATGGATCTTATCGATTTTTTGTTCTTTGTAAACTTTTCTTGATGTATTTCAGACATTTCTAAAGAAGCCTTTTGCTAGTGTTGTGCTCAGTTTATACAAATTTTGTTTTGTTACAATTACATGTCTGTCCCGTATCTATAACAAGTTCTGAAAGAGCACAAGATGGTTTATTAAGTCTTGCATCACTTTTGTGTAATGCACTTCTTTTACTTAATCTTTGTTTTGTTTGACCAATATATTTTTTATCGCAATTCGCTATCTTTATATTTTCTGTTTTAAAATATTTTACTTAGGACTCAAATTTCGAATATTGCGAATTGAATTGAATAAAAAGCAAACAATATATCTTCTATATTCCATTCATGATTATTTTCGTTCATTTAAATATAAATCGTAATAAATGCTTGCTTTTTTGTTCAGTTCCCTATATTCAAAATTTGAGTCCTAAGATTATTAAACTATTTAAAACAAAAAATATAAAAATGGTACAACGTAATGTTAAAACCATTGGTATTTTGCATAGTAAATTAAAAGATAAAGATCATGTTGTAATCCAGTATAATTGCGTTTATTCATTCATACATTCAACATACTTATATTATCGATAACACTATGTTACACATTTTTTGTTCCTGGTAAACTAATGTTTTATCCTGATTATTTATGCCCAAACCCCCACGAAAACTGAATTCTTTTATTCATAACTTTGCTTTTGTGGACAGGACATTGACATTTTAAAAATTAAGTAGTGCAGTCAGTAATGTTTGTATATTTGTTCCTAAAAAGTGGAAAAAAGAATAAGAAAGTATGGAAATATTAATTTATTTATTTTCTAGATTTTCGACTATATTGTAAATCACTTTCACGTATGAGCCCCCAAACATAGTCTCCTATCATATTTTCGTTATATTGTCCTTGGAAGCGACGCTCGAAGTCTAGTATATCCTGGTGGAAGTGTTCGCCTTGCTCCTCAGAGTACGCCCCCATATTCTCCTTGAATTTATCAAGGTGACTATCAAGTATATGAACCTTAAGGGAGATCTTGTCCCATGTCACTATAGGACGTTACGAGATTTTCAACCAGCTGTACATAGTTTTCGTCTTTGTGATTACCCAAGAAACCTCTTATCACGGCTAAAAAGTTGTTCCAAGCCAATTTTTCGGTTGAATTAAGCATTTTGGGAAATTCCTGACACTTCATGATTTTTCTTATTTGCGGACCGACAAAAACTCCAGCTTTAACCTTTGCCTGAGACAGCTTTGGGAAAAATCCTTGTAAGTACTTAAATGCTGATGATTCTGTGTCTAAGGCTTTGACAAATTGCTTCATAAGACCCAATTTGATGTGCAGTGGTGGCATTAACACTTTTCTGGGGTCCACCAATGGTTCCCACTTGACATTATGTTTCCCCACAGAGAACTCGGTCCGTTGGGTCCAATCTTTTTTGTAGTAATGAGCTTTAGTATCCCTGCTGTCCCAGAGACATAGATAACATGGAAACTTGGTAAAGCCTCCTTGGAGACCCATTAAAAATCCCACCATTTTAAAGTCTCCAATAACATCCCAAGCATATTCTTCATACTTTAAGACTTGTAGCAAAATCTTGACGCTGGTATAATCCTCTTTAAGGTGAACGGAATGTGCCAGTGGAAGAGATGGATACTTGTTGCCATTTTGCAGTAACACAGCTTTGAGACTTCTTGACGAGCTATCGATAAAGAGGCGCCACTCGTTCGGATTGCAGGGAATTCCAATTTCCTCGAACAGACCAGTCACATTATAACAAAAGCAAAGCTTTTCTTGACATGTAAAAAAGCTGGAGAAAGATCGGTGGCGCTTTCTTTGACTTACGACCTGTACACTTTCATCTAATAAGTTCCATTGTTTTAGCCTTAATGTTAAAAGCTCGCCATTAGATTTGGTAAGACCAAGGTCTCTTATTAGATCGTTCAGGTCTTCTTGATTGGGATAGTATGGCTTTCTTTACTGGGAATCAACTTCTAACTTGTACTCTGGATCTTCAACTTGGTCGTCTTCGGATTGGCTACTTTCTTCTGAAGAGAATAGCATTCTCGAGGGAGGTTTGGGTACAGGGAGCTCAGGAGAATGAGGTACTGATGCTGTAGACTATGGAATATCTGGATATATAATAGCGGGTGCGTTTTTACCAGTTCGGCGTTTGGAAGGATCTACCATGCAAAAATAACAATTGAGTAAGTGATCAGTGGGTTCCCGCCAAATTTTTGGAACAGCTCTCTTTTCTCCTCTAAACCACCCTGCAAAAAAATCAAAGTTGTAAATCTAATTTTATTAAAAAAGATTTTTACAATGACGTATTACCTTCCAGAGTTTTTTGCAATTCTCGCAAGTGTAATGAGATGCCCACGGTTTGTCCTGATCCCTAACAGGCATGCCGAAGTACGCTTTGTAAGCCTCACACATTTTAACTGATGCATTCACAGAGTATTTTCTTCCTCTCGTCTTAATAAATTCACCACAAACATAACAAAACGCGTCTACCGGACGCTTGCAAACTCTTGACGACATATTTTTATTGTGCACGCACGTGTATTGACTTTAGTAACTGAAAATAAACAAGAGCTAAATTGCAGTGAAATGACAGGCCACTGACTTGAAACTATTAAGTGGTTGACATTAGTAGTAGTGCGTTCCGAAAGTTATCCGAAGTTGCAGTACGTTCATATTTTCAGCTTGGAATGAAGTAAAAGGAAAAGACGTAAATTCACTGATTCTGAAACAGGCCAAATTTTGTAAAGTCGATGTCCTGATCTCAAAAGCAAAGTTTATATAGAAAACTAAAGTTTTTTTATATTTGTGAGTCAAAATAAATCGGAAAAACACATGTTGAACCCAGGAACAACATTTTTGAAAAAATATGTTACAAAGTGTAATGTAACTAAAGATTTTTACATTTCTAAAATATACCTACTATAACTAATAAAAAAATCAAAATATTTAAGTTTTGATACATTTTATCTATTCGGCCTTTAATTTAACCGACTTGACAAAAAATGTAAAAATAAATATTTCCATAGTATTGTTACCTATAACTTTAATATAAAACATGTTTTAACTTTTATTATTTCAAAGCCCCCTCACCCCCTCACCCCCTCAACTCTTCCTGACTTTAATTCATCAAATATTTTAAAACATGTATCTAATAAATACATTAAAACATGTTAAAGGCATTTCCCTTCGTTACTTCTCGCTCAGATATTATTGAAAATAATATCTTATTTTAAGTAATTGTATATATTTTGGACACTCTGTCTTTGCTTGAAATTGGATTTTTACCAACTGGAAGTCCAAGCTTGTATTTGGACTTCACCGTTCTTCTATACTATACTATATAAAAACCGGTTCTGGTGCGTTCCGGTCCATTTCCAGCCCTGCATTCTGTATAACATTAATGTATATATTTTGTAAACCCTTAACGAGGGTTAAAAGGGACCAAGCCCAAACGTTCAACTTTTGTAGATTTCGCGTATGCGTCTCGGGAAAAATTCTCGGATTTGTGTCACTCCAATAACAGCAATTGTGAAGGTTCATAGTGCCATTGATGATGAATGAGCATTCTTCGGAAAAGCAGACCTTAAATACGAAATGTGGGTTGACTGTCAAAGTCACCTTCGTTAAGTACTTGTACTAAGTGTATTATGTACGGGTGGAGTGATTAACACCTGACACAGTAGCCAACATTCTCGTCCTTAGTGTTGCATTTTGAATGATGTGACAAGAACAACTACTTCCACCGCTTCATTGGCCACTGGATTCGCAATATCTCATATTTTTTATTACTTACCGATCCAGTTATTCTAAATTTATGCTTGAGTTCCAGGATATAGTTCCGATATCCAGTTTCATGATTTGCGAAGAAGATTGAAACCATTTCTATGCACGCGCGATGTAAAATAATTAAAGTACCAACCACGTAAATGGTACAAATAAATTAACTGCCGCTATTTTACTACCAGCTGGTTTAATACTGGCTGACAGAGAGTACGACACTTTTCTAGTTTTTTATCTGTTTCTGTAATTTACAATACATAGATAAGCCAAACATTTCATTTTTTATAAAGTACGAAGGAAACTACATACTTTTAATATTAATAATAATAATAATAATAATAATTTTAATATTAATAATAATAATAATAATATTTTCACAGGAACATCCAGAAATCGGTCATTTTGAAAACATGTAGCATAGTTAGATCATGTCTTAATACACAATAGTTGTTTTTTTTTCCATTTCCTTTTTTTTATTTTTATTTGTTGTACTGACTTAGTATAATCCCGTCAGTATAAAATACAACTACAGGAATACTGTGAGACAACAAGTCATAGTCATAATAATGATAATAATAATAATAATAATAAATAGTAACACTAATAATAATTAAATAACACTAAAGCAAAAACTAAAAGCTAAAGCGAAAAGTCTGGAGAGATTTAACAAATGTTCAAAGAGAAAACGACAGAACCGGCTTTTCACCACCAACCAAAGACAGTTCTATCGGGATATCAATAACACCAAAGATCAAACCAATACTGAGAAGATGCTGCCGAGCGTACAGCATTTGACCGAGTATTGCTCGAACATCTGGGGAAAACCAAAAGAGCATAACCGAAATGCTACATGGATATAATCTCAACGTGATCAAGTTCAAATACCACAAATGGAATTTGACTCTATCACCAAGGAAGAAGTTAGCAGGTTTGTTAAGGGAACGATCAACTGGAAGTCGCCAGGAGTTAACCAAATTCACAATTTCTGGTATAAGAAATTTGAGGTCCTCCATGAAGCTATGGCTCGTCATTTTACCAAAATAATGCATCATCCCGAGACAACCCCAGTATTTCTCATGCTGGGCACTGCAACTATGCTACCCAAAAGCAATAGTATAGAAGACCTGTGCCAGTACAGGCCCATCACCTGTTTGCTCGTCATGTACAAGATCCTAATAGGATGCATTGCAAATCGTATCTATCACCATATTGACAGTCACAACCTATTAGCCGAGGAACAGAAGGGATGCATTCGAGATCATCAAGGATGCAAAGAACAATTTATCATCGACTCTGTGGTACTAAAGCAGGCATAGACAAAACAACGCAACATACACACTGCTTTTATAGACTATAAAAAGGCGTTTGACAGCGTACCACATTCCTGG
The DNA here is from genome assembly GCA_030620095.1 of Kuschelorhynchus macadamiae. Taxonomy (NCBI): domain Eukaryota; kingdom Metazoa; phylum Arthropoda; class Insecta; order Coleoptera; family Curculionidae; genus Kuschelorhynchus; species Kuschelorhynchus macadamiae. The sequence continues at coordinate 1,504,336 of JAUTXW010000338.1, forward strand.
CTCAAAGACGTACTAGGGATATCTAAAATTTACCCTATGATCATTAATTTCCTGGCAACTATTAAGGACCAGTGAAGGATCTATAATGGCAATCAGCCTCTTACCACTGATGGTTACACATCAATAGGGGAATTTACCAAAGAGACTCGTTAAGTCCACTTTGGTTCTGCTATCTACGTTACTAAACAATACAGGACATGGCTTCAACATCAAAGCCAATAGAGTCAATGCCCGAACCATATCCCACCTTCTGTATATGGATGATATTAAACTCTATGATGGAAACCCTACCCAACTAAAAAAGCTTATTGACCTGACATACACCTTCTCGAAAGACATCCATATGGAATTTTGAATGAAAAAATGTAGAGCCTTAAACATCGAAAAGAGCAAAGTCATTAATGGTGATGCAGTCCTACCCAATAGAGAAATAGTTCTAGCGATGAACCAAGGAAAGACTGTATTCTAGAATTTCACCAAGCTAGACTACTCCAGAATAAGCAAGGAAAGACCAAGCTGAAAGATCAGTACGTTCAAAGAGTGCGAGCTCTTCTGAAGACAGAACTAAACGACAGAAATCTTATTACAGCAATTAACACCTATGCTGTGCCCGTGCTGACCTACAGTTTCGGAATCTTTCAATGAACTAACACGGAGCTAGAGGTACTACAACGAACGACTCGCCTAATGATGACCAAGTACAAGTCGCACCACCCAGGGTCATCAACTCTTCGAATAACCCTACCACGAAGAGAAGGTGGAAGATCTCTTGTTGACTTCACCAATTCGCACTCCCTACAGCTGCAAAAATTGAGAGATTTCTTCACCCACAAGGTACAAACATTAAGCCTAAACTACGTAGTAACCTTAAATGACAACTCGTAGACTCCACTTAATCTCGCAAGTGACATCATCCTCTGAAGGTCACTTTCAGACTCCGACAAACAAAAACAGTGGGCTCAAATGGCACTGCACTGCCACTGAACGATGGACAGCTATTCCCAGAGACAGAAGGATTTGTGATGGTAATACAGGACCAAGTTAATAACACACGAAATTCATTATCAAAGACCGGTCCGTTGAATCCGATAAGTGTCGAAAATGTAGCAAAGGATCAGAGACTATACAGCATATAACGTCTGGCTGCACTTACCTAGCAAACACGGACTACCTCCATCGACATAACCAGGTGTTTAACACCATAAACCAGAAGCTTGCCAATAAATATGCGCTCCTGAACACGTTTGTGCTCTATTATAAATACCAACCAAGTTTAGTGTTAATAATGCCTTCAAACTGTACTACGAGCGGATTCTTACAGGACAACACATATAACTAATAGAAACCAGCCCACTCCTTTTGATGCATGCATCCGGGATGGGCTTGGAACCCAACATTTGTTGAGAAATTGATTGTCAATTTCGATAATAATAATAATAATAATAATAAAGAAATTTATTCAAAAAAGAAGACTTTACAATTGGAATTAAACATTATCGCAATTTTTTGAAAAAGCGAAGCTCAACTTTTTGTAAAGGGCTGGTCTAAATTAACCTTGAAAAAATAATTTTACTACCAATAATAATAATAATTATAATAATGTCTTGCTGCCTACAGAAGCGAGAGGTAAGTTATCAGCAGACCTATTTTAACGGGGTGCTAAATATTTAAGAGTAGAAATGTCCAGCAATTAACGTGAGTACTCTTAGTAAATAAAACGTTTTTATAAGCTTGGAGGACACGAGATTGCAATATGATAAGTAAACATTGAAATTTAACAGTTTTATGTATTGGTGGTGACAAGGTACAGTAACAAATTCGGTTCATTGAATTTATTCATTGGGCAGTTTATATTGATAAAATTTTTCATTTTAAGTTCTGTAAATAAAGTGTTACGGCATGAACAGGTGTCTGTAATGAGAGTTGAAACGCATTTCAAAGAAAGTGCAACTCGACACCCTCTTTAATTAAACATTTTTGGGGAGAGTTTCTCCCCCCTGGCGCGCGAGGAAGTTTTTAAATTTTAGTTTAATAAACATAAATTTCAATATCACGAATTACTGAAATGACAGTTTAATAAGTTCTGTACCAGTTAAACCAAAAAAATTAACAAAATTTCTTTTAACGTATTTTTTGCTTCGAAAATACCTTTTTTTGATCTGGCTGTTACAAAGTTCCCTAAATTCTTATTTTATTAATTAATTATTTCAATTCCAATGAATTTTGTATGTTTTCAACTAAAATAAAATATTTAAAAACTCACATTTATGAAATTTCTTTTTCTTGAGCATAGCAGTGACTTCAAACTTTGGGAATGACATACAAATGGAAAAACCTTTCAAATATGGTACCCCCTTGCCATTTAAGATTTCAGGGGTGAATCTCACCCTGCCCGAGGCGTTGTAAATTAAGGTTTGCGTATACGCCTAAAAATCGTCATGTCCGAGCGTTTTTTTTTTAAATTTCCACTTAAATACCCGAAAATAGCGACGTTTCGTTTGGGATGGGCCACCCTGTATAACATAATAATAATACTCATGGAAATATTACGATTTTTTTGGACCAGCACTCAATAAAATTTGTGTAGCCGAGATTGTTTTTTCTATTAATTGCTTATATTTAGGACAAGGTGCACCTCCATTTGTATATGTGTATATCTTGGAATCGCTTTAACCAGCAGTTTAATATCATATCTACGAGGACATTCTTTACAAAAATATTATTTTTTTTACGTTCTCGCGAGATGAATCTTTTGATGCCTCATTGATGACAATCGACCCATATTTACATTCATATTTATCCAGATATTTTCTATTTTTTATTATTATATTATATAATTTTATTAAAAAACAACTGACTATCGAAATACAAAACCGGTAAATTTCCTTTACCCGGAAGTTCCTTGGTTATGAATCTTTCGTTTTATTAGGGACAGTGAAGTGTGACCCAATTTAGTTCGGTACATAATAATTTAGGAACACATATAGACTGTCTATTTAAACATTTTTTTTTCGACGCCATTTTCCTCCATCACACTGGATTCTTACCAATATTTTACCAGTTTCTACCTATGCCGCACTTGATTTTTGCCCATTAAAACAAGTATTTTTTACATTGACACACACCATTTTGTTACGTCATGTTGAATTCGTACCAGTTTATCCATATATCTTTTTCAATTAAATAAGATTTGATTTTTTTAAAAACTTATTTGACCGCCGTTTTGAATTCGTACCCACAAGTTTACCAGTTTATCTCTATATCACAGTTTTTTTTAGGCCGCCATTTTGTTTCGTTATCTTATATTTATACCAATGTGTTACCAATTCATTCCTACGTAACACTTGTTTTTTGTGCAAAATTTGAAGACATTGGATAATTATATTTTTAGTAATAATATTTCAACGTTTCGCTAGGCCGCCATCTTGTCCCGCAATATTTGATTTTTACCAAAATATTACCAGATCATTTCTATATGACCCTTAATTTTTGACTAAAATTTGAAATCGCTCTGATGAGTAGCGTGTAAGCTGTGCCGCGAGCTGACAGACAGACAGACAGACAGACCGACGGAATAGGTAAAAATATTTTTGGCGTCTAGGGCCGCTAAATCCTGAAAATATGAGAATGAGAGGGTGATTTTTTTCACGATTATAAATATTTTATTTGGCCGCCATCTTGAATTAGTACCACAGTTTTACCAATTTTTCTCTATACCACAATTAGTTATGGCACACAATTTCAAATCAATCCATTAAGTAGTTTTTCAGACTGAATTCTGAAACTTGATTCTTGTGCGAAATTTGAGATAAATTGGATAGGAATCTTTTTAATGATAATTTTTTTAACATTTCACTAGGCCGCCATTTTGTTTTGCCATATTGGATTTTTACCAAAATGTTACTAGGTCATCCCCATATGACCCCTATTTTTTGACCAAAATTTGACGTCAATCGGGTAAGTAGTTTTTTTAGGAAGGCCGCGAACAGACGGACCAACAGACAGACCGACGGAATTGAGAAAATGACATAGTTTCTTGATAGATGACAGAAGCTCACTTAAGCCTCGGGCATTTTAACGCACGTCCCATCTATATATTTAAAACACTACGCCAGATTTTTTCGCAGCTCCCATCTATATATTTAAAACACTACGCCAGATTTTTTAGCAGCTCCGTGAGAGAGTTGTACTCCACCAATTTACGTGATTTTTTTTTTGAAAAGATCGTCTGATTACAGAGACCTTTCAACACTATTTTTTGTATTATTTTGTTGCGTATTTTTTCTATAAAACCAACATTTTTTTCTCCAATAACATTTCTGGACGATGTGGTGAATGTGCCCCATATTTTCCCCATATAACGGAAAAGGCAGAACAAGGTCTGGCCGGCCGGCTAGTAGCGTATAAAGTTCAAACTTCGCAGAACAAGAGGTTTGTTTATTTTTGTTTTGCTTCTTAAAATAATGTTTTTTTTTGTATAATGGGTTGGAAAATTAACAAACGTCAGTTAAAGATAGTAGCTCATATTCTAAACAAGCAAAACAAAGGTCAGTTAAAGATAGTAGCTAATATTCTAAACAGCATCGAAATCATATCCTTTAAAATGCTTCTTGTAAAACTCATTACATAATGTTAGGTAATTTTTCCCAACGCTTAGATTTTGCTGCTTCGTAATGCACCTTAAAATTTTGCAAGCATTCTTATTTTAATTTGGAAGGGGCTTTGAACTTTGAACTAAGTACTAAATTATGTTTTTATTCGTAAAATATCTAAAGAACACTATATAAAGAAATTAAACAATCAAAAGAGACTTGTCCCACCTAATTCCCTGGGGGTTTTTAAGAAGTTGCAGGCGCACTACCTGACAGTTGTCTGGTACTCATTGTAGAATATATCGTGATATGCCTAATTAGTGTGGAATTAAGAGAATTTTCGGGAGGAAAATTTTTATTTGCGAAAAATGAATACATTTTAAGTAAAAAGAAATTATACTTATTTCATAGGGAAGTGCAGATGACACTAATTTTGTTAATACGTAGCTCCAATATTAAGGATATATATATATATATATATATATATATATATATATATATATATATATATATATATATATACATATGTTCATAATTTACAGGGATTTTAGCCCAATTTTCTGAAAAGAATACGATTCTTTTTCCTCAAAAATCCAAAACAATCGATAGAGCAAATTTTAAATTATAACAGCGTTTTGATAATTAAATTTTAAAATAGGAATTAGATATAGCTTAAGATAAAGAACAATAAGAATAAGACGAAAATATAGTTACACTAATATGGTAATTCTTTACCCACAATCATGTTTTTTGCCATTATAATTTAAAATGTGAGCTTTTACATATTATGTTATAAGCCTGAGATTTTGCCCAGAAATATTCATTTTATGTCAAATTACGTTAGCCTCATTCTGGGACGGATGCAGGCTTTGTTTCAAAATAAAAATAGAATATTTCACTCATGTACAAATTTTCCCGTAAGACTGGTGGTGTTTTCGAAAAATTATAGCGGAAATACCACGTCGTCTAGGAAACATGGTGTTTCCACTTACCTGGTTAGGTGTGGTTACATACCTAACCAAAAAATGAAATCTTGACAATATGAAACCTGCTTTTGAGAGACGCTAGAGTCCCTAGAAACTGATTTTTTTTTAAAGTATCTTTCAAACATTTTTGAAAAGTTGTCAATATGAATAATCGCATGGGGCTAGTTCAAGAAGAGGAAATGAAAATATAATGGGAAGCGAACCAAGAAACACCGTTAAATCCAAGTTTGTGTTCAATTTGTTACAAAATTCAAATTTCTGAACTTGAAATAGGTATGTATTTAATATTCAGTTAATAAAGCTTGTATTTGATTCGTGGAATATTCCTCCTAAATACCATTCGTGCTTAAAAATTAACCAGATGATTTTCCACTCATGCGTATTTTCTCTACATTACAATTATAAGAAAACACGCATTCGTGAAAAATTATCGGAAATTTTTAAGCACTCGTGGTATTATCCCCGAAAACCGTTATTCTACTACTGTCAAAATAATTTGAACGTATTTAATAAAGGTTTATTTTTTTGGCATAAGTTTACCCTTAACTTATTATGCATAAATGAAAAGTCTATTTAACTGTTTTTAGCGTGAGCTGAATGAACTTTGATATGGAATATGTATCATATTATAGATAGTGATCAAAATCAGGACTGCGCATACCATAAATTAAAAATAAATAACCCATTTCTAGTGGAATTGAATTGTGAAATAGTATTTTTTGCGACAGGCCAAAATTTTCATTTTCCTTGCCTAGAGGGAAATTCTTTTGTTTTATTATTACTATTATTTTATTTATTATTATTATTTTCTAATCGAATTTCCAAAAGAGACAAAAAATCGTTATGATGGGTAGGTAATTGCAATTGATCAATATTTTTTGTTTGTAGCAATGTTTATTATTGGAATTTTTGCCTAACAGGGATGTATGCTATCATCAAGTAACCTAAAATTACCTTCCAAATTAATTAATTCACTCTCCATAGAATTTGGCTTCCAGGTATAACGATCAAACATAGATACAGAAGCCGCGACTGTCATGTAGGAACATTTAACCGAAAGTTCGTTTCTTAAAATCTGCTGTTTTCTGGCCATTATAGGTCGATTGGTCCTCCTCTATTCGCTCTTCCGTCAGTAACATTTCTTTTTGCAGCCACTCGTTATTTTTTTATTCTGAATCCCCAAACCATCTATTTACCGTGGGCTGCTATCCAGGAAATTCTGTAAAATTCAGCATCCTTAGAGACTTCAAATGGAATTGGTCTTAGGTGACCTCTGAGGGCCGCATCCTGTTCGGCGTTGGAAACCATGGTATATATGCTTCGTGGCGATAAAGTATCGATCCGGCTAAGATTTCGGATGTTCTCTTGGTAACTACAAATATTGTTTTTGCTCCAGTTGGTGACTCTGGTGTGGTTTTGTGTATTTGGCGCTAGTTGTAGTCGTCTCTCTACTAGTTGATGGTACTGATGAAGACATTAAATCAGCAACACGTGTCTATAGTTGGCAAAATTTTATTACTTTAGCGGTCATCTAAAAAATCAGTTTTCTACTATATAATAGTTCTTCCGCATTAATCTTTTCCTACTTTCGATTAAATTACTTTTGGATTATGAGTTTCGAGCTGCTTCATGGTGATAGAGTATCGAGTCCGGCGAAGATTTAGGATGTTCCCTTGGTAACCATAAATGTCGGTTTTGCTCCTGTTGGTGACTCTGGTGTGGGTTGGTTAACACGTATCTATAGTTGGCCAAATTTCGTTGCTTTAGCTGTTATCCTAAAAAAATCATTTTCCCGCTCTATTATTTATTTTCTTTTCGCTCAGAATAATTATATTTCACTAAATTAAATAAGTATTTTTCACCATATTTTGATATCCGTCGTAATTTCCGAGAAGTCAAAGTTTCAACTATTAAATTAAGTTCTTGCCGCATTAATATGTTCCTACTTTTGATTTAATTACTTTTGGGTTATGAGTTTTGCCACAGGTGGCTATATGCTGCTGCGTGATAGAGTACCAAGTCCGGAGAAGATTTCAGATGGTCTCTGGTAATAAACAAATGTCGTTTTTTTCTCCTCTTGGTGACTTGGGTGTGTTTTTGTATATCAATTTTGGCACTAGTCGTACTCGTCTAACTAGTTGAATGTGCTGATGAAGTCCTTAAGTAAGGAACACGTATCTATAATTTCATTTTTCTACTAATTTCAACTAAATTAATTTTTTGCAACTTGCAAAATTTCATTGCTTTAGCGCTCACCCCAAAATTTTTTTTTCTTATAAATACTTGATCCTATATATTATCGATATATATTTATATATATATATATATATATATATATATATATATATATATATATAAGTTTCCGAAAAAAATACTTTTTACATTTTAGCACCAAATGTTTTTTTTCTCGTACTTATATCCATTATCTTATGTTAAGTTATCAGCTATTGTTAAATACACACTTTTAATTTGACTACTTCAATTTGAACGTGCAAGAACGTGCCTCGGCCCAGTTAGTTAAATAATAATTGCATACGCTTGTAGTCTGGCAACCTCCTATGATCTGGAATTATCCTGAATCAGTAAAAACTCCGATATGGCAAAATAATGTTGATAGATCTTCAGTTATGTTGCAAACCAACCCTTTTGTCGGGGACTTCTCCAAGGATGTATCAGATTTTGGGTATACAAATAATGGATACCACAGTAACTACTATAGACCAAATGCTTATTATAATCCCAACCAATTTTGGAGTCGAAACAATTTTGGCAGGTAATCTTCTTTTTAGTTTAGGTGGTACTTTAGGAAATCAGAAACCCTTAAGATGTATATAATTATATACACGTTCTTCCACTAAAAAATCCAAACGCCTTTTTCTCGAGAATTAACGAGTACGTTGAAGCTTAAAATATGTATTTATTTAGGACTAAAATAAAATCGACGTTTTCACCAGTATAGGCGTCACGAAGTCTATACTGGTGAAGAAGAAATTAAATAATTGCGAGCACCTTAAAAGTTTAAAATTTTGAAAATTGTTCCAAGAAAATTTTGTTATGTTCTTCAACCTGATTATGGTATTAATAATAATTATTAATAAGATAATTCAGTTAATTCCAAAACTTGATACGGGATTTAACGAGCCGTGTGGGATAAACCGGGCTTTTTAGTAAAATATTTTTTTAAACCACATGTTTTGGAACATAGAATTAAATTAAGATAAAACAAAATTAAAACAAGAGATCAAAAGTAGAAACAAGCTGTTAATAAAAAATTGAAAATTCATCATCATTCATCATTGAAAAAATTATTATTGTACTACAAAACCATCTATATCTCAAAAATCAATTTAGCAATCAATTTGGTGCAAATAACAAGAGAGCCTTAGATAAAGAGTTAGATTTTAAATTTAGACTTTCAAAGTTTCTGCAACTTGTTCTTTTTTTTTGCGGGGTTATGCCGCGACGCTTATTCTAAGGACGGTTTTCTTTTCGCTCAAAATATTTACGTTTTACTAAATTAAATAAGTATTTTTCACGAAATTTTGATATCCATCTTAATTTGCGAAAAGTCAAGTTTAAACTATTAAATTCCTTGTATAATCATCAAGTGGTAAACACAACAAAAATGTCTAAAAGGTAATTTCAAAATTTTGAATTTCTAAAGTTCTTACAATGTAAGATTTTATTTAATCGGCAAATAACTACTACTTACCTCATCAAATAAACCCTTTTTAGTGAATTTTGACCTCGATTCTGACATAATTAATTTTGACCTTAACTCTCAAGAAAACGACGTCGTTTAGAAATTTGAGGAAAGCATGCTGTATAATAGATATGAAATAAATTATTAATTTTAAAATAATGCCTCTATTATAGGAGTATTATACAATCATCTTTACCCAACGGACTTCCTGCAAATGATGTTAGACAAATTAACAAAACAGTAGGCCATCACATTCAAGGAAGAAGTAGACGAGAATTGTATAGTAAAATCGAAAAATTGCTTTCAGCGTAAGTATAAATGTACTTTAAATAAAATTTACAGGCAATTTATTATAACTGAACTAAAATTTCAAATACCAATGCATCGAACAACATAGTTCAATACGGAGATATTATATTTATCGTCGATATTATTGTTCTGTGATCTGCAAGCAAAACTTCAATAATTAATTTAATGCTAATACTTTTTCTTGTCAATAGTTCTGGGCTAGTTACTAATATCAGCATAAAAAATTACTTAACTGAAGTTTTGAAAAGCCTATTTTAAAGGACGGCACACAAAGTGAATTTAAAAAGATATCGTAATAATTCTAAAACACGTCGACTTTCACTCGACTAAGAAAAAACTTCTCTAGTAAAAGTGTAAAAGTTTATCTTTTTATATATTGAAAAACAGTCCTATATACTGTTAAAAAATTTAGAGACAATTTATTTTACCTTTTTTTCAAAAATACGCAACGGATTTTTAACTAAACGATGACGCATTTTTCAAGGTCAACCGAAGTTGTCAATACATTCGGCTTGTTCGTTAGACTAGTAATTTTTCTGTCGGTGAGCCACATCGACCTGTCACACTTCAAAAATCTTATGATTTATGTGCAGCTGGAAGATCAAGGATTTAAATTCACTCCGATGTCCTCTTAAATTTGGAAAAGTACTTTCATTTAATTTTTTTTATGTAATGGAAGTGGAAATATCCGAAAGTGCAAGCTGTTCTAAAAATAGGTAATGGTACATATTAAGTATATTTATGTATCCCTGTTTCGTTATATTAGAAATTAATTTACAATTGTAGTTTTTGGTCCAAATTACTCAAACCATTGGATTTTGTGAATTAGGTTAGTTCTACTGGTCTTAAATAATGCATATTCTGAATGGAATTAATTCAGATGGTATATTTTATATTTCCAGTGATATCGTTCCAATTTTTTTTTTTTGGTAAATCATCTCGATTAACTTATACTTTTTACTGAAATTGACTGACCGTGAGGTAAAAAAGTATATGCCAATCGAAGTATTAATTAATCATCACATCCTCTGTAATAAGTCCAGTCTATAACACAATTTTTGAAAAACAATATCTTAGTCCTTGAGTGTTATGCAATTAATTTCTTACTAAGTTTATATTAATTTCAGTTTAAGTAAAGATGGTAAATCATGCGTGTTAAAAGCTATATGCCAAGTAAAGAAGTTACCACAGAGGAAAGGAACTTTATGGGAAGAGATTATAAAAGCAATATTTAAGTAAGTAAACTGTCAAACACGATTATATTTTCTTAATGAAAAAGCTCCACTCGATTAATATACTCCAAAAATGGCTTCAGACTTAACCTTAGTTTGCAGAAAATGTTATAAGATTAAATCAAATTTGAAAAAACTGGCAAATGAAGAATTTTTTTCGAAGTGTTTGAGATACATGTATGTCTGTTTCACTCACTAAACTGGATACTTCCTGCCACAGTATCCCCGTGCCACATTATTTGCAAAAATACAAATGTTAAAGTTGCGGTAAGGCAGATATTGTGAATGTGATATGTAAGCTCCGAGCAGGGACGGATCTATAGGGGTGGGATGGGGGGGGGCGTCCGTATGAAATATTTGGTTGTTCTGAGTACAATGGTTTCTTATCGACAGTAATAACCTTACCACCACTTCAACTTTTGGAAAACCTTGTATTTCTGCATCTACTGTGGATACTATGGCAGGGAGTATCCAGTCTACTGAAAGCAATAAAAGTAAAAGAAAATCTTCAAAGGCCCGTTTTTCAAACTTGATTTCTTCTTATAACATTTTCTGCACACCCTACATTCATAATCTTAGTTTCCGACCTAGTTTGTGAAACAGGCGTACACGTATCTCAAATACTTAGAAAATAAAAACTTCAAAAACTTAAAATATACCAAGTTTTTAAAATTTTGGTTTTATCTTATAACAGTTACACATCCTGTACAGCACCCCTATGTCCCACACATTAATTGTATACATACATTAACCACAACTATGAATAACAATTTAAATTTATTTGATTAGTAGAGTACACTATTCTATTCAGGCGTTTTTCAATGACTCAGTAGATAATGCCTGTATCACAAATATTGCTAATATTCTTAGTCTAACAAAAGAATAATATCAGTTGTCAGTTTTCTGTTACATAACATTTTAGAGTAAGTAATAAAATAAAATAAATGATATTATTTTGTTATTCTAATAGCTGATTAAACTCGCGCGATGTTTAAAACAACTTACTTTCCCGCATTAAGAATTTCTGGTTTATTTTTATTTAAATAATGTGGCATTTATTTATTTAATAGTGGAAAGTGAACTTCAAAATGTGAACAAAGATACTACAAAATTTCCAAAATGTTTCAAACTGCAAAATCTTCCCAACATCTTAACGAAAATTAACGAAATGAAGCATCGGTTTTGTATGATCTCTTTAATAAATTTGGAAACGGTCTCTTTTCAACAAATTTGGAAAAGAATACAAAAAGAACCTTTTATACCCATGGACAAGAATATGCAGTTCAGTTCTCAAACCTTGAAATTCATGGTTGAAATCAGGATTGTGCCGTAGACTATAAAATGTATTCTACGGCGATTCTTTCATCGCCCCTACATAATGTTTACAAGGGTCTTTTTCACGTAGACTATGTAGACAACGTAGACTATGTAAAAAACGAAAATTTTTAAAATATTCATTTTTTTTCTTGTCTCTAAAAGTTTCTTTGGCTTTTTGTATGAATACATAAACATAAAAATAAATTTCCTTAACTATGGTAAACAGTTATACATGAACATTTCGAAAACTACCGGAACGATCAGAACACCTTCTCTGTGGGGCAAGAACTGGTTAAGTCCGTAATCGTAATATGCTATGTGTTATTTATCCCTCTGCATGCAGCTGGACCCAAACAAAAGCTGCCAGCAAATAAATCTTTCGAGATGCTTTTGTACAACCGCATTCTGAGAATATCATAGACGAGCCATGTAATCAGTAAAACGATATAATAAAAAATACACTTTTCGCCTTTTTTATATATTAATTTCTCATATAGTAAATAAAAAAGTCAAAACCAAAAAACTGAGTCAACTGTTTCGTAAAAAATATTTGCCTGGCTTTGATCTTTTATATTTCTTGATACATTTATAAGATTTTAATTACTCATAACTTACACAATAAATTAAACTATTACAATACCCTCAGCATACTTCACATAAATAAAATGCAGTACTAAGTGACGGAAATTGACGCGTTGTCTATATAGTATACACATTGTCTACATAGATTACACATTGTATACGTAGTAGACGCACTGTTTACACGAAAACCTAGAAAAACATTGTTGATGGGCATTTATGAGCATGTCTATCGCTGGTTGAAATAGATAGTTATACATATTATTATAAAATTATGTTAAATCCTCGATATATTTAGTTCAATTGAATTATATGTACAAGGTGGTCCACTTAAGATGCTCCTATAGTTTATCTCTATAAATAAAACACTGAGAAAAAAAGTTAAATACAAAAAGTATTTGACCCTAATTTAATTTTTTTTATAATATTTTTATGTATACAGGGTGTTCCATTGTGCCAGGAGAGTAACCTACTTTTTTCTTTTTAATGAAATGGTATGAATATTTTTAGAAATCCTAATTCTACGCTTGATATTGTATTTGAGTATTTTTTGTCATTACATAGCATACGAAATTTTGAGTAGTTTTTGAGGAAAATTAACTTTTCTAATTTTTTTCGGAAAAACAGGTTTTTGGAAAAATGTGATTTTTTCACACCTGAAGACTAAAATTGTGAATTTTGATTATGGATCCATGAAAGTGGTTAATATTTAATACTCTGACCTATCAAGAGCGAAAATCCATTATACAGGGTGGTCACAAATGACCATAAAAAAATGTTTTTGTAACTAAAAAAACTTAATTTTTTTAAATGGAACTTTTCTTGTGTTTAGGATTTAATTCTGCACCATTCCATATATATAGTTTATATTCCAATAATTAGTAGTTTAGAAGTTATGACCAATTTTCTATAATAATTCGGGTATTTTTGTTAAAAATCTAACTAAACCTAAATAATATCCTATTCTAAGTTTTTTTTAACATTATAATTAAATTTAATATTAAATCAACAACTAATGCAAGAAAGGAAGTAACTAATTACTTATTACAAATATGCCCGTCTTTGGCAATACAAGTAGTATACATGGTTTCAATTCTCGCAATAGCATTTCTAACCATTCTCCTTTTTAAATCTTGAACAGTATTACACCTATTTTATACACCTCGTTTTTTAGGTTGCCCCATAAAAAAAATCCAGGGGTGTTAGGTCGGGGCTCCTCGCTGGCCAATCTATGGTCCCGTACCGACCAATCCGAAATGGAAACCGTTGATTCAAACAATTTCTAACAGGCATTACAGTGTGATATGGAGCACTATCTTGTTGATAAACAAGCCCTTCTTTAATATCGTTCGGCAGATTGTCAATTAACGGAAATATTTCGTTCTCCAACAAATTTAAATACCTCTTCATTTTCACCATTCAGAACAAAGTCATAAAATATTGGACCTATTGTTCGATCACGGAGAATACCACACCACACATAAACACTTCTCCGACCCTGTTTTTTCATTTCTTTTACACGATGTTCATCTGAGTTACACCAGTAATGAGTATTTTTTCGGTTGAACATGCCGGCCGTATTGAAAATTGCTTCATCGGTAAATAAAATATTTTCAGAATAGTGGTCCATCATGAGAGAACAATAAAAAAGCCTTGTTTGAAAGTCCTGTTGGGATAATTCCTGAACTGGTAAAAATTTGAACGGATGGTAGTTATTATCAGGTAAAGTCTTTTGAACACTAGTCTTACTAATTCCCGGTAGATCTCGGGATGCATCTCTTTGCGAATTTTCGTTGTTTTCTTCAAAATACAGGAGAATTTCTAATTGCTTTTCTTCTGTTAGGACAATTTTTGGGCGCCGTTTTTATTTAGTGATCACCACCCCACGTTCAAGATCACCAACAATTCGTGAAAAAATATGTTTCGTGGGTATTTCGTCTTGCAGGATACAACAACCGATACTCCCGCAGGGCTAATGCTGGACTCTTATTATTTCTTATGTAACATTCATGAAGATATAAACGCTCTTAGACACTGTATAAAGCCATTTTTCCTTTAAAAAGAGTTAGAGGAAACTAAATGTCAAATAAAAACTGTGTATTTATTGGTGTCTAGGCAACAATTTTACTAGTTTTGTTTTTCCATGGATATCTTGTAAAATTAAGACGCGTTTAGAAACGCTATTATTGCGAAAATTAAAACCGTAACCGTAATATTATACTACTTGTATTGCTAAAGACCGGGGTTATGTCGAAAATGTTTTGTAATAAGTAATTAGTTACTTTCTTTCCTGCATTACTTGTTGATTTAATGTTAAATTCAATTATAATGTTAAAAAAATACTTAGAATAGGATATTATTTAGGTTTAGTTAGATTTTTAACAAAAATACCTGAATTATTATAGAAAATTGGTCATAACTTCTAAACTACTAATTTTTGGAATATAGACTATATATATGGAATGAGGCACAATTAAATCCTAAACACAATAAAAGTGCTAAATACAGGGTATTCCATTTAAAAAAATTAAGTTTTTTTAGTTACAAAAACATTATTTTTGATGATCATTTGTGACCACCCCGTATAATGGATTTTCGCTCTTGATAGGTCAGAGTATTAAATATTAACCACTCCCATGGATCCTTAACCAAAATTCACAATTTTAGTGTTCAAGTGTGAAAAAATCACATTTTTCCGAAAACCTGTTTTTCCGAAAAAAATTAGAAAAGTTCATTTTTCTCAAAAACTACTCAAAATTTCGTATGCTATGTAATGACAAAAAATACTCAATCAAGCGTAGAATTAGAATTTCTAAAAATATTCATTCCATTTCATTAAAAAGAAAAAAGTTGGTTACTGTCCTGGCACAATGGAACACCCTGTATACATAAAAATATTATAAAAAAAATTAAATTAGGGTCAAATACTTTTTGTATTTAACTTTTTTTTCTCTTATTTATTGAGAGAAAGTATAGGAGCATCTTAAGTGGACCACCCCGTACAACCAATTCCACCTAATACCAAAGACCGATTATACTTCGAATATTCAGACACAAATAAAATAACTAGTTTAACTGCTAGTGTTGCAATTTTATAAAAACCATTGACTTTATATACGAGATAGAACGCACGCAATAATATGTGTTAACGTTGCCAGAAGCGTCTACTTGTTTAAAAATATAATACACAAATGATGCTTATCTATAACGAATTTAACCAGTTGATGAGATGTTGGTATCCACATATAGGTCAATTTATTTTACTTTAGATAGATGGTCTATTCAAAGTATTATCTCTCTTTGTTAACAGCTTAATATGTAAACGCAACATTATACATGATATTTTACCATATTGGGTACAGAGGGCTTGAAAAGTTGTCTGATGTATACCCTCACATTTACAACTTAGCTAGACGCCATTTTAACACATACTGACATTTCGGTTAATAGACCTAGAACTACTCAAATCGCTGGTCTCGAATTGATTGGTAAAAACCTCAGAGTAAGAATTAAAGTAGATATCACACTTCATTCATAAATTACGTTAGGGGTATGCGCCAACATGGTTCCTCTATTTTTCACATTATATCGACCAATGTCTACAATACGAATTCCAGTGGTGGCGCGAGTTATTACTTCCCGCATAACGAAATATCATTAATCCTGAAAAAATCATTCCAGACTTTTACAGATCCCTTTACTCTTCCCGATATAGCTAAAAAACCTACTTACTTGTTTAACTTTAATTTTCCACAAAAATTACGTCTGATACAAAAGAAACAACTGGTAAAATATTGGTATGAATTCAATACGGCGAAACAAAATGACGACCTTTTAAAATATTTGATGTACGAAAATAAAGAAATGAGCCATGCTTCATTATCGTTGATAAAAGGAAGGATTCTTACCTATTCCTTAATGAGGCAAATAGGTATTTTTACCGTTCTATGGGATCATTTTCAGTGTTTTCACAATTGTTTGCGGATTTTATTAATGGCAATAATATGACTTGTAAAATAGTAATATCCTAATATTTTTTTAATTAAATTGTAAAATTATACTAATTAATACTAATTATAATTAATACTAGATACTACTACTTAGAAATCACATCGGAAATCACGAATTAATTACCTACAAATTTCAAAAAAATAAGTACCCTACTTCACTATCCAAAATCAAACCATTAAGATAGGTAAGTTTAAAAGGAAATTACTTATTTTACATATTATTAAACGTTTAGAATTTTACACTAAAAAAACAATGGTTTTCACTTTATTGGCTTCCTACTCGTCTGTATGTTTGTATGTCTGGTTCAAATCTTATTGTAATGGATTTTTCACCACTTCCACGTTACTGATTATTTTCGAATTTAACATGCATACACTTTCGGATATAAAAAATACGATTTTTTTTTAGTGAACGTTTATAAATCCAAAATGGCGCGCCAATACGGCCGACGAATTTTGTTACTTGTGTAGATTAAACTGAAAATCGGTGCCTAGAAAAATTTAAGAGTGTCAGCATTTAAAAATTTAAAATAGCGATGTCAAAATAACAATGTCAACATGTCGGACCAGTGACTTTAACATTTGTTTGGATTATTTAAGAAGGCACAACAAAATTCCAAATGGTGGCGCCAATATAGAAAACGAATTTTGTCATTTGTACAGATTCGACTGAAATAACGGTATCTAGAAGTATATAGGTTATTAAATTTTTCTCAAATTTAAATATTTGAGAGTTAAAAATGGCGGCCCCAACATAGCAGACTAATTTTAAAATGTTTGCAGATTTAATTAAAATTCGGCATTTGGGGATATTTAAAATTGCACATCATGAATTTTTGTCAACATTTAATAATTCAAGATAGTAATGCCAACATGGCGACAGAGTTCTAACATTTGTATAGATTTGGCTGAAAGAAAGTCGGCATCTGTGGGTATTTGAGAATACATATCATACATTTTTAGTAAATATTTAAAAAATCACAGTAGGAATGCCTTTAATATTAAAGTTTGTTGTAGTTTCACGAACCGCTATTGATTTTTAAGCCATTCCCGTCACGTGACCCTGTAAGAATCTTGCTGTAGACTATTATACTATAAGTATCCCTTGTAAATGAAAGTGGGATAGTCTAACACGACAATGGGATGGTCTAACACGTGGAGTAGTCGATCGGGGTTATCATATCTAATTAAAACTCTTGTTACTTGTGTAATCTGATCTGAGGCTTTGGGTATTTTAGCTTGTATTTTACTATTTTGTAATAAAAGTAATTTTTTTTATACTGCTTTGAAACTAATAAACTATTGGTTTGCTTCTAAGTGGTAGGTCGAAAACATTGACTTGTAAAATTATCCTGTTTAAATGAGATTATCAGGAGTTTTTGATTATTTTCCTTATTTTACTAGTTTCGGCATTTTAGTTTTATCATACTAGGTTAGTGGTATAGGACTCTAACTAGGAGTTGACTTTTCTTATTACTCACAATTCCTTAATAATTTTGTCACATTTTCTGTTCACAATTTTCTCTCATACGTTTCAAAATGTTAATGGTTATGCATTTTCGTTACATTTTAGTAGATTTTGTAAAATTTGATTATTAAACGGTTGCTTACTAAAATATTTCGTTTTAAGGGTCTCTGAGATATAGAATATGAAAATACAAGAAGAATAATTTTTTCTTTGATAATAATAATTGTCTCACCTAATAAAAGTTTTATACTTTGGATATGGTTTATATAGTGCGCTCAGATTTTCTTTGTTTGCCAAAAAAAAAAGGTTTAACAAAAATATCTATTACAGTGCTACAGCTTGAAATTAGAAACCCGATTAAAAAAAGCGTTTAGTAGTTAGACTATAAAAATTCCTTGCGAAGCTACCGTTTCTCATTAAGGAGAAGATGAAGGTATAAACTTAAAAGTATAGGAAAATGATCTACACTCAGTTTCAAAAAAAGTGACGCACTTGATTTTTGGCCCAAATTCATTGTCTTATATCTTTTAAAACAATGGACCGATTATAAAAAATTTTTTTTCGTAGGTAAATAATACCTTTGTCTTCCAGCAGAAATGAAACAAATGAAAATATTCTTAAAGATTCTTGGAAAATAATAAAAAAGCTCGAACCATGCTTTTTTGCTCTTTTTTGACTTGCCCTGTGTATTAGTTGAGGATTCGTATAGAAACTTTTTACACCCTATATGAAAGCCTTTGTTTTTTTATCCATCGACTTATATCTAAAATTGGCCGAATTACAGTTTTTTTGCTGAAACTTTGTCAAGCTACATGAAGTTAATAGAAAAACTTAAACATAGCTTTTTTTCCTGTTTTTTGACTCATACTATTCGAGCATTTGCATAGAAAATTTTTACACTCTAGATAAAAGACCCTTCCTCTAAGACAAATTTGTTATTCTGTTCATTAATTTGTCTTAAAAATGTCTAAATTACAGCTTTTTTATTGTAACCTTGCATTTTGCAAAGATACCTACTTGATTTTTCAGAGGTACATACTTCAAATTAGGTTTTTTATTCTTTCCATTGGTATACGGTCCCATTCTTCTGATATCGCAAGAGGGCTTTCGCGTGACCGCACCCTCTTTCCTAATTAATCCCACAAATGTTCTATTGCTTTCATATCGAGGCTTCTCGCAGGTCACTGTAAGGTGGCGATACCCGCAGTTTCTAGGAAGTTCTGCACTATTGCTGCGGTCTGCGGTCGGAAATTAACCTGAATCAGAATAAAATTGTTACCAACTAAATCAGCAAGAGGTGACATATACTGCTCTAAAATGTAATTGATATGAATTTGGGCAGTCATTGACTGTGTAATGAGAAAAACATGGAGATGTGTACGTCTATTCATAGAAGTCCCACCCCACACCATAACTGAACCACCATTAAAATTATCGCATTCTGTTATCAAAGATTGATTGAATCTTTCGCCAGTTCTTCTCCATACTCTTTTTCTCCCATCCACCATATTAAGGCAAAACTTTGATTCAACAGTAAACACGACATTTGACCATTTACGCTTAGTCCATTCTCCATAATTTTGTGTGAAGTATATTCGAGCAGCACGAGGTTGAGGCAGCAATTTAGGAACTTTTCCAGGCCTTCTAGCCTTTAAATTCATTTTGGGTAGACGTCTGCAAACCGTCTGCTATAACTACTGTATAACTATAACACTATAACATCGAATATGGCGAAGATCTTGAACTCTCTTGTATTCGATCTATTACGTAAAATCCGCAATCTCAAAGAGCGGTCTCTAGGGGAGGTTTTTCGAGGGTGCCCAGAACCCACCTTCCTGTTTATTCATATTTCAGGATCGCCCTAGAGGTGTTGCTTCAGGAAACCCCAGATCACGAGCGGCGTAGCGTTTACTACGCCCATAATTCACTAAATCAGCTAATCTTGCCGTTCGGTCAGGTGTAATTTGGGGCGGCATTTTATCACTAAAACCTTTTTTTCGTATAAAAAATCAATTATGAAGTTAGTGAGATACATAACAGACAAATATGGCGTACTATAACAAATTAATTGCCATGGCTACGGCAATTGCTTTTTTAAAGTCGATTATGATCCGACATAGTCCATCTGCAAACTAAGATTTTTAATACATAATTTCCAGTTCTATTAAACAAGACTTAAAGGGTTTTAAGTTCAGATTTTGTCGCTGATTACAAATTTTCGGATTTTACCGCGATTAAATACACCTGTAAAAGTTTGAGAAGATCTTCGCCAAGTTCGAGATGCTATGGTTAGTGAGCAGACGATTTGCGTACGCCTAGCAGAAGTGAATTTAAAGGCTAGAAGACCTACAAAAGTCTAAAATTATTGTTATATCTGAATATCATATTCTGACGTAGAATAATGTCCAGTCGTATACCCGCAATAGTGCGAAAATGCGGGTATCGCCACATTACAGGGCCTGCGAGAAGCCCCGATATGAATGCTATAAAACATTTGTGGAATAAATTAAGAAGGGTGCGTTCTCCCGAACGGTCTCTGGAGAGCCTAGCAGAATTCGCAGACACAACATCAAAAGAATGGGAGGTTATACCAGTGGAAAGAATAAGAAACCTAATTTCGAGTATGCTACAGGATACGAAGCTCTCAGAGTTGCTATAGGGAAGTCAATATTCGGTACTAAGCACCTTTTTCAAATTCATGTCAGTTATTGGTCATTTAAGTTAAAAAAAAACATTGTCTATGTTTTTCCATTAACAACTATACAGCTTGGTAAGGTTTCAAAATGATCACAAAAAAGGGTCTTTCATATAGGGTGTAAACAGTTTCTATACGAACCTCAACTAATATACAGGGTAAGTCAAAAAATAGCAAAAAAGCTTAGTTCTAGTTTTTACATTATTATCTTTTGAGAAATTTTTCATTTGTTTCATTTTTGCTGAAAGAAAAAGGTATTACCTACCTATGAAAAAAAATTGTTTTTTAGACGACACTATCGCAAGGAAGCAGCTCAGAAAATATTTGTTGGAGTAACACCGTTTTTTTTTCTCATGACTTTTTTGTCGATGATCTTTCCATCTCCCCTTACTCTTGTAATTTCTTCTTTCTCAAAAAAAAGGATACTGTGACTTATCAGAAAACGTGGATAAGAACAATCTGTGTCTCAATACATGATTTAAAGCCTTTTTTACATTAAATTCGGCTTTAAATTAATTAACCTTTTCAAAATGACGGCCACTCGCACATGTGAGTGAAGTTGCTTGGTGAATTCCGTATCATTTGAAAATACGCTGCCACTTTACTACCTTAAACCTAAAAACGTATTCGAATAAAATATAGAGAGTATCTAAAAAATGTGTAGCACACCCAACATACATTGTTTTAAATGTGTAAAAGAACGTCCTCCGTTTATCTCAAATATATTGCTCCTTGTGGCAAAGCTTTCAGAAAATTTCTATATACCAACAAGACGCGACCCATTTAATGGACATATAATATAATGGGTGTTCCATTAAAACAATTACCTAGATCTGTCATACATTTTCGAGTTAACGTATATATCTATATATATATATATATATATATATATATATATATATATATATATATATATATATATATATATATATATATATATATATATATATATAAATTTTAGTTTTCAATAAACTGCGCTAAATACCCTACAACTTTTATATTTAATATTTATTCCGTCTTCTAAAACTAAACCAATATTCGGATAGCGAATAACAAGGAAAGACCCTGTGCAATTCCACCCATTTTCTATTTTTTATGGAACTTAGCCAGAGGTGGGGAGATTTTTGTACTTTACTGTATGTTTATAGGTTATTCAGTTTGCGCCAGTCAGTTTTCCAGTTGGTGTTTAAAAAAACTGAAAAAGCAACTCCACGGCTGCAGTGAAGATGCCGACAGATTATATTATAAGAAAAATTGATTTTAATGAACTTTGTTATTTTAGTATTGTAAAAGAGTCCTTTGAGAGCAAATGTTTTCAACTTATTAGTGTTGTCTAATTTCAGGACAAAGAATGATATTTATCCTGATGAAGATCATTATGACAGGGCCGCCAATATCAGCCATGACTGTGAGAAAATGTATCCAACCTGTGACGGTCATATATTAAGTAGCCTATTTAAAAATAGAATAAGAAAATAAATACAAACTTAAAATTATGTAAGAAGTGTATTATTATATTGCTGCCTTCTTAATTAACTTTAAAAGTGCTGTTTACTGAAATCAAAGAAGCTAAACTAATTGCAGATTAATTAAATATTAAATTAAGTTGTCGACTAGCTAAAGACAAAGCTAGAGAAAAGTACGTACCCCATTTATACCTACTAATTGGGGCTACACATGTAATCGCATGTGCTCCTTCTTAATTAAGGGAAGCAATTTGATCCCGCAGTCTCTTAGCAATATTACAAGCCACTAATTTAGATCATAATGAATAAAATGATTCGCTCCTTTCAAGGTTATAACGTATGACGTGACAAATAAATATGGTAATTAGAATTTATTAAGAATCTTGTTTTTTTACTGCTTCTAAATATGTGGACTTTTTTCACTATTTTGGTGTAAATAATAGTTTTTATAACCATATATTTCTTCACTTCTAAACCTGCAATGCTTTTAATTAAAAAATATTATACAGTAAAATACTGTAAAGCAAAACAGGTTGCGCGAAAAACCACCTAAATATTTTTTATCATTAAAAAAATACCTGCATTCGCACTAACCTAATTCTAACTGTCTTTCATAATAAACTTTAAAGTGGAGGTAGAAAAAATCATTTTAAGTTATTCTAACATGCTGTTGGTAATAGTCGTTATTAATTAATTTTCATTAGGTTAATAATTCGTGTTATACATATATTTAAAAAAAAAAATGTAAAATAGTCTGTGTAACCTTAAGTACTCAACATTCAAGAAGCAAACAAAATTAGTTTTAATTAAATATTTGTTAACTACTTAAAATATTTTATTTAAGGTTGCTACTTACCAAAAAAAAATAAACTCGTACACGTTTTTCATAAAACTGTTTTATCATGTTGGCCAGTGCCTGGCTGGCTAGAAATCTGATTTTATTTTTTTTCTGAAAACGCATTTCCATTGAATAGTTTTGCCTATAAAACTGTAATCTTAGATTTTAATTTTAATGTTTTGTCTGCTGAAGATCATCATCAGGGCGAATTTTTCTGATATGCACCTATTTTTTTGTTTCAGATTGAGTTTTAATTTCAATACTTCAGTTTAATCTTATTACAGCATTTCGAACCTAATAAAACACCCGCGATATTATCAACAAGTTTTTGAAGAATTCTCTTTACTTATTTACTTATCATATTTTATTTATGAGGTCTTTTAAAAAGCCGTGATACTTATAATATTATGAAATATTTATGTTCCTGTTGAAAGTAAAAGTTGAACATAGGAACATTTTTAAGATCCATGATTTATCATCGAATTGGCATATAGTTTCAGTACATACTCAAAAAAAATCATAAAAGGAATGATATCAGATTATTAAAAATTTACCAACTTTACTCTCAAATATATTTCTAGGCGAATTGCGTATTAATATAATATTACTTTACCCACATTGAATCATTTTGAACCTAATAAAACAATATCATTAATTTCAATAAACTTAGTTTTTTGTAATTGTTTTTACTCCCTAATTTAAATTTATTGGAAAATAAAAAAACTTAGAAAATAATAATTTTATATTTATATTGCCGTAATACTTAGACAATTCTAAAATATTGATATTATTATTACAAGCATAATAAGGCTAAGCATGAAGCATGTTAATAAAAGACCACCGCACAGAAAATGATAGATATGAATAAGTTTGAATGGTCAGGTTGGACGTTAAATTTGTAGAGTGATGTCAAGCCACTGATACAGAATATAACTTTGACATTCTATAGGTAATTTTATGAGATCTACAAAATATTATTAAGCAAATGAATATTACCTTAGTTTTTTTTTGAAAACCAATTTACAATATTTGGTTAACGGCTATCACAGATTTGAGCCAAAGTTAAGGTGGTGTTTATTCAGTTTGCATGTTAAATTCTCACTAACCATATTCGCTTAAGGTTTGGTCTTGT
This sequence comes from Kuschelorhynchus macadamiae, assembly GCA_030620095.1. NCBI lineage: Eukaryota > Metazoa > Arthropoda > Insecta > Coleoptera > Curculionidae > Kuschelorhynchus > Kuschelorhynchus macadamiae. Next base: position 1,528,663 of record JAUTXW010000338.1, read on the forward strand.
GTTATTGTTGAATTTCTATAATATATTTAATAAATATTTTACCTTATTGTTTTCTTATTAGTATGCGTAATCGTACTGAAACACTTTAGGTCCATGATTTGCAATGGGCCTTTAAAATATTCCTAGGTTCTGCTCTTGCTTTCCTTATTAGCAATACAATTTTAGAATTTCAGGATTATAACTCTTTAATGGGTTCTATAAATAAAATTTCATTATTTACTAGAGTTTTCTAAATATTTAAATTAATTTAGATATGATTATGCGAAACATTAATAGTTACGCGAACTTAAAAAGAAAAAAATCGTTAAAATTAGTGGAGATGTTTTATGAGGTTCGAAGCGTTTTATGCGAATAAAGTAATATTATACTTTACCGCAATAAAAATATGATGATTGTCGCCAGCATACGAACAGACGACATTAAAATCTAAGCTTACAGTTTTAAATAAAGCTAGGAAAAAATAAAAACGAAGTTTGAAAAAAAAATAATTTGCTTTTATATTCGTGAAAAAAATCACCCTCCTTTCACGTTTTAGGGTCTCTAGATGGCAAAAAATTTATTTTCTCAATTCCGTCGGTCTGTCTGTACGCGTTATAGCTCAAAAACTACTTGCCCGGTTGCCTTCAAATTGATCAAAAAGAAAAAGTCATAACGGGATAAAATGCTTACATTTTGATAACAATCCAATATGGCGGAATAAAATGGCGGCTTAGTGAATTGTTAAAAAAATTGTTACTAAAAAATACTTATCCAAACTATCTGAAATTTTGCACAAAAATCAGGTATTACCTAGAAATCATCTGATAAAATTTTAGTGCGAATCAAAAATGGCGAAAGAAAATGGCGGCCTGGTAAATTGTTAAACAAATTATTACTAAAAAATCTTTTATTAAATTTACGTGAAATTTTGCACAAAAATCAAGTACTGCGTAGAAATCAACTAGTAAAGTTCGGTTCGAATCCAAGATGGCGAAATAATATGGCGGCTTTAAATTATTAAAAAAATCAGCTCGAAAAAACCTACTTACTAGATTGATTTCAAATTTTGTGCATGAATTAAGTGTAATATAGGGATGTACTGTTAAAACTCAAGATAGCGGAAAAAATGGTGACCAAATAAAAAAATTTTCTTATTCAAGTGAATTTTTTTATAAAAATTAAATGTTAAAAAGGAATAAGCTGGTACGAATTCAACATGACGAAACAAAACAACAGTCTTAAAAAAACTATTTATTCAATTTATTTTTAATTATGGCCATATGTTTCATAAATAGAAACTGGTAAAATATTGGTACAAATCCAATATGGTGGAACAAAATGGCGCCCAATAAAAATATTTGAAGACAGTGTGTATATGTGTTACCAAATGAGTATGTGCGGAACTAAATTGGGTCACACTTCACTATTCCTAAGAAACGAAGAGATTCATAGCGAGGGAAGATCCGGGTAAACGAAATTTACCGACTTTTTATTTTTGAAGTGATAAAAACATGAAATTAGAAACATTTATATTTTTTTGCACCATAATTGAAAAATAAAAAATATTTACTGTTATTTGACATTGGATATCAAAATTTTACATAAAAATGTCCTATATAAACCTCCTAATTTTTCTAAAAATTGATACAAGTCTTTTCGTTTATATTATACGTAATTCCTGGCATAATTCCCTGTCATATTCTTAAAATGTAAAGTTGCAAGACTGAATGAAATGAATCCTTCATTTGACCCAGGAAAATGACCGATAACGTAATTTGTATTTATTTTATAAGTTACCAAATGACTATTATTGGTGGAAGAAAACAGGGCGATACGAAATTATTCCTGATAAAAAACCAAATTCATTAATAAGCAATTTTGTTTGTATTTCTATGACACACTTTAGTTTTCTGAATACTGTGAATTAAATAAATACCTTTTTTAAATGTTTTCTTAATTTTTATTACACCGCCATTCTATACTACATTTATACCAAAATATTACCAATTCATCCCTATATCACACATAATTCTTTAAAATTTGAATTCAATTAAATAACTAGTTTTTTTATACGATACCAGTTATTTTTATATTAAGCTGGATTTTGTTAGGCTGCCATTTTGTTCTGCCATATTGGCTCCATTGAAAAAGTAGTTTTTTAGCTCTGTTACAAACGGAACGGACAGATTGACAGACAGGCCGATAGAAATTAGGAAACATGTATCGACATCTAGGGACCCTAAAATGCGAAGATCTAAAAAAAATCTGGGAGTGTAATTGTTTTACAATTTTTGATATTACTTCACTCTTACGAGGAAAGTTAAAAAGTGCTTCTCCCTATCTATTAATAAACAACCTAAGAATATTAAACTTAACTTAAAAAGAAAACAGATTAACACAATTGTTATTGCATATTATATGTATTTATACGATAGGTAGAAAGCTATATTGCATACTGCAAGTTTTGAAAAAAATATGTTGTCAGATCTAGTCGCGCTAACTCTTTGAATATTCAATTTTTCTTCTAGAAAGTTTATGAAAATTAGTATTAATTTGCTTAAAAGAAGTTGGACTTATTCAATATTTTAAATTTTGCATTATTAACCTTTAACGCTAAAACTAGTTCAACTAATGTTATTTAATTCGATAAAATTTAAAATTGTAAGTTATAAATATTACACCTAAAGAGCTAATTATAATAACCGTGCAATAAAATAGTAATCTACAGCACCCTATATAAATAAAATAAAGATGATCGCTTTCCTAACTAGAACAAGGTCCCAAAAAAATAAACGTATAAAATACTAGTTACAAATCCAAACATAACGGGAATCTATGACAATTTCTAACTGTATCAGTTCAATATTTAATATTTGTTCGAAGACAACAGAGTACCGCAAGAGTACATAACATTTGAATAAATTTATGAGAACCAGCATCAAACTACAAGAAAATGTATAAACATTCGACATATTTTATTTTTCTGATTTCGGAAGTTGTTTATGTGGTGCAAGGAAATTTACAAAATGATATAGCGGTAGAACTAAAAAACGAAACTAGCATAAGTTTGTCACGGAATAGGAGATACCTGGTGTTTCCACAAGGAAGTTCGTTTCAGTTAGGTATGTATACTCTTATATTTATTTAAAAAATACGTAGAATTAAATAAAATAAACCCTCGGATGCAAAAACTTTCGTGCAGAAGTTTTTGTACACATCTTTAACCATGTTATTCGCTGATTTTTCTTAAAGCATAATTGAGATCTATAGATTATTAGGAAAAGAAGAACAAAGTCACTATCTTAACAAATGTTCTTTTTTGTAGAGAGATTTAGTGGTTATATGGTGATTTGGGCATTAATTAATAAATCTATAAAAGTTCCTGATTCGATTTTGTAAACAACTAAACTATCATTATATTTTTTTTGTGCTTAGATATAAAGCAATTTTCGAAAATAAACCTCCATATTCTTTTACTAATATTCTCGTAAATAATTTTTTAGAAGTCATTATTGTATTCTGTCGGTTTTATGGTCAAATTTCATCTTGATATATTTAACGTTGCATATTTGACTGCAAACCAGAATAGAGAAAAAAAGAAGGATTATCATGAGTAGCGTTCTTACAGTCTAAAAAAATATTACCTCATATTCTCTGCAGGCGTAGGGGTGTGTAAAATACAAGTTTGGGGAAGACTGACAAGCATATGACTGCCCTTTGAGATTTTGAAGATTTTATGTTTTAATTTAATATGGAAATATTATCACTTGATTTTTTAATTATTTGATTTGTGTTTACAATAGTAATATTTCTTAATTTTTTTTTTTTTATTAAACATGACTAACCAGAAAAAAATTAGATCAACGTATTTTAATGCATTTTCAACGACATAATCAATACAAATTAATATACCTATGGCAAAAACTATTAGAGATAGGTATAAGACCACCTCAATAAAAGTGAAAGAGGACTAATAATGGAAAACGATAGGACAGCTAGATACAGGGTGTGCCATTTAAAAAATCAAGGAAAAATTGGTTTTAATTTTGCCAAGTTGGAATATTTGCAACAAACACTCTGTATAAAATTATTAGGTATATCTAAACTCTTAGTTAGACATTTATCTTCTTTGGTACAATAGCAGATTACGGAGGATTTTTTTTAATTAGATATTTTTTGAATAATTTAGCAACGTCGTAATAAAATTGCAAAAACAAATATGGTGTTGTATGGAGAATTTCTTGGGAGATCCAAATATGTAAAAATATACAGTGTGTCCCATTTAAAAAAGTTTATTCTTAGGAGCCTCACTTTTGTGAAATACTCTGTATAATTAGAAATATTTTTAAATTATAGACTTCTTTTCATTATACAAGCTGCACAAAATTTCCAAAATTATAAAAAAACGAGGAGATATGGTACTTTATCACTCTTGCGCCACCCTATATATACTTTAGGTCAAAAAGAGACATAGTGGTATTTTTTAGTTTTTTTTTATTAATGGAAATGGTAAAAATATTACCTTTTGCAGGATCTACAACACAGTATTATTAGCATTCGGAACAATCTACATGGGAATTTTTTATATCACGACCCCTCTTAATGGCCCAGAGTTTTTTATGTGACGACACTGAGCTCGGTAACTTCATCGAATTCTCCACTCTTTTAGGAATCTTTTCAGCATTTCTATTTTTTGGATATGTGGAATTTTTAGTTAGAAGTTAATTAGAAAAATACTCTTCCTTGCATACAAAATCAAAACCCTTAAATATAGGCATAATATATAAAATTCTTGCAATTTTTTTCTTTCCAATTTGGCACGGACGCATGGATATTTTGCTAAATTGCTTCCAGATGCTGCCGAAAACCGAAAAAGTGCAAAAGACAAGAACGTTCCTAAATGAAGTGGGAAATTTGACGAAGCTAGTTAGTTGGGCAGTGTCGTCACATAAAAAAATTGGGGGCGCTAAAAGTAGACATGACCTCAAAAAAAGATCCATCTGAAGATTGTTCAATAATACTATTTTATAGATATTTCAATTCAATTTTCTTTAAAAATGTAGAACATAAATATACAAAAAATGAACCTTTATACTTAAAATTAGTCAAAGGATCACTTCCTGAACTTTCGGACTTATTCTTGTTGAATGACTCTGTATAAGTATAACATGACAATTCGTAACTAAATGAGTAATAGTCAAAGCAAAAGAGAAACACTAAGTTCTCTGGCCGCCAAGAACATTTCTTTATTAGAATTTTTAAATTAATCGCACGTTTACGAAAATATAATCGCTTTTGCTCTTTAAAGACACACCCTTTACACTTTCAAATCATGAAAGTTAAAAGACCGTTTGGGCAATATTCCCTAGTAATTGGATTTAACAGTCTAAAAGCTGTTAATTTCAGGGCGTCCTGTATAACCCTTCAGGTAACAACATAATATGGTGAACAACTTATATATTATATCCCATCACAATAAATCCAACAGTACCTTCATATTTCTTTTAAATACCAAGATATTTCACTTTAAACTTGGTCAAAATATTTCAGCAGTCAGCAATGTTACACGTGCCCACCGATTTATAAATATATTATTTTTTTCCAGTTTTTGATTTAGCATATCCTACATTGGATACAGTCGAATTATATGTTTTTGGTAACACTGCTTCTATGGCTTGGGAATTGCCTTCGACACCTATTTTTCTGGATAAAAAGTTTCATAAGAAGGAGGAACCCGAACCCACTACCACATGGTTACCTCACTTAGAACACCCTGTAGAATACGAACATGGTAAGTATATGTTATATAACTATGCTCACTGCGGGAAAAGATAGATGTGTAAATTTGCCCTTATCATCAAATAATGTTTATTTTTTTGACAATAGAAGTAATATAATTATTATTATTACTATTAGATGTGATACTGATGTATATGAAAATTTCGGAGGACCTCTAAACGTTTTTTTTTGCTGCAAAATAATGTGTCGAGTAAAAACTGGGTTACGTTTTAATGACAATCTAAAAAAGTCAGCATTATTTTGCTTTTACCCTTTTACGGCTTCAAACGCATTTATCGTTTTTAAAAAACTCTAGGGTTTCTTATTAAACGAAAACTAATTTTTGAGGGTCAAATATTCTATTTCGTATTTGGCTGAATACCCGAGTTGTTCATTAGACTAAAACCGGGCTCTGTTGGGGAACCTTATGTTTTAGTGGTATGAGCATAGCATGTGGTTTAAATGCAGCACAGGGTGGTATTTAGGATCTGTGGGCTCCTAGATTGAACCTGTGGTGGGCCCCACCGGGTGTATAAAATACCTTGAAAATATGTTGAAATCTAACCTGCAAAAATCCCAATTTTGAACACATTTTTTAACTAAAAACCTAAAAGGGGATATCTAGATTTTATTATTAACTTACAAAAAAAATTATTATACAGTATTTGGAGTTGAATGAATCCATAAGAAATATAAGAACTAAAAACCACTAACGTGTTCAACTATTCAACAACATTGCTGTGAACTGGCATATTAGAATATTAAACTGTAAATACTTCAATGTAAGAATAAAAAGTTACAATTTTAAATTAACATGTGGGGCAAAGGCAAAATGTAAAGAATAAAAACTACCAAAGAAGGGTATTATTTAATTCAAGTAAAATTGCCAAATCTTTGCCAAATAGTCAGATTTAAAATGGAATTAAAATGTTAAATAATTTGAAATAAAATGCATAAAAATTAATTGATTAAAATTATAATATATAATTTTCCAAATATTTTTTAAATGTGGTCATGGCTGTGTCGGCAACCCAAGAAGCTATCCGGTACAACTATAGCCCAAGTCAGTATAAAGCTAGGTATGTACAGGGTGGTCCACTTAAGATGCTCCTATACTTTATCTCAATAAATAAGACACTGAGAAAAAAAAGTTAAATACAAAAAGTATTTGACCCTAAGTATATTTTTTAATATTTTTATGTATACAGGGTGTTCAATTGTGCCAGGACAGTAACCAATTTTTTTCTTTTTAATGAAATGATGTGAATATTTTTAGAAATTCTAATTCTCCGCTTGATTTTGAGTATTTTTTGTCATCATAGCATACGAAATTTTGAGTAGTTTTTGAGAAAAATTAATTTTTCTAATTTTTTTCAGAAAAACAGGTTTTTGGAAAAATGTGATTTTTTCACACCTGAAGACCAAAATTGTGAATTTTGGTTATGAATCCATGGGAGTGGTTAATATTTAATACTCTGACCTATCAAGAGCGAAAATCCATTATACAGGGTGGTCACAACTAAAAAAACTTAATTTTTTTAAATGGAACTCCTTGTATTTAGCAGTTTTATTGTGTTTAGGATTTAATTCTGCATCATTTCATATATATAGTTTATATAACAAAAATTAGTAGTTTAGAAGTTATGACCAATTTTCTATAATAATTCGGGTATTTTTATTAAAAATCTAACTAAACCTAAATAATATCCTATTCTAAGTTTTTTTAACATAATTAAATTTAGCATTAAATCAAAAAGTAATGTAAGAAAGAAAGTAACTAATTACTTATTACGAAACATTTTCGACATAACCCCCGTCTTTGGCAATACAAGTAGTATACATGGTTTCAATTCTCGTAATAGCATTTCTAACCGCATCTGTTGCATTAAGTCTTTCTACCTCTTGCCTAATTCTCCTTTTTAAATCTTGAACAGTATTAAACCTATTTTTATACACCTCGATTTTTAGGTTGCCCCATAAAAAAAATCCAGGGGTGTTAAGTCGGGGCTCCTCGCTGGCCAATCTATGGTCCCGTACCGACCAATCCAAAATAGAAATCGTTGATTCAAACAATTTTTAACAGACGCTACTGTATGATATGGAGCACTATCTGGTTCATAAACAAGCCCTTCTTTAATATCGTTCGGCAGATTGTCAATTAGCGGAAATATTTCGTTCTCCAACAAATTTAAATACCTCTCACCATTCAGAACAAAGTTATAAAATACTGGACCTATTATGGATAGCGGATAATACCACACCACACATAAACACTTCTCCGACCCGGCTTTTCATTTCTTTTACACGATGTTCATTTGAGTTACACCAGTAATGAGTATGTTTTTGGTTGAACATGCCGGCCGTATTGAAAATTGCCTCATCGGTAAATAAAATATTTTTAAAAATGTCAGTTTCAAAATGGTGGTCCATTATGAGAAAACAATAGAAAAGCCTTGTTTGAAAGTCCTGTTGGGATAATTCCTGAACTGGTAAAAATTTGAACGGATGGTAGTTATCATCAGTTAAAGTCCTTTGAACACTAGTGTTACTAATTCCCGGTAGATCTCGGATCTCTTTGCGAATTTTCGTTGTTTTCGTTGTTTTCTTCAAAATACAGGAGAATTTCTAATTGCTTTTCTTCTGTTAGGACAATTTTTGGCCGCCGTTTTTGTTTATTGATTAGCACTCCACGTTCAAGATCACGAACAATTCGTGAAAAAGTATGTTTCGTGGGTACCCGTCTTGCAGGATACAACCGATACTCCCGCAGGGCTAATGCTGGACTCTTATTATTTCTTATGTAACATTCATGAATATTTAAACGCTCTTGGACACTGTATAAAGCCATTTTTTCCTTTAAAAAGAGTTAGAGGCAACTAAATGTCAAATAGAAACTGTGTATTTATTGGTGTCCAGGCAACAATTTTACTAGTTTTGTTTTTCTATGGATATCTTGTAAAATTAAGACGCGTTAAAGGCCGTTTTACCTGCTGCAATTCTTTCTTGCGAGTTGCAATAGTCTTGAACAAAAGCATGCGCAGTGGCAAGACATTTGTATCTATTGTCAAACTGCGCATGCCCTTGTTTAAGACTATTGCATATTGCAAAGAAGAATTGCAGCATGTAAAACGGCCTTTAGAAATGCTATTATTGCGAAAATTAAAACCGTAACCGTAATATTATACTACTTGTATTGCCAAAGACGGGGGTTATGTCGAAAATGTTTTGTAATAAGTAATTAGTTACTTTCCTTCTTGCATTACTTGTTGATTTAATGTTAAATTTAATTATAATGTTAAAAAAAACTTAGAATAGGATATTATTTAGGTTTAATTAGATTTTTAAAAAAAATACCTGAATTATTATAGAAAATTGTTCATAACTTCTAAACTACTAATTTTTGGAATATAAACTATATATATGGAATGATGCCGAATTAAATCCTAAACACAATAAAAGTGCTAATTACAGGGTGTTCCACTTAAAAAAATTAAGTTTTTTTGGTTACAAAAACATTTTTTTTGATGGTCATTTGTGACCACCCTGTATAATGGATTTTCGCTCTTGATAGGTCAGAGTATTAAATATCAACCACTCCCATGGATCCATAACCAAAATTCACAATTTTAGTCTTCAGGTGTGAAAAAATTACATTTTTCCAAAAACCTGTTTTTCCGAAAAGAATTAGAAAAGTTAATTTTTCCCAAAAACTACTCAAAATTTCGTATGCTATGATGACAAAAAATACTCAAAATCAAGCGTAGAATTAGAATTTCTAAAAATATTCATACCATTTCATTAAAAAGAAAAAAGTTGGTTACTGTCCTGGCACAATGGAACACCCTGTATACATAAAAATATTATAAATAAAAAATATACTTAGGGTCAAATACTTTTTGTATTTAACTTTTTTTTTTCAGTGTCTTATTTATTAAGACAAAGTATAGAAGCGTCTTAAGTGGGCCACCCTGTACGCCATTCTGCATAGCCCATCTTGGCACATAATTATTTATGTATACGTATTATAAAACACTTATTACATATCTTATAACACGGAATTTATTACAAAACTAAAAACATGTACATTCTACTAGCTATTTCCTAAACTCACTAATAATAAATAGATGATTTAAGTTTATTTATTTATGCGTAGTAATGTTTGTTATTTTTGTAAGTTAGGTGGAGCGGTATCGGGTTAGCGCCAAGTTAAGAGCCGGAGCGCGATAACCCTAAAGCATCATCGATAAAGCTATGTCACTCTTACTAATTGTTTTAACGTTACAATTTTTAAAAAAAATGTTGTCTTGAGTTATTCTGAGTCCTGTTGTAAATATAATTCCGATGTTACAAAACAACTAAAAGATTCTTTTGGTCACTTTGAGTATACAAATTTAGTAATTGTATACTAAGGCAATACTTTATAAAAATATAAATTGCATTTCAAGTTTCATAAAATTTCTTATCTTTTTACCAGAAAAACTATAAGAATAACATAAATCTCTTGGTAAGAGAGTTTGATCTATTGTTCTTTTAATATCCTCCATACAGTTGATGCATTAATATGTAATTCCGCTGCAATTTTCCTGGTACTTGTCTCAAGTTGCGCTTCAATAATATTTAGGACAGCAACTTCTATTTCGGGTGTTCGAACTTCGCGGTGTCGGCCAGTGTCAAAACTTCTTTTTATCGAAAGTTCCAGATTCATGTAGCCTTTGATGAAGCCAGGTAAACGTGCTGTGATGAGAAGGTCTATTTTCCGTTTGCACGCTCGAACATAAAATGCATATCTGCCATTTCTATATTCGTGAAATTAACCAGTATTGTTCTGTTGAATTAATTAAAACTCTTATTACTGCATAATTAAACCGGTCAGATTATACATTTTTGATTAAATTAATCGTAAAATATTGTATTTAAACTAACTGAGCAATATCAAATAAAGCAATATTAGAAACGCACTATAAAGTGACAGCGGACCACTAGATTTGTTTTCAAAAAATTTCCTTGTCCCAACACGAAATGATTTACATTATTTTATTATATTAAATTAATATTTAATGTTTTCCAAACTTTTTATGTTATTTTTTCCATATTGTGGGGCTAAATAACGCCTTAATATAACACACCTCTAGTGATAGTCAGCGTACAACCCTCGGTCTCGAGGATATGATTGGTGGCGGGATATTTTTATTGTCGGGAAGATACAATTTTTTACATCAAACAAAAAAACACATAACATAGCTAACCAAAAACGCAGTCCTATATTTAAAACACTACTGTATACAAAATTACAAGTTTTGATAAAAAAACTGAACCTGCTGCCAGACGCTTTTCGTCCGATATTCTCCGATTATTTATTATTCCAAGCGACATAATATGCCTATATAATCAAATATTGCGAGCACTTAAACAAATAATTTCCAATATATATTTGTGATATGAAGCATTGTATGATTAATCTTTTACGTATTTTATAAATTACATTTTTGATAAAAAAATGTTAAAGAACAGAATAAAACCGATTTAGGTAGTATATTTTAAAATCTTAGTTTTTGTAGATATAATTTGAAAACAAAACGTATTTCTATCCAAACATTTTTGTATGTTTGTAATTATGAAAAATGATTAATGTTTCAAATACATATTTCAAATGTGTCTAATTCAGTGGGACTAATAGTTAATAATTAAATCCTTTAAACACTTATTGTGGTATAAAAGTATATATAGGTCATTAGATTTAAAATAAGAAAAAAATTGATAGTTTTATCATATTTTTTTTTTAATTAATTTTACGAAAATAAATATGAATTCTTCATAAAAATTTAACATTTTTCTCTATGTCTTTTAACAATTGAGATATAAAGAATTTTTCCATTCCTTTGGATCTTCATGTAGTAGTATCATCATTTACTTAGCCTATACAATTTTAATAGTTTATATTTCACACATATATTTTTTTAGACTGGCAGCCGCCGTTATCGTGGGATGATACACACAAAATGGATGTTGGAAATTTTCCTGGATGGTACGAAAAGACAGGTTTTACCCCATACCATGATGTAAGTTACAGTACGAAGTTTGGACAGATAGACAGATCACCCGTTAGTTCATATTCCAATCCTTTTGAAGGTTACAAAGACAACTACAAAGGGAAAGGATTTAATCCCAGTTATATGTCTAATAGATATCCATCCATCTATGTCAAAGCAGATAACAAAATTAGCAATTCATATAGGAGTAATCCACATTACTTTTGGAACAGAAGATCGTTTCAGAATAACGGGTAAATATTTAAATTATTCATTGAATGTTTTAATTTCTTTCTTCAAATAATTGACAAAATATAATTAATTTCATTTTCAGAAATCAAGTACAAACGAACAGCCAAAATTTAAGAATGTTTGGAAATAGTATGCAAACTTTTGATAGAGATCTACATCATAACATCCACAGAAGAACTAGAAGGGAATTATATGCAAAACTTGAACAACTTCTCGCAGCGTAAGCAGTACATTATACATTATTCGTGGCAAAGGAAAGTGAATCCGTGGGGACTGTTGATTTGTTTTATGAAAAAGAAAAACGGTATTCTGAGAACACAATATATAAGTTTAAAAAGAATAATCCCATCAAATATCTTACCAAAATCTAATATCGCATGTTCAACTTTTTCAGCCATATCAGCGGGCGAATGTAAGAAGCCCTCGGCCAAATTTTGTTTTGGGGCCCCTAATAGTCTTCGTATTTTGTGTTTTTGTTCCATACTTATTGTCGGGAAAGTCTAAGTTTTAGTTTAAACATTGGCTGTTGCATGGGTACCAAAAAATCTACTTTTTTAGAAAGCTTAAGTTCTTTAACGCCTTCTGAGGGTGTGGAGGCGAGGATGAAATTTAGAATCATAAATATTAATATCCCCGTTCAAAAAATAAAAAAATTTGCCCAAACTGTCAGTCACATGGAGTTATTTTGATATCTTGTTATTCGGTTTTTGGAAGACAATTAGCATTTTAGTTTAGGCTGTTCCCTGTGTACAAAAGTTTAAGGATTAAGTATTTTGTGTTATTTTTTTGTTTATTTCTTTATTTTTTTTTTTAATTAGTGGTTTGTATGAAGTCAAAGTCGAACTCATATCACAATGTGACTAAAATTACATCGGTGAGGTCATATTTTTCAATGAAGCTAAACACTTAAAGACACATCAGTGTTTCATCAAATGTTTCTAAATTCGTAACAACTTGGAGCTTTAAGGACTTTCGATTGATCGTACTTTATTAAATCCGAATATTATCAAATGCAAGTTCTAAGTTCTTACTCAATGAAAGCAATTACTTCGAACCTAACTTCATACGTGGACTCTCAAACATGCGACGCTACAAGAATGCTTTAGGAAAGACAGGTCAACCATAATCAACCATAAACCAAATCTTCACTATCTGTCAATTGATAAAGAGATAATGGGAATGTAACAAATAACTGCATCCTTTCTATTGATTTTAAGGAAACTTATTACAGTGTTTAATATCATAAATTTACAAACCCGTTTACGTTCGAAGCGAAGCACTCTTTTTTTTTACGAATATTTGACTCCATGTAACTTTGTTAAAATTAAACAGATTTAAAAAAAATATTTTCACTTGAAGCAAAATGTATATTGTTTTTAAATTTGTTTTTAAAAGTTTTTCTTATATGTTTGGCATTTGTCTTATACATATACAGGACGACAAATGAAATAATAATTAAACTGAAAAAAATAGGGTACCCCCAAAATACATATTTTGTTCCCTAATACCCTCCGCTAAAAACAATTTGGGATTTTTTACTTAATGTAAAAAATTGTGCAATACTTACAGTGCCGTAAACACAAACCGCAAACTACTCGTTGTTTCTGAAATAAAGGCAGACGTTGAAAATTTTAAACTTTAGTCGCCCCTTGTATTTCGTTATCTTATTATCTTCCATCTGCAGTTCACAGAAAAATGATAACTGATTTCTATTGAGTTTTCAGCGCATACCGATATTTTTTTGAGGTCACCGACTGATTTTAAAAACATAAGGGTTTCCCGTTTTAAAAACAAAGTTCTGTTTTATATCTTAAAACAGGTTCCAGAAAAAATATATACTCATCATTGGCAAATATGCAAAATAATCTATAAAAATCAAATTTTCTCTTTCACCTAACAAGCAGGGGGACAGAGATAGAAGGAGAGTTTAATGTTTTTTGTGACTTTCTTTATGAATTCTTATTTTATTTTTTTCTTATAAATTAAAGCGAAAAATTCTTAGTTTATCTTACTCAGCATGCTAAGGAGTTGATTAGTACGTTTATCATTACTTTTCTAACACGTTTAATTAATATTGTTAATAAAATTGTTTTTACATATATTTTTTATTGAGACGCCTTTAGATTTTTGTTATTATTAAATTAAGAAGTCCGTAACTAATATTTAAAAAATTCGCTTAACCAATAACCACTCTTATTCTTCTCATAAGAAGAAAGTATTGTAATGCAGAAAAAATTATCCACCGTGACTGTTTTTGATCTTCACATTTCAGGGTCCCTATGTCAATATGTCTGTCTATTCGCGGCATAGCTAAAAAATGTTGGTCAAAAATTAAGGGTCACATCAGGATGACATAGTAACACTTTGGTAATAATCCAGTATGGCGGTCCAAAATGGTGAGCTAATAAAATGTGAAAAAAAGTATTACTAAGAAACTACTGACCCAATTTACCTTAAAATTACACAAAAATCAATTGTAATACTGTGATGAACTAATAAAATTTTGTTTATCTTATATGGCGAAACGAAATCGCCGCTTAACTAAACGTTTAAAAAGTCCATTTTCTAGAATAAAGAACTTTGTATAAAAGAAACTAATAAGTGTGATAATTGATTTTTTACAGATTATGTAAATAAACTTACAAAAAATAAAAAATTATAAAAATATTGAAATCAAAATAAATTAACAACAAATAAAAACAAAGTTTTAAAAATGATATATTGAAGTATCGAACCACTTGTTTAAGTAGGTATTAAAGTGAAGGAATGTTTGTTTGTGCATATGTATGTATGTATGTATGTATGTATGTATGTATGTATATATATATATGTATGTATGTATGAACGTATATATATATATATATATGTACGTATGTATGTATGTATGTATGTATGTATGTATGTATGTATGTATGTATGTATGTATGCATGTATGTATGTATGCATGCATGCATATATGTATGTATGTACGTATGTATGTATTTATGTATGTATGTTAAATCCTGGCAAAAAGTTGTTGAGATGATAAAATTATATTTGTTTCAATTTATTCTTAGGTATGTAAATAAATATATGAATGTTTGTTTGTACATATGTATGTATATATCGTCGGTCTACAAGTAAAACCCACTAAGTCAAAAAAAAGAGTTCTGAGAAAATTGAGTTTTTAATTTCCCGCGATCAAAGTTTTATTAATTTAAGTTTAAAAAACATAAAATTTTTTTTTAACATCACAACTTTTTTTTTGTAAGTATATAGAAGAACTACTGCATGAAAAAAATTTTTGATTTGCAAATAATTAATTAGACATTTTGAAAATTTAGATACAGTGACTTAATGTGTTTTTCTTGTACCAGCTGACTTAATGTGTTTTACGTGTTATAATTTTGGTAGCAGGTGACTTATTTGCTGTGTTAAATAATAGTAATAACAACAAAAAAGTGATGTTTTAACATTATTTTTTATTGACACTCAAACAAAAATAAAACCGCTATAGTAAGTATATTACGACTAGAGTAAAACTTTAAAACATTTTCAGAAAGGACCTAAGTATCTAGAGTAGCAACATTATGGCTAAAAATCCTCTTGTTCTTCTTCATCTGAGTCATTTTCTTCTGGTTCAACAGTACTATCTTTAACAGAAGATGAACTTGGTAAACTTTTAAACCAAGTGTGAAGTTTTTTTCACAGAGTTTTAGCAAATCTTTTTTTTTAGCACCAGAGATTGGCAACTGTTTTGCATATAATTTGGGTATAACTATTGCGATTTCGGGTTTATTCTCCTTGCCTTTTTTATTGGTTATCCGTCTTATGAACCCAATATCAATTTTCTCAAATTCATCCTTAAATCCATATTTATATTGTAAAGTGTTCGGCAAATGTTTCTCATATTTGAAACATTTTACTTTAAGCCAGTTCACTGTATTTCCCTTACTATCTACTTTTCTATTGTTCACAGTCATTTGAACGATTTTCTTCAAATCCAGAAATTCGTTATATTGAATTTCTCGGGTTTGATAAGCAGGTTTATTGCGATTTTTTCCCATCCTGGCCATTTTAAAAACATTCTCGTATTCATGCACACTAAATATTTCGATATTCTGCTTGGCCGTTTCGATAGCACTGTGCATGGAGTCCACTTCCATATAGGAATGCCCACTTTCCATGAACTTTTGTTCAATTACTTGAAGGCTGGGGTGGTTTCTCACAAGATGTAATAATAAAGCGGTTATTTGAATATTTCTATTTTGTCCTCCACAAGTATCCGAGAAAATAGTTAAATGTGTTACATCATGGGACAATGAGTTTATACACATCGCTAAACAGGTGCCAATTTCACAGCTACCGCGCTTTCCATTGACTTCTGTCCAGAAGTAACAAAACGCTTCATTAGGTGGAGCAGCTTCGTATACAGTAAAGTTGTACAAGTTTAATTTACGCAGATAGTATAGCAAACTAACTTGGGATGTAGGAATTTGAAAGACACTTTGCATGTCACAAGACACAGATTTAAAAGTTTTATCATTGATAGCCTTCTCTTTATCTGCTTCTTTTTCTTGCATCGAAGTTTCTTTTCTTTCCAAATGCATCCTATAACTTATCTCCAGCGCATCTTTTTCATTTGCAGCTGCTTTTTCATATTCGCTGCAAGTAAGACACTGGTCCTTCTTTGGTTTAAAAAATGACATATTATATTGCTGGCAAAAAATACGTCTGTATGTTATAAGACTTACTCCAGGCTTGTTATTTTCTCTGACACTTTCCATAAATAAATTATGCATTTTTTTAATATTCAAAGTCGAATCCAGGTAAAGTCTTTTGGTTGATTTTCTTGTATAATGGTTCTCCATGACAGGAAAACTTTCAATGTGTTCCTTAACGCTTAAAATCACTTCGTCTGAAGTTTTATTACCAGGAGTTTTCTGTCCCCTTTTATCCTTTCCACAATACGCTCCGGTTTCACTTCTATTTTGAAACGCATTAACTATAGGTAAATTTGAGATACATAAAGTCTTACAGAAAAAGTTTTGGCATACTTGAAATTTATTTTCACTTTTTGTAAAGAAATAAGATCTTGCACTGCTGCGCTGCTTGCTGTCTTCTCCTTTCCTAGGCCTGCGACTTTTTACTTCACATGACATTACATTTCTTAATATAAAATCCCTTTGCCTCTCAAATGTCAGGTTCCAATATGTTTTACATAATAGTTGGCGCTCCTCTTCGGAAAAGTTGCTGTTGCACTTGTAACGACATTTTGAGCAATCAATAGTTTTAGGGATTTTAGGTGCTTGTATTTTGCCTTTTACACTTTTATAAGGTTTCCCTTGACTTCTCTTTTTCTTTTCCATATTTCGTTTCCAAGTTGGGGACCTTGCTACATTCCACCTGTATCTTCTAAGTTCTTCTGATGACTCCATTTTGTTCAAATTTGTAACGGAATTTATCGTACCAATTGTCTTGTTCTTGTTGTTATGATCTTCAATTTCGTTTGAACCCTCACTTTCACTTTCCGATGGCACATAATTTTTGTCTCTTATTGAGTCGTCAGAATCGTAGTCAAGGTTACTAGGTCCTGGTTCCGTATCCATGCTTGAGCTATATCTTGATAGGTTTTTTTTTCTAATATCGAGATTCCGAACCTCTGGGTCGACTTCCATGACGTCGACTGTGTTGTCACTTTGACAATGTTCAGGATCAGATCCATCATTGTTACACAAATTAGACCTTAGTCCACCTGTAAATAATAACAAATAACGAATAAAAACCTTTTTTTTAATAATTTAAAGTTACCTTTGTATGGCGATTCGAACTCGCTTAAGTTTGTAACTATTTTAATATTTTCAATTCTCTCGTTTTCTTTTTTGTGCGCTTTATTTTTATCTGAACTTCCACTTCCATCTTCCAATGAATCCAATGGCACGTATTCCTCATCTCTTATTGAATTATCAGATTGATTGATAGATGATTTGCAGTCTGATTTCCCTACAAACAATGACAAGTTATCAATAAAGACTTACTTATTTGAATTTATTCAATTTAATATTATTTCTCCGAATGACATTAAAAGCGGATTTTTAATAACGCATGACAGCCTCTGATGACAGCCGCGATGGAAGTCGACCCAGAGGTTCGCAATCTCGATATCCGAAAGAAAACCTATCAAGATATAGCTCAAGCATGGACACGGAACCAGGACCTCGTAACCTTGACTACAATTCTGACGACTCAATAAGAGACAAGGATTATGTGCCATCGGAAAGTGAAAGTGAGGGTTCAGACAAAATTGAAGATCATAACATTTGAACAAAATGGATTCATCAGAATAACTTAGAAAATACAGGTGGAATGTAGCAAGGCCCTCAACTTGAAAACGGAATATGGAAAAGAAAAAGAGGAGTCAAAGGAAACCTTATAAAAGTGCAAAATACAATCACCTAAAATCCCTAAAAATATTGATTGCTCAAAATGTCGTTACAAGTGCAACAACAACTTTTCCGAAGAGGAGCGCCAAGTATTATGTAAAACATATTGGGAACCTGACATTTAAGAGGCAAAGGGATTTTATACTACGCTGGCCCAGGAAAGGAGAAGACAGCAAGCAGCGCAGAAGTGCAAGATTTTATTTCTTTACAAAAAGTGAAAATAAATTTCAAGTATGCCAAATTTTTTTCTGCAAGACTTTATGTATCTCAAATTTACCTGTAAATGCGTTTCAAAATAGAAGTGAAACCGAAGAGTATTGTGGAAAAATAAAAGGGGACAGAAAACTCCTGGTAATAAAACTTCAGGCGAAGTGATTTTAAGCGTTAAGGAACACATTGAACGTTTTCTTGTCATGGAGAACCATTATACAAGAAAATCAACCAAAAGACTATACCTGGATTCGACTTTGAATATTAAAAAAATGCATTAAAAGTACAATTTCAGAGCCGGTCATGCGTCATTAAAAAGCCGCTGTTGTTGTCATTCGGAGAAAATTGTTATTTGCATGAAATTGAAACAAATTCGGAGAAAAAATTACATGTTTCACACGGTAGAAAAGCAGATTTAATGCCTAGTAAAACAAATAACTATTCTAGTAATTTTTACCTTGCTCATGATCATGAAGAACAACTGGTGTCAGTTGGAAATATGTTTTCCCAGTACTAACAGCGTTTACAGACGACGAGGCCGAAAATGTGTTTGTTTCTAAAAAAAATAAAAATATAAGTTTAAAAAAATCAAGAGAGAAAGTTCTTAACGAACAGTTAACTAAACCATGCGTACGTTTGACGAACTGTATCCACTACCTAAATGTTAAAAGAAACGTCAAAGAAAAAAGATTCGATTAGTTGCTATGGAATAAAGCCATCCCACAACCGAAAACCAGGTCGAATTGATTACAATAATACTCTATAACATCATTAAAAATAATGATAATAATAATAGGCTACTTACCAATATTATTAGCTTGTTTTAAAAGACCGAATATTTTATCGACACGTTTCATGGCTGCTTCACTTTAACAAATCACAAACAAAATTAACGTCCGGAGGAACAGGAATTTTTTTACCCGATAAGACGCATGTTATAATATCCACTAAGTCGCCAAGGTCAGCAGCTTCGTTCACGAAAAATCCATTAAGTCACTTAGTGTATTTTTCCTAAACAAAATAACGCTATTATGGACTTAATTAATTTGAATTTTAGTTTAAAATAGGGTTCTAATTTTCGGAGGACTGAGTGGATTTTACTAGTATATAAAGTGAAAGAAATCCAGTCAAATGATGTAAATAAGTCAAAAACAAAAAAAAATGACTTAGTGTGTTTTACTTGTAGACCGACGATATGCATGTATGTATGTATGTATGTATGTATGTATGTATGTATGTATGTATGTATGTATGTATGTATGTACGTATGTATGTATGTTTGTATGTTTGTATGTTTGTATGTATGTATGTATGTATGTATGTATGTATGTATGTATGTATGTATGTAGGTATGTATGAATGTATGTATGTATATATGTATGTATATTAAATCCTGGCAAAAAGTTGTTGAGATAAAAAAATTACATTTGTTTCAATTTATTCTTAGGTATGTCAATACAACAGATGTATTAATATAAATTCTTATTTGCGCATAAGCAACCATTTGAGAGAACGGTGACTCTCAGCTAGACAAACACAATATAAAAATAAAGCAAAAATGGTAGAAAATATATACGAAATGAATATCAAGAAAGATACATTTTAAAAGTCGGTAAATTGTAAGGTATTCCATCAGACACATATAGCATAATTTATGTATACATATCTTTATTTGGCAACAACTTCATAGATATTGTATAAAATTGTATTAATAAGAGAAATATTATAAACTATACCTGGATACAGAAATAGGTAGGTAAAACTTTTTTAACAGAACATTCTTCGTAATAAAATGTTCTCTTTATCGAGGAAAGTGACTCATATTAATATGTGTATATTGTAGATAAGTTAATAGCAAATAACTATATACAGAGTGTTTTTTAATTGAGTGTCAATATTTAAGGAGGTGATTTTTGGGTTCATTTTAAGAAGAAAACTTCATATAAATATATGTCTTAAACGGTGAAATTTTGAAATACAGGGTGTTAAACTTTCAATAATTTCATAATTTTTCGATAATATCTCGAATACCACTCTAGATATTGTAATGAAATTTGGTATAGGGGTACTATGCATCTAGTGGAATTTTTTGATGTAGAACATTTTTTTAATTTCTACCAGTGGCGTCCGTACGGAATCCGACCTTCCCAGACATTGGTGGTACGCCACTGACTTTTTTTAAAATAAAAATTATTTTTGAAATTCCCATTAATTTTTGAGCAAGTTTGATCTCTTGGTAATTTTGTGTTGGACACACGGTTTTCGTTTTAAAAAATAAAAACCCTTTCTCTGCATGGTCCAAACAATCCTGGTCATATGACGGATATCACCATGCATGCAGAGGAATATTATTGTATTAAACTCGAGAAATCAAATCTTGTCGAAAATAAATACTAAAAGTTTTCAAAAACAAACAAATGAATCAATAAAAATGCTTTATTTTAGAAAAATCAGTGGCGTGAAAGTAATTACTATGTCCATTCTTATTAAAATCAGAAATCGCTTTATCTTAGTGAGAGATATTTGTAGATATGTAATAGTATGTAGTCTTCAGCCACCAATCTAGGACCACCATGTCAATGTTTTTCAGGAGTCTGTTCCTTCATAAATACTTTTTATAAATTTTATTAAAATAATATGACATTTTTCAACAATAACAAGTTATTGACAAAACTATACTAATACAACTAGGTCCATAATTAATAATTTCGACAAAAATAATTAGGTTTTAACAAATTGACAGCATACTTTGTGAAAAAAAATAGAAGAAAAAAATTAGATAAGTTGTTGAAAATGCCCACCACCTTGGAGAATACACGCTTCAGCCCTTTTCCTCATGTTTTGGCGAACTCTTTGAAGGATACCCTCGGTGTTTCGCAAGAATCTCTTATACGATCCTTCAGCTCCTCTACAGTGTTTACTGGGGTGCGGTAAACTAAAGATTTAAGATGTCCCTATAGAAAAAAATCCAAACTATTTAGGTCTGGGGACCTAGAAGGCCATGGTTGGGGTCCGCCACGACCTACCCATCTGTTGTTAAATGTGCGGTTCAAATATTCTCTGGCTTCAATACTAAAGTGAGCGGGCGCGCCATCGTGCATGAACCACATTCTGTTTCTAATCAGAATTGGTATATCTTCTAACAATATTGGCAAATCGTTCTCAAGAAACCGGCGATAATTATGGCCATTTAGTCTTTCTGGGAGGAAAAAGGTCCAATTAGATGATTTTCGATAATGCCAGCCCAAACATTTACAGAGAATTGCTCTTGATGATGATGTTCTACAATGGCATGGGGGTTCTCGTCGGCCCAGATATGATTATTGTGGAAGTTTCTGATAGCGTTTCTGGAGAAGTTCGCTTCATCTGTGAACATTATTTCGCGATCAAATAAGGGATTACGCGCAATTTTTTCCAAAAACTGTTCACAAAAATTAACTCGGAAAGGAAGATCTCGGGGAAGTAAGGCTTGCACTCGTTGAATGTGATATGGGTATAAAAAAATCATGTAGAATGCTCCAAATTAGGATGTGCGAAATATTTAGGTTAATTCCAATTTTCCTAGTACTCAGTTCAGGATTTTCATCTATGGAATGTAATACTGCCTCTTCAATTTCTGGAGTTCTTACAGTCCGATGGGCCCCTTTTAATTGATTATTTGGCTTGAATGTACCTGTTTCAGTCAACCTTCTATGCACATTTGCAAATATTCGCCTATCTGGTATGACTCTACCAGGAAAGCGCTCTTGATATAATCGCCTAGCTTCCGGTGAACTGCAATCAGCCAAACCATACATGTAATGCATGTCTGCCAACTCTTCATTGGTAAACTCAACCATTTCTTTTCTCAGATATATCAGATATTTAGAACACAAAATTAATTAAACCCGACTGAATCTGAAAGCTGAACTGTCAAACTAAGTTACAAGAGAAGTATTAATTCTGATAGCCAAAGCTTACTACAATAATAATTATTATTAGTAATCTTTCTTTATTGATGAACTAATAGTATTTTATAGTTTCGTGTTAAAAAATTATAAGCTCAAATAATAATTTTGAAATCTTTGGGTATTAGTTATTCATAAGCAAATTTGATTTCTTGAATTTCAGTCAAAAAAAAATTTCGTTGCGTGCCATGGCGATTGGTGTTATAACTCGATCGATATTGTTAAACTATTGTTATAACTCGATCGATATTGTTAAAACTCTGCAGAGAAACGGTTTTTATTTTTTAAAACGAAAACCGTCCGTTCAACTCAAAATACCAAGAGATCAAACTTGCTCAAAAATGAATGGGAATTTCAAAAATAATTTTTATTTAAAAAAAAATCAGTGGCGTACCATCAATGTCTGGGAAAATATGCAGGTCGAATTCCGTATAGACGCCACTGGTGGAAATAAAAAAAAATGTTCTACATCAAAAAATTCCACTAGATGCATAGTACCTCTATAGCAAATTTCATTACAATATCTAGAGTGGTATTCAAGATATTATCGAAAAATTGTGAAATTATTGAAAGTTTAACACCCTGTATCTCAAAATTTACACCGTTTAGAACATATGTTTATATAAAGTTTTCTTCTTAAAATGAACCCAAAAATCACCTCCTTAAATATTGACACTCAATTAAGAAACACCCTGTATGTATATAATAACTGCTTTATATAGTAAACTCCGTAGGGAGGAAAGTTGAGTAAAAGCCAGTTTACCGTTTTTTAAGGTAACCTTGCTCTTTCAATTTTTTAATGTAAAAAAACCATACTTTAGTATTTGCTACAATAAAAATAAATATTAGTTTTTAGAAAAGTATCCTAATGAACAGAATATGCATTTAGAGTAAATTTTTGGCATCTGGCTGACTCTTTTGGGGGTACCTACCCTAAGTGTTTTGGATTTGGTTAGCGCTTGAGTTATCACCCTGTATGTAGTATACACAATGCTTCTAAGCAGAACCTTACACACATTTAAAAACTAGACAAAATTTCGTATCAGTAAAATTTTCCTAAAATAGGATTAAAAGGAACAAAGTAGAATGGAGTTAAAATTTCCTAAAAAAACGGAGTTTAAACGTTATATCTGTGTTCAAATTATATTGTTTTCTTATTTGTTCACTTTATAAGAGTATGGTTTTAAATTGTATTAAATCATTGTTTTCTGTATACTTTTTAGTTTTAGAAAGACATAATCTGTACTCTTAAAAGTAGTGATACCGCCAGATTCATTTTTTGCAAAAGCTGGATACTGTGTCCTACGTAAATAACTTCGTCCGGAACCGAAACCTGATTCCAATTCAAGTTTTCGTTATGTAAAAACAAAACAAGAAATTGATACTCAGTCCTTGCCTATACGTCTATGATTTTTTGTGGCCGCACAGGGTTACCAATACTACTAGTATTTAGTACTTAGTATTGTAGATCTTTTTTTGTTTTTACTCTTGCCATCCAAATCTACCGCAAAATATTAGTAGGAGAGACTCAGGACTTAGATAAGGAGATAACTTCTATGTAAAGAGTTTTATTTGGACGGCGCAAAACAAATTAAATGTAGGTTTCCGTTTTATGGTAGAGACCGACAAGCTTTAATGGGTTTAAACATGTTAAAAAATGTCTCCATTACTTTTCAAAGATTTGCCTTGCAAATATAACTGAATTAGATAAAGAATGGAGAATGCTTAGAATTACCATCTTACTCTTTAATGAAGTTCCCGATAATACCAAATTTGGGTAATTATTTTCTGTGCGACTAAAAAATTAAACGACAACTTTCAGTTGGCCCAAATAAAATTAACACGGCAACGTTTTATGTTTCCATCAAATAAGTTAGACAATAAGACATTCAGAACAATGAATGAAATATATCCGGCCGGATCTTCCATCAGATCATGCGGAAACCGCATCTCCAATTATGAGCGGGATCCGCCGGACACCGGTTATCTCTCTTAAGTACCAGTAGATACGGATTCTTAGCAGAATATATCAAATGATACAATTCTTCCGTGAAGAAATGGCAAAATTTATCTGCCATGTTATCGTCGCCATTATAAATTTCTAAATGCTTAGTAAAAATTCATAATTTGTCTTCTTAAATACTAATTTTCAGTCGAATTGGACCACAAATAGGAATACTTGCCACCATAATGCCTTGATTTAATTTTTTTGTCACTCGAATAATTGTGTACGCATGTCAAATTTGAATTAATCGGTTATGTGAAAGTAGGTAAAAATCCATTACAAGATTTGAACTAGACAAAAAGCCTGGTAATTAATAAATTTTTATTGTAGTTTAATCAAAGACGGGAAAGCTTGTGTTCTAAAGACTATATGTCAAGTAAATAAATCGCCAAAGGGGAAAGGGACCTTATGGGAGGAGTTTCTGAAAACTATTTTTAAGTAAGTAATTTGAATTTAAACAAATTATAGTGAAATCTAATTTTAATTTTATGACATTCCATTTTAATATTTACGTTTTCAACGAAAAAATATTATTTTCTGCATTTTTTATCGTATTGCCTAGAAATGATTTGAACATCTTTAATACAGTAGTTTATAATAGATATATATGTAAATTAACTGTTCAAAATTATTTTTACCCTGCATCCATAATTAGCATATACTATTAAGAAATTATATTAATAAAGTTGGAGTTCTCAACTTTGCATGATGTAATTTTACAACGAATACTAATATTTCTCACTTCGTGTTCTAGAGTGAAGCCAGACGACTTTAATGAGGACGAGGACGATTATGACCAAGCCGCAAACTTAGCCCATGACTGTGATGAAATCTATTCAGAATGTAAAGAAAATATATTGAGTAAAGTGATTAATACTGTTGTAAAAAAATAAACTTGTTTTAATTTCTAGTTAGAAAATTTTATTTTTTAATTAAAATAATCAACTACAATTACTGTCGATAATTTATTTCGAAAGATTCTACTAATACGAGCAGTAATTATATATAAGTATCGCAAATTCATACTTATATGCAGTCATTTTTTATTTCTGGCACCTCTTAAAAAATAAATAGACAATTTTAATTAATACATATATTTGCTTATTGTCATTAATCTGGAAAACTGCTGAATGGGATCCACTGGACACTCGGGGAAAAGATGATCACAGCTCCCAACCTCTTTGCCCATTTGTTCTACTGCATGATATTCATGATTGCCTTCAATGTCGTCATTCGTAGACGAAGGTCTGAAATAGTGTAATGAAAAATTATTAATTATAATATACTAAATTGCACTTTAAATTTCAAAACAAGCCAAATGTTTGAGAAAGAAATATTAATATTTTAGGAATAATACGCTGCAACGCCCGAGCTACAACTTTGCAATACCTCGCATTGTTTTAGATATAATTACTTTTTCGTCAAGGAATTACAAAAAAAAACTTGAAAACTTTTTACAGTAAATATTTATTTAGTTTTCTTGGTTTCTATTTATTTAACATTAATACGAATAAATCAACTACATAGTATTAGACTGTCTTTATAAAAAAAAATAAATCACGACTAGATAAATAAGACTGATATTTCTTCTGATTAGTCTAAAATTTTGAAGTGAAACTCCTAATAATATTTGTTATCATACGAAAATTAATAAAAATATTTCGTTATACGCAATTTTAATACATAACTTCTTTCTTCCCTGTTATTTTAAACATATTGTAACAGTAAGGTTTTTTGTAAAGCAAATACCATTTGGAGTTTTGTTACTTTGTGGTGTATTAAAAAATAAATAAAATAAATATTTCCAAAAAAAATGAAAGAACTCCAATGAGCCGATTCTTGGTGGAAATCCATAACTAAGATACTTAATGCCTACTAAGTAAAAAAGAAACAATTTTTACTTAAAACTACCTATATTAAAGAAAATAAACTCACTGGGAAGAAGACACAGCGTTGGCGAAACCTGTCATGAATATATTTTCTTTAATATAGCGTAGTTTCTTTTTTACTTAGTGCTATATATCTTAAGAGTTCCAATATTATTAAGTGTTAAACAATTCATTTCTTACCATACTAACGTCATGGATGATGTTTTTGGTTTACTTGGGTACATTTGTATTTTTTTACAATATTATATGATAAAAAAGACCAATAAACCTTTTTATTAGACAACATATTTTAGCCAATCTAAAAAAATTTATATGCTTCTAGTATTAGGGTTTATTTATTTCTGACATTTAGTTTTTTCTCCAGAAATTGAATTTGCCTTACTTACTTACACAATTAAAACGAAAGGGCAAAGTGTATGTTATTTAGCTTATTAATGGACGTGTTTTTTTATACTTTGTAAGTCAAACAATGGCTTTATTACGATAAAAATTATTAAAATAATGAAAATTAAAATTATTTAAATGAGAATTTGTGTCCGTTAGGTACTCTGCGATTGCTTGTAGTAATATTGATATTAATCAAAAATAATTGTGTTTTTTAAACCAAGGTTTATGCCAGTAATCAAATTACAGTTTAAATACAAGGGCCAAATTATGGGGATAAGGGGGCAAAAAACCACCATAAAATTTAAAAAAATCATATTTTTTAAAACAAGCCTTGGCCACTTACAGACTCTGGTGGTGTTTATTGTCAAGTCTTGGTTTAAAATACATTTATTCTAATTTTTGTAGTAGTGCTTCTACCCTCTTATCCCCTGCGTTTGGACATTGTGTTAAAACAGTAGTTAAATTATTGTGAAAGTAAATGATGGTCAAACTCTGTAAATGACACAAGTTTTGCTTAAAAAAATTGGATTTTTTTTATTTTATGGGGATGTTTTTACCACCTTATCTTTTGATTTTGGACATTGTATTAAAATGGTAGTTAAATTATTGTTAAAAATAAACACCACAGTCTGTAAGTTGCACAAGTCTTGCTTTAAAAAATATGATTTATTAAAAAGTTATGGTGGTGTTTTTACCCCCTTACCTTTATTACAACTTGTTACGTTCTGGACGCTCGTTTCGCTAACCAAGTTAGCATCATCAGCAGATGATACAATTTAAAGTAACTTATCCTAACCGCGACTGCACCGTTGTCAAGTAAGCAATAGAGGGGACTATAAAGAATAGTCCCTCTGTTTTATTCTTTCTTACCACATTTAACTATTTCTATACTCTCAAATAGATCCAATAATCTATTATTAGATACGTTTTTAATTAACTTAAGATTATTTATTCCTATTTGGTGATTGTTTTCCAAAGCATGTTGGGCAACGCTTGACTTTTCTGTTCTTCCGTATCTTAAATGTGCCATGTATTCTTTAAAACGAATGTTTATGGAGCGTTTAGATTGCCCAACATATTTTAGATCGCAGTCATTAGAGCTAATTTCATAGATGCCACTCCTCTCCTTCAAGTCGACTTTGTCTTTAGGGTTTCCAATGAGATTTTTCAAACTGTTCTCCGTTTTGTAGGCTACTCTAAAACCTACGTTTTAAAATACTTTTTCTGGACCTTTCGTATATCTGGGATCATATGGGATTACTATGAACTTATTGGGAGCCTCAGGTGCTTGAAGAGAAGTGGCATCTTTTAACATGTTCTTATGCTTATGTCTGTTTAGTAATTTATGTACAAAATTATCATTATATCCATTACTTTTAGCAATATTTTTATTCCGATTCATTTTAATGGTAACGTTACATAGTAACCCATAGTTATCTTAACTGTATTGCCTTCCCAAAATCTATAAACCTGGATCACCAACGTACAATATTTCAAAATGATTAGTAGAAGAATTCAGTAAATTAAATATCTCGTAGGATAACTTTGAGGTTACTAACTCGTTAGAATTCTTAGATAAAATTAAGAATGTTCACTTAAAAGAAGGTGAAATTTTATTATCTTTTGATGAAAGCTCATTGTTTCCTAGTGTACCCATACCACTAGCTTTAGAGTGCCTAAAGGAACTACTTGAATTTAATAATTTGAAGAAAGAAATTATTGATGAATATTTGCTTCTCACAAAATTATGTATGAATCAAATTTTTTTTCAGTTCGACAATAAATATTATAAACAACTTGAGGGAACTGCAATGGGCAATTGCTTATCTCCGTACCTTGCAGATTTGTTCATGGGTAGATTAGAAACCCAATTTAAAAAAGAACTCAAGTATTTCCCAAGGCTGTGGTATAGATACGTAGACGATATATTTGCTATTTTTGATACTAAAACTGAAAATTTGGACACTTTCTTAGACACATTAAACAATAAATATCCTTCTATTAATTTACGTACGAAAATGAGAACAATGGGCAATTACCTTTTCTCGACACGTTAGTTATTAGAAATAACGATAAATTACAATTTGATATTTATAGGAAATTTATTAATACTGATAGGTATTTAACATCCGAATCATTTCATTGCCGTCAACACAAAATGGCAGCATTTCATTTCTTAACTCACAGGTTAGTCAATTTTCCAATAAGTAAAGGACGTTTTAACAATGAAATGAATCGGATTAAAAATATAGCTAAAAGTAACGGATATAATGATAATTTTGTACATAAATTAGTAAATAGATATAAGCATAAGAAAATGTTAAAAGATGCCACTACTCTTCAAGCACCTGAGGCTCCCAATAAGTTCATAGTAATCCCATATGATCCCAGATATACGAAAGGTTTAGAAAAAGTATTTAAAAACGTAGGTTTTAGAGCAGCCTACAAAACGGAGAACAGTTTGAAAAATCTCCTTGGAAACCCTAAAGACAAAGTCGACTTGAAGGAGAGGAGTGGCATCTATGAAATTAGCTGTAATGACTGCGATCTAAAATATATTGAGCAAACTAAACGCTCCATAAATATTCGTTTTAAAGAACAGATGGCCCATTTAAGATACGGAAGAACAGAAAAGTTAAGCGTTGCCCAACATGCTTTGGAAAACAATCACCAAATAGGAATAAATAATGTTAAGTTAATTAAAAATGTATGACATAATAGATTATTTGATGCATTTGAGAGTATAGAAACAGTTAAATGTGGTAAGAAAGCACTAAATAAAGACAGAGGGCCTATTCCCTATAGTCCCCTCTATGGCTTATTTGACAAATGTGCAGTCTGGTGCAACCAAGTTTGACCACATTTGCCTATGAATAGTCTCGTTTAGGATAAGTTACTTTAGTTTATATCATCTGCTGATGATGCTAACTTGGTTAGCAAAACGCGCGTCCAGAACGTAACAAGTTGTGGTGTCGTGTGGTTAGAACTCTTGTATTTTGATCTATCTTAGGTTCCAGTATTAGGACTTAACATATACTTTGCCGCTTCGCTTTAATTGTGTACCGGCGGTGCAAAGTCGTTGCCTGCAACGTTGCATGAAAAACGTTGTTATCTTCACAGCTATGTTTTTACTTACGTTAGGATGCGGTGAACAATTTCTGCTAATAGTCCAGATCTTTCCTCTAATTTAATGGCAGATATTTGACATATGGACTTCAATAGACACGCCTTACCATCAGTGTATTTGTTCCTAAAAGAAACTTCATGAATCATAAGACCGTTAAGCTGTAGGACGTGTAAAAAATAAAATTAGAAACATTTCTTGGTTTAATTAGAATTTTAAAATAATAATACGGTTTTTATATATACAAGATGTTTATCATACCGTTAACAAATATCATCTTTTCATGCCTAAATTTAAAGAGACGTAAACTTTAATAAACCATAAAAATCACTTTTCGTCAAAAAATATGTATATATATTTTTATGATTTAAGTATATAATTGTTTAAACAAAAGGAATGGTACATGGTTGCCAAGTTCTGAGTTGTGATGATTTTATAATTTGAATAGAGCATTAAAAACGAATTAATCTTATTATATATTATATATAATAAGATGTGTTTCCGAATCCGAGTTCTTGACGATTATCTGCCAGATTTTTTATTTTTTTATGTGAATAAGTTCGAAGAGCTTACCAATACCAGATATATTATCTCAATGAGTAAATGGGGTATAATTTGTTGTTTAATTGTATATATTTTTCTTATTATACGTCATTGAATTAAAACTAGAAAAAATACCGCAATCCTAAAATGTTTCTACGACTCATAACTGCTATGACATACAGTTGTTATCCTCGTGTAGCGGATAAATATTGCACTCCATTTGCATCATCAAAGTTGCTCTTGACTTCAAGTGTAAGAAATGACAATTATTAACAAACAAAACAAACAAACAAAAGTATGCTTTATTGCCGCAGAAAAATTCAACAATTTTATGGACAAAGCAAAATATACCTAAAAATAAGACATATCAAAACATTAATCGAAAATAATTTCGACAAGTCAGTGCTTTTATTTTTAAAATGTAAATTATCAATTTACCAAATCGTAAAACACACGTTAGAATATAGCATAACATTGCAAACAGTAAATGAATCATGATAACCTTATAAAAGTAAACAAACACACATGTACGAGGTGAATAATTTCGATGACATTGAAATCAAAATTGCAACTATGCGACCTTAAACTCTATGTTATTATAGTTATACAAATAATTGTGATGTTAAACAGAAGGTATATTGAACTAGTGCAGAATGTAGTATACAAAAAGAATTAAATTGTTTTTAATCCAATACCTAACAAAAATAATTAAGTTTTAAGTGAATGTTCGACAGTTCTTTTCCCTATATAATGATTTACAAAATTCTATGCTATGAGTTAGGACATGACTCACAAAAGATTTAAGTAAACAAGCGAGTTTAGTGACAATTTAAAGAGACTTACTCACTGAAAAAAAAAAAAAAATCATTAACGCTGTAAAGTGGTCTCTCAATGAGGTATGCTTTGGTGTTTTTTCGAAATTGTGCAAGCATAGGGATAGATTTTAAATGTACTGGCAGATTGTTGTAAAGTTTTATGGCGTTGTAAATAATTGATTTTTTTATTAATTCTGTGGAAGGAATGGGAAGATAAATATCATGCCTAGAGTTTCTGGTAGGGTATACATGTTGTGGCCTTTCTGGGAGGGTGTTTATATGTTTTCTCAGCAAACATACCGTTTCCAAAATAAATAATGCAGGAAGTGTTAATATTTCATGTTTTTTGAAATAGTATTGGCAGTGAGCTCTATTATTTAGACCAAACAAATAACGAATGGCTCTCTTTTGAAGCATAAAAATACTACGAAATTGCTCGGTGGTACAGCAGCCCCAAAAGGGAAGGCCATAGCGGAGGTGGGATTCAAATAAAGAGAAATAAGTAAGTCTGGCAGAAGGAACGTCTAGTTCTTTTGAAACTGATCGAATGGCGAAGCAGGCGGTAGAAAGTTTTTTAGTTAAGGTGTCAATATGATTAGACCATTTTAGGTTGCTATTTATATTTAAACCCAGGAATTTAACCGACTCTACGTATTCAATATTGCTGTTATGTACCTGAAGTGGTTGTAAAGTTCCCTTATAAGATAACGCCACCGTTTTATCGACGTTAAAACAAAGCATATTGGAATCGGACCAAGCCTTAATTATAACCAAGTCTTTGGAGATACTAGAGTGTAAAGACGTTGTATCAAAATCACTCCATGTTATGCTTGTGTCATCAGCAAAAAGGGAGATTCTTCCATTAATTTTAAGGTTCGTGATATCATTAATGTATAACAAAAAAAGAATAGGTCCCAAGACTGAACCTTGAGGAACTCCACTTGTAATCAACTTACAATCAGAATCGGAACCATTAGCCCTTACAAGTTGTTGCCTTTTTCCAAGATAAGATTTGAACCAATTTAAAGAAGTACCACGAATTCCATAAAAATGTAGTTTGTTTATCAGAATTTCATGACTAACACAATCAAAGGCTTTCGCATAGTCACAAAAAACTGAGGCAGTTGGGTGGTTGTTATTGAGAGATGAGTAGACGCCTCTAAGCAACGTGAACATGGCGTCACTGGTGCACTTGTTGGGTAGAAATCCGAACTGCTCCGGGGATATTATCTGATGTTTCAGGAGAAATGGCATAAGACGGTTCTTCAGTAGCCTTTCGATGATTTTTGATAGCACTGGTAGTAGTGCAATTGGGCGATAATTGCAAGAGTTAGTTTTTTCGCCGCCTTTATGAAGTGGAATAATTATAGCTGTTTTAAGGCAATCAGGGAATACACCTTTTATAAAGGACTCATTTATTAATGTTGTAAGGGCCTCTATGACTGGGAGTGGCAAGTTCAGGAATATTCTAATTGATAGGCCATCAGTGCTACACGAAGATTTACTTTTAATATTATGTATTACCTTCAATAGTTCAGTGTTGCTAACGGGACTTAAGAAAAAGCTATCAGCTAAATTTTTTGAAGGAGGGAGAAACGAAAGAGGGTCCAAACTTGGCGAGATACTAGAGGTGACATTTTTGCTTACATTAATAAAATAATCATTTAGATCATTAGCCCCTGGCAAGTTCTGAGTCACAGGGTTTGATTTGTTTCTGAGGTTATTGATGATGGACCAGGTTTCTTTTGAAACGTTATTAGAGTTTGTTAGACGTTTTCGGTAGTGTAATTTTTTTGCTGACTTAATAAGAGTAGTGTAGATCCTCCTATAATTAGAGATATAGTCGAGAATAAGAAAGGAGTCGGTGAATTTTTTTATATATGAGAGCGAGCGCATATTTTTAGCAGAAATTCGTATTCCTTTCGTGGTCCACGGTTTATGCCGCTTAGGTTTGATATTCTTAAGCGGGAAGGCCTTGTTAAAAGCACTTAAAGTTTTATTTAAAAAAGTTCTGAAGTTTGTGTTGACATTATCAGATTCAAAATTCCAATTGGTGTTAAAGCAAATATTATGAAATACTGAGAAATTTGCGGCCGAGAAAATTCTGCCCCGATGGCGAGATCTTGGTAAGGGCCTAATAGGTAAACTAAACCTGGAAATTACCGCCTCGTGATCGGAAAGACCTGAGTTATAGACCTGTGATTGCACCTCTGATGGAGAAAAATCAGACGCCATGTAATCGATGATAGAAGAAGAGTTTTTTGAAATTCTAGTTGGCGAGGATACATGCATTGAAAGACCGAAAGAGTCGAATATAGAAATTAGATATTTCTGGATGGCACAAACAGTAGCATAGTCAATATTAAAGTCTCCGCATAGAATTTTTTTACCTTTAATCGGTAGGCTGTCTAGCAAACTTACCAGGTTATTTAAAAATGATTGTACATCAGAGTTTGGTGATCTATAAATACAAATTACATAAAGATCAAGGTTTTGATTATATACTATAGAGAATTCAAAAGAGCTATCCGCTAACAAATGATCATATTTAGATACCGACATGAAATCTCCATTTAGGGATAGAATCAGTGTTCCCCCATGAGCTGAGTTTTTTCTGTCATATCTAGCTACTGTGGTATACCTCTCAATATAAAAGGGTTCGTTTAGATTCAGCCAGTGCTCAGTAATTGCAACAAGTTGGGGGAACTCCAATTCTTCCAGAAATAGGTACAACTCGTCAGTTTTATTTCTTAGAGAAGCAATATTAATTAGAACCATATTAAGACTAGTAACAACAGGAAGTTTTGAGGAATCTAGTTCCTCAGGACACGTCGTGTTTTCTAAAAATTTTTTTTGGGAGAATTGCTGGTAAAATAATTTTTATGGCATTCTCTGGTCCTCTGAAGATGAATCGATCTCTCCGAAGATATGTAGGATCCATAGGCTGCAAGATCCGCTTCCACTTCTGCTGCGTTAAATCCGTAAGCAGCATGAAAATCGAAATATATCTTGTGTAGGGTTCTATAATCTATAGGAATGCCTTCAGAAGCCAAAAACAGCCTGGTGCTTGTATTTGTAAACCCTTCAAAGTGAATTGGCGCAGGTTGGTCGTGCAGGAAGGCGAGATATAACTTGAAGGCCTTTAAAATGGCTGGTTCTCTTAGTCTAGACATGAGGAAACGGTTATCAGAACTTTTTTCGGTTCGCGTAAGCTTCACTGTTGGGGGAGACATTGGATCAAAAATAGGTTCTTGGTCAGTAGGAGCTTTCTTGGAAAGACTATAGCAGTTGTCGCTCAACAAGACATCTGCTTTGCAGGCAGCAATGGCCTCTTTGTCAGAAGATATTATAGTGCCCTTTTGAGAAATTGGAGAGGAGACAACCAGTGAACTGACGGAGCTCGAGTTGGTGGGCAGTTTTTTCGGTGTGGAGGGAGGTGGGAGGTTCGGTGTAGATTTTTCTGTAAGTTCGGATACAGCTGACCGTTTTATTACTACGCCATGTGGCCATAGATTGCTGTCTAAAAGCTTTTCAGCTGACTTTTTTGACTGAGTTCCAATTTTAAAATCAATGTTTGAGATATGATTTATTAGGTGGTAGCATCGAATAAACTCTGTAGTCCCAAGCTTTTCCTTAACGTAGTGAACTATGTTGTTAGGCGTAAACCCTGCAGGAAGATTTCTTACGACTACATAGTGCCACCGTTGTGTATTATTACAAGCCAGCTTGCTGGAGCCTTCAGTAGTACTGGGAATATCCGTAGGTGTTACCTCAGTTTGTGTAGAGGCGGTGGAGCAGGTAGTTTCCATAGTTGGTGTAGGCAAGGGTATGGTGGTAGGGTATGTATTTTTGATATGCTTACACTTATGTTGGCTTTCATATTTGGAGTATAACTCCTTTACCAAGTCAGTTACACAAGTTAGGTTGCTCTTTATGTTAGCAATACCTGCTTTTAATTCAATTGAAGAGGAGTCCTGTACTTGGATTTTTATCACTTCTTCGGCATTGTTGAAGAGGATTTGGGAAATATTGAAAATATTCTGTTCCATATCCCTTAGAGACTTTAATAACATATCTGGTTTGTAAGCGGAAAACTCCCTCGAGAGATTATGGATATCGTCAATTTTTTTCTCCATGAGATCCCACCTGGATTCACTCTTATGGTTAACTATCTTAGAAACAACAATATTTACTGTTCATTTTGTTATGCATTAAGAATTTTTTTAATTTTTAACAATTACTATATTAATTTATTCAATTTATCTATAGTCCACTGGTAAAAGAGAGATTAGAAATTAATATGTTACCTTCGGTTCATTCAGATAATATATCTGATATTGGTAAGCTCTTCGTAATTATTAACACACCCAAAAAATAAGGAAATTACTAAAACACAGAATTAGGCAACAGTCCACCAATTTTTGTTTAAAAAAATGAATAGTTAAAACGAAACTTGAAATTATATTTTTAGTTTAACCAGATATTCCAAAATCGTTTAAGTGACGAACGTACATCAAAATATAAGTAAAGCTCTAGAGATAAATGTCAACATATCAGAAACGTACATTCTGAGAAACATACTATTATATATTGTTGGACTTGACTTTAAAACATTTACTTAAATTTTCATAAATATACAGGGTGCTACATTTAAAAATTGACACCTGGTCAGTCCAATATAAACATCTTGTATATATGAAAATAATATAGTTGAAACATTGAAATTAAACAAAGGATTTTTTGTTAAATTTTTTATACAACTTCTAAGTTAAGTTAGTTCGTCACCTTATGTGGGGCACTATATACCTTAATATTATTGTTATTGTATTGTTATTCATGTATGAATCTATAGTTAATAATCATATAGATTAGGAAAGCAAGTCACTACCAAAATTGAATCCTGACACTATCAGACAGTGGAAAATTTAACAGGTTTTATTACCTGAGGTGAAATAAATATAGCAAATGATTAATTTAAAAATAGGGAAGTTCTTTCACGTATTCCTATTCCCAAAAATATGTTTTGTCACTTATTATTGCGTTGATCTACAAGAGCCTGGAATACAAAATTAAACGTACTCCATCAGAATTACATTAAAAAAAATTCTAATAATAATATTTATCCAAAAATACCTTATTGTAGTTTTGTTAGAATTTCTAAAACAATTTTGGACACCTATTTTTGGTAGAAAAAAATAAGGCAATTTTCTCATAAAGCCGATTTTTAATTCATTAGTTCATAACGTTACATTTATTCTTTTTTTTTTAGTTTTCATTAGAGCTTATGTTTAGGTATATTTAATTAATGTAGAAAGAAAATCAAGAAAGGGTAAACATAAATAGGTGTTCCCTTCTTCTAGAGTTTGATGATGGCTCTTCGAAAGGAATATTTGTATATAGACTTTCCAGAACAGCACGGGAGAAAAAGAAAATGTATGGAAGCGGCATTTATTGAATACATCAACAGAATTTTTACTAAGCGGATTATTGATTGATACTAGATCACATTGACTCTCTTTAGCTAATACGACTACTGGCATTGAATTACACTGTTGATTCTTAACTTTCGTTGAGAGTGATCATGTGGATATCTTTGTATTTCGCGTTACACCACATGTGATATATAGTAACTGTGCATCCGGTGTTGCCATTTGAAGATTGGTTTTTTTACGTTTCTAAGTTTTCTATAATTGAATAAATAAATAGTAGATAATTAGTATTTGAATCATTAAATAAAGAATTATTTTTCATTTTTTAAGGCTGCTTTTTCAACATATTTGGTCTATAGTACTTCCCAAAGACAGAAAAAAGTTTTGTGAATATAGGTCCGCAAATGCTTTATCCGTAATATACAGGGTGTAATAATGTAATATCTAGGAAACAAAACGTTTTCGGATCTATGTCCATATAATTATATTATATTTTCTAAAGTACTATTCGTTAAATATATTAAAAAACTAACTTGGTATCATATTTTGCTTTGTATCTAATCTGGGATTTGGGAAAAAATTTAACATCCTGTTTTTTAAAAACTAGTGATGGGATCAGATTGTGTCCAAAAGAACTTTTGTTCGGAATATCAAGAACTACATTGTCCCTAAAAATTAGAAGAAACCACCGAAAGGCGTTTTACATAAGGAGTTGCCTTTTAGACTAGGTCTAACTTGAAACGTATTGGAAAAGTTTTAATTGCTGTGACAATTAGATCTGGTTTAACTATTAAACCTTAAGTGAATACAGTGTCAAACATTTTGGCGAATTTTTAATAAGCTTTCTAATCTTTCTCTATTTATGTGGAAGCTCCATACCCATATACGTCTTCGCTATTTCATACGTGCGCAAGCACCGCCACTGCTAGCAGAGAGAAAAAAAAAACATGTAAATTGTGTTTTACCCAAAACTTCCATCCTAATGGTTTCCTCCGCACACATATAACACAGTTTATAATTTGTTTGTTTAAATTTATATATATTTTATAAATTATAACATGTTTCACTTTTCACATGATAAAGTGATACAGTTTTATTACCAGGAAACTTCTGTTACAGGGCTTTATCTATTTTTTATCAATGAACTTAGAACTTAACATATAAAAATTCTATGGTTTTGTTACGAAAACTAGTATATTTATACAATATCTATAATCTATTGCTAAGTGAATATATGTTTACTTTAAATATGCTATCTGTACGTGGTTAGCCAATTTACGGACTCTTTAAAATGTATTTTTCTTCATTTTCATTTTACCTTTTTGCTATTTTAGTATGATGTTATTGTCAAGCCGAAAATCACTTTCCTCTTGAATAGTTATTTGCCTTTATAAAACACTTCTGTTTTATTCACATATCTAATTGAATTCAGATTCCAACAAATATATATTTTTCATCTTCACAACTTTTTTGTCTAGATCTAACATACTTATATAGATAAATACATACATACAAATATTTATTAAATATATATATTTACGTAAATCCAGTGCTTTAATAACTTTTTTTTTATTTTTTTTTTATTTTTATTTTATTATTTTTTATTTTTCATAACTTTATTTATATAGTCTACAAAAAAATCAGTTATGACATTTATTGTTCTCTTCCATAAAAAGACAGTTTTTATTCTAGGAAGTCGAATTTTATCGAGTTCTTCGTTTTGCCATATAGGAATCTCGCTAATATTTTTCCAGTTTACCTTTACCTAGTTTATAACCTTTCCATTAAACCGCCAACTTGTTCAACAATAATGGCTCCTAAAAAATTTTTATCGGATTATCTTTATTTTTGTGCAAAACTTGAGGTAAATTAGATAAGTAGTTTTTTAGTAACAATAACGAATAAACAATAATAAAATTTTACTAGGCCGATATTTTGTTTCGTGATATTAGATGATCATAAATAGAACCCTCAATTTTTGACCAACATTTGAAGTTAATCAGGTAAGTAAATTTTCAATAATACTGCGAATATAAACGTAGATAGATAAACCTTCAGAATTATGAAAATATGTCTTCCGAAGAATATTTTTTCACTATTAAAATATTTCTCTCTTATGAGGGAAGTAAACAAGAAAGTAGCTGTATTTTAGAAGAGGGAAAAAGAGAGAAAAAGCTAGCAAATTCACATAATCGATAAATATATAATTTTTCTATAATTTATAATGCATAATACATTAATAAAATACTTTAATACATTTGAAATGTAAAAAAAATAAATACCAATTTGAGGCGAACATATTATGCGATACATATCAAACTGTATTTTATTATTTCGTATGAAAGAAAATCCATAAGACTACAGAAAAATTGAAAATATACAAACTACTTACTTTATACCGTATTTGAAAATATGAAGTTTTTAAATATCAATAAGAAAAGTGAGTATTTTTTTACATATAAGCACATAGAAGCACGTTGTATTTAAAAAATTATTGGTATGTACTAATCATCAACATAATTAAAATGTTTCATCATATGAGTCAATAGGTTTTGAAAAATGATATGTATATATTTTTACTTCCCTCGCAAAAGGGAAGTATTTTAATCGTAAAGAAATCACCTTTTTCAGATTTTGCGTTTCAGGGTCCCTAGACACCGAAAAACATGTTTTTTCAATTCCGTCGGTTTGTCTGACTG
The DNA here is from genome assembly GCA_030620095.1 of Kuschelorhynchus macadamiae. Taxonomy (NCBI): domain Eukaryota; kingdom Metazoa; phylum Arthropoda; class Insecta; order Coleoptera; family Curculionidae; genus Kuschelorhynchus; species Kuschelorhynchus macadamiae. The sequence continues at coordinate 1,568,171 of JAUTXW010000338.1, forward strand.
TCTGTCTGTTCGAGGGCATAGCTGAAAAACTACCTATCCGATTGACTTCAAATTTTGGTCAAAAATTAATGGTCATATGGGGATAACCTGGTAACATTTTGGTAAAAACCCAATTCGGCAAAACAAAATGGCGGCCTAGTGAAGTGTTAAAAAATTATTATTAAAAAGCTACTCAACCAATTTATCTCAAATTTTGCAGAAACATCAAGTATTATATTAAAATAAAGTGGTAAAATTCTGGTACGAATCCAAGATGGCGGCATAAAAAATTATTTAAAAATTCAGCCTGAAAAGACTGCTTAATGATTTGATTTCAAATTGTGTACCATAACTAATTGTGGTATAGGGATAAACTAGTAAAATAGTGGTACTAATTCAAGATGGCCGAACCAAATGACGGCCAAATAAAATGTTTGTAGTACTGAACAGATCACCCTCTCAGGTTTTACACATCTTTACATTTTAGCGTCGCTAGATGCCAAAAAATATATTCTATCAATTTCCTTGGTGGGTCTGTCTGTCTGTCCGCCTGTCAGTTCACGGCATAGCTTAAAGACTACTTACCCGATTTACTTCAAATTTTGGTCAAAAGTGAAGAGTCGTATCTTAAAATCTTATTTTTAAAAAACTACTCATCCAATTTATCTCAAATTTTGCAAGAAACATCAAGTATTATATTAGAATCAACTGGTAATATTTTGGTACGAGTCCAAGATGGAAGAACAAAATGGCGGCCTAATAACATATTTTAAAATTCCGCCTGAAAAATGGCTTAATGGTTTGATTCCAAATTGTGTGTCATAACTAATTGTGGTATAGAGATCAACTAGTAGAATTCTGGTACTAATTTAAGGTGGCCGAACAAAATGGCGGACAAATAAATAGTATGTAATCGTGAAAAAATCACCCTCTCAGGTTTTACAGGTCTTTACATTTTACAAAATGACGGCGGAATAAAATGGAGGCATAATAAAATATTTAAAAATGCAGCCTGAAAAACTACTTAATGGATCGATTTCAAATTGTGTGCCATAACTAATTGTGGTATAGGACTCAACTAGTAAAACTGTGTTACTAATTTAAGATGGCGGAATAAAATAGCGGCCAAATAAAATGTTTGTTTTCGTGAAGAAAATTACCCTCTCAGGATTTACGTATTTTCACGTTTTAGCGTCCCTAAAAACGTGCCAGAAAACATGTATTTTATAAGTTGTCGACGTTTCGCAACTTAATTGTTGCATTCTCAGAACACGTATATAGATCTTATATCCTGCATGAAACCCCTATTATCAGAACTTTTACTCCGTTGTTCCGCGTATATTACCCAGATATTAAGTTTCTGAATGGTTTTCGTTAACAATCCTTTGGTTGTTATGTTATAGTGGTGTATTATTTGGGGTTAGGATCCAGTAAAAAAAACAAAAGACTATTTTTAAATAATCGACGTTTCGCAACTTTATTGTTGCATCTTCAGGACACAGGTAGATTCTGTATTCAGCATGAAACCCATATTATGAGTATTTACATATTCCGTTTGTTCGCAGTTATTTCCCAGATATTAAGTTTCAAAATGGTTTTTGTTAACGATCCTCTTGTTTTATGTTAGAGTGGTGTGTTATTTGGGGTTAGGATCCAGTAAAAAAAACAAAAGTTTTTTTTTCAAATTGTTTCGCAACTTTATTGTTGCATCCTCAGTACACATATAAATTTTACATCCAGCATGATACCCATATTATCAGTCTTTACCTACTACGTTGGTTCGCAGATATTTCCCAGCTATTAAATTTCTAAATGGTTTTCGTTGAGGATCTTTTTGTGTTAGAGTGGGGTATTATTTGGGTTTAGGAAATATCTGCGGACCAGGATATAAAATCTGTATCCTGAGGATATCTGCAGACCTAAGGAGTAGGTAAAGACTGACAATATGCGTTTCACTTTAAGATGGCGAAACAAAATGACGGCCAAATAAAATTTTTAAAAAATCTAGGTAAAAAAATCTTGTTCAATTGATTTCAAATTTCAAAATGTGAATATGGGATAGTTATTAAATTTATTTTAAATTATGTCCAAAATTCAAGTGTGACATAAGTAGAAACTGGTAAAATATTAGTAGGAATCCAATATGATGGAACAAAATGGCGCCCAATAAAAATGAAGAGACTATATATTTAACACATATATACTGTAACTATGTAGTGAACCAACTTGGATCACACTTCACTCTTCCCAATAAAAGTAATAATTCATAACGAGGGAAGTTCCTGGTAAAGGAATTTACCGATTTCTGGCTATGTAGTACAATAAATTTGAATCGCTGAGTTTTGATGAGGACATTTTAGCGATTAAAAAAAATATAATACCTACAGATGTGTTACTTGTTTGAAAATTCTAAAATATGCAATAGATAAAAAATAATCTCCTGAATAGGTATTTTAATGTAAAATGCGGATTGCTCATGATGGATTACTTATTTTCTTTTAGTCCCATGACACTTATTTCTGTGAAAGTTGTTTATTTTATCAACTACCACGCCTCTTTTTATTTCCCTCATAAAAGGGTGAGAATTGTAATCGTAAGACATTCTCCTATATTTTTACTGATTCAGATTAAAGATTTTACGTTCCAGGGTCCCCAGATGCTAAAAGACCGTCTGTCTATTTGTCTATGTGTTAAAGCTAAGAAACTGCGTAAACTAATTGACCACTTTTGCACAAAGTCAAATGTGATATTTCGAAGCTAAACACATTTAGTGGAACAAAATGGCGACCTAATAAAATGTATAAAAAACATTAACATTATTGAAACCTTACTGTTTATTATCCTGTTTTATTTTATTTTTAAATAAAATATTGATTTTTCGTTTAACTCTTACACGGGGTGTCACACAAAAACAATCCTTATTATGCATAAAACATGGTGCAATATTTGGGGTCACCGAAAAATGTATTTCCTTTGCAATCAGGGAAAGTTTTTAAAATTCCTTATCGCTACGGTAAGGTGTACTTAAGAGATAATAGATCTCTACTAGATGTAAGAATCACAAAAAATGCTCAAGTAAAGACTAAATTGTTCAAACTGCTCACTGTTGCCAGATACCGGGATATCGCTGAACACCACGATATCAAGATTCTTTTATCCGTCTGGAGATCTTAAAATGATTGCAACCGTTTTTTCATAGACATGAACTACGTGCAGAAACCAATCATCACATGAAGCACGGATCATCATAGGTGATCTGAACTGCAAACATCCGCAGTGGAACAGCACTACGCAAGACAGGAACGGTCAAAGACTCCTGGACTTTACTGAAGCCCAAGGGGGTACAGTCATAGGAACAGACAGGCCAACGTTTCTACCAAGAAACCAAGACACTCCGCAGGCGCTAGATATAGAAATCCTAAAGAACATTGTCCATGACTGTGAAATCGAAACCCTACAACAAGGGACGTCGGATCATAATCCGATCGAGCTATTTCTGGGAAATGATGATAGTGCACAGGAAACCACAATAAGAAAGCAGACAAACTGGCCGACTTACCAACAAAAAGTCCAAGACAAAATCGAAATCGCAGCCATTAATGACTCCCAGGAACTAGAAAGAGCCGTAGATACTCTTGAGACAAAAATACTGGAAGCTTTCCACGAAAGCACAGTAATAGTCACAACACCGTACTCACAGCCTGGGGAGCTCATCAGAGAGAACAGACGACTCAAGCGTACCTACGGTGATTGGTAAAACAGGGAAAGACCGAACTTTCCCCCAAAACTACAGACCGATAAGCCTGCAGGGGTAGGGGGTATGCTTACACAGACCCTGAAGCTTTGGCGGCACTCAGCAAACTCACTGAAAGAATCTTGATCACCAGGATCAAAGATAGCAGCCCTAGCCATAATCCCAAATGAACAATTTGGCTTCAGAAGCGGACATTCTACTGAACTACAAGCGCTAAGAATGGTTGAAACTGTCACCAGCGGTTTCAACCTAAAAGAGGCTACTGGCATGATCTTCCTAGAGGTAGCCAGAGCTTTCGATAGAGTATGGCATAGGGGACTTGTATACAAAATGCAAGATGCTGGATTTGCAACTAAAACTTGCAAACTAATAGCCCACTATCTTAAAGATAGAACGGCAAGTGTCAGAATTAAAAACTCGAGATTAACACAAAGGTGACTAGAAGCGGGTGTGCCATAAGGATCTGTGTTAGGACCGCACTTATATAACGTGTATATACATGACATCTGAAAGACACACACCACTTCTCTAGCTATATACGGTGATGACTGTGCTATAGCGGCCAAGCATAGACATCCAGGAATAATATGCAGGAGATTGCAGGAAGAGATAGATCTGATAAGTGACTGGTGTATCACTTGGAAGATCAAAATAAACGCACAGAAAAGCCAGGCCATCCTCTTCCAAAATAGGAGGATGACGCCCTCCAGTGGCTATAAACATAAAAGGAATAGACATACCGTGGACAAACACGGTCAAATATCTAGGGCTGACTATGGATAAAGGGCTAACATGGAAGCCTCATATTGAACAGACACGAACAAAGACCAGCAGGGCTATGGCTAGACTATACCCTCTTATGAACTGAAAACAAACGAACAAAGCTGACAATAATAAAGATAATCGTTAGATCACAACTGACATACTGAGCAGTAGCGTGGGCATATGCAGCGCCCACCTACATAAACAAGTTAGCATCAACAGAAAACAAGTATCTGAGAATGGCAGTCGACGCACCATGGTACGTCAGGAACGGCCAGATACACTGGGAGTTACAATGGGAGCCATTGCAAGACGCAATCAGGACCTAAGCCATGAAAGGCATCCAGCGGACAACGGCGCATCCAAACGAAGAACTCCGAAGACTGGTGGACTACGACCCCTTGGAGGAGCGGCGGGCATACAGGGTCTACCATCGTAGACCCCGCGACCACACACAACACATACACTGATAATAATGCCCTTTTCCGTTTTAGAGATAATACCTATATGTCCGCGAAGCATATAGGAGAGGTGCGATGTAGTACACATATCCGGATGTGTACGAGCTGACACACCTATGGTAGAGAAGATTTATGGTTTATTAAGGCCCTAGGCTCGTTAAACCGTAAGTACCTATCACAGAGAGGCGGTTCCCTAGGCTAGGGAACCGGGTGGTGGTGGGACCTCGGGCCATTTGGCCCCTTTGCGCCTGAACTTATTTAGTATTTTGATTTCCTGGCGTAAAGATCCCCAAGATGTCCCTTGCAGTCGTAGGAGTAACGTTGGAAAGTAATTCCAATTTAACATACCAAAGAACCATTATAAAATTTATTGTTTATTAACTTGCTTCGGCTTATTTTATGGTTGCATTGTCTATACATGTAAATCATAATTTAATATCAATTTATTTTATTAATAATCATATTGGTTTGTACATTAATAGCATTCTCTTTATACCGCCAAGTGAAAAGTTTCTGTGCGTGTTTCATTAAATTTTAATTTGTGTGTTGTTCCCGATTTAATCCTCCTCGTATCCCGTGCCATTTATCAAGAGTGGTCTTCCTGCAGCTTGATATATCGTGTGGGCTGTGACCGGATAGGATGTAGAAAATCCCATGAAAATGTTTACGCGGTTAAGTATTGACCGACTTAAGTTATTTTTGAGAAGAAAATATATTTTTTATATTTTGCAATCATAAATACTCGCCTGCCGCTCATTTTTTAACCTTGGGCTATTTTAACCTATGTCTTATGAAACTAGTGTTTTAATATACTATATTCTCAGCAAAATAAGATGACGTATTGATATACACGAATAATAGCCATATGTCACGAAAATTCCAATTGTATTTAAAGGAACATTATTTTATTGATTTTTTACACATTTTAATTGTTTACGCTACATAAGTTAAAAATTAAAAGGTATGAGTAGTCAGTACTAGAAAAGTTTAAAGCCAAGAAAATTTGTGGCTATCATAAATAGTATAAGGGAGTTTTTAAATTTAAAAAAAAACACGGAAAATAAGATTGACACAAAGCTTTCATTTTCTTACATAAATTCAAACCTTAAAACTTCAGTATTGATGCAAAACTTACTTTTATTAATATAAAACTTGTCCAAACCATCATTCCCTTAGAAATATGCAAGTACTTTTGTTTATAATATTTAGAGGCTTTGCAATACATTATGGAAATAGATAATGACCCTACATTCAATCAAAGGAATACTATAAAACACAAAATTTATAACAAATTTTGTTCCAAAAATCCATTCTCTAAAATAAACTATTAAATCTTTAAAGAACTTTTTCTTAATGATTTATTTTTATGTATATAATCCAACTTTTTTGTTTTTCTAAATTATAACACCAACATTTTAAGTGAGAAACTGCACGCAAAAAGTGAAAAACTAGCGACAAGGTCTAGTCGAGTTAAAAGTAAGATGAAAAGGTACCTACGCATTAAAAAAAACTTCCTGCACGTCGGACCTCAAAAAAATGTGTTATGTATAGGTAATTTAAATTACATTTCGGTTAAAAATAGGTTCAAAAGGGTTCACGCGCTGCAGAAATACAAAGACATGAGTACGATTTACCATTTCAAATTTTGCAGTTACGTAGAAAAAGGATCAATGTAAGGCGGTAAAGAGCCATTTTGTGGAAAAAAAATTATATGCGAAGGCATGTGCGTCAAAAAGTGGTCAAAAAATGGTCGAAAATGGACAAATCTACTTTTATTTTATAACTTTAGATTTGATTTTTTCATAAAAAATCACATTTAGCGCCCAACTATACATATTTCCCTATTAAAATCACATTGAAGCTAATACATATCTCTTATAGTTTTAACATAATATTGCAGCGGTGGAAGGCTTGCAAATGATCCATATTACTGCGTGCAGTTCCCCCTTAACTCTAATAGTTATTAATATATTACATAATAAGTGTTGGAAGAAGTGGTAGTTTTCAAACGAGGAAGTAGTGCGGAAAGCTTTCGAGTTTGAAAACGATAGCTTTGAAACGTGTAATGTACACTATTGTTCCTTCGAATACACAATTTTCAGTAAAACTATTATATTTTGTATATTTCAACACTAGAATTGATTTTGAAAAAATTGTCACCCGTTACGTTAGATGTGACACAAGATTGTAGTGTTGAAAAGCATTTTTCAACATACGTGTTGGAAATGTTTTTTCAATACGCGTGGAATATATGAGACTTTCTAGTCCAGTTAACAGTGTGTTTTTTGTCAGTTTCGTAAGCGGTCGTAAGAAAAATAAATTGCTACAGAAGTTTTTAGCAATTTTTGATGCTTTTTCATGCCTTTTCATCCCTTATTTTTTGAGATTTTAAAAAAGTGTAAATAGAAAATTGGGAAATTTTGACCTGCGATATTTTTTGGTGGGTCACCAAAAATAAAACAGCATCGGATAACTACAAAAAATAACAGAATGTATGTTTTTTTTAAATGTAACATACTTTTTTGATGCCTGGAAAGACATTTTATTTTCTAATTTCAAAAACATAATCCTATGACATTTGCATTAGCCGTTTATAAAATACTTAGTAAAAAGATATTTATATACCTAGATATCTTGGCAATTTTGGTTTGGTTCGGCACACGCAATAGGGTGATAAGACACACTCATTTTGTTTCTTCTAATGTTATCCATGGCTGCTGTGAATTTTCTTAAATTTTAAAAACGGCTAAAGTAAATATTACGTTATACTTGTGAAAACAGAAAGTAAATTTCTTTCAAGGCGACAACAAATATAGGGTATCCTATATTTTAAAAAACATATAATTTTCGATGCTTCTTTATTTTTTGTCATACCCCTAAAAAGGTAACCCAGGTCAAAATCTACAAGTTTTGTTTTAATAAAGAGATTTTTTCAGATCTTTACGTTTCAGGGTCCCTAGATACCGAAAAACATGTTTTCTCGATTCCCTTGGTCTGTTTTTTCGCGGCATAGCTAAAAACTACTTACACGATTGACTTCAAATTTTAATCAAAAATTAAAGGACATAAGTGGATACCCTCGTAACATTTTGGTAAGAATCGAATATCCCAAAACAAAATGGCGGCCTAGTAAAGTGTTAAAAAAATATTACCAAAAAAGTACTTATCCAATCAAGTTAAATTTTGGTACGAATCGAAGATGCCGGACCAAAATGGCAGCTTGATAAAATATAACCCGGAAAAACTATTTAATGAACTGAGTTCAAATTGTGTGTCTTAACTAATTGTGGTATAGAGATGAACTAGTAAAACTGTGGTACTAAATCAAAAAGGCGAAACGAAATGGCGGTCAAATAAAATTTCTGAAATCTGAAAAATCACCCTCTCATATCTTTAGCGTCCGTAGAAGCCAAAAAATATGTTTTATCAATTCAGTCGCTCCGTCTGTCGGTTTGTCTCTCTGTTATAGTTTAAAAACTACTCATCAGTTTGAATTCAAATTTTGCACAAAAATCAAGTTTTACATAAGAATGACCTGGTAACATTTTGGTATGAATATCAGATAGCAAAACAAAATGACGGTCTAATAAACTATATAAACAATTAGCCTGAAAAAGCTACTTGTTAGATTGGTTTCAAATTTTGTGCAATCATTAAGTGTGATAAAGAGATAAACTGGTAAAGTTTTGTTACGAATTCAAAATGTCGGAACAAAATGGCGGCCAAATAAAATTTTTATAAAATCAACGTAAAAAAATGTATTGAATTGACTTATGAATTTTTAAACGATTTATTTTTCGTAGCATTTTTTCGGAAATAGAGGGTAAAGAAAGATCTTACTTTCATTTTCTTTCACTACATTGCACGTGAAGCTCTTGATATATTCTATCTATAGATGATGAAAATAAAAAGGTAAGTCTATTATTTGTTTGAAATTGTTCAAAAAGTCCAAATTAAGGCAGATGGAAAATTAAATAAGTGATGATCAAACGTCCAACCATCATTTTAATTCTTATGTGAAATCACATTAAGTAGGTTTGTCATCTGCTATCTACTTATATAGTTTTTATAAGAAACTCACCAAAACGGATTAACATGAGATTCTTATTACAAATCTGTTGTTAACCTGATTTGCAGTATAGGATTGATGGTTTCCATAAAATAAGGGGTATACTGAGGGATATATACTGCATCATTTAAAAGATAGTACGTTACTGCAATGACAAACTATTTGTAGATTATATTTAATATTGTTATTCATTTTTTATCATTAGTTATGGTACATAGCTGATACTCCAATTTACCTGTCCAAGGATTTTTCCCAACTAAATATATTGGTTGGAGACAAGAATTAATGTATTCCGTGCTTTATGTGAGTACTGTATAGGCGCTCAACGGTTAAACAGGATCTATATATCTTGATATGTCTACTATATGTGCTATATATGCATTTGTATGTTAGCTACATTACTGGCAGATTTTCTTATTTAACGGATTAGTTTAGAAGGTTTAGATTAAGCGTTTTAATATATATTTACCTTAATTTGTTACAAAGTTGCTAAGTTAATAAAAAGTTATTTCAGTTAAAAATGATTTATGGCGAAATCTTCTTTTATTTCAAATTGTGATAAGTAATGAAGAAACAACACATTTAATTTTTTAGTTATCAAGAACTCGGAGAAACATATGACTTTTAATTATCACGAACTCGTTGGAACACGTGACTGCTATATTCGTTGATAACGAGGCACGGTCTCTGCAATATTTCGTAAATATTCCTAATACTTAGTTTAAACAGTAGAATAAGACTTCTGAAATGTAAATTTATTCAAATATTTATTACCCAAAAATGTTTCATGAGTGTAACAAAACTTAATTAGAAATATGTCTTTGGAAACTAAAATGACATATACATGCATATATATATATATATATATATATATATATATATATATATATATATATATATATATTTATATATATATATATATATATATATATATATATATATATATATATATCTAGTATTTGAATAAGGACATTTTATTTAGACAGGAACGTTTTTTAGATATTACAGAGCTCAATCTGGAAATGTTTTAACCGATCAAGTATTTGTTTCTGATATGTTTCTGAACCTGTACTGTGGGGACTGTGCTTACTTGGAAAGAGAGTTCCGGGTAAATGAAATATAAGGGTTTTTTTATATTGTTTGTACAACCGCTTCAGTAGGTCACCATTTTATTCCACCATATTGGATTGGTGCCAATATTTTACTACTTTCTACCCATATCATACTTGATTTTTGGGCAAAATTTAAAATCAATTGAATAAGTAGTTTTTTCACACTACTTTTTCAAAATTTAATTGGTCCATGATGAATTTGTTTTAAAAAAATTGTACTAGTTTATCCTTATACCACATCTAATTTCTGTGCAAAATTTGATGTCAACTGATTTAGAAAATTTTTGTACGTTGATTTAAAAAAAAATATTTTGGTGTCACATTGCTCCGCCATTTTAAATTCAAAATGTATAACCAATCAAATAAGTAATTTTTTGAACTCATTTTTTAACATTCTATTTTTTTGGGAGTCGCCATCTTGGATTAGTACCGAAATTTTTTCCAGTTTGTTATCACGCCATGCTTGATTTTCGTACAAAATTTGAGGTAAATTCAATAAGTAGTTTTTAAGTAACAACATTTTACTGGGCTGCTATTTTGGATTTCACTCGTATGACCGATCAACAAATGGACCGATGAAATTGAGAAATTATATTTTTTGGCATCTAGAGACCCTGAAGATGAAGATCTGAAAAAATGTCGGAGGACGATTTATTCACGATTACAATACTGGGAAATAAAAATGAAAAATGTTTAATTTCAGAAACACAAGATAACTACAAAACTTTTCAAATATTTTTTTTTGAAAATTTAATAACAATATAATATAACGAAAATACAGTATGGATCAATACATACTAATCAAATTTCTAAAACAGCAATGACAAAAAAAATCCTATATTGCAAACAATAAGATACAAAATAAAAAATCTGTATCTAAACTATCAAAAAATTAGATGAATTACCTTTCTAAAATATTTTCGATCATTTCGTATATCATCCATCTTGTCACAGATCGTTTCTGTTTCTTTCTTTCATAATTAATGGTTGGATGGGTATAGTAAGTGCTATTGTTTGGCAATTGGTAATACGCTTTCACCACCATGCCCATAGTTACACTTTGTTGATTTACCTCAAAAGGTATTCCTAAGCCAAAAATAAGCTAAAATAAATAATAATAACATTTTGTTATTATCATTAGAGCATAGCAAACTTTATTATCACGTACTGCTATCCAATTAACTCCTTCCTTCCACACCAACCATCTTTTATTCCTAGAATGAAGCTGATGGCTTGTATCGAGGACACTTAAACTTTGAGAATTTTCTGTACCTATTACATAATAAAGTAATGGAATAAACATTAAAGCGATTTGGAAAATCTTCATTTTAAAATTATATTTATAACTGCATGTTCAAAAATATTTAGAGAATTAAAAGACATCACAATTTAACTCTGAATAGATAAAACTACAATGTGTATTTAGCGGATTATTCTAAAAGTAAACTTTAGATTGAACACGCTAATCACAAGGAGTACGGACAGAGCTCACTTATTTAACTCAATTTGTATATAAAACAATGTCGATACGTCAGAACGGAAAAGAAATAAAAAATTTACATAAAACCCAGGGTCGGACCAGTGGCGCAGCAACACCCCCGCTAGGCCCACTAACAAGGTGCCTGGGAATAATGTGTAGCCCAAGGAAAACTACGAATGACCTTTTTTTTTAAACATCAGTCATTTTCCGGTTCTCGTTTTATTTGTAAGAAGATTTTGCAAAATTATGATGGTTTGTAGTTATGTCATTGGGTCGGATTGGCCCGGAGGACTAGGATCAGAGGCCAAATTTGGATCTCGGGAAAAAAACCCAAATATTCTTAATTCTGACTTCTCAATAAACATCTAAAATCTCTTTTGGAACCAGATCTTTAAAATTATTGAATCCTCATGAATGTTGAAAACTTATTTATGAAAAATTGGAAGGTTGGTACAGATGAAATTACAAATAATCTGACAAAAACTAGCAGGTTATCTCGGTTTAATAACAATTTTATGTTTTTATTTGTTGATGTTTAAAACTCTTTTTATTATTTTGCAAATTGTTTCCGTCTCTTGCTGCTTTAGTTAAATACCTTTAGTAATAACTGCTATTGCAAAGAATATTTTAATAGCGTTTCATTTTTTAAACCAGTCAAAAAATAACTAATAACCCTCAATTTGTGAGTAAAAATTTCAAGATGACGACTCAGCGAAAAAACTATGTGAGAAAAAGTCTCAAGTAGCACATCTTTGGAAAAATCTTTTTAACTCTAATTCTTCCTCAAAATAAGATGTTAAAACTTCATCTTTAAAAATGGCGGCTATTTACAAACGATTTACTAGTATTTTATTTCTCAAGTGAAAGTTCTAATTCTAAATAAGGTGAAAATTCTAACATTAAATAAATTAAAAATGTTTCCTTTACAAAATACCCTGTACCTAGAAAAACTACTATTCTTAACTCACATATTCTTAGTTTTGTAAATTTTCAGAACTTCAAGTATTTTTCATTCTTCAGATTCTGTCACATTTACGCTGCCATTTTCATATGGATAATTTAATTTTTCTCATATTTTCGGTATGAAATAAAGTTGAAAAGTCATTTCAAAATATATGTCTTTCGACCTTCCATTTCATTTAAAGTTTGTTTGCTAAATGCCGCCCAGCTACAATCCTAAAAATTTCAATTACGAAATTAGGTACACAAAAAAAAAGTATTTGAACTGCTGTCCCATTCTTGAAATGAGGAGCGCGTTTACCGAGGGAACAACGCGTTAAATTTCGTTCTCACAGAAATCAAACTCCCTGCTTTAAATCAGCTAGCATATGATTAAAGTTTGTATGATTATTATATATATCTTAAATATTTTATATTTTAACAAAATACCACGCAAAAACCTTATGGAAAAAAATATTAGTTTTTAGCTTGTATACCAGCAATATTTGATAGACTTTGTCGCCATCTAAAGGTCCTCAAATATATTTTATAATTTCTCATATACCCAACCATAATAAAATTATGAGCTGGTCCACCATCCTGCGGGCACCAAATTTCATTAAAAGCAGCCAAAGGAACCGTTTCTAGGAAAGTAGCCTATTGACAATTTGTTCTATGTACTATTCGGCAGTCCAATGTTCTTTAAAAACGAAACGTCTAATTATTATCCTTGAAGATAAAATTCCGCACCAAACATTAAATCTCCACTTCCATTGATTACCTCTGACGTATACCCTGTGTTCATTTTGTTGTGTGTGATAATGCTAGTTATTCCGGTTATATATACTATCGAAAGTAATTCCTGATTCATCTTTTCAAATAACATTATTTAAAAAATTGTTGTTTTCTTTCACCTTAGTTAAAATGAATAAACAGAAATTAACACGTTTTTCTGCATCTCCATTGTAGAAACGTTGACAAAGGCGACACCTAAATGGTTTCATTCCATGATTTTTCAGAATTCTACTAGTTGAAGATTTTGATATTGCACTGGCGTCGGCTGCTGATCTTGTAGAATTCTCTGGATCATTATGGAATAAACTGAAGACTGAGGCTGAATTATCTTCATTTTTTACTGGCCTTCTTCTTTGTAGTGGTTTGCGGAATGAACCATACTGCAGATAATTTGTTTAAATATATTTTACTGTTTTCCTATGTAATGGGACTATCTTGGGAAACCTTTCGTCAAATAGCTTACATGTTCTAGAAATGTTTTGCCACATTCTCCATAACTTATTAAAATTTAATGAGTGAATTTTGCTATTGACGTTGTTTTCAGTGGGACAAATAAAACTGGATTGCGGGTGTCTGCTGTGCGCAAGCAGTAGGCTGTTGGCTTCAAAAATTTTCAATGTTAATTGTCTGGTTATACATATGGTTCTTTGTGGGGATTTTTTTCTCACAGAAAATAATCTCAGTATTAATGATAAAAAAATACTTCGTAATCACATCAGAATAAAAAATAAAATCAGAAAAACAATTATTTTATTTCTCTTTAATTTTATTTATTTTTATCTTATTTATTGCTTTTTCTTTATTATATTTATTTTTTGGTTGAAAAAGAAGGTGGTAGAGGAGTTTTTTCCTCACTCGAGGTGGAACCACCTCCACATACACGTTCCGACAATTGGTGAAGTCTTTACTGACGTTTCCAGCCCTGTGTATATGAGTCGGTTTTCTCTCTCCTTCCATTTCTTTAATTTTTTTTCACAAGAAACAATGTTATATGAAAAATCATGATGGATGTTAATCAGGTAAAATATTCCGCAATGAAAATACCTTTCTATTGGGATTTCCGGGTAAGAGATCTTGTGGCGCTCCAACATCGATATGTTATTTCTCATTCACCAATATCTGTGGCTTGAGTAAAAGCCTTAACTCTATTCACTAGTATCTCCAATCCTGCAGTAACCAATCACCGGTTCTTTCCTGGCTATGAACTTCGTCCATCATTTCACCAGAACATACGGTGGAACGACCCCCCGTAAACTGTTGGAATTTGGTAAATGTTTTGGTAGTCTCTTATTATACGACAATTGCACTTTAACAATGTACATCGTTCTTTAAAAATAATTACTTACCCACTTAATAATACTCTAGCAAACTTGCGTGTTTGAAAGTGGATTGAAATTTCGTGTTTCAGGGTTACATTTGCTTGATGGTGTACTTAGTGAAAGAAATATTTTAAGTATATCTTTTAAATTTCTGGGGTTTTTTGAACCTTTTCCTATAACATAGGGCATAATTTCGACATATGAGTCGCTGGCTATGCTGAATTATTTTTACGAATTTTTAAAGATATAAAAATAAATTTAGACTTAACTTAAAATGTTAGAAAGTGTAAGAGCAAACTTATACTACATTTCGTGGAAAAACATGACTTTTCGACTTTAAAATATAAAGTTGATTTTTAAAAAAATTATTTTATTTGTTACCATTACAAATGCGAGCTTACAACTAACTGAAATAACAATGATAAGGTATATTTATAAGTTTACAAATGCTGATGCTGCGTGTGAACACTACTAAGCGAAATCTAGGAATCCGCATGTGAAAAGATAATGTCATCAGTTCTCACGGGTTCAACTGCTCCGGGCGAAGATGAAAACATATCCTGAATGGTAATTTTCGTTTTCGTAATATTAGTGAATGTCAATATTTTCATTTTCATTTGGCTTTGTCGATGACGGTTTCCTAAATAAAGATTAGTATATAGAGGAAAATTGTCTAAAAACTTATACGATTAATATATACAGAGGACGACGACGATCTCGAGAAGCTTCTTCTTCTGTTGGTTAAGTCCAGCCTGGATTTCGTCCAATTCGATTTTGGGGAGGTTGGCTGGCTGGATTTGGTTAAATGCAGAGGCGGTAGATTCATTTCTTGGAATTGCATTTGTATCGGCTGGTAGTTTTCAAGCGTTATTGATTTTATTTGGACCTTGCATTTTGGTGGTATTTCTTTCCATTAGGTAGGAACCGAAGAGTAGGATGTTCTCTTCGTATTCTTGGCAGTTAGATTTGCTAACCGTTTTGGTCGGTATGGTGACTAACTATATGCCGTCGGTTATTTTGACGACTTTTATTTCGCGCAATCTTATTTGGAACGGGCGACAAGTTGTGGCATTTGTCCTTTGCTTAAGAATTTGAATGGGACAAGCTGGATGCTCTTCGATGATTTGGGCGAACGCATGTCGGCAGAGGAACTCATGTGACCGGATTTCTTGACATTTGTCTTCTTGGAAGGCATATTTGTCGTTGTTGAGTGCTAGGAACGGCTTGTATGGTATGTTGACGAGAAATGATTGATTGTTGGGGATAGGTGAAGGAAACAGACTATAGTATTGATATGTTTCTGCCTCAACTAATGGAAGTTCTAGAATAAAGTTTAATTGGAACCCGTTAGAGAAACACTTAACTTCGATTAAATTCTCAAGTTTTGCTAACTTTTGGAGTTCATTGTTGAGTGGTAATCGTTCAGAATGTAAATATTCTTTTACTTTTTCTATTTCTCGGAAAAATTCTCGAAGATCGATAATTGCGTTATGGAGAGTGTTTAACTTTGCAAATGTTATTGACAGTTCTATTTTGTTAAATAGGTCGTATATAGTTTGATATATTAACGTAATTTGATTAATATGTATGGTTTTGTTGATATTCTTGAGGTTCTATTTGTTTTATAGTAGTTTCCATTTGCAGAATACGTGATTTCAAGATCAATTGATTGTATTTGATGTTATTTCTTTAAATTTATTAATCGTTTGATCCAACAATGCGATTTATCGCGTCTGTTTTTAGTTTGTTTTGATTTTCTTGAAGAACTTTAATTTTCGCGTCAATAATTTGCGCGTCGTTTTGGTTTAGGTTACCAGTTATGCTCTTTATGAATGTACTGAGCGGATTAAAAAGACCTCGTTTATTTCTTTGATTAAGTTGAGTTGGAAAAATTTGATATATTATTGCCTGAATTCGTTTTTCAAGATTTTGCAATGGCAAAAGAGAATTTTGGTATTCTTGAAAATAATCAGTTTTGGTTTTGATTTGTGATAGTATGCTTTTAGTTTGTATTTTAAGAGAATGAAATTCCTGAATAAGTGGTTCTAAATCGAAATTTTGTACAAACGTCCAATAATTTGTAACAAATTTCGTGGTCCCTAATTTATAAGGAAGGCTCCTGGATAGTGGTTAAGGTCATGGTATTTGACTTTTACTGCGAGGACTGGCCGGGGTACATCTGAAAGGATTGGCATTCTTTTAGTTTCGTTTATATGTATGACTTCTTTTCTATTATTCTTAGGATTATGGATTTCTATTTTATTATTTTCTAAGATGTGGGTTAAGATAAAGGGACCTAAATATATATTTTTTTTAATTTGGAATGTCTTGGATCTGGTTTTTTATAAACTTGTGATCTTATTTTAGGTATAATGTTTGTTTTGTTTTTGTTTAATTTGTCAATTAGTTTTTGCTTTAACATTTTGGATTCTTGAGATGTTTTCTCATATAGAGTTTGGGTTTTGATTTTGTAATTATTTGTATATTCTGTGAAAACATGCGATGCTACGAGGTTCATCGGGTCTCTGGAGTCAGTATGTCCTAATATTAGTTCAAAAGGTGTAAAGTTTGTGCTGGAATGAATTATGCTATTATAAGCAATGGCAGCGTATGTCATTAAATCATTTATATCGGAATTTGGATCTGACTCTTGAAAGTCTGTTCTGAAAGGTGTTCAATAAGGGGTTGAATCGAACCTTTCTACGGGAAAGTTCGATTCATGATGTGAAGATATTGTAAAATTAATTTTAACATTATGGGCATCTAATAACCCTTTTACTGTTTCATTTTTAAATTCAGAACCATGGTCTGAGATGATACGTTTTGGAATTCCGATGAAAGAGAAAATTTTGACTAGTGGTTCACAACAAGATATGGCACTGCCAAAAAATGGCATGGCTTGGCTATATTTGGAAAATGTGTCTAGTATTATAAGGAATTTCTGTTAATTTATAACGAAAATATCGATGTGGATAATTTCAAATGGTTTTCTCGGAGTTTCTGTTAATACCAGAGGCTGATCGAGTGGTTTCCTATGATACTTAGATCTTTGACAAATTTGACATTTATCGATGTAGTTAGTAACATCGGTTTTTTGGGTTTCCAATAATAATTGGCTTTTAAAAATTTCAAGGTTTCATCTATACCTCTATGATTCGTTCTACCTTCGTGTTTGTATTTGATTAACATTTTTCGTCCTTCTGCTTTAACGTTATTGACTAATTTCGTGCATTCGATTATTTTACAATTTTGAAAATTATTATTTAAGGCTTGTTGAAAGTACGGCCTTAATTCTTTAGAGAAGAAGTATACATGCGCTGACGGTTTAGTTACATATTTTTTTAAGGCATTAGTTATTTTTTCAACATTCAGGGGTAATGTGGCATGCATTATTTGATTACCATCAAACATTTCGTAATTTGATTTAATGTGAGTATCATATGGTGATTTTTTAATTAAAAACTGCCGAGGTTTATTAATAATTATTTCATCAAGTATAGCCTTTTGGTTAGAGTTATCGTCATTATTAGTACTGTGTATAATGTTGTTGCTATCAGTATGTTTATTGTTCGTAATAGGTTGACTCATTGGTGATTGAGGGAGCGAATTTGCGATTTGTCCGGCTTGTCTAGAATTTGCGGGTTGATTTCGAAAAAATGGAGGTCGAATTTGTATATTTTAAAGAATTTTGATTTTTTCAATGTCTCGAATTACTTTTAATTAATTTACGGAACCTGTCTCGGGATCTAAATTATCTGGGGTATAATTATTGTCGAGGAATTCAGATATATCTTCATCTATATTACCTGGGCAATTTATTATAGAGTTGGACTCTAGGGCATTTAGTTGGATACGTGATAGGGCATCGGCGTTCGTATTCTGGTTTCCCTTTTTATATAATATCTCGTAATCAAACTCTTCGCCATCTAACCAATTTGCTATTTGGTTCCTTAAGGTTGAAGAGCCAAACCAAGGGGCGGTGATCTGTATAAATTTGAATTTTTTTTTCAAAAAGGTACGACCGGAAATTTTGGCAGGCCCAAACAATTCCTAAAAGTTCATTTTCGATGGTAGAATAACGCTGCTCGGGTTCGTTGAGCGTTCGCGATGCATAAGCTATCGGTTGGTCGTTAGGGGGTGTTCCTTGAGAAAGGACTGCACCGAGAGCAGCATTGGAGGGACGGTTCTCACGAGAGAGAAAAAATGGCTTCGAAAAATCTGGGTATTTAAGAACCGGGGCATTGATTAGGATTTGTTTGAGATGATTGAGATTGAGATTGTATGAATTCAGAAGTATGTTTAAGTTGGACATTTTTTTTAGGCATACTGTGAGGGGTTTTGTGATTTTGGCAAAATTTTTTATGAAACCGTGGTAATAGCCTGCAAGTCCTAGAAAGGATTTGATGTCATTTTGGGTTCTGGGGATTGGAAAATTTCTTACAGCGTCTACTTTTTCGGGATTTAGCTGAACGCCGTCTTTAGCGATTTTGTGACCGAGATACGCTACTTCTTTGTGTAGGAATTCGCCTTTGTCCAGCTGTACTTTCAGATTGGATTGTCTTAGACGTTCAAACACAGCTTTTAATCGAACAATATGTTCTTGCAAGGATCTAGAAAAAATAATGATATCGTCTGGATATACTAAACAGATCTCATTCTGAATTCCACGCAAGACTTTGTTCATGACGCGTTGAAAGGTTTCCGGCGAATTTTTCAGGCCAAAAGGCGTACGCCGAAATTCATAATATCCGGTTTCAGTACTGAAAGCAGTTTTCGGGATGTCTGACGGTCCATCTCGATTTGGTGGAATCCGTTGGCTAAATCGAGCATTGTGAAATACTGAGCTTTGCCCAATTTATCTAAAATATCTGAGATATTTGGAAGTGGCATTTTGTCGTCAATAGTGCGTTCATTTATTTTTCTATAATCTATCACTACGCGCCATTTGCGTTGGCCAGAGGCGGCCAATTTTTTTGGTATCACCCAAATTGGGCTACTCCAAGGTGAATTTAAATTTTGTATAATTCCGTTTTTTAACATTTTTGAAATTTGGGTTGACACTTCGTGTTTATGTACGGTTTTATGAGGCTTTCGTAAAAATTGGCGATTCATTATTCGTAACAATAGTAAAACATGGAAGTCTACGACTTTTACCAATACTTCAGGTAATTCGAGATTTCCAAAATTTTTATATCTACAATTCCGATTACTGCGAACTGGTTTACAGGAATTTTTATTTTTTATAATAAATTATTTTTATTTTTGGTGGAATAAAGACGTGGCTTGGTTTGAAATTATTTTTTTCTATGGTGTTAGTTTCAGTTTGATAAAAAAGAGGTAAAGTGGCATTGGTTGTTTGTAGACAGAAATCTCTTAAGTTAATACTAGCACCAATTTGTGTTAGAAAGTCTATTCCCAGAAGCCCGTCATATTTTGAAGGAAAATCAAACAAATAAAACTTATGCGTACCATTAGTTTTAAAAGATTGAAATATTGGCGAGACAATTACTTGGTCATGGGTAGAAGTAGCATGTGCTGTCTTAACAAAAAATGTTTCAAAAACTATTGAATTTAAAATAATATTATATGCAAGACTTGGTTTTATAAAACTTCGACCGCTACCTGTACCGATTAAAAATTTAGCATTTATTTCGAGGATAATAATTACAGGGAGGTCAATGTTATTGTAATTATTCAAATGTATTACGTTTTGTCGTTTGGGTTCGCGTAATCCCAAAAATTTTCAGTTTGAATTTCCTCTAAATTATTATGCATGGATTGTGTTTGTGAAAAGGAGTCTTTATTAACATTATAAGGATTATAATCGTTATTTGGTTGAATTCTAAATATTGATTGGTATCTTAGTCGCATGTGACAAAATTGGTGTTCAATGGCTGATTAGCAGAACAATCAGTCACTACATTATTTTGGTAGTTGGAATTATCATTTTCAATATTTTGGGACTGATAAGGTTCACTTTGTATATAGTTCTACCGATTGATTGAAAAGTTTTTCTACGGTTATGTTATTATTACGGCAAGATTGAATACCACCGTTATTTTGGGCATTTCGAAGAATGGTATGTCCGGATGAGATATCCATTGGTTCAGATTTCTGTATTCTTGATACAGATGAGTTCATTGGGCGTCGGAAATTTCTAAAATTATTATTTACTTGTCCAAAATTATTAGAAAAATTAGGGCTTATTTGAAAGCCGAAATTTTTATTAGAAAAGTTGGATCTAATTTAAGGAAAATTTGGTAGGTGTGAGCGTAAATTACTGGTATTGTTATTAGAGAAATTGCCAAATCCTAAAAATCTTAGATTATTAAAATTATTTGGATTATTTTGGGGAAAATAAGATATAAAATTATTTTGTCTTGGTGCATTAACGGAATAATGTATTTGGTTTCTATGTCTATTTATTTGAGGCACCTGAACTTGGTTGCGATTAATGTTATTGGTATTATTTCGATTTTTGTAATAAATGAAATTTTCTTCCTCTCGTGCGAAACTCATGGCTTCCTCGAGAGAGTTTGGATTTTTTATTTTATTGCTCTGGTGTCCCTGCTCATGTTAATTTTTGAAAACAATAAACTACGCGCATCTTGAATTCTCAAGCCGAAGTGCTGCGCGCTCTCATTTTTTAATAGCTTTAGGGTGAAAATATCCTAAACTACGCAATCAATGGGTCTTTGATCAGCAAATATAGAAATTATGGCATCTTTTACTACTTCCCAATTTTGTCATTCTGCTCTGGAAGCTATTAGATCTGCTGCTCGACCCACTAACTTACTCAATATAGTGTCAAATATACAGACATTAATAGGTGCATTTGGGTCTTATTTATTTATGTGATTATTATAAAAATTATCGCAAGCGGTTAAAAATCTGTTTATTTGTTTCGGATTACCGTCAAAGAAGGAATATTATCGGCCTGATATCTGATAAGCTAATAGTTTGGCTGCGCCATTTCTTTTTGCTTACTTTCTACTGAATTAACTAAATTATTACTAATATTAATTTTAAGAAAACCCATGATTAGTTCTTCGAATTTTTAAGGAAGAAAAATATATAATATATTAATTAATACATGTCCGCTAGTCTGCGGAAAATTCGAGAAAAATGGAAGTGATTTACAGCAGTAAAATCCAAATTTTTATCCCTACGTCTAGGCCCAATAGGCAGAGCGAGGGTTGTTTTTTCCCTGGAATTATCTGTAAGGTCCGGGACGATGCTTGTTCCCCTTATCTCGCACCAATAGGACGATTCTTGTTCCCTGGTCAATGGAGTTGCAAGGCGACGATTTGTGAAAGTTCGATCCACCACGAGTCGTTAAAACGATCACGGATTTTTTTGCTCGATGGACCAAGATTCGCATTTAAAATATAAAGTTGATTTTAAAAAAAATTATTTTATTTGTTACTATTACAAATGCGAGCTTACAACTAACTGAAATAACAATGATAAGGTATATTTATAAGTTTACAAATGCTGATGCTGCGTGTGAACACTACTAAGCGGAATCCGCATGTGAAAAGATAATGTCATCAGTTCTCACAGGGTATAACACATGTCTACTTTTTATAACTGTTTAAAAAGTTTTCCTGAAAGTGCCCGAAGTTAAAAAAAACGCACTTTTCTGAAATTATCCATATATTTTAAACGCAGCTTTATATATAGATACGTATGAAGGTAAATAAATGAATCATAACTGATAATCTTGAATTTAGCTTTGACAGCCCTTTACTGTTATAAATGCAAATTTAAAAATTTGATTCAAAGAGTAAATATAAATATGTGCAGGGTGGCTCGAGTTCGAGGCTAATCATTGGGATCTTGAAAACCGTAAGATATACTGTGTCGGTCAAATTATGGTAATGTTGCTCATTTAGATGCCTAACAATATGCCGAGAAATCCGGGAAAAATAGAAATTTTGAAAAATTGGTTTATTTTTTGAACTCTGAAGAATTATTGCCGATTAATGGATGGAATGTTTTAAATGTTACGATTTCATAACATGCAACCCAGTTGTGTATATGTACCAAAAGGTATTATTTTTTTATTTATTGTCTAATTTTTTGCACTAGCTATCTCAAAAAGGGCGCAATCAGTATCATGCTTAGACGAGGTCTAGGGTATCATGCGTACCAAATAGCGTGCTATGAAAACAATGATTTGTGTAATTTTGCAAACATTAAATTGACACCTACAGTGTTGTACTTGATTTCATCTCGCTATTATAGATCTAAAATATAATTGGAATTTTTCGTAGAATCCAAAAATAGTATAAAATACAACGTGTCCCATTAAAAATTATGAAGTTGATGTCAGTTACTAGTAGATCTGGCAATTAAGAAAACATTTTAAGAGTTAAATCGCGGCTTTTTATGGAAGTAATCAAAATTTGAAAGGCTTCCTTCTTTTCGTTCGTCAAATACTTCTAGTCCAACGAGTTTGAAGCACCCTGTATATGGATCATATTTTTTACGTGGTTAGTATTTTTGTTGTGTTTGTTATTAATAATACGTAATAATTAATATTGCGTTAACTAACTAAACATTGTTTAATTCGTCCCATGTTAAGGTGTCTAATTTTTTATTCATTTAATATTAATGTACTTAATTTTTATTCTGTAAATAAATACAATCTAAAAATATCACTGCCTTTCTTTTTTTTAGTTATCTATGTAACAACTGCTCTAAAATTATTTGAATTACACAAATAGAACACAAATTATGAACACAAACGTCCAGTTGGGGGCACAAATAGTTCTAGATCCGGGTCCGTCATTAGTGTGTCAAAGTAGCATACTTTCATACTAAAGATATATAAACAATAATATATGCCAGTAAAAAAATTAAAACAAATTTTCTATATTTATTTTAGGTTTTTGAATTAAATAACAAATTTTATACAAAAGTAACTTAATTAAACAGATCTGTTTTTTCACTTTTATTTAATGTGTAGTTGTGGAAGTATTAGTAAAACTAATAAAAATACACATGAATAATATAAACCGTTAATAAAAAAAAATTCATAAACTTAAATTTATTCGTCTCTTATTTTCCGCAAAAATATCTATTACTATTTGAAGATCTATGTTTTTTACCAATGACTTCTCAATTGATAAAATAGCCAAGTTTGATAGTCTGTCATTTCCAATTCTGTTTCTCAAAAATGATTTTATTATTCTTAAACAAGAGAAAGTTCGCTCACATGAAGCACTAGATACTGAGATTGTTACAGCGATTATTGTTGTGGAACAGTAGGTTTTGCGCTTATGTTCGTAGTAACCTATCCCGCACAAGACTCCCAAATCTTGAAATGAACAGATCCGATATCATGTGGCTCAAACGAGCTCTCAGAACTTCCACTAAATTCATTTCATTTATTGTATCTATCTCTATTCCAGAAAATTGTAAAATCCATGCCATCTCGTACTATTTGGCACTATAATTCCGCTGATTGGGATGGGTTGCGGGACTGCTACTCTTCCTTCCCTTGGAATGATATTTGTCTCTCTACCAACGATCCTCCCAACAATAAACCTTGGTTTTAAAAATCCTGCGATAATGCCAGACTAGAGAAAATTCGTACTTATAGCAATTTCCTTAAGAATCTTACTTTAGGCTACGAAATCATTACAATCGCATAGTTCTCGTCGACAAAAATGCCTTTATGCACACGCATAAAAGATAAAGTTCTTTCTTGCCAAAATGGGAGCCAATCCTTTTGGTCGCTTGCCAAAAATATTAATTAAAACTTCTGCCGAAGCTTCTTTCCCCCCCTAATTTCTGGTGATGAAATCATCTCCACGTCTAAAGCAAAAGTTGAGTTTTTTGCAAAATAATTCGCCACAAATTCTATTTTAATGTCTCTTCTTTACTTCCCCTTTTCATTATTATGCACGAAATTATCTTTAGAGTTAAAAAAGTATGACGTATTCTCAAAACACTTAATACCAAAAAGTATTCCGGCCATAGTCCTAAAAAGAACGCTTCTGAATAGTCTCTTATTCTTACCAGGTTATTTCAAGTATCCTATGAAAAGGGTATTTTTCCTAAAAGCTGGAAATCTTCTTGTGGATAGCCGCAAAACGGGATTCAAAACTCTTACTTCTAACTACAGACCTAAATCCCTCCTCCCAACTATGTAGGTATATAAACGTATATACCTTGAAAGGTATATAAACGTAACAGGCAATACGGCTTCGGCCGCCAGAGACCACAGCCGATCTTCTTACCTCCATAACCCACAACTAGAGTAAGTCCATTGAATTCCAGGGAGACGCCCAAATTATTGCCCTCGACATATCCGACTCATATGATCAAGTCTGGCATGATGCACTTTTTAACAAACTTCCTGCCTATGGTCTTCCTCCCTCATTAAATTATAAAACCGGAGCAAAGAACCTGACCCAGTTTAACGCCATTAAGACACAATACCCGCATCATTCAAATGACTAATAAAATGCTTTAGCAAAGATGGTATCACTTTTTAGAAATATATTTTCTGGCATGATCACATCATTTTCTTTTCCGATCTCGAAAATACGTTTTTTCTGCCAATATACTCTTTACACTTCTCAAATTGAGTATTGCTCGCCTTGAGTATTGCTCGCACATATGAGGAGCAGCCTCTCCTTTAATCCTTAATGTCACAAGAAAGTGTGCATCACTAGAGCATCCTCGAATTTTGGGAGATCTGTCTCTGTTTTACAGATACTAACACGGATTCTGTTCTAATGAATTGACATCCATATACCCTCCTCAGTAATTTTTACCACGGAGACACGAGCATCGACTCACATGCATTCCTTTACCGTTCAACTGCAAAAATCAAGGATTTCCCACTTTGTTCGCTCCTTTATTCCCAGATTGTCTCGATTACGGAATGTGTTACCAGCAAATGCATTTTTTCCTTCTCCTGATTTGCAAATCTTTAAATCCCTAATCAATAAACTTTTCTTGTCTTCACTTAAAATATCCACGGTACCTACTACTTAGGCCTTCGTGGTATGCTCATTATGCCTTCTTTAGTCATCCCTGCCAGGGAGACACGAGTATTGATTCACATGCATCCCTTCGCGGTTTAACTGCAAACACCAAGGATCACCACTTTTATTCGCTTCTTTATCCCCAGATCGTGCTGATGATGGAATGTCTTACCGACAAAGGTGTTTCCCTATTTCCCTAACCTACAAGTCTTTAAATCCCGCAGCAATAGATGTTTTATTTCTCTACTTAAAGCAACCACGATAGTTAGTAGTCGGTTCTTTGCTCCGGTACAAAAAAAATCCGACGCAAATCTCCCCGATATGGTGCGGGACCTCTTGTCGTCGTTTCTATGATAACCTTATTTTTCAGTATGTCCGCTTATGTTCTTCGTGGTGGTTGTGCTCGCGCATTAAACAAGTGGTAGTAGTTAATAACTTTCTAAACAAATTAAAATACCCGGGTTTAATTGTGTTTGTGTGTGTTGTTCGTCAAGAACGAGAAAGGAAATAGCTTTTTTCTTTTTGCTAGTGATCCTTCGAGGTAAATAAGTTTTGTGAAATCTTTTGCCATCAGAGACAAATAATATAACTAAAAAATTACGCTTGCATGAAAATCAAAAAGTATTTGGCGCTGTGTCGCAAAATTTAAGATTAATTTTTCTCCGAGCTCATTCAGTATTCAGATCTTGTGTAGTAAAGATCCCTGAAGATGCCTCGTGCAATCGAAGGCGAAACATCGGATAGTAATTCCAATTTGACACGGTCTAATCCCAAGAACCATGATTTCTTAATTGACCAAAGCCGTGGAAGCTTACGTTCTGTGTGTTATTAATTCCACTGAAAATTTCAAATATGTATTTGAAAGATAATACTAAAACTGTTTGTATTCTTAAATAACATTTTTTTACTTAAAATATACCTTATACAGTACGTAAAAGATTGGTCATATGAATATATTATAGACCTATGTACTGCTAATTATTTTTTAAAGTGCTTACCGTATTTGATTATATAGGCATATTATGTCCCATGAGCTAATAAATAATCTGAGAACATGGGGCGAAACGCTTCTGGCAATAGTTCGTGTTCTTTTTTTTATCAAAACTTATGATGTTGTGTTTTAAATATCGGACTTCGTTTTTGGCCAGCTCAATTTATGTTTTTTGTTTGATGTAAAAAAAATGTATTTTCCATTTCGACAGTAAAAATATCCCGCCAACAATCGTATCTTCGTATAAGATCGAGGGCTGTACACGGATTGTCGCTAGGCGTCTGTGTTATATTTCATTAAAGCCATTTAAAATATCATATCAGCACCTTTTTTCCTTTTTGTTTTTTATTATACTTTACCGTTCTGCAAAACATTAAATATTACTGTAATATAATTATATACAAAAATCTTCTTTGATGATATAACATCATCTGCTGATGATGCTATCTTGGTTAGAGAAACGCGCGTCTAGAACGTAACAAGTTGTGGTGTAGTGTGGTTAGAACTCTCGTATTTTGATCTATCTTCCTCCACAGGTTCCAGTGTTAGGACTTGATATCTTTAGTTTTTAGTTCAGTGCCATTTATTCAAATCGAATAAATCATTGGTTTGGAAAATTAAAACCTTTACAAAATACTATAAAACATACAGTATCATGTTTAAATCCATGTGATTGGTGATTGGGACCGAACCGTCGGAATAGAAAGTTGCCATTACAAAATGCCATTTTGTGATGGACAAAATTTGCAATGAAAATGTTAATTATACAACGCCTCAAATATAGTGAGTAAAAAATTAAAATCAATTAAAATATTTCAGTTTTTTGTTTTCGACAGTTTTCAAAAAGTAAATTTTAGAATGCGTAACATTTTTGTCGCTATTAAAACTTTTTTTCACCTCTTACTTTTCTACGAGATCCCAATGAGCATGAGCATCGAGTTTGCAACAACCCGTACAAAGTTTATGTTATTTATATATTTTTGTATAGAACCGTTATCGAAAAAGCAATAAATAAGATACATAATTAAAAAATTTCCTAAAATTTTAAATTTAAGAAAATGTATGCTTCAACATAACTGAGTTTAATAAAATATTGGAAAATTATTCTGCCTATAGTTAATATTTGCATCAAATTTAAAAAGTTATTAACCACTGTTTGTCAATATACAAAGAATATTAAAAATGCAATTGGCAAAATAAAACAAAAAAAAAATAAAAGTGAAATTTCAGATAATTAACTAAGGTTCATTTAAAAAGAAAGTATCGTTCAGTAGTTAGAGACCGACGTGTAAGTTGTGCCCCACCTAGTATAAAGGTTTTAATAATTATACATTTCTTAGACACTCGTTATACGAAAACTTACTAATAAAGAACAAAACATACTCAATTAGGCATAACTTTATTTAAAAAAATACGGTAATAATTCTATGAAATTAAAAAATCGTTCAGAGGTTTGAAGTCACTTTTATCAAAAATAATTAGAAGAAGTAAAAATACCCTTTACGGAATTCATTTAATAAGAGTGTTTAATTTAGAAGGAAAAATGTTGGAAAAAATGCTTATTGTAAGAAAAAAAGAAACAAATCAGATATCTAAATTTTGAAAAACTAGTTTTTTTCCTAAGAATCCATTTATTAAGTACATACATATAAAAACAAAATAATTTCAGATTTGCAAATTTTCGCTCTTGACAAAGTTCATGTAAAAAAACTACTTTTGTCTTATCCCTTGGGTAAACCAGACCAAAGCAACCCTTAAAACACTCATACCACAAAAATGTTAATAAAACATAAGCCTACAAAATGTAAAAAACCCTTTGTAAATATACCATTTTGTTTGCAAGTTTTAGCCATTTAAATTTAGGTTAAATTTTGAAAAATTGCACTTCATTTGCACAATAGTGTACTTATTTCACTTACATTTTCTTGTCAAAAAACAAACATTTTAAGTTGAGAATCCCTAAATTGGTACTTTTTAGTAGGTTAGTCTTACTTTATTTGCCACAAAAAAAAGCGTATAGAAAAGTTGTTTCAAATTACAGGTCCAGTTATTGGATGTTCCATTGCTATTATCAATAGAAGAAAACTGCAAATAAGGGAGATTACTGATTACTAAAAGTGTATTTTGTAAAGACATTTTTATTTAGACAGGATCTCCGAAACACGCTGTTTAGGGTGCTACTTAATTGTTTTAAATAGAGAACATTTTGTAGATAATAAAACATATTCCTATTTAAGAATATTCTTTTAGAAAATTAATTCTATTCTAAAAATCAGTTTTACATGAGAGTTGACCTTTAAAAATTAAAATTCGAGATCTGCATAATTTCTTTTGGTATTTACACTCTGTATAACCCAAACTTAACCTATAGAAATGCTATATGCTTTAATATGATAAAATATTCGTACCCCGAGGTAGAAGAACATAGCAAAAATAAAATATAAGATAAAATGTGCAATTTGCTTCTTTAAAATGTTTAGATTTTACAATCTCTCAACTCTCAAAATAGTTAAATATGATTCAGATGTTATATAAAAATTCTTAGAATTAATCGGTAGGTCTAAATATATTATTAACTTTTTCCCAAAGTGGCACCTTATGCAAGTCTAACCGACTAAATCGTATCAAGTTAAGCTTTATTAAAGTGAAAAGTAACTATGCTACCTGGCTAAACCTATCCGTGGACAATCTGTATATTTCAAATTAAAAGCTTAATAAAATCTTGTTGGCATACGGCCTTAAAATTAATAGTATGTCATGTGACATGAAAATGAACAGGTAAATATTCGATGCAAAGTCAAAACAGATGAATATAATGACCCAATAATAAAATGTTCTAAAAATTAGTAATCAGCACCAATGTCGGCCTTTATCCGTAATGAATCCAACATTTTAATAAAGAAAATAAAAATTAATCGAATAATTTTATTTTAAACTAAAATTTATCAAAAAAAAATCGGAAAAATGGTTTTACCCGTATTTTCCATCTTATGAATCCTTTCTTTAATTAAGGAAACTGAAGTATATATAATCTAGTTTAGTTTCGCACGTTGTTATTTTGCAATATGTGCACATACTTACAAATTGTGTTTTTCATTGATGAAAAGAAGAAATCATTATGAGAGGAGTTCCGATAATGTCATTTACAAATTTCTCTCCAAAACTCAGTGTTCCTTTCCTTTTGTAAGATAAAATAATTTTAATTCTTTTGTAAATTTAAATATACATATAAATATAATATAAAAGTTTAAAAAATCATTTTGGTCTCATACAGTGAAGATTCCTGAAGATGTCTCGTTCAATCCCAAGCGAAACGTCTAAACTAGTTTTGACAGGTTCACTATGGTGAATTCAAAAGGGGGGATAACAATCTTCAAGATACTATGCAAATATGACTATGATATAATAAACATTTTTGTGTTATGATGCTTCGGCCCTAATCTGACACCAATCCAGTATTGTAAAAAACATCTAAGAATGGAATCGGAGAGTTTGACAACATTATACAACACATATTTATGTAAATACTTTATCGGAAAACGACAGGAAGATATAAACGCTTTAACTGGCAACGTTCTTGAATAAAAGACACAGCTCCAACCACAACGTGACCACGCGGTGTGAGAGGACGCGACAGTACGATGACTTTACCAGTGGCGGCTCGTGGTGAATTATATTGGGAGGTCAATAACAAATTTAAAAATAGGCATACTTATAATAAAAATAAACATCTTACCGTTAAATTGACCTTTAAATTCTCTTGCAATTCAGGTCTACTCTTTGTTCTTTACAATTGGAAAAATGCTGAATGTTACGTTCATTAAAATTACACATTCCTTTATAAACGATTTCTCGATACTTAAAATTGCTAAAGCGGTTAGTCTATCTTGGCCCATGGTGTTGCGTAGAAAAGTCTTTATTCTATTTAAGGTCGAAAAACAACGCTCGCTTTCTACAGTTGTCATTGGCAAAATGCACAGTAAAGTTAATATTTTGACTGTTTCAGAAAACGTATCACTTAGGTTATTATTTATCAAAAGTTGAAGCATTGAAATAGCTCCAGAACTTATACAAAATCAGCACGATCATAAATAACTTGCAGTTCAGTTTTTAGTTTTAAGTAATTTATACAAGGAAAGTCTTTTTTAACTAAATTTAAAATATTTAATGTAATTTTCAAATTGATCACTGTAAAATAGTTGGTTGATCACTAAATAATCGCTGAAACTAAAGCGATGGTGTATTTCAGAAATTATGATGTCACATACTTCCAAAGCCACTCGACGTTTAGAATCTTCATTTTTACGTAGCCGTTTACTAGCATTAGATGAAATTGAAGGCATTTCTGAAGATAGGTCGTTTAGAATTTTATCGCGAACTGCTTGGATGGAACGTTTAAAGAAGTCTATATATTTCCTTACTGATAAAACATCGATAACACGTTTTTGAAGTTCATTAAAAAGTATTTCACAATAAGTCATTAAGTTGGAAGAAGTTCTACCAAAATAAAAAATCTGCATTTTGTAAAAAGCTTTTTAAACCAAAGGCTTGGTTAATTGTGTTGGCATCTTCTTTCAGTTCAATTATTTTTTCTAAACATAGTAGAATGTCTGCCTGATAAACAAATGCAGTTTCTACACAACGTACATTGAAGTACCACCTCGTAGCTTTAGGTAAGCGAACTTTAACTAACTCATCAAGAACTGCTGTGCGCTTTAGAGACCGACTAAAGAATGTTGAGAAACCGTGTAAATTTGCAAAGAAAACTTTTACATTTTTGTCTTGACCTGCTGCATTCTGTAATATTAAATTGAATTGGTGGGCATAACAATGTATCAAATTAGCGGCAGGATAATGTTCTTTAATTTTTTTTTGTACGCCTCCTAATTTTCCACTCATAGTGGAGTGGATGTCCCTTCGTAACTTAATTTCTTGGGGGTATTATTAATGCCTAAATTTTCTAATTCATGAAGAATTACGAGTGTAAGGTGTGAATCTGTGGTTCCTAAAGGATTTACAACTTTAACAAATCATTCATGGACAATGCCAGACAAATATAACGTATTCTAATAACCATTTGAGTTTCGGTGGAACTATACTAATAATACTAACTAACTTCGACTACTTGCACAGCAGCATACTTAGCTAACTGAATGTCTTGCTTAATTTATTCCTGAGCCACAGCCAGCATAGAGTCAAGTAGGTCATTTTGAATGGATTTAGATGTTCCTTTAATGCATTCTGCATATACTCTTTAAAAATTGGATCCAACTCCTCAACAAAATTTATAAGCCCTCGAAAAACCCCTGGATTTTCAGATAAAGTCATTTCACCATGGCCACGTAGTGCCAGCTCGAACGCCCCACAAAATTTTACACAATCTATAATTTTGTTTAAAATATAACAATTTTTGGATACATTTTCATTAAAATCTCTAAAGGCCGTTTTACATGCTGCAATTCTTCTTTGCAATATGCAATAGTCTTGAACAAAGGCATGCGCAGTTTGACAAAAGGTACAAATGTCTTGCCACTGCGCATGCTTTTCTTCAAGACTATTGCCACTTGCAAGAAAGAATTACAGCATGTAAAACGGCCTTAAGGGATTTTCTATAAGCTGTGTCCAGCTGAGTGCGTATATCAACACTTCCGACCGTAACATAGTTCACCGAACATTTCATATGATCTGCAGAAAACCCATGTTTTTTTATTTTTTCTTTTAAATGTTTTAAGTCTTTAACACCGGTTTTGCAATGAGTCCGACGAGTCCTTAGAAAACAACAAACAAACATAACAGTAAAATGAGTTAGAGACTTCACAACCACATATCCAGTTAGCTAAATCGTACATACTTTGGCGAAATTTCGATTAACCTCTTTATTTTTGTCTTTACTAGTTTGTCGTATACTAAGTTCTGGCAAAGGGCGATCAGTTACCTTAAATTCGGTTATTTTCTCAAAACCAGCATTCTTTAGTTGTTTAATTTTTTGCACTACCACCATTTTATTTCCTCTACATTCACAAACAAATACAACCATCTTAAAATTGGTTATTTTTGCAAAATTAAGTTCGTAAGCACTTTTTAGTTGTTTATTTTTTTGCACTAGCCAGTACCAATATTTTATTTACTGTATATATCCAACTCACACATGGATCATACAAATAAAAAATATATATTACAAAAAACAGTATATAAATCAATGTTCATCGATTAAAACCGTCCGAAACAATATCGAGTTAGAATATGGACCGCGCGACCTGTGAATAATTGAACTGCCGCATGCCGACGTGATGCTGCGACCGATAGATCGAATTATGAGAAGAGACTAGAGACCGGCGGATGATCCCAATCGCGATTTCATATTTCATTTGCTATCACGTTCGGCTGCCGCTCGGTAGCTGTGAAATCTTCGAGTACTTTCGTCAAGCCAATCAGGGCAATTCGGACTGCCCAGCGTAGCTTAGAATAGCATATTTTATTATGCTAAAAAAATAAATAAATATTAAGGGACGCAACGAGACCATTCGAATCGCCGCACGCGTCTCAAGGTTCGCGTTTTATTACAAATATTACGAGGGACGGAACTAATAATTTATTATCTGAAATATTTTTGGGGGATTTTACTGGCAACACTATTTATTTATGTATACAGGATGTCCCATAAATGTGCTGCAGATCCAACATATATATATATATATATATATATATATATATATATATATATATATATATATATATATATATATATATATATATATATATATATATATATATATATATATATATATAAATTATAGCGTTACAACCTGTATGTTTTGTTTTCTTGAATGAATTTCCTGATGAAATTTTAGCTGAGTGTAGACCTGTGTTTCGGAATGTCACCATGAACGTTACTTCTCAAAAAATACTGACGGCTTGATTATACAGGAAGGATTCAAACTTACTTTTTCGCCTTAAATTCTTAAGACCCCGTAGAAAAATTGTGATTCATAATAGTTTGGTTTGAAGGGTGACCTTTTTTAACAAAATGTTTTTTGAATCAAGTCAATATCTGTTTTCTAAGAAAAGATACAAATGTTTAAAAAACGTATTGAATGTTTTCAACTTTATTAACAAATTAAGAATGATTACAGAATAAGATATCGGGGCTTCGTAGAATAAACAACAAATAACTAAAATAAAAATCAGTGGCGCGTATTGCCATCTCATGCTCCTGTCACTTCTATCTGCGCCATGGCATATTTTCAATGCAATTTGCAGTGCCTCATCGGAGAATATTTTGCCATTCTTTGAGAAGAGCTGTTCGATTGCGAACATATCTACCAAGCATATCCCATACGTGTTCAATGAGATTTAAATCAGGGCTTAACGTGGGCCAGTCCAAATGCTGAATATTAACGTAGTCTAAGTATTCTGTAATAATCCATGCAATATTATCTGTTATCTGGGGTATCTTGCATTAATCGAAAATCAGGTTCGATGGGGTGGGCGAAGTATATGACGTGATCAGATAAACTAAATACCTCTTTTCAATAAGGGCTAGATCCGTACAGGTGATGCAGTGAAACCCCAGCCCACATCATAAAACTACTGCCTCCAAAACAAATCGTCCCCGGTTTCTGTGTTCTAGAGTAAAATTTAATCACTCTCTACGGTGGGCTCGAAGTAAACGAGGACATGCAGCGGGTCTTCTGGACATCAATCCCTCTTCTAGTAGCCTTTGTTGGATGGTTCGTGCAGGTCCTACGGTACCACGTACATCTTGAAGTCTATGACTAATAAAGGTAGAAGGTACGCTAGGTTCGCGTAAAGCTGTTAGATTTATAAAACAGTTATCACGTCTATTGATAACACGTGGTCTTCCTTATCCCCGACGCCGTGCATACTCACCAGTCTGGCGAAATCGGTATAAAACATTTTTATCTTCTCTTAGAAAACAGATATTGACTTGATTCAAAAAACGTTTTGTTAAAGGTCACCCGTCAAACCACAATGAAGATAAATTTTACCGCACAACTTTTCTACGACTAAGACACTAAAGCGAAAAAAATAAATTTTAGTTCTTCATGATAATGATCATATCATCAGTATTTTTTGAGAAGCAATGTTCAGGGTGACATTCTGAAACACAGGTCTTTGCTCAGCTAGAATTTCACTAAAATCTAAAAACAATTGAGAAATCCGCAAAAACCGGACCATTGATGAACATACTCTACATTCAGTAGTGTTTTTTTTTTCTTGAATCAGTGATATAATAATTACCTCCGACTACTTCCTCTTACTACCGATCCAATTTT
This sequence comes from Kuschelorhynchus macadamiae, assembly GCA_030620095.1. Lineage (NCBI taxonomy): Eukaryota > Metazoa > Arthropoda > Insecta > Coleoptera > Curculionidae > Kuschelorhynchus > Kuschelorhynchus macadamiae. The sequence goes on from JAUTXW010000338.1 coordinate 1,603,129, forward strand.
GTATTACTTTTCTACAGCTCATACTATATTGTATTATTAATATACTAAATGGCTAGGGGTAGAATTGTAGTCGCAAAAATATTCGAACAATATAAGTTCTTAAGATAAGTGAAACAGATTCTGCTCAAATTTCCACAAAATATGGTCTAGGTCAATGTCTTCGATATTTTTAAGGGGTATAAAAACATAAAAAATTTTAAAATATAATTTTTTATGTTTTTATACCAACATCAAACCGGTATCAGTCAAATTAAGTGATATCGTTAACAAAAATAGTTGGGGTAAATGTTTTGACATCCAAAGTTATAGAAGTCATTGGCGTAGACATTTGATTTTTCTCTCGTAAAGGGAAGTATTGTAATCGTAAATAAATCGTAAGGTTTTACATATCTTCACGTTCATCTTCATGTCAAAATATATATGTTTTATAAATTCCGTCGGTCTGTGTGTCTGTTTATCGGTCTGTCAGTTCTTGGTATAGCTGAAAATCTACTTACCCGATTGACATTACATTTTGGTCAAACATTAAAGGTCATATGAGGATCAAAATATATATGTACCCAATTTATAAATTTTGCACAAAAGTCAGGGGTTACATAGGAATGAACTCGTAACAATTTGGTATTAATCCAAGGTAGCAACAAAATGGCGGCCTGATAAAATGTTAAAAAAAAACAGTTTGAAAAACTGCTAATTAATTTCAAATTTTTTTGTAAGTTGTGGTACGAATTCAACAAAATGGAGGCTAAATCAAATGTTTAAAAAATCAACGTAAAAATCTTCTTATTCAATTGACTTTAAATTTTGCAGAAAAATTAAATGTGATATAGGGTTAAACTGGTACGGATTTAAGATGACGGTAAAAAATGGCGATGTATGTAAAATATACCTAAAAATTAAGTAAGGCGTAGATGGAAACTTGTAAAATATTGGTAGGAATCCAATATGGTGGAACAAAACGGTGTCTAATAGAAATATTTAAAAAACGAGATATATGTGTTAGTAAATGGCTATGTACCGAACTAAATTAGGTCACTCCTAATAAAAGGAAAACTTCGTAACGAGAGAAGTTCGGGGTAAAGGAAATTTACCGATTTTTTAAGAAGATGTACCACACAGCAATTGTTTTTCTTGCTTATTAAAAGCAATTATTTCTTTATATAGTGTTACTCTAAGGGGAAACAGCTCCCTAAGAACAAAATTAAATTTCAAAAAAAATAGCTATGGTAGACACCAAATTTTTTTGGTGTAATATTTTAATATTAAATAACAACACATTGTTTATAGGTATATTGAAATTATATAATTTCTCACAAAATTTCCGGATTTCCCTGTTTCATTAATTGCAACTGATATTTTCTACATACATTTCTGAATACTGTCACAAGCATTTTTATACACAAAGTTTATAGTATGTTCCAAAAAAAATATTTATTAATGTCCAGTTTGGGCTGTTCACCAGAATTGTTCCTCCTTTTTTTTATAAAACACCCCGAATATTCAAAATCAAGGTAAACCTTCATCTGCTCAACGACGCAAATTTCTCGCTGAGATATTTATTGGTACGATTATCGAAATATTGTTCAATTTCGTTGTGTAAAATATGCAAGTAATGGTCAACACCAATCTTTGAATAATTACTACAGGTTTTAAATTATATCCATTTATCAGACCCTACCAAACATTAACAATTTTGTACCTTTAACATTTTATTTCTTGAACTTAGATTATTTATGCACCAATATCGGATAGATATTTGTTCAATTACAACCTTTTAAGAAAGCAGACAATATTTTCCTAATTATGAACAATCCCAAAAAAGCTAAATAGAGAAATTATTACATACCTTTCTAAAACCTTTTCAATCAACTCATATATCATCCATCTTGACGCAGATCGTTTCTTTCTCTCAATATTTATGGTTGGATGTGTATAGTAAGAGCTATTATCTGGCAATTGGTAGTATGCTGTCACTGCCATTCCCAAAGTTACACTTTGCTGATTTACCTCAAACGGTATTCCTATGCCAAATATAAGCTAAAATAAATATTAAAATACGTTTCATACTCTATGCTACAGAAGTGAAATTATAAATAGAAGCATAGCTAAATAATACGTACCGCTACCCAATTTACTCCTTCCTTTCACACCAACCATCTTTTATTCCTGCAATGGAGCTGATGGCTGGTATCTAGAACTTTTAAACTTGATGAATTTTCCAAAGCTTCAACTCCGCAAAGAACTGGAAAGAGTATGAAGAATATTGAAAATATGTTCATTTTAAAATTATTTATATGTACATCGTTTATTAAATATAAAAAAATAAGTTTTTAACTTAGAAATTTGACTACTGTCAACTGGATACGAGGCGCAATGTGTATTAATCAGTGGTTTATTAAACATGTTAAATTTAAAAGGGAGACGCTGATGCGTAGGTAACATACTAAGCTCTCACTTAGGTTTCTATACAACATTGTTAATTACGTCAGGACATTAACATCAACTAATTAGTGGCTTTAGATCGTTAACGCTAATGGTTGACAAAAATATTATGTTTTTATTTGAAACCCATTTAAATAGATATTACAAATTATACACTCTATACCGAATGCTGTGTATTGTGAAATAAAGCTAAAGTAGCCTTCAGAGGAAAATTTTTACATGTTCTGCGAAAAAAAATTAGTAATGAGCTGATATTTTACAGAAAGGTAGACCTACCTATAAAAAATATAATTCCAAAAAGGTCTACCCAACAAATAGGCGAAAAAGTATGGTTGAAAGAATTCCCCGGCTGATGGATTTTTCCTAAGTATCTCGAAAACTAAAAACAAGAGCAAATTAAGGAGCATACTACTCTCTAGAAAAATTTAATAAAAATTATCTACTTTCTTACTTTTTTTTTTAATATGATTTGCTTTATTTTTATGTTTATTTAATTTTTTGATAGGCCTAGTTTTTAAATTTTAAATAAAAATAAATCGTATTAATATTAGTATATTAATATAGGAATTAAATCGTTAAAAGAAACCACAAAACGACATTTTACCACATTCGGTATACCGTATATAGCTGAAAATAAAAATAAAATTGAAAAGCTTCTACTCCGATTTTAGATTTGACACCACCCCCTTGTTTATTATGTTTATTGTAATTTCGTTCATTTGGTGAGCAGAGATCCGGATTGAAATATGTTAGAACTGCAAAGTTCGGACAGGATCCTTGAAATTTGATGTAATGTTTGATCCATATCTATTGTTAACGCCCCTAAAACCATTTAAGCTGATATTTGCAAAATTCTGAACCCATGTCGGGTTAAAAAGTCCGTCTTGTCAAAATGTTTTATCTTGACATCGCTCGGCGTCGCAGTCGTATCGGCAAGGCCTACCTGAAAAAAAATACATTTTTTCTGTAAAACCGAAAAAGTGTTTTTTTCCAAATTCGGTTTAATTCCATTTCTTGATTTAGGACAAACACATTTCAATCTATGTCTTGCTTTTGACTTGCCCAATGATGTTTGTCCTCTGAGATACCGATACACCGGTACGAAGGCTTAATCAAAACAAAGTAAAAAAAATCCGTACTCGCTACATTTGAAACATTTTTCAACAATCTTTAAACCGATCGTAGACCAAAAAAATAGTACGCAAATTATTTATGGCGAGTTATAGGGAACCTGGCTAGACGAGTTGTTTAAATACGTCTAGATATTGATGTTATATAAAACCGCCCAAAAAATAATTGGGGAATATATATAACCAGAGTCCGGATTAAAAAGCATAAAAAAAGTTAAAATAAGCGCTTAAAAAGCATGTAATTTTTTACAAAAAAACGCATGAAATATGCATAAAAAAGGCAAAAAAATGAAATACAAATTTATTGTTTATCTAAAAAAAACGTAATATAAAATATAATGGATAAACATTAAAATAAACAGAGCCTCTAATAAACAACAAAACAAAATAAAAAAATTAGTTTTTGTAGAAACAAGCAATAATTAAATGCTGATTTAAATGTTCCATAGTAAAGTTCTGTCTTCTATCACTTAAAATGTTTTTATAGTTGGAAAAACTTCTTTCTACGTCAACACTCGTTATGGGTTCATATTTAAATTTTGCAACCACATCTGGGTTCATCTGTAAGTCTGGGTCAGTACTCCCTGCCAATACCAAAGCAATTTTTTTTAATTTCCGAAAACCTTCATTTTTAGACAGTGTGTCTTTCAACTTTTTTTGTACTATTTGGCCAGTTGCTCCAGGAGCATTGTCAATGGCTGTTTCAAAATTATTAATTATTTTAATGGAAGTATTTAATGTCATTCCTTGTTTCTCGAGGGACTTTATGGTGGAACTGACAAAACTAAAATTAGTTTTTAAATAGGATAAATTGTTTATTAATTCATTTTCATTTAGGACCGTTTGACAATCTTTAATTGCTTTGCTGGCTGTATCCGGTAGCTCAAATATAACTTTTTTAAAATTTTCAAAATTATCTGCATAATATAATGCGGCATCTAACCAAGTACCCCATCTTGTTAAAACTGGTTCAGGTGGTAATGGAATATTGGGAAGTCTTTCTTTAAAAAGTTGTACCCGCAAAGGCGCTTTGACAAAAACCTTTTTTCCATTTTTTATAAGTTCGTTGAGAAGAGGAAATTGTTGCCTTATAGTTTCAGCAACTCTATTTAAGCTGTGAGCTAAGCAGGTACAATGGCATAAATTTGGATAAAACACTTTTAAATTTGTAGCCGTTTTAACCATATACGCTGCCGCATCAGAAAGCATGAGTAACACTTTGCTACAGGGAACTGCTTCTGGCAAGTAAAAGCTTGTTAGTGCCTCATTTACAAATCTTGCCACTGTGTTGCTGTTTGTGGCTTCTAGTTCTTTGGAACATATTAAATATCCTGTGGGTGATATTTCTTTATCAAGGACCCCGATAATTAAATTCGCAACATATCTTCCACAAGCATCCGTGGTTTCATCCACTGTAAACCAAATATAGTGACTTCCAATTAGTTCCTTTATTTTTTGAATTGTTTCATTGTATATAGCGGTGACATAATTTTTTCTAAGGGTACTTTCGTTTGGTATACGCATCTTACAATATTTTTCCAAAAATGACCTTAATCCATCATTTTGTAATTTATTCAAAGGTATATTGGATTGTACCATAGCTCTGCATAAATTAAGATTAAATTTCCTTTGATCGCTCTGTCCTGAAGTTGATTCTAACGATTCAGCAATTGTCGATTGTTTCGGTCTATTCGTAAATTTTTTCAGACATTCTTGATGTAACTGTGTCTTAATGTGTTGAATTATATTGTATTTTTTATGGCATTGTATCTATAATAAAAAAAAAAACGTAAGAAACTAGCTAGATCCTCAAACCATTTTTTAAATTAAATTAATTTTCTCAAAAATGTATCATTTAGAAGCCACGCCAAGAAATAAACTGATGATTTTTTTGTCCAGTGGGGTAAAAAATAAATTAATTAATACTCTTAAACATTTGAGTATTTTTAAGTTTTTGGACAAGCAGTCAAAATTGTTTCAGTAAAAGTATGCATAAGTAAAGTACTGTGAAAAATTTTTAGATAAAAAAACTTACCGTTTTAACACAAGCTCTGCAAAACAATCGACCACCCTCGTATGTTAATTCTTTATAGTCTTTAATTAGCTCATTTATAGAAGGTTTTACGGCATTTTAAAACATTAAAGAAAATCACAACGTTACGCCAAATACCGACGATGCAAAATGAAAACATTTCATTCTTTTTCTCTTTCGATACGTAGAAAAAACAGCTGATGCAAGACGCAACTAATACCATAAAATCTATTTTTGGACTGGGGTTTCACGCGTATTATCGATTTAAAAAGAAGAAACTGCAAGCGAGACAAGTTTGTTTATTTTAATTCGCGTTGATAAAAGTGTGCGTGTGCAATAATATTATTTTACCTATATTTGCAGTACTTACTACAAGAAATCTAAAAAAAAGCACAAACCATAAAATAAGCATAAAAGTTGAAAAAAAGCAAAATAAGCATTAAAAACAGTGCCTTTTCGGCAATGGTTTTGTCTAATTCGTCAATATTAAAAGCCATCTAATGTTTGCCTGTAATATTTACAAAAAGCATATTGCCTTAAAATCCGGACTCTATATATAACCAATTGAAGAAAATTCATTTTTTCCTCCTAGATTAAAACGGGTTGGTCGTTCAAAGAGATGATCTATTTAAAGATTTTATATATTTCAAAACTCTATTGAGATGTGGAAAGCATTAATTAGTTTCAGGAAAGATTGCGAAAACCCTTAAAAATTAGAATGTTTTGCAAATGCTAATCACTTCTACAATTTACAACACATAGATTTGAAACTTTATACAAATATAACATCTGCCTACATGTTGCTAAAATATGATTTAAAATTAAGAGCAGCAGTTTTATCACATTACTTTGTAAAATCCCAAATATTCTCAAGCACACTTTTAATCAGAGTACCTACTAGTTTCTAAAATAATTATGATGTTCTTGTCAGTATCTTTATTCTATGAAATAATGAGCATTTAATGTAAAATAGCTCTTATCAACTTTAATAAACTAATAACTCAAAATACGTCCTATTAAAGTGTATTTTTTTTAATATATGTGTAAATATCGGCCACTGTAACTACATTTGTTAAGAAATTATAACTAGTCGTTTATCCAGCGGCATTGTTTTAATAATAATTTTGCTGCAAACGGGAGCAGCATAACATTATTTTGCTCGTCTAGACTGATACTACAATACAGTTATTGTTTATAGTATTGGCGTTTTCAATTTAAAATGTCAAAACATCAAAAATGTCACCAAAAACATATTTTTTTATAATTTCAATGGTTAATAACTTTTAAATATATTTATATAATATATATATATATATATATATATATATATATATATATATATATATATATATATATATATATATATATATATATATATATATATATATATATATATATATATATATATATATATATATATATATATATATATATATATATTTATACATATGTTGATTTTTACTCCTTCACGGATGGAAAAATACAATGTGTTTTCATTCCGGGTGTACATCCGTTCACTACTGTCGTTCTGAAAAGAACAGTTTTGCTGACGTTTCGCCAAAATCACATTTGGCATTTTCGAAGCTTTCTTTCTCGCGTCCGAATAGAGACTGAAGTGTTGGTGACTGCGACGCTTCCTTTTATACCCCCACTCGGGGCCGAAGGTTATATCTGCGCAGGCGTTGGTTGTTATTTATGTTTTCCGGATGGTGCTGTTGTTGTTGCGCTAATTGCGCTTGAGTTTTTGCGATTTTAGATTTGTCGATTATTGTCTTCCATACTGTTGGTAGTTTTAATGATTCGTCCCTTTTATTCAAATCACCTTGTTTTTCAATTTCTATGGCTTCTCGGATTATTCTGGTCTTATAATGTTCTATATTGGCAATCTCCCTACACCCATCGAAATTTATTTTATGGCCGGTTTCCTGATGATGTAGGAATAAAGCTGAGATTGTTTGTTTATTTCTGATGCTGAGTTTATGCTCTTCCACTCTTGCTGATATTCGCCTGTTAGTTTGCCATACGTACAACTTTTCACAGTCCTGGCACGGAATGCTGTACACTCCGTGGTTTTCCAGTTTGATTTTATCTTTTGGGTTTCCGAGTAGTTTACCTATAGTTGTTTGTGGCTTGTGTATTGTTTGTATGTTGTGTTTCCTCAGAATTCTTCCGATTCTGTCTGTTGTGCCTTTTACATATGGTAAGACTACTCGTTGCTTTCCCGGCTCATATTTTTTGTTGTTCGTTGTTCGGGAAACCTGTGCATTAATAGCTTTCTCTATGGTGCGATTTGTGTAGCCATTTTTCTTTAAAGCACTAGATACTACCTTAAGTTCGTTTTGTCTCGTCTGTGTTTCAGTTAGTCGCACGGATCTAGATATTAGAGTATTTGCCACAGCTTGAATTCGTGCTGGGTGATGATGTGATTTTGCATTTAAATATCTGTCTGTATGTGTTGGTTTTCTATACACGGTGTATTCGAAATGTCCGTTATGTAGTTTTGTGACCAAAACATCTAAAAATGGTAGTTTGTTGTTTTCCTCAGCTCTAGAGTAAATTGTATTCTGGGGTGGATTGAATTTACGTGAGTCAGAAATTTTTGTGCATGACCATGTTGCCATATAATAAATATGTCATCCACATAACGAATCCATAATTTGGGTTTTAAACTTGCTTTCTCAAGAGCTTCTTTCTCGAAGTATATCATAAATAAATTCACGACTACTGGTTATAGCGAGGACCCCCCTGGAGCACCATCCATTTGTTTATACATTTGCCCGTTGAAAGAAAAATAACTATTTTTGAGGCAATGCTCCGAGAGTTCTATTATATGTGCCTGGAAATTCTCGTTCATAGCAATCTTGTTCAATGCTTCGTCGATTGGAATACTGGGATATAACGATTTGACATCTAGGCTTGCTATGATATCGTTTTTTTTAAGGACGATATCTCGTATAATTCGAGTGAAATGCTCCGAGTTTTTTTACAAATGAATCAGCTTTTTCTACAGTTGGTTGCATAATTTCAGAAAGGTAGTTTTTGTAGCGGCGAATTAACAGCACTAAGTGTTAGAGATATCGTCCTTGAAAAAAACGATATCATAGCAAGCCTAGATGTCAAATCGTTATATCCCAGTATTCCAATCGACGAAGCATTGGACAAAATTGCTATGAACGAGGATTTCCAGGCACATATAATAGAACTCTCGGAGCATTGCCTCAAAAATACTTATTTTTCTTTCAACGGGCAAATGTATAAACAAATGGATGGTGCTCCAATGGGGTCCTCGCTATCACCAGTAGTCGCGAATTTATTTATGATATACTTCGAGAAAGAAGCTCTTGAGAAAGCAAGTTTAAAACCCAAATTATGGATTCGTTATGTGGATGACATATTTATTATATGGCAACATGGTCATGCAGAGCTCGAAAAATTTCTGACTCACGTAAATTCAATCCACCCCAGAATACAATTTACTCTAGAGCTAGAGGAAAACAACAAACTACCATTTTTAGATGTTTTGGTCACAAAACTACATAACGGACATTTCGAATACACCGTGTATAGAAAACCAACACATACAGACAGATATTTAAATGCAAAATCACATTATCACCCAGCACAAATTCAAGCTGTGGCAAATACTCTAATATCCGTGCGACTAACTGAAACACAGACGAGACAAAACGAACTTAAGGTAGTATCTAGTGCTTTAAAGAAAAATGGCTACACAAATCGCACCATAGAGAAAGCTATTAATGCACAGGTTTCCCGAACAACGAACAACAAGAAATATGAGCCGGGAAAGCAACGAGTAGTCTTACCATATGTGAAAGGCACAACAGACAGAATCGGAAGAATTCTGAGGAAACACAACATACAAACAATACACAAGCCACAAACAACTATAGGTAAACTACTCGTAAACCCAAAAGATAAAATCAAACGTTGTACGTAGGGCAAACTAACAGGCGAATATCAGCAAGAGTGGAAGAGCATAAACTCAGCATCAGAAATAAACAAACAACCTCAGCTTTATTCCTACATCATCAGGAAACCGGCCATAAAATAAATTTCGATGGGTGTAGGGAGATTGCCAATATAGAACATTATAAGACCAGAATAATCCGAGAAGCCATAGAAATTGAAAAACAAGGTGATTTGAATAAAAGGGACGAATCATTAAAACTACCAACAGTATGGAAGACAATAATCGACAAATCTAAAATCGCAAAACTCAAGCGCAATTAGCGCAACAACAACAGCACCATCCGGAAAACATAAATAACGACCAACGCCTGCGCAGATATAACCTTCGGCCCCGAGTGGGGGTATAAAAGGAAGCGTCGCAGTCACCAACACTTCAGTCTCTATTCGGACGCGAGAAAGGAAGCTTCGAAAATGCCAAATGTGATTTTGGCGAAACGTCAGCAAAACTGTTCTTTTCAGAACGACAGTAGTGAATATATATGTACACCCAGAATGAAAACACATTTATACATATATATATATATATATATATATATATATATATATATATATATATATGTATCAAAACGAAATTTCATAGAGGGTAAATGGTACATACAGAGGAGAGTTTTCGCATATTTTTCATTCATTTCACCGGAAATGATTCCAGTTTCAATTTTTTAAATGGAACACTCTGTATATTTTTACATTTTTGGACTCCTGAGACAATTCTGAATCAGAATGTAACATTTTAAAAACTTTTGATGCCTACTTGATTTTTTATAGCCATTTTTAAAATTGCATCTAGGTGGCCATGACCAGACGCAAATTAATCTAAGGACCTGACAGAATAATACAATCGCTAAGTTTTAGTAGTTAGTCTGATAGCTAGGAGCAAGAGAAGTTGATAAAATCAAATTTTTGTGTCTAACTTTTTTTTTCCAAATGGCGACTCTTTTTAGACAAGCACTTTTTGAACAGATGATTTTTATGCGAATCTAACGGTTATAACTTTTTTGCGATTGGATTAAAAATTAGCTCAAAAATTAAATATTACTAAGAAAGATACTCGATAATCAATTATTTACTTTTATCGAGTGTACCATGGATATCCATGCTGGATATTAAGTAGGGTTTTAAATTGTGACAGTTGGTTGATCAAGATTACTTACGTTGGATCTATCTATGTTTCATGTCACGTAAAGTCTGCCCAGCCGCCTATCTCTGTTGATGAAAAGAACGCCCGCCTATGCGCCTAACACTCGGAACAGCAAATCTGTATCTTTGGCTAATAAATAGTTCAGAATATTAAACAAAAATATAACTTCAACTAACTTCAATAACGCTGTAAAATTTAAAAGCACAATATTCAAGTTCACTGTAGTTGTTCAAAGTGCATTCCTCCTTGTTCACGACATATTTCCGCTCGTTCAATTGCTTCTCTCAACACGTTGTGCAGCATTTGAGGCGTAATACTTCTAAATACATTACATACATAGACTCTCTCTTTAACATATCCCCATATAAAGAAATCGAGAACAGTGAGATCCGATGAACGGGTGGGCCACCGTATTGGGCCATTGGTTGCAATAACTTTATTATTAAAATGTTCAATTAAATAATTAAGAACTTCTGGTCTGTTGGGCCGAGTAACGAGGATTCGTCAGAAAATAAGATAAAGTTGATAAAATTTGGGTCAATTCTACAATTTTGGAGCAATCATTCACAAAACAATACCTGTCTATCGCCATCGTCAAGATACAAATGTTGGTGTAACTGGTACTTAAAAGCACGATATACGTGTTTCTTTAGTATTTTTCTAGCTGATGACTTAAACCCAGTTCGTGATTATTTTTTTTTAAAGAAACAGTTTTATCAACTTTAACTATAGCAAGAACGTTAATCTCCATTTCTTTATTTATAATAAATCTGCCTTCCGCCACTTGATTTCCTTCTTGATGCATAAAACGATTCTCGAGATATGGAAAATACTGATGTTGTCGGTTGGAGTATCTCTGAGCATACAACTCAGCAGCATTCCTTGAATTTTTATGACATTCTCCAAATATTAATAACATATCGACTTTTTCACTTTGAGTATACATTATTTTGACTTTTGAAAACAAAAATAATACTGAAAACCAAGAAAAATAAGGAAATCTTATGCCTACTCAGAAAGAATAGGTAAGTGTCACTGTCAAAACAATAAATCCTTCTTAATATCCAGCATGGCTATCCATGGCACACTTCATAAAAGTAAATAATTGATTATCGAGTATTTTTCTTAATAATATTTGATTTTTGAGCTTATTTTTAATCCAATCGCAAAAAAGCTAGTACCGTTAGATTCGCAAAAAAATCCTCTTTTCAATAAATGCTTGTCTAAAGAGGGTCGCTTTTTGAAAAAAAATAGTTAGACACAATAATTTTATTTTATCAACTTCTCTTGATCCTAGCTATCAGACTAATCACTAAAACTTAGCCATTGTATTATTCTGCCATCATTTACCTAGGTCATTTATTAATTTGCGTCCGGTCATGGCCACCTAGATGCAATTTTAAAAAGTTTTTAAAATGTCACATTCCCATTCAGAATTGTTTCAGGAATCCAATAATACAATATCAAAAATATGCAGAGTGTTCCATTTAAAAAATCGAAACTGGAGTAATTTTCCCGGTGAAACCAAATTTCGTTTTGATACATCAAATACTTTAAATGTTATGGCCTGTCTAATAGATTCGTTTATACCCGGTATATATATGCAGTATGTCTGCCGATGGATTTTACGCGGGGACAAATGGACTAAAAATTGAAAGATAAGAAAAAAAGTCACTCTTGATAAAAGTGTTTGCTTGAAAAAAAAATAAGGTAATTTTTTTATACAGGGGGAATAAAAAATACAAAAATGTTATTTTACGTAAGAGTAAAAATGTCTCATTTTGCAAGATACAAAAAAAATCATTCTTGATAAAAGTTTTTGCTTAAAAAATAAAGGAGGTTCGCGTTTTCAAAAATTTAATTTTTTATACAGGGGGCATAAAAAATACAAAAATGTTGTTGTACAAAACATACCTTGTTTATAATTAAACCCCAAGCAGTAATACAATATTTCGTTACAAGATTTAAAAATAAGCGAATAATAGCAGTTTTATCACATTACTACTTCGACAAGCACACCGTTAATCAAAGTACCTACTAGTGTTTTAAAATAATTATGACATTTAATGATGTATTTCATGAAATAATTATCATGAAATACACATACAATGTGATTTTTAAATAATACAAACATTTAATTAAGCTAAAAAGAGTACGTTAAAAATATTAAAATTCAAAAATTCCAACGCCATATTCAACACATTTTTCTAACTGTTTCCTTAGATATCTGAAGGAATTTCTGATTTCTTTCTTGTTCTCCTATTGAAAACACAATTTTCGGTGAAAATTTAACGGCAAATTTTCAGATTCATTGCTAAAAAATATATCCAGCATTTCCAAGTACGATATTCTGTATTATTGTAGAAATATAGGCCTATAATGCCATGGACAGATATCGCACACCACACGTTCACTTTTGTATAATATTGTCTTCGCGTCATTATTCTCGAGACCAGTACCTGACGTGCTAGGATGCTGCAATTCCATTAGAACAAAATATTCCCTAATCAGAAAACATAAAAAACTTATAAAAATCAAATATTGAACAGAACTATCCCTTACTTGATGGAAATCCATTTTAACTAAGTAAAAAAATGACTTGTTTAAAATATCCACTTAATTTATTTTACAAAGAATACAATACGTGACAATTAATTGTTTCGCTAACACTGTGATGTTCATCTGATCATCAGATGTTAGAAATGTATAACACAAACGTAAAATATTCTGGATTTTCCGTTATAACCTAATAAAGATTTAACAATGCGGAATTAGTTAGGTCCAATTGGTCATTTACTATTGTGTTGTTATTTTTATGTTTGCTTATTTCCATACTTTCTAGTAAATTAATTTTTTACTTTTTTGTTCTACATATAATATTTTAAAGTTCTCATCGAAAGTATAGTTTTCCTGAATTAAATGTTTAGAGTAATTGGAATTATCTTTATGCTTTCTGTAAGTAAATGTATGCTCATTAATTAGTTTTTTAAACGTTAAGTTTAATAAAGGTGCAGCTGTTGCTTTTAGAACTAAGAACAGCCTTGGATGATGTATCAAAAACAATAAGGCGAAAACCAAAAAGCAGAATAAATCCGGTGTTTACAAGTTAAATTGTGGAACTTATTCAAAATTTCATATTGGACAACCGGACAGTCGTTTAAAAAATAATTACATTACAGCTGAATACATTCTTGCTCCTTTTCTTGATCAGCTAAGGTTTTTATTTTCATAATTAAGAGAGATGTGATTTTCTTACTGAGAGTGATATAGGGTAATATTCTTTAGTTTACTCGCCTATTTTTAATAATGGTATCATTGCGCGATGTCCTGTTTTAACTAGGGATGCCATGACCTTTTTGACGCTTTTTTTCTGCGAGTACCTTGCGTCGCGATATCCTGTCGTGCCTCCCCATGGAAGTTACTGAGTTACGCTAGTGACTGCTGCTTCTCAATCTGGTTCCCCAATAAGTTACAAATTGAATGTAGATGAAAACTTTAACTTTTATTGGTTATGATAATTGATCTTGCTAGAGCTAATATTTCAAATGTGGACATTCAAAGTACTTTAATACGGAAAAAAGGGAAGAGATCGGGGCTTGGATGGTATTCTCTGAAATTTTCACTAATGAGCCCCTCACTTTCCTTATGGAAAATAGCCCTACGATATTTTTTGACATTTTATATATTGGGAAAAAGGAATGATACAAGATAAAATTTTTAACATATTTAACGTATACTTTCTTCCCAAAATAAGAAAAAAATTTTATGAACATAGGTCCGAAACGTGTTGTTTCCGAGATATATGGCAAATAGGGTTTGCAATATAACACTCTGTATTTGTGGACTCGATCACATAAAACTTTTTTCTTATTTTGAGAAGTACTATACCTCCGATATTGCAAAAAAAAATAGATGTATTTTCCATAGGATTTGGATAAAGTTTGACAGCCTGTACCTGTTTTAAAAACTAGTCATCCAATTAGAGTCTGTATATGAGAACTTTTAATCAGGGCTTGTGACTAATAAGATATCAACATTCAGAAATATACGTTTTGGCTTCCCAACTTACATTCATTTTCAAATCATTTGACTACAAACTTTTTTAAAAAATTCTGTATAACCAAATCTCTTTTAACGAAGGAAAATAACTGACTGAAGTCGACAAGTTTTACTTATAAATATTCTTCCTGAAACAATTTAAAATACCAGCAATACATGTATTGTATTATTTGTTAAAAAATTGGTAAATTTCCTTTACGCTGAACTTCTCTCGTTATGAACTTTTCCTTTTGATAGGAATAGTGAAGTGTGACCCATTTTAGTTAAGTACATAGTCTTTTAGTAAAACATATACTCTGTCTTTTAAATCATTTTTATTCGTTACCATTTTGTTAGATCATATTGGATTCCTACCAATATTTTACCAGTTTCTACCTATACCATACTTGATTTTTTAGCATAAAGTAAAATAAATTCAATAAGAAATTTTTATATTAATACACACCGCCATGTTGATATGTCATGTTAAATTTTTACCGGTTTATCCCTATATCACGTTTAATTTTTCTGCAAAATTTAAAGTCAATTCAATAAGATTTTTTGTTACGTTGATTTTTTAAAAATATTATTTACCCGCCGTTTTGTTCCGCTATCCTGAATTTGTACCACAACTTTACCAATTTATCTCTGTATCACACTTATAATTTGAAATTAATCTAATAAATAGTGTTTTTAGGCTGATTTTTTAAATATTTTGAAAGACCGCCATTTTGTTTTCCTATCTTATATTCATACCAAAATGTTACCAGTTCATTCCTATATAATACTTGATTTTTGTGCAAAATTTGAGGTAAAATCGATAATTAATTTTTTTAACGTTTCACTAGGCCGCTATCTTATTCCGGCTTGTTGGATTTTCACCAAAATATTACTAGTTCATCTGTATGCCACAATTATTCATGGCACACAATTTAAAATCAGTCCATTAAGTAGTTTTTAAGGCTGAATTTTTAAATATTATATTAAGCCGCCATTTTGTTTCGCCATCTTGGATTCGTACCAAAATTTCGCCATCTTGGATTCGTACCAAAAATTGATTGTTACATAATATGTGATTTTTGTGCAAAATTTGAGATAAACAGTTTTTTAGTAATAATTTTTTTAACATTTCATTTGGCCACCATTTTTTTCGTCAAACTGGATTTTTACCAAAATGTTCCCAAGTCATGCCCATATGACCGTTGATTTCTGACCAAAATTGGAAATCAATCGTGTAGGTAGTTTTTAAGCTATGCGGTGATCTGACAGACACACAAACTGACAGACGGACAGACGGAATTGATAAAATTTATTTTTTGGCATCTAGGGACGCCAAAACGTAAAGATATGTAAAACCTGAGAGGGTGATTTTCTCACGATTACAAATATTTTATTTAGCCGCCATTTTGTCCCGCCATCTTGAATTGGTACCAAAATTTTACCAGTTGATTCCTACATAATACTTGATTTGTGTGCAAAATTCCAGATAAGCAGTAAGTAGTATTTTAGCTATTCCGCGAACGGTCAGACCGACAGACAGACAGACCGACGGAATTGAGAAAACATGTTTTTTGGCATCTAGGGACCCTGAAACGTAAAGATCTGATAAAATCCCGGAGGGTGATTTAGTGTTACATTGATTTTTTAGAAATATTGTTTGTTTTCATTTATTTAGTTAACATGAATTTCCATCAAGTAACGGCTAGTTCTTTTTAATATCAAAGATAAAATAATGCAAAATTAAATCATAAGTGTTTAAATATCGTTGCTGGTGTACAGTTTTCTGGTTTTTAAAAAGTTAACTAAAGATCGATTATACTCCGAATAGAAAAAACAACAAACGGAAATCAAGACTCCCTAAAATGATTGAAGCCTTCCTCTCAGTTTCAGGGATTCATTAAGATATTACCACCCTAAATCTTGCTGCATACGAGCTGTATATCAGGATTAGACGGCGCGTGATTAACGCGGCGAATTTATAAAACTGCCTGATAAATTGCCTATTCGGATTATACTCCGGTCTTTGTAGGAATTATGCTATACTACTACTATAATACAATTGACTGAATTTACACATATTTTATTAAATAATATCAATAATTTACAAACTTATTAACCGTCATGAATTTTGAAAACTGATGTACAGGATCATTGGGACATTCAGGAAATGCTTGAGAACAACTTCTGGCTTCTTTTCCTATCATCTCAGCGGCATGATATTCGTTGTGGTAATCATTTTCGAGTTCATCATCAGTGGATGAAGGCCTGTTGATAAAAAAGACAGCTGAATTATTATCACGTGAATTTGTTGAGTAAAGAAATCTAATTTTCCTTGAAATAAATCAAGGAAAAGGTAACTTGACACTGATTTTATACACTATTCCGTATTTAAAATTAACTTTCTTTTACTGTGTGGAAGTGCATCGGTCTTAATGTCAACATTGTTAAAGATGTTAAATCAATCACAAGTATATTGTAATATAATTAAAATGCATTTAAAACGCAGTTTTTAAATTTAATATAAAAAAGCTTCTGAATATTCATCAGACTATTTTAGATACAAGTAGAAATTATTATTGTTAAAACAATGTCGCAATATTTTTTGATTAGATTACGACTAAACAACTGTATGTTTTCAAATTTTAACGACATTTTGACCATTATACTACTAATGCAATTAGTTTGCCAAACTATCTAGTGAATTTTAATTATATGTACAGTTGGCGACAGATAAATCCCTACGGCTGAATTGTTTCATTGTAAATTGTACTTCGTCTTCCTTTATTTACCTGAATTACCTTTAGAATTTGATAGTTATAAGAACACATGATGACATGATTAATTATTGACGTTTATTGATTTTTGATGTCAGTCTTGGTTTGTCGAGGGTAAAATAATGTATAAGTATTATAAAAATAATTATACTAATAGAATAAGACTAGTGTCCAATTATTTTGGTATAGCTAAGATCACTGTTCAGGGAATCATATGAATCGTAAAGGAAGTGACGTGAGCAACATACCTTGGAAAGATCGGCGTAAGACAAAATCCATTTGAAACGGCTGTATCGACGTGTATATAAAGTCCAATTATAAATATTTGCCGCAAAATGCAGATTTTTAGGAAAAAATGATGTCGCGTATACCGACCTGCAAATTCTGGATACGATCCAAATTACACTCAAAAAAGCAAATTAACGGCCATTTTTCAGTAAGAGTTTGGGCTTATTTCCCCAAAAGTTGAAATCGTATGCTAATTTTGGTATTAGTGAATTTAATATATGTCTTTGAATGTAACCTAATATAGAACAAATCCTTGAGTTACGTAAAAAACCTTAATATACCTTTAAAACCACTCAATCCGTATGGTTGTAACCTAGGTAACAGGTAAAAATAAAAGTCCATTACCAAAATATCATAAAATGAGGTTACGCTCATTTGACACCGTACGAATGTATCTGACGATAACTGTACATATGTATTTATGTGTCTAAAAATTAAAAAAGATGATATACAAGTCTTTTTATTACACTATATCATTATACAAACTTGCAATGTGTAAATATTCACCCAAACATTTATCGATTTTGATGTCATAAAATAAATTAAAAAATATACTCAAAGAACCCTAACATACCTCTGATGGCGTCATTAAAAATGAGTACCAGAAATTCGAAGGCAAGGTTTTGTTAACTTTTACTAAATATTTTCTGTGAATGCTATAAAAACGGTCACTCGTGGGCCGACCAAAAATTATTGATCAGTCCACGTGTGAAACTTACAATCTGCTTCATATTTGTTTCATACATCGATATATGGTTGTCGGGTGCAAGGTGTCCTTTCGTTTGTAATCGACCTTTTAATTTAAATCTGTCAGAAATATTTGAATTTTTGTCATGTGAAAATAAAGAGTGAGGGTGTATTTCAGTATATGTTCCAAATGCAGTAATAGAAATTATAGTGTACAATACCTACTATTCCATGGATACCAATAGACAAAAAAATATTTTTATATACAACCACGTACGTAATGTTGTTAAAAGTTAGAAAGAAACATATTTCTGACTTTGGCATTTATCCGGATGAAAAGTGACATTTATTCCATTAAAGAAGCTTAAATAAGCTTGTGGTTATACAGGAGTCTTGCTTTGTTAATTTCTCACTGCAACGTCACAAAAAAACGTCATTTGCATTTGAAAGGTATGATTGTAAATAAAATAGTATATAAACCTCGGTGAAAAAGTTTTATTCCTGTTACGAGAAATGGCTCACCATTATTTTCCCTCGACAGGAATGAAACACTTTCCACCTAAGTATGTAATGTACTATTATTGCAAATAAATAAATGAAATCAGCGAGCAAGAAAAATATTTTCATAAATATGTAACCCATTTAATAATTTAATTATTTAACTATCGATAGTTAGTACTGGATGCCTGTCCTTAACGGATTCTTATTATTATATGGATATTTTTTCAGTTACCAATTGTTAATCGATATATCGATAAATATTAATATATCGAAAAAAATTCACATCGCTACTTTCTACTACGATATTTATTGAATAACCAAAATGTTTGTTTCAATTTTGTTCGATAAATTGAAATTCTTCTATTGTAACATCGCGTCCAAAAAAAATCGAACAAAACATTTATAATTATATCACCTGGACTATCAGAAGTTATCCACCGTCAAAAAGAAATTTGGCAAGTTGTTAATGTCTACAATGTGTGTTGTGTTCAGAAAAGTTGTGTCCTTTAATAAAAATAGTTTTGACAGTTTAAACTTTAGTTTAGATATTCAGGCTGTTCAAGAAATACAAAAAAGTAGATTTCAAAAAGTGAAAATTTAAGAAAATAATTTTTTTGTGATGACAGTTTCAAAGGCCACAAATAAACTAAATAAAAGTTAAGTAAAGCTCTCTCATATTAGCTATAGTTAAGGATATATTTAGATTCAAAAATCTAAATTTTGACCTTAAATATCTCCTTAACTATAACTAATACGAAAAAACTTTATTTAACTTTTATTTGCGACTTTTTGTCGCCTTTAAAAGTGATGTCACAAAAATGTTACGTAAGAATGCTGTGACATTCAATTATCGTATTTTTTTAATATCCTGTATATCTAATATAAAGTTTAATATTGTCAAAACTATTTTTTATTCGAGCATCAACTTTTAACAAAAATAAATTTCTGAAAAATTAATAATAAAAACGTTTCCCCATTGTTGCATATTTCTTTAGACACATTGTGTATAAGCCACTGGGTTAGCTATGCCCTACAGCCTTTTAGCCAGATGTTCGATTTTATCTTGAGACGTTACTAAAGAATACTATATATATACATTGGAATTGAAATTTCAAAACAGGTGTTGGCTAGCCTATACACTGTTAATCTTCCATTACACCACTGAAATATCTCTTCATTGGTAAAACATAACATTTTTCGCAGAAGGCTGGATTTTCTTGGTAGAATATTGGAATAAATCCAATCCACTTTTAATTATTTGCAATAGTTGAAAGAGATTTTTTTAACTACCGCAGTTCTCTATTTACCTAATTTGTTTTCGAGTTGTTCTTGACGAACCCGGAAAACTGATTTTAGGTCGAATTGTAACAGCAGACTTAAAGTTTCGCGCGCGAATCTGAAGATGTAAAAAGAATGCAAGGATCTATGGAAACGACGCATTACTCATTGTTGACTGGCTAAAACCCTACATATCCATAGAAACGGCCTGCTTTTGACAACCCTTCACCTTTCATTGGGGCTTCAGATCCGTGTGGCGTCCTATAAAGGGTAGCCTAACAAATTATCGGACTCTTTTTTGTTTGAGATTTTAGGACTACTACTTCCCGATCTCCTTTTTAAAGACTTGTTGCTATTTTGACTTAATAATGTGGTTTTTGGCAACTTCAAGCCTTTCTGCAAAAGCTTATTAAGAAAAATCATCCTCAGTGAAATAGATTATAAATGCGCTTTGTTAGAGACTTACTTGTAGCTTTTTTACAAAATAATTCGTAGACATTGACAAATATAATCATATCAACTTTCTATCAGTTTTACAACAGGTTAGCAGGTATGTTTAAATGTTGTGAGAGGTTGTTCAAACATATTTTACATGGCAAAATAGTGCTATCCAAGATTTAAAAGCGGCAACGGTAAATACATTAGAACATTTTAAAAAGTAATATTTATAGGTATTATTACTTTATTAAGTTATTTTAGTGAGTTAATTGTAACACTCTATTGATTATAAGTCGAAACAGAAAATGTTGTTTCATGCTGAAAATCATGCGTAGAAACATCAACGTTTTTACGACAATCTTAACATAAAGATCTGTAGATACAGCCTAATAATTTCAAAAATTTGACAATTTTGCTAAAATATGCCTGCACAACAGTTTCAGAAATAGCTTTCTGGACACTTTTTGCAAGCACTGAAAACATTATCTTCAGGTAACAAAATCTTTTTCCAAACTTTCCCATGCTTCTCTCAATTTAATCGCTCGTGGCCTTCGAAAACACTTTTTTAATGACATTCTACCAACAATGCAACTTCTTTATATACATGCGTATGCTTGACTTGTTTAGTGCCATATCAATCATGATCAGAATGTCAACTTGATGTGGACGTATTTTTATTTGTGTATGGTGGCGAAGCTTATGGTTTTACAGAGGTCTTAATTTGTTAATGTCTGACTAGTTTATTACTGACAAATGACATTATGTCAAACTCAGTTAAATAATAAATAACGCCCTAGGACATTAAAGCAATATTATAGAAAAATACTGCCCTAGGGCATTAAAAACAATAATCTGGTTTATTAAAATGAGATTTGTCTCAAAAGAAATATTTTACAAACTAGGGCATTAAACGTTGAAGAGACGACGGGTATTATAAGGGATAACGCTTCCGGTCGACGTATTGTTTCGCCACTGCCTCAACCTCAAGCGTTATTAGCCGTATACTATAATTTCTTGCGTAGTTATATTTGTTATTAAAAAAACGTCATTTGAATTTAAAAGGTATGGTTGCAAATAAAATACTATTCAAACCTCGGTTGAAATTTCAGTTGTCTCGAGAAATAATATAAAATACTTTCCAACTGAGTATATACTATTGCATTGTGATTTAACAATGGCGAATTCGGTTGGTTTAAAAATGTGTAGTTTTTAAGCAAAATCTATATTTCTAGATATACTTTAAAACTGCTATCAGGAAACCGATATTTTATTTTACTTACGTAAGAATGCTGTGAAAAATCTCTGCTATTAATCCCGATTTCTGCTCTAGAGGAACAGCAGAAACTTCACATATTGACTTCAATAGACATGCTTTTCCATCGGCATAGTTATTCCTAAAATATTGTTTCTATTTTATATAGAAGATGAGCAGCGAATCTATCTGAAATATACACTCGAATTGAAATACAAAATGTAAGGTATACAGCCAGAGTTTATTCAGATTAATTTATTAATTGTAGCATTATTTATAAAGAGTATTTTTTTTTAATTGAGATTATATTGAATTGTTCGATCGATATTTTCTTTTAACACTTAAAAAATTGGATTTATAAAAAATTAGCTAATATGTATTTATAGCAATTGTGTTTAATATCTTGACATTTCTTCACAAGAGAAACGAGAGTATCGGGTAAAACTAGTTTACCGATTTTTTACTTCCCTCATAAGAGGGAAGTATTGTAATCGTGAAAAAATCACCCTCCGAGATTTTTTCAGATCTTTCTGTCTGTGCTCGTCATAGTCAAAAATCTTCTTACCCGATTGACTTCAAATTTTGGTCAAAAGTTAAAGATCGTTTGGGGATAGCCTGGTAATATTTTGGTAAAAATCCATTAGGGGAAAACAAAATGGCGGTCTAGTGAAATGTTAAACAAAATTTACTAAGAAAGTGCTTATCCAATTTATCTCAAATTTTGCACAAAAATCAAGTATTCTCTAGGAATCAACTGGTAAAATTTTGGTACGAATCCAAGATGGTGAAACATAATAGCGGTTTAATAAAATATTTAAACATTCAGCCTGAAAAAACTACCTAATGAATTGATTTCAAATTGTGTACCATAACTAATTCTAGTATAGAGATGAACTAGTAAAACTATGATATTAATTAAAGATGCCAAAAAATATGTTTTACCAATTCCGTGGGTTCACATGTCGGTTTGTCTGTCTGTCAGTTCGCGGCATAGCTTAAAAACTACTCATCAGAATGACTTCAAATCTTAGTCAAAAATTAAGGCTCATATGGGGATGACCTGGTAATACTTTGATAAAATACTAATGAAACGTTAAGAAAATAATACTTTAAAAACGAATTATACAATTTGCACAAAAATGAAGTATTATTTAGGAATCGACTGGTAAAATTTTGGAACGAATGCAAGATGGCGGAACAAAATGGCGGTTTAATAAAATAATTAGAAATTAAGCCTGCAAAAACTACTTAATGGACTGATCTCAGATTGTATGCCGTAACTAGTTGTAGCATAGAGATGAACTAGTAAACTGTGGTACTAATTCAAGATGGTGGAACAAATTGGCAGTCAAATAAAATTTTTGTAATTTGAAAAAATCACCATAGCAGATTTTAGATATCTTCGCATTTTAGCGTCTTTTTTTTTTCTTTTTCTAGTTGCCAAAAATATGTTTTATTAATTCCGTCCGTCCACTTGTCGGTTTGTCTGTCTGTCAGTTCGCGTCATATTTTAAAAAATATAACGTAAAAAATCTTCTTATTCAATTGATTGTACATTTTGGAGAAAAATTAAATATAAGGATAAACTGGTGCGAATTCAACATGACGTAACAAAATCGCGGTGTGTGTCAATATAAAAACTACTTATTGAATCCATTTTAAATTTTGCCCTTAATCAGGTGTGACATAGGTGGAAAGTGGTAAAATATTGGTAGCGATCCATAACATAGTAGCGTAGACAGTATTGGTTCACACTTCACTATTCGTAATACATGGAAATATTCATAATGAAGGAAGTTCCGGGTAAAAGAAATTTACCGATTTTTTCATAATATATCCTACCTGTCCAAGTAATTTTCTATCATGTCGTATACTTTCCATCTCGTAGCAGAACGTTTTCTTCTAAGAGTTTCTATATGGGGATGTGTGTAGTAGCTAACATTGTTAGGTAACTGGTAATAAGCTTTCATTACCATACCCAATGTTATACTTTGATATTGCAAGTCTACGGGAATACCAATCCCGAAAATTACCTGAAAAATAGAAATATTTTTACTGCTTATTAAACACGATGCATATATCCTAGAATAACAGGGCTGGTATACAAAAAATACCTACATTACGTATCTATCAAACGGTATCTACATAATGTATGTAGAAGAATTTTAAGTTTCAAATTAAGAATCAAGAAATGATGAAATCTAAAAATCTAATGGATGGAGTAAGATGAAATGACTGAGGCGTCATACGAGCACGAGATAATTATATATTTTTTACGAAAATGAAGATATTGTACAGTATACCGAAGTATTCTGTATTTAAAACTTACAGAGATAGTTAAATAAACAACAATAGCTCTAGAATTTCAAAAATTACGAGAAATGACTATAGATTATTGAGTGTTTAAGATATTTGACAAGTCTAAAGAAATTTCAATATCTCTGTATTTTGGTTTGCCCAAAATAAAAAAAATACTCTTCTAAACTTACACTTCTAACAATGCTTTAATGTTTTATTTCTCATTAATGCTTTTGCGAAGTTATAATCGAATACACTGCAGTATGTCTTGACACTATCCGTAAATTAACTTGTAGTACGTAACCCATAGAGATATGCAAATTCAATATACAATTCTCCACAGTCTCATTTTTATCTTAGAATTTAAAGATGTCTAGGGTATATTTAACACTTTTTAATTACCTTCGGCTAGCCAGACATATTGATCATACCCAAAGTTAGATTAGTCGCGTAATATAGTTTGGTTTACAAAATTTCAAAGTAGATTGGCATAAAATAATTGGAATTAATAGAGTTTTTTTAATTAATGACAAGGAAGCCATATGTAAATGCAATACATTTTAATAATATACCAAAACATAAAATATATAATTTCGGTTTCTATATTTTCCAAATTGTTTTGCTGTTTTAACAAAAATCAATTAATATTTTTCTTAAATCTACGAGCTTAAGAAATGTACAGCAAAATATCCCAATCATGCACTATACCTAAAAATTAATTTAGTGGAAAATCAAGTACTTACCGAGACCCAATTTATTCCTTCTTTCCAAACCAGCCATCTCTTTTTCCTTGACAAAAGCTGTTTACTCGTATCACGAATTTTCACGTCGTGTTTTTCTTCGATACATTCAATTCCATAAACAATAGTAAAAAATAAAACTAAGATATGCGAAAACCTCATTTTAGCTGAACTTTAATAAACTAAATTTATTCATAAAGAAAATAACGAAACTAATTGAACACATATGAAAGAAGGGAAAATGTTTGTATAGCGGTACATTCTTACCCGTTAAAATTTCACCTGCATTAAGATGCTAATTATTTTTATACAGAGTTGATAACGTTTTACCAGATAAACATTTCAGGATACTATACCTTTTTATTTCAATTTTTACTTCCCTCTTAAAAGGGTAGTATTGTAATGGTGAAAAAAATCACCCTTCGAGATCTTTACGTTTCAGGGTCCCTAAAAGCCGAAAAACATGTTTTCTCAATTCCGTCGGTCTTTCTGTCTGTCGGTCTGTCTATTCGCGGCATAGCTAAAAAACCAATTACCCGATTGATTTCAAATGTTGGTTAAAAATTGAGGGTCTTATGGGGATGACCTGTGGTAACATTTTGGTAAAAACCCAAAATAGAAAAACAAAATGGTGGCCTAGTGAAATGTTTACCAAAAAACTACTTATCCAATTTATCTCAGATTTTGCACAAAAATCGAGTATTATATAGAAATCGACTCTTAAAATGTTGGCACGAATCCAAGGAAGCGGAATAAAATGGTGGCTTAATAACATAGTTAAAAAATCGGCCTAAAAAACTACTTAATGAATTGTTTCAAATTTCAGTCAAAAATTAAGACTTATATGGGAATCACCTGGTAATATTTTGGTACAAATCCAATACGGCAAAACAAAATGGCGGCCTATTGAAATGTTAAAAAATTATTATTAAAAAACCACTTATCCAATTATCTCAAATTTAGCATAGAAATCAAGCATTATGTAGAAATAATCTGGCAAAATTTTGGTACGAATCCAAGAGGGCGGAATAAGCTGATGGCTTAAATATTTAAAAAGGCAGCATGAAAAAACTACATAATGCACTGATTTGTGTGCCATAACTAATTGTGGAACAGACATCAACTATTAAAACTGTGATACTAATTTAAGATGGCGGAACAAAATGCCCTCTCAGGTTTTACATATTTTTAGGTTTTAGCGTCCTTAGATGCCAAGAAATATTTTTATCAATTCCGTCGGCATCGGTACGTCTGTTTCTCAGTTTGCAGCGTAGCTTAAAAAATACTCATCAGAGTGACATCAAATTTTAGTCAAACATTAAGGGTCATTTGGGGATGACCTGGTTATATTTTGTTAAAAATAAAATATACTGGAACAAGATGGCGCCCTAGTAAAACGGTAAAAAAATTATTACTAAAAAAACTAATTATCCAATTTCTTCAAATTTTGCACAAAAATCAAGTGTTACGTAGGCGTGAACTGGCAACATTTTGGGATAGAAAAACAAAATGGCAGCCTAATAAAATATTTAAAAAATCGGCCAGGAAAAAAGCTACTTATTAGATTAATTTACAAATTTGTGTAAGTATTAAGTGTGATATAGAGATAAACTGATACGAATTCAACATGACATAAGAAAATGACGGTGTATATCAATGTAAAAACTACTTATTGATTTTATTTTAAATTATGCTCAAAAATTAAGTGTGGCATAGGTAGAAACTGATAAAATATTGTTACGAATCTAATATGATGGAATAAAATGTTGCCCAATTCAAATATTTGAAAAGATAGTATATAGGTGTTACTAATTGACTAAGATTTGTAACGAGGGAAGTTCTGGATAAAGGAAATTTGATAAAGATGTTCAATTAAGAGGGAGTAAATTTGGTGGTCATGTTTCTATTGGGGTTAATATCATACTGCGTGATGTTCATCGGTTATACTTAGTATGCAGTTGTGCGCTTTCCATTATCTCTGTGACAGGGAGCTCTTTAGAGCTTGTCGGTACTTGTACGGTTTCCTTCTTAACCCTTAACCAAGCTTTGAAGTGATATGTAAATAATAACCGACCACTCGCGCAACATCAATCATCGCACATCTAGGTATAGGAGAAGAGAAACCTCAAGACCCATATCCTATTGGTAAATGCAGGAAGTTCTGTCTTCGAACAACTAACATAGTTCCCTCTTTGATTCGACTCTCCAGATGCGAAGATACCGCATGATTCAGTTCTAGACTGTTTGTATCGGTTCAGGTAAGAATAAACTCTCTGAACTCGATATATGTTTAGAACTTGCTTAGGAAGTAGTCCGGTGAAGTAAAAGTAAAGTCTTCTTGAGTATCTGGTTCTATGTTATATACAGAAACACTATAGTTGTATGCAATATTTTGATCCATCGATGTTTCGGCTACTTCGGTCTTTTTCAAAATTACATATAGAACTAAAAAGAACAATTTTTATGTTTAAATTGTCGCAAAATCAATTCTTCTAAAAATCACTTACCTAAAACAGAGACATAGACATTACATATTATGAAAAAATAACATTGTATTTCTTTCCAAAAACGTAACATTACTTCTAAAGGTAATATTTTTAATAAGTCTACAAGAAAAATGGATTGTTTGTTGCACTTGACATGTTATGATAACAGTTGTGTTAATATGTCAAGTGCAATATATAACCAATCACCTTTGTCTCGACACTAGAAATATTACCTTTAGAAATAAAGTTATGTTTTTGGAAATAAACACAGACTGAAGAAGCCGAAACGTCAATTAATTAAAACATTTATGAAAACCCTTCATCAGCACAGTCAACTAGTTGAGAGACGGGTACAACTAGCGCCAAACTTAACAAAACAATCACACTAGAGTCACCAAAAGGACCAAAACCGACATTTGTGGTTGCCGAGAGAACATCCGAAACTCTTGCCGAACTTGATACAAATATATATGTACGTATATATGTATATATGTATATATATATATTTATATATATATATATATATATATATATATATATATATATACATATATATACATAATATAGAACATCCGAAACTCTTGCCGAACTTGATACAAATATATATGTACGTATATATGTATATATGTATATATATATATATATATATATATATATATATATATATATATATATACATATATATACATAATATAGTAGAAAACGGAATTTCTTTGAAATGACCTCTAGAACAAAATGGCTGAAGACACGTGTTCTTCATCAGTACAGTCAACTAGTCGAGAGACGAGTACAGCTTGTAGTAAAACTTAACAAACAAAATCACACGAGAGTCACTAGCAGGAATAAAACCGACATTTGTGATTACCAAGAGAACATCCGAAATCTTGTTCAGGGTTGATACTCTAGTACAACGGAGCAGTTTAATGCCACCTGTGGCTAAACACTAAAACCTTTTTCTACTATATTATAGTTTTTGTAGCATTAATACCTTATATATATATATATATATATATATATATATATATATATATATATATATATATATATATATATATATATATATATATATATATATATATATATATATATATATATATATATATATATATATATATATTTATATATATACAAAGTGTTTTCATTCCGGATGTACATCCGTTCACTACTGTCGTTCTGAAAACAACAGTTTTGCTGACGTTTCGCCAAAATCACATTTGGCATTTTCGTAGCTTTCTTTTTTGCGTCCCAATAGAGACTGAGGTGTTGATGAGTGCGACGCTTCCTTTTATACCCCCACTCGGGGCCGAAGGTTATATCTGCGCAGGCGTTAGTCGTTATTTATGTTTTCCATACTGTTGGTAGTTATAATGATTCGTCCCTTTTATTCAAATCACCTTGTTTTTCAATTTCTATGGCTTCTCGAATTATTCTGGTTTTTTAGTGTTCTATATTGGCAATCTCCCTACACCCATCGAAATTTATTTTATGCCCAGTTTCCTGATAATGTAGGAATAAAGCTGAGGTTGTATGTTTATTTCTGATGCTGAGTTTATGCTCTTCCACTCTTGCTGATATTCGCCTGTTAGTTTGCCCCACGTACAACTTTTCACAGTCCTGGCACGAAATACTGTATACTCCGTGGTTTTCAAGTTCGATTTCATCTTTTGGGTTTCCAAGTAGTTTACCTATAGTTGTTTGTGGCTTGTGTATTGTTTGTATATTGTGTTTCCTAAGAATTCTTCCGATTCTGTCCGTTGTGCCTTTTACATATGGTAAGACTACTTGTTGCTTTCCCGGTTCATAATTTGTGTTGTTCGTTGTTCGGGAAACCTGTGCGTTAATAGCTTTCTCTATGGTGCGATTTATGTAGCCATTTTTCTTTAAAGCCCTGGATATTACCTTAAGTTCGTTTTCTCTCGTCTGTGTTTCACTTAATCCCACGGATCTGGATATTAGGGTATTTGCCACAGCTTCAATTTGGGCTGGGTGATAATGTGATTTTGCATTTAAATATCTGTCTGTATGTGTTAGTTTTCTATACACGGTGTATTCGACATTTCCGTTATGAATGTATATATATATATATATATATATATATATATATATATATATATATATATATATATAAATACATATATATATTATTATTTTTTAAGTCATGATATTTAATGTAGAATCAGCGACGAGGAATGTCTTTCTCGCATTGATTTTTCAACATTTTAGTGGGTTATTAAGAAGGTAATGGAAAAAAAATTTCAACAAGGTGTATTTTCTGAAAGAAAGGTTTTCCTTTTCATCGATATTTTGAAACCTAAATCATTTTTTGTGAACATTTTTAACAGTTTATAGTTTACAGCTTTGTAAGAAAAATAGTGTTACTCTTTTCAAAAAACAGCTGATTTTAGGCGAAATTAAGAGGTTTTCCAAAAGAGGGTTCGATCTAAGTAATGTGATATGTAATTATAAGACTATAAAACATTGGATTAGGTTTTACTTTGTAGTACATATAGATGCTACTATAAGGTACATAGTGTCACAAATTATATTCTGTAGGTTGCACAGAGTATCGTATATGATACAGTTTGACCAGCCAAGCCAGGGCTCTATGGGATTTTGTAATAATTGAGCAAAATTTCAGTTAGCAGAAACATTTTGCTTTAAAAATAATGCAAAATGATAATAAAAAAGCTAGTTATGTGTTTTACATTACCTGTCAAATTTGACTATTTTTTTCAAAAAATGGTAGAAAACTTTTGAAGTCAACAAATAGAGTTGAATTTGGCTCATGGATATAAAATCAAGAAAAAATCAGCTTTTTCCGTTACCATTTTCTAAAATTTTGGGGTAAGATAATTCACCTGACTAACTGTTTTGTTGTCAACCTTCACTGCAATTAATAAAATGTTTGATCGTTTTACACTTTCATAAAACCTTACTTAGTTCGAATCCTGTTTTTTGGAGCATTCTGTTTATGTTAAAAGAAATCGCATAAAAGTTATTTTGTTAAAAAGCTGTTATCATCAATTGAAATGTGGCATTAGCCAATAGAATGCCCCGGTAGGTCCTCGAAAATACAAGTATGCGGGCCCCTCACACACCCACGCATATATTTAATTTAGTTTAACTTTGAATTACTTAAAATTTGGCAATTTGAACGGTCTAATATTAATAAATAAAAATAAACTTGAAAATAGAAGATAAAACTGAAATACACATGTGCTTCAAATTTAGTGCGATTTTGACATTTGTAAAAATAATATCCAGAATTATCTCCACCAGCATCGTTGGTGGAGATAATTTTGTCATAGTTGTGTCCTTGCAGTATGCTTTTTATATATTGTATGGCTTACTCACCCTTGCAATCCTTACAAGGAACTTCATATACTATATGAGTTCTTGTTTCTTTAGGCATTATTGATTTAATATTACTAAAATATTTTTTAATAGTTTATAGCCTTTGTGATTGATTGTGATGTTGTGTTTCTTAAAAATCTTTTGTAAATTTTCCGATATTAGTGAAAATCAACATTCGTTCGGTGATAAAAATTCTAAAGACCAAAAACCAAAACATATATATATATATATATATATATATATATATATATATATATATATATATATATTGGGAATTTAAGGAATAAATTGGTGGATCGAAATTCGATTTATCCTAAATAGCTTCCGTATTAATAGCAGTAGTACATACAATAATATAACGATGAACTGCGAAGGAAAACAGTGCAGCTTCAGATTGACATAACTGTTCCATCTGATCAAACAAGGCGATTAAAAGAACAAATAAACGAAAACCGTAACAGGTGACTCCTAGCAGAACTGATTTATGACCTCTAATTATGTGACAGTACTGCACAGTTTTAGAAAACAGAAAAAATGAGTAATTTAAAATATCTTTTGAAATTTCAATGTAGTTTCGTAATAGTGATCTTAGTTCTGTATTTTTTATTTTCTGTCCACGGTACAGAGTTTTCCCTGAAGAAACGGGTGAAGAGAAAAGTGTTGTTTACTAAAAGTAGCAAGTTTTTTGTAAGTCAAAATATACATTATATATAACTTGTTATTATATACATTTGCTGAAATTTTTCTTTCCAGTAGTTATATTTAATCAGAATATTTTACAATTTTTTTTAACGTTTATTTCATGTAGGATAAAAAGAGCCATTTAACTTTAAGAGAATCCTAAATTAATATTTTAAAACCTGAGAGTCATTTGTTATATCTGATAAAAATACAAATTATTGATAATTTGCAGTAGTGCATGATTATGGGCTAATTTTGATATTATTGGCTAAAGGCAATAATGACTACCAGGTATTTTATATTCAACTAGAAAAAGTTCTCAGCTTGATTGATATGACTGAATACTTTTCAGACTCATGCGTCGTTTTTCGTGGGAATAAATAACGATTCAGAATTGTCTTGTAAGAGAAGAGGGGGGAAATTTTCTTTCAATTATATTTACAAAGCCACACTACTTTCAACTCGACAAGTAGCCAAATATCTTATTGTTATATGTTGTACCTATTGTCCTACCTGTCATATCGACATTTTACGCAAATCTGCGAGGAATTCAGAAATTTGCGACCCTTTAACTAAACAATTATAACAATTAAAGAAGTGTGTCCTTGCATTTTGACCCACTTTTGTATGTGTTAAAAATATCGAAAAAAATTTAAATTTAAATTTTTACATAAAATATTTTTGAATCTAAATGTTTCTTAAATGCAGCCCAAAATATTCATTCTTCAGTTTAATTTAACATACTACATATCTATACTTATAGATTTTGTAGCAATCTCTAAAACTACTTAAAATCTTAACTTATAGGTTATCTCTTTGATTGTTCCAATCGGGGGGTATCTAAGTTGTGGACCAGTGGTTCAATTAGGTGGTGCCTAAACCCAACAATATCTTTAAATGGTAAAGTAAATTCAGTTCCTTCATATATATGACAATTTTCTACTTGTGTTGTGTTAAAATGCCCAAAAAATCAATTTTCAATTATTCATGCCTACTAAACTAAGTATAAGTTAAAATACTTGAAGAAAACGTAAAAATATATAGAGCATGCGTACAAAAATACGCATGTGTCGATCATAGCTTTTATATTAGTCATACTTTAAAATAATTTTATACACTCTTTCTCCAATATTCTTCTCAAATAAAAAATGTAAATTTTAGCTTTTTTTAAATATTAACAGACATAGAAAGGATGACAAAATATAATATGACACCCTGTACATATAGAGAAATATACTTTAGTTCATATTTTAATTTTTGTTACACGTTAAACAGAGTTTTCAAAACATATTAGTGCAGTCAGAATATTTAATAATTTAGACAAGTGTTGAATTTCTAAAAATTATTATTTTTAGTTTCGACTTAATGGTAAAGATAACATACTCAACTACACAACTCTCTTAGCGCATGGCTGGGGATTCCGTATCAATTATGAATTGCCGCACACTCTAAGCCAGAGATTGCATTTTTTTAAAAGAGATATCCATAGTGATGTTGAAAATATAAAGAATCCGTAAGTAAATACTTTTTTATAATAGGGTTGTAAATAATTTAAGAGCGAACTGACTAAAATTAAGGAATATTCGAAAAATACATTTCATAAACTAACGATACGTTATGAGATAATTTTAGGAATTTATTAGAATAAGATATTTTCTTTAATAGAAAAAAGTAGATTTACTTTTTATTATAAATTAGAATGTACCTAACCTGTGGTCCAAATATTTGAAGAAGCTCTAACCGCAGGAAGCAGTCGATCACGTTTCCACCGGATATGGATGTTAAATAATAAGTTATAAAAAGGAATGTAGGGAACTGCAAAACGTTTAATAAAGCTTTCAAATACTTTAAATTGTAATTTTCAGATGCCTATATTTCAAAAAACAGTTATTGGTAAATAATAAGTAACAACACGCCATTTTTAAAATACAAAATTTTACCCCTCATATTTAGTTGCTGGTGGAGTCTCTTTAATCAAAAGAGTTTCAGCATTAAAAAAAAGAGTAACATCCATTTCAGCATATACCAATTATTTTAATTTAATTATTATAATTCCCATAAATATGGAGAATAATTATAGGAGCGATTGTCTTTTTAGGGAATTGATCCCCAAAAAAGGGGAAACTAGCTTGGTCGAGTAGTTACCCATTTGGGGATTATTTCTTTTGTAAATTTTCGAAGATTTTATAAATAATTTATCAGTCTGCAATACAAAGAAGAGTGAGTAAATAAATAAATCTAACTAAACAACTAAGTAATAAAATTAGTTTGGGAAAATCCTTGAATATGTAAAAATCCTTTGTCTTTAGATGCAACATTTTGAACATTTATAACAATTAATGAATCTTCTTTTAGATTCATATCCAGCATGGTCAACTGTGTTCTAAAGCGAGTATGTATAGTGCTCTCTCAGCCATTTGTAGCCCAAAATTGTGGAATATTTTGTGGAATTGGTAAAATTATTTCAAGGTGAGATTTTTTGGCAATAAAGTAGATATGGAGTTATGTTACAATTCATTTCAAACAATTAATATATACGAAGCACTTATCATATTTACGCTACAGTGTTTAAGATTTCTTTTGCATAAAGAGTGGGAAAAATATCTATCAAGTTAAATAACTAACAAAGCCAAACATCTGTTTGAGATGGTCATTTTTTTGGAGACACTAAAACAAGATATATACCACTAATTTTTTACACACATTTATAGTTGAGGCCTGGGGTAGTAAAAAAAAGCCCGTGAAAAAAAGCGATGACTAAAAAAATGTTCACTTCAGGTGGGAGCTCATAAATGTCCTCACTTTCTCAGCTAATGTTTTTTATTCCAAATTGCCCAATTGGATTCGTCGTATCAGTGTTTTGATACCTATGCCACAGGCCGCCATTTTGTTCCGTCATGAACTAGTTTATCCCTATTACATTTAGTTTTTCTGTAAAATTTGAAAGTCCGTTGAATAAGAAGATTTTTATACGTTGATTTTTAAAACATCTTATTTGGCCGCCATTTTGAATCCGTACCATAATTTTACCATTTTAATGCTTGCACAAAATTTGAAATTAAACTAATATATATAGTTTTTCAGGCTGACTTTG
This sequence comes from Kuschelorhynchus macadamiae, assembly GCA_030620095.1. NCBI lineage: Eukaryota > Metazoa > Arthropoda > Insecta > Coleoptera > Curculionidae > Kuschelorhynchus > Kuschelorhynchus macadamiae. The sequence continues at coordinate 1,637,770 of JAUTXW010000338.1, forward strand.
TAACATTTTATTAGGCCGTCATTTTGTTTTGTTATCTTGTATTCGCACGAAAATGTTAAAAATTCATTTCTATGTAACACTTGATTTTTATACAAAATTTGAGGTAAATTAGGTAACTAGTGCATTGTTCCTCCATATTGGATTGTTCCAAAATATTACCAGGTCATCCCCATATGACCGTTAATTCTTGACCAAGACATACCGACGGAATTGTGAAAACATATTTTTGGCATCAAGGAACGCTAAAACGTGAAGATACATAAAACCTGGGAGGGTGATTTTTTCACGATATCCAAGTAAAAATTTTATTTGGGTCGCCATTCTGTTCTGACATCTTGAATTCGTACCACAGTTTTGCCAGTTCATCTTAAGTATTTTCTGACGAAATTTTTAAATATTTTATTAAGCCGTCATTTTGTTTCACCATCTTGGACTCGTATATTCGTCAACTGAAAATGTTTTTACCGCTAATTACAAAAAGCATTTATTGAATTTGAAAATTCTAATTTGATAATGTTATTTCTTAGCAGGTTTATACGATATAAGTATCAGTATTATTTATTTGTTTATTTATGTTTATGTATTTACTATGTTTTTACTTCTCTCGTAAAAGGGAGGTATTGTAACCGTGGAAAAACCACCCTCCAAGATGCCGAAATCATGTTATCATGTGAGTTAAAATTAAATAAATCCATCACACAACATAGATGCGCTAATATAGAACTTAAATTACTTGATGTAAGTGACGACACACTTAAACACTAAAGTACATGATGTGATTCATTCCTAAGTTTTCGATAACATGGTTTAAAACTGCACAAACGAATGCAAAGAAGTAACTCTCAGTGCTGGTACGTCGCCATTGCTGTAAGAAAAAATGTTGAATCGTAGTAGATAAAATCCAGAAAAACAAGAAAAAAACTTTGTAATACGTGCCTGTTTATTTTTATCGATCGGTTTCTACGGAAAGCTAAGGTTTAAGGCCCAAAGTGGGGGTGACTATCTTATCAGCTATGACGTCAATGGTGCGCAGGTGCGGTAACAGAACTGAAACTTGACTGAAGAAATCTATTATACAAAAACCAATCGGAAATAGAAACAATAGGGACATGAAATTGTAACGTAATTCATTACGTGCATGTTATATAATAACGACAGTTGGTATGATATGTAACGCTGTTACACGCTAAAGTTCTTAAACCCAATCCAAAATGGAAAAAACCGTTCATTAAAACAAACCAAAAATTAATAGTTAAATTGTTGCTATTTTGGCGAATAAGTGGTAGTAAATGAGAAGAAAGAATCATTTTATATCTTGCTGAAACAATTAAAGAAAAATATTTATTAGTGGTGATTTTATATGGTACATTATGAAAGAGATAAGTGCAGTAATACCTTTAAAGGCCATCATCTGCTTGTGAGGCAAATCCATGTTTTAAAATATAATTGTAAATAGAGCTAAGATTTTGTATATCGCTACGTTTGTTCATAGCATTCGGCTCGTTATTTATGTGGACCATTTCTAAAAAGATTCTTTTAGGATAATTTTTTCTTTTTCCAAAATAGACCGACTCTGAAAATTTACAAAATGAGCCTCCTTTAGTACGTGTTCAGCCAGAGCACAAGAACAGTTTTTTCGAATTGCAATCGCTCTTATGTGAAGTGATGCGGCCAATAGACTTTATTACAACTAAACATGGGATATATATATATATATATATATATATATATATATATATATATATATATATATATATATATATATATATATATATATATATATATATATATATATATATATATATATATATATATATATATATAATGAAAAACTCTAAAAAATGCGAAATCACGATTTTCGTTTGACTGACGTGCCTTAATTATATCATTGAAAACTTTAGTTAAAGCTATAGCTGCACGGTAACATTTTCGAAACGTTCCGGGAAAATATTATTTTCTATACAATAATTATAAGTACAACTGTTTATAGGTTTCAGACCCAGTCGTAGAAGATGGTACCTGCCAGTACCGTTGTTCAGAATAAAAGAATAAATCCTGATATCATTATTAATCACAACAAATTCAACATTGATACCATCACTAAACAAGTAATTAACACTGGAGGATCTATTCCATAAGCAATCATAACCAAATTAACATAATTCGATCAAAAGGATTAAGCAAATATGGAAAATGAGCAGCGTGATTATAAGTAGAACTGAGTTTCCCTTTTAAAAAAATGCCCAGGTTACTAAAATATTAATAAATATGGTACATCCCTGGGCGAGCAAAATTAATCACTAATAAAAGATGGAGAAAGGGAAAGTACTTCAAAAAAAAAGTGTAAAACGTTTATTCTAAAAGAGAAGGGTTTTTGGGTGACTAATAAATATAAATTAATGTTTACACCTTTGTACATGTTGCATACAATCAAGCAACAGTTAAACCTCGGCTCTTAGCGCTAAATGTAATTTAAATAGAAATTCAGTCCTTTAAGAATTATTGTGAAATGTTACACCTCGGTTCCGCGCCAAAAGGCTCATCAATTTTTCACCTCGGTGCGTCTAAACAAAGCGGTAAGAATTAGGGGTAACATTTAACTTTTTAAATTTCTTCAGGGATTGGATATTATTTTGAAATCCTTTAAGAAAGCAAAGTAATTAGCAACCAAAAGATGAGGTCTGAAAGTCTGCATTTCGTTTAAACTGCACTTTTAAAAGTATATACTATTAACTCAGTGTTTTTAATTTGGTGTATATATTGTAGACCGTCTGTGAAGTTCCTAATTTTTAGATATGAAAATTTATTCTAGGTTTGGTGAATACAATTTACCTCACTACTCACTTTTTTTTGACTTACAGCTTCAATAAAAATAAAAAATAACCGACTTACGATGACGTATTGTACAGGCGTGGGACAGAAGGCGCTTAAAAGTTAAATAATAAAACCATGTTATGTGTGGTTTTGTACCAAGCTTTTCCATTAGCATTTTGAAAACTTTGTTTTTCATATTACTTCTCTACATTTTATCGACATAAAAGCTAGCGTATTCTAAATATCCTCTCATCTTATATCAAAGCCTATTTTGTTTAATGTATGATTTAGTTCTTTCAACGTTTTTAGTTAATGTTTCCTCTACCTAACATTTATTTTCACAAAATTCCAAACATGTTGTATTAGGTTAAGGTCAGGTGAATAAGCTGTCTAAACTATTTTCCCGATTAAGAAATTGGAATTACTATCCGACGAATCTTTACTTCACGAGATCTGAACAATTGAAGCCGAAAAGTATACGTAAAAAAGTACTTCCCCGATTGACTTCAAATTTTGGTCAAAGATTAAGGGTCATATGGGGATGACCTGGTAATATTTTAGTAAAAATCCAATATGGCAAAACCAAATGGTGGCCTAGTGAAATATTGAAAAAAATATTACTAAAAAAACTGCTTATCCAATTTTTCTCAAATTTTGCACAAAAAGCAAATATTATAGCAAATAAATATCACCGAAACCTTTGTTCTCCATTTCACTTTTTATGATTACCACAACCCCAATAATTCCTCAAATGTGAACTAGCATTAGTTCTCATTTCAAAGCAAAATGACATCTAAATCTAAAATATCATTCTAATATATTCTTATTAACAAATGTATGTATTTATATTATTATTTATCTATTTATCTATATATATATATATATATATATATATATATATATATATACATATAATAAACGTTTCGCCCTATATGGAGGTCATCAAGCCAATGCAGCCGTGTGGTGGAGATGTTGGAAAACACTCAACGGTATGTTGTATAGAAACGATGAAAATATTAGGCGGTGAAATATTAACTCATAGAGTAAGAGGTGTCATCTGATGAGCCCCACATAAGGCGAAACGTCGTCAATTATGTCGGTAGAGATGATGGAAAGCGCTTGAAGGCTTGTCAGTATAATGTTCCATGATTTTTGGACCCTAGACTTAAATAAGCTTACCATAGGCAGAATAATTTGTCCGAATGGCCGTTAATTTTTTTCTTATTTATATATCTACGGACATTATAATTTTGTTTCTAACAGGAGATTTTAACATTAACTTTTTGAATAAATCACTCACAAACCTTTTTAAGTATGTGAATGTGTGTATGTGTGAAGGAGATCACGCATATTACTGGCATTTCATCAACACTCATATATGTTCTACCTTCAATAAAGACAGTCTTGAGACACATATCAATAAGTGCAGGCTTGTTTGTTCATGAGGCAGTTTTAAGTGAAGTTAAATTGACATTGGTTAAACCAAAGCCAGTAATACATATGGGTAGACTATATACAAAAAAGGATTATGATAGGCTTTCGCAACTATGTTCCAGCCAACTGAAATGCAGTCCTCAGATCAATACACCCTCTTGAAATTTTTCACGACATTTTACTTCAAACATTTTATAATGCATTTCCCATTAAAAATAAGAATGAAACCAAAAAAAATTATGGTTTAAATATCATCATTAAACATCTGAAGATTTCGTACGTTATTTTAATAAATATCGTACTTTATACAGAAAAATTATAAATTATTAATGTTTTTTAGAAGAAGAAAAATTTAGACTCTAATGAATTTAATGATTTTTGTTCTGTTGCGGGAAATTTGGCGGCCTCAAACCAGAGTACTCACAAACTTCTACACTATCTACAAGAGGTGGATGCGGTTGTTTCATTTTATTTTCGTCCAACGGACGTGTTTGAGGATAGAGATATGTACGCTGATATAAAGATTAAGCATATCTCTGGATGAGATGGTGTTTCCATTAAGTTACTTTCACATATTCCGAATAATTTTGCCGAGGCTATTAATAATTGAACTTTTTCAAATGGGAATTTTCCGAAAGTTGGTTGAGTCATTCCATTTTTTAAAGGCGGAGACACGGACATTCCCTCTAACTTTCGACCAATCTCATTGCTTCCAACACTTAATAAATTGGTTAAGAGATTGATGAAGTATGATTCACTTCCTAAATATACATAATATCAACATCTTTCAATTTGGCTTCCAATTATCTAAGAATACAAATGATGTCATATTTTCTTTCTTTATATTACACTCAATTATGGTAATTCTATAATAACAAAAAAATATTTGATAATCTCCTTATTCAGCTAAGTGAAATTACTTGTGCAAAGAAGTTTCTTAAAACTATTAAAAGGCTCCTACTTGCGAAGGCTTATTGTTCTGTAGATGAATAATTTGCAGATAGTTTTATTTGAAAGTTTAATAACTTGTATAACTCTTATACTGTAGTGACTAGATTTTTATTTCACTTTATTGCTTATATCTGTTGGTCCAATATTTATATTCTTGCTGACTATGTATTTGTTGACTATTGTTTTTGTATAGTTTCGACGTCTCATCTTATAGTTGGTGTAACACTAATTTATATTTTATTTTTTATTTAACTCAATTTTATTTTAAATATATATATATTAAAATGACCACTGTAATTCGCAGGAGACAAGCTTAATAATTATTATTGCATCTTTTAATAGTCTCCAAAGACTATATATATATATATATATATATATATATATATATATATATATATATATATTTACGAATGGAAAAGTACACACTGAAACCCTTTTTTTTTGGTTTTTATGTACCTTGTATGATTAAAATGAAAAATTGCATCATAAATCGTATTTATTAACAAGCAGAAGCAGAATTAATTTAAGGTTTAATATTTTTATAAGTACTGCAAATTCCAACTTTGATCAGTAATTTAACTATTAATTAACATTAAAAACACAACAATGTATTTAAATATTTTTTTAAATATTTGAAGAAGCTTTACTTAATAAAAAGTTATGTTATTATATTCCCTTAAGTCTTCAATTGGAAATAGCAACAAAATATGTATCTTATTCACTTTAGACCCCCGGAAAATGTCACACTTTGTTTGATAGCTTGACACATCATCCATTTTATATCAAATGCGACTAAATAAAGGGATCAACTTGGTCCTGAACAATCATTCATCGCAGGACAGCATCCGTCAGGCAATATTGAATATTTTTATTTCTTTTTAGTTCACAAGGAATCGAAAAAGACTTTTTTAAGTCTTTCAGTGAAAAATGTCAGCTTTATCAAGAAAGGTGTCCTAGGAGCTTTGAGAAGTCATCGATCTTTGGTTTCGGATAGTGGACAAAGTTAAATTCTGAAGTGTTTGCCTATGAAAACAGAATAAAATACAAAAATATGATAACTCTTTCTTTTTTTGAGGAAATCCTATAGAAAATTCAAAGAGGAATAAATACCACTTTTCAGTCTCGCACAAAAAGAATTTCGAAACATATTTCTTTAAGCATGTGAATACTATTACTAAAAAATGTTTCGAAGTATATTTAACATTTATCAACAACTACCCCATGACTTGCTGTACTGTAATTAGGGTGGGAGGCAATAGAGGTATTCTATTTGTTCTAATAAACAATTTATAAATGTAAACATAAATAATGTCTTTATATTACAGTAAGAAATGTTTACATAGTACAAGTAATCAAGATAGTTCAAACGTTCTTTCACTTTATTGTTATTAATTTTTGGCACAGTTCACTCCACTGAACCAAGATTCAACAAAACATTTTAAACAATGAATTTGCCAAAAAGTCAAAATTTAACAAAATATGTACCTAATGGCTCAAATAGAGAGAATGCGATAGTATACTAGAAGTTAAAGAGAAAAACTATATTATTATGCATTTCTTCTACACCAAATGAAGACATTCTCAAATATTTAATTACAAATTTATAATACTCAGAAAGAAAGCGTTCGTACAGAGACCGAGAAAAAAATATAGCAGCTTGCATAGTATATCACACATGCAACAGAGCTAGTGTTCTTTGGGCCGTAATTATTTTGTAGATTAATTAGCTATTTCCTATATAAGTTTTTTTAATTAAGGAACATTTAATGAAACTAGATTTTTCGATAAAGAATTATAACAACGGGCAGCATTGACTCGGGCGGGTAGTAAGCCTGCATAAGCAGCGAATATACAAATCACCTATATCAATTCAAATTCAAAATCTTGATTTTAAAAGTATGACATTCAATAAAATGGTGTTAAAAAAAGAACAGTGACCTACGATCTCATTTCCTTTTACATGGAAAATATCGTTTATGTAATTCCTAAATTCCTATTTTTTTGCAATCCACAACTACCAGTCTTATATCATTGATGGTTATATTCAAATACTGCTTTCGGTTATTAATTCTTTTCAAACATCATAAGGTATGATTTACTATGATTTAATAACTGGAGGTTGTAATCATGGCAAAGTTGACTAAATGCAGACGGGTCTCGAATAATAAAGTCTGAGTCTCAAACCCTTCCTTAGCATCAAAACAGAAATAAACTTATGTGTGCTCCCCATAGATCGAATTAAACACAAGATGAAATAACAAGGGACCCAAAATCGATCCCTGTGGAACTCTAGACAGAATAGGTACCTGGTCTGAACATGTACCATCAGAAATACCTTATATCGATTTGATAAAAAATATTTAATACAATTGTCTTGCAATGCCAGATTAAAGCTGTAAAACTTCATTTTATGAACAAATAAGTCATCATTTGGACAACAATACTAGAGCAGTAATAAGTTTCTTTTTATATGTGCCACTGAAGTGCCATTTTTTTTCTAAATCCACATTGAAATTCCGGAATTATTCTGATTTCGATACAGAAATCAAACATTTGGTTCAATACATGTTTTCCAATAATTGCAGATAAGACTGGTAGAATATTTATAAACTCTTTAAGATCTGTTGGCGTGGAGGGAGGTTTTTGGAAGAAATCGTACGGATGTACGACAACCACTGGTCAGAAAATAATGCAACTTGATACAACAGTTTATAATGAGTATATTCTTATTAATAAAGGGTTAAGGGACTACAATATTTCAGTATTACAAGAGTTATTTCATCAATTCCAGAAGCATTACTTTTTATGTGATTTAAAAGTTTTTTGAAGTTAGTTATTTCTGCCAACTTTGTGAAATTTAGAGAATTATTGTAATGTTTATTATTTAAAAAATTAATTTTTCCCCCTCCCTGTATTGTAAGAAACCTGTTTTGACACAGGTTTGACAGACGTAAGTGAAAGTTACTCAACAAGGTATTGGTTGCCCTTAACGACAGGATGTAAGTCAACTTACATCCCTAGAGAAATAATAATCTAAAATTATTATAAGTAGCTTTAATTTTTGATTTCACCAACATGTTACAAAAATCCGGACAAAAATCCGGTGATATTAATTGAAATAAATATTAATGGTACAATTATTACAATTATTCACATTATTAACAAAATTTGGAAAGACGTTTTATCGTTTCTTCTCGATGTGTATTACGTTTTCTGACTCCACAGATCCTTCATTTCTAACCAATGTTTCTGTAACTGTTGAAACACTGCAAGCGACTTCTGGCTAGATCTTATTGTATAATATTGTATTCGCTACTTCCTTTTTATTATTGAGTTTCTCAGCTATGTAACTTTCCGTAATAGTAGCGGATTTTCTTCCACCACGTCGCTTAATAGCTAATACATCAACTCCAGTATTTGCTAATAAAGTTGCAGACGTTCTTCTAAAAGAGTGTCCAGTATACATTTTGAAGTTCTCAAACTTTAGAAATTTCGCAATTTTACTTGGAATTGACGAAACCGTATTTTTCCCGACAGGCTGGTTTAAGCACTTTCTATTTTGATATCGCATAAAGAAGCGCTGATTAATAGTCGTCATCTGGGATCTTGTATCAATGTACTTTTGAATTATTTTGAAATGACAAACCTGAGTGTTGTCAGTTTTTGTCACTGTAAATGTACGTGACATTCCATTTTTGGAGTCAGGAATGGTCACAATTATGACTTCTTGACTTATTTTAACATGGTCCTATATTTTCCTCTATAAAAAGGGTGGACTTCAACGTCGAATACTCACACCATAAGCTTGATGAAATACGATAAAAACAAGGTTTCTGAGACCGCAGTAGCCGTGTTGCTTTGGCACCAGTTCTTAAAGGATTTATATGCTTCTTCATACCTTTTTTTCGACTTTTTCGGTAGTAGAGACAAACAAGCAATATTCGCTCATTTTTCTATGTCTGAAACATCCATTTTGTCCACACAGAATCAAACAATTCGACTTCTTCAAACTTTTCAATATGAATTGTCAACTTGACGTTATTGATAAAATAAAAACTGCTTATGTTGCTCTGGCAACGGATCACGGCTGCGTTCATAATTTAATGAGTATGCTATCGAATATAATGATAATGAAAATTCAAAAATATATCCAGCATTTTCTTGTGAACATACAATACAGGGAGGGGGAAAAATGTTATATACTATATGGGATGCAAGTACATTAACCAGTCTCGAACTTTTTTGCCAGCCCTAGCTATCGCTCGGGCGCAAACTCGTCCTCGACTGGTAAATGTTACATCCCTTATAGTATAAATAACTATTATTTGAACAATCTGAAATGTTTTTTAGATAGACAAAAAATATATACAGGGTGTCACAAAATTACGAGTATTTTTTACTTCAGAGTTCGACTCAGGACGTATAATTTACCAAAATACCCAAATTTCAAACTCCAGTCTTTCAACATTTCGAAAATATTTAGAAAAAACATTTTTCGAGCAGTATCCTGCTAACGAAGCAATTTTCGATATATGTCTACATGACATTTTAGTCTTCTTTTATGACATAGATTAGTCTTTAAAAACATTGACCTTTAACTTCGGGACATTTTGTATATTATTTTGTCGTATCTAGAATACATATGGTAGAATTTTAAATATAGGCACCTACATATGTATAAAAATTGCACAAGGTGAGTATAGTTTATTATACTATATTTCAAACGATACGGCCACCGCTGCCTGCAAGTGTACAAAAAAATAAAGTCGAACTATTGTAAACTATGTAAACATATAAGTACTATAGTGAGAAGAAAGGTGAATTCAATATTTTTTCAATATCTCTTAAATCGTGCATTCTACCATTTACCAAATTTTGTAAGAACCTTTTTGTACATTAAATAATCTATAGTTTTATTGAAAACAAATATTTTGTTGGCTAGAAGAAGTTACAAATATAATATTTTAAAAACGCTCTTTGGGAATCCTCTGAAGAATAATTTATTCTAGGATTTTTTTATTCGTCTACCATTTATAGGGATTTTGCAGTTTTATAGTCAAAAATAAAGTACAGTTGGGCCACTATAAAAACGTGCTTTTTAAACATCAAATTTATCTTATCGATTAATATTCCATAAATTAATAATAAAAGAAATGGATGATAGATGAAATATTGTTAAATATGTACGAATACAATCAAGAAATAAGTTAAAAGATTAAACTACCAAAACTAACTTGCTAGCCGAAGATATCAACATAGGCAGACTTTCACGTGAAAGTCTTAAACTTCAAGGATTTATTTGAATGTCATAATTATTGTCGTTTTGTACTGTTCTTATTTGTGTTTTTATAAAGGTTTGTGCCGTTTAATCTTCACATCAGTCTGGTTTAAAAGCTATTTTTGTTATATTTTTTTGCTGGTAAGTATTGTTTAAAACGGAGGGATAATAGATCAGCGATGTTGAACATTTTTTAGTTTTTTCTGCAGTTGTACCTATTTAGTTCTTTTAAAAGACATACATCATTAACTTTTTGCTTTCCTTGTTTTCCTTGCTTATCACCTCCGGGTTATATAAATATATATATATATATATATATATATATATATATATATATATATATATATATATATATATATATATATATATATATATATATATATATATATATATATATATTAAAACGTAAGTGGTAGGTGTACTTACTCGTCAATAATTGATTCCTGCCAAGTTACATATCTCGACCATTCTCAATGAAAATTTATTAATTATACTACAGGTATTTAAATTAGAAACTAAACACAGTAAACTAGAGAAGCAGATGTCAGCTTTGGTAGAATGGGTTTTAAACTGTAAAATACAAATAATCGTTTCGTAGTTTTTAAGGCAAAAACGCATGGAATCAGCTGGAATTAAATATTGGGTTTTTTTAATTGAGAAGTAAATATCGATTATTTTAGAAAGAGCTGTTTCATTTTCATTTGATTATTTAGTAATATATAGAAGTAATATATAGAAGACATTATTATAGAATATTAAATTAGAAAAAATTAAAATAGAAATCATATTAACATGAAGGTTGATTAAAATTAATACAATAGATGAGTCAGGTACTAATAAAACTTTTTATTGCTTAATGCAGGGGGGAAGATAAATATGCTATAGATATCTACCTCAAAGAGTTCTTGTAAATTAGATTTTTAATATTAGAAGCATATATTTTCAAACTCAGGCAATTGTGGTTAATTTTTATTTCTTTTTCAATCTCTAATTCTTCAAGGTAGTGAGTTCTTTATAATTCTTGTGATTAATATAATGCAGTATTTTGCTATTATGTTCTATGGAGAATTTGTGGTTATTGTACTTAGAGTGATGACCAAAGACTGACTTGGTATGTTGTGAAATGTGTTCTTTAATTCTAATTTCCAATTTTTTTGTGGTCTTGCCAACTGCGTTTATAAACCCCGATTAATTGTGCGTGTGGTAATTTTTGTTTAGTACGAACTAAATTGTTGCCTAAAATATTTGTGGCTTTAAATGAGATTCTAAGTTTTGGTTCTGTAATATCTCAGCAACTTTGTAAGAAAGGGCCCACATTTCTGGTTCTGTATAATTTCGACAGGTTGATTGAAAACATTTTGCAAGTTTAGTTTTAATCTATATTTATTTATTATTTTATCAATTAACTTAGGTCTATATACGGTAATTTGTTTAATTGTATTTATTTCATTGTTGTAATTGGAAGGATTCAAAGATACATTAAGGGATCGATACACATAACAATTTAGAGACGCTATTTTATGGGAGAATGGATGATTAGATTTAAAGGGGATGATGTGGTCCGTCTGTGTGGGTTTTCTAAACAGAAAATTAACACCTAATAGTAGTTCTTTTTTTTTCGAGAATATTGTTTATGAGTTCACGAATTGTATTAAGGTTTTTAATGTTGTTGTACAACAATGATTTTATCTGAATTAGCTCAGTTCCCAGTTGAAAAGTTAAATCATTTGTATATTTCTCCACTAATAACTGAGCTTTTTCCATAATTTCTGGGTCATTTAATTTAACCAATAACTGATGATTTAGAATTGAAAATGTTGAAAAACTGTTTTAAAGGCAGTAAATCTTTTACCTAGTTCACTTACTATTACATCTAAATAGGTATTACATACTGTCACTTCCAAATATTTCATAGGGTTTATAATTGACTCATCGGCTGCAAGCTGATCAAAAATTTTCTTCACAACTGCAGTTCTTTTATTTTTAAAATGAGGGTGAATGCCTATTTTATTGCGGTATCTTTTGATAGGTTTATTACTTTTTTAAATTGCTTTCAAGATATATATATTAGTCGCTTGGTCTATATCAATGTCACATCACTTTAAAGATTTGGAAAATAGTTAATATTTTCAAAAGCCTGACCTTGAAATTCCAACAAAAATATAAACTTGAAATTTTGGATTTTGTTTCGTAATATAAAAGCTTTATCTCTATCAGACCTGTTTTTCAGAACTAGAGCTAAATTGGACAGACATTTCAAGACTGATAAACAATTTGCTTTTATAGAGATTAAGTTAACGCGATAGTTCCGTTTCTTTGATTAGAGAATTTAATTCTCGCCACCGAGGTAAGCTTACGCTAAAAAAAAAACGTAGAGAGATTGGATTATTTCAAAAAAGTTCCTAATTCGTGGAATAATGTTCGTGGCATCATGCGGCACAATGAACGAATTATCATTTCCAATGTATCCTTTTATCGCAAAAATTGCGAAATCTGTGATTTTCTTTAAACTATGGAAGAAATGTGCTATTATTTGAATACCCTTAATTTGTGGTATCCCTAATAGCTGGGATCACCCCGCCGCGGGCTAGGGCCCGTCAGGTACGCCACTGATTATTATCAGAAATTCTTAGAGTGCTATAGTGTATTTTCCTTTGTAATTTTTTTAGAGAAAATAACACCGAAGCATTAACAAGGGGCATTTTCTCTGAAGTAAAGATCAAAGCAAAGAATTAATTTCAGACCGGTATTGAGGGAACAAAGTAGATGGTAAAAAAATCCTGTTCTAAAAAAATGCCTAAATTGATATAGTACTTAATGTATCAAAAGCTATCTGGTATCACTATTAATCTCATTAAAGAAAATAAATCTTGCATATAACAGGAAAGTACTTAATTATCAACGCGCAAACCTTTAAAGAGAAAAGGACGCCCTTGCCAAGACGCTTTCTTAAAAAGGCGTCTATTTTTATTACCCCAGCTGACGCGTACTCTTAAACTTGCAGCAGCTTGTATAAAAATACGATCTAAGAGAAAATCGATGCTCATTTCCTAAACGGCAATTTGGTTATCCCACGCCGGCCGATATCGGGAAATTAGGAGATTAGGCGGATCCACGTTTCCAAGTATTCATTTTCTGTTTTAAGTGAAAAGGGTTTCCATCTCGTTGATTATGGATAACTAGATTTCATTATTCAGGAAGATAGACTAAAAAATACATGGACGTCAATAAGATTTTCACCTTAGTGGGGGCCTGATTAGACTACAGAGTGAGAACCTTTTTTTTTAGCCAACAAATATTGCAGGCACGGTGATTATAGATCTATAATGATTGTCCAATGATTTTTTTAGAGCATGCGATTATGATCTTCGGATGCCTTCCTGAATGATATCCTGAATACGCCTCCCGGAATTACATACTGATACAAAAGCTATATACGTATGCACATTTTTAACATTTCCTTTAGGAATTTACGATTTTTTATTAAAGTGCTATGTTTCCAAGGAATTATTTTTTTCTTTATTTTTATAACTTTTAACATTTTTCACTTGGTCGAAATTAATCAATTTTACCATGTATAAATTAATTCAATAATTAAATCTAATAAACACTCAGCTTCACGTAGAAGTTTTGTTCTCAGTTAGGTTGATGACAATACAAGCCTTTTCAAAAATAGGTATGTATATATATATATATATATATATATATATATATATATATATATATATATATATATATTATTTTCTTAAAAGAATTATTCCGTAACGTTTCGCGCTTCATACAGAGCTTTCTCAAAAGGATATTATTGGCCTTGGAAAACTCACTGCATTATAGTAGCAACGATGTTTCAGTTCTTGAAACATCTTTTACTTCGGGTGATCATCCGATGGAAATGCATCATGATACATCCCACTACAACGCCGCAGCATAAGCCACCCGTGGCGAAACTTCTAACTGAAGCACGTATAAAACAAAAAGGAAAAGGGCCATTTCATAGTGATAAGAAAAAATCTCTTGGTACTAACGCCAGTGTAAAAGGAAGACTGTCAACCGTAGACACATATTTCTGTGGTAGCACCAAAAAACAAACAGAAGCCACCAGAGGGACAAGACAGCTGACATTTGTTTTGGGTTGTAATATAGGTAAAAGACCAAGGGTTATTATTGATTAATTTTGTTCATAAAGGAGATGCTGATTCAGACATTTCTTAAATTTATTTATAACTTCCGCAGACTTTATTTCGAGGTATAGCTGTTCAAAGTGGCTCAGCCGTTTAAGAAATACAAATGTTTGTGGCTGACTTTTTGATACTGGTTGATTTTAAAAGAATTTTGCAACCGTCTGTATTTCATAGAGATGTACCTCAAAATTATCATTTAACTTTGATATGATGAAGGGCGATGCCAAATTTAAACTATAAAGTTCTTTTTAATTTAGTAGGAAAAAAAGTGTGAACAATAATTAAAATTATACAACATACTGTAAGAACGAGTTCTAGATATTCCCTAGACGATATAAAATAATATGCGTTGATAATTAAGTACTTTCCTGTTAGATCCAAGATTTATTTTCTTTAGTAAGATTAATAGTGAAACTAAGATAGATTTTTATAAATTAAAAGTACTATATCAATTTAGGCATCTTTTTAGAACAAAAACCAATTATAGAATGAATTTTCTTTTTAAAGAGAATTTTTTTTCTATCTACCCTCAATACCGGTTTGAAATTAATTCTTTGCTTCGATGCTTACGTCAAAGAAAATGCCCTTTGTAATGCTTCGACATTATTTTCTCGAAAAAAAGTACACAATGGAAAATACACTACAGCGTTGTAAAAAACTCTAATATGATGAAATATAAAAAGACAAACTGACTAAAATAAAGAAAAAACAGGTATGCATATTTACTTCTCGCTATAAAACCGTATTGCGAATTCTAAGAGAATAATTCTATGAACTCTGATTTTTTTCTATAAAAACTATTTCGTTAACTGGGAGATTAACAGATTTCAATTTATCTATTAGGTTTATAAATTATTGAAGTAATTAACTTTTTATTTTACTGTTTCTGTTTCATTTTTCTTCCGTGATTAACAATGGAATAACAAGTTGGCTCCTTAAGTAAATTAATTAGTCGCTGTCGGTTTTTGAATAGTCGGGTTTTTTGTAATAATTAATGTTATCCTTTTAACTCATTAAAAAAAAATTATGGAATGTTGGGAAGAAACATAGTTTTCATTCAGCTCATTAATGTAAGCGTAAAGTGTGTCCTATTTAAGAAAATATACTCATACACGGGGATTCGGCCAAAAAGTCTATAGAACATTTATTTTCTAATAGCCAAGCTTTCGAAATATTTAATTTCTTCTTCAGGGCTACTAAAATGCAAAGACAATTTTAAGGGAATTTTCACAAAATATAAAATCGGATACATTTTAACTACTATAATTTTGACATTATTTGACATATATATATATATATATATATATATATATATATATATATATATATATATATATATATATATATATATATATATATATATATATATATATATATATATATATATATATATATATATATATATATATATATATATATATATATATATATATATATATATATATATATATATATATATATATTAATACGTACAGATTCACGGATGGAAAAATATGTTCTTTGACAGGTCCAGGACTACATTCGTTGGTTTGTGGTGGTTTGCAAATTCTGCAGACGTTTCACCAAAAATCTTATTTGGCATTTTCGATGCTTGCTCATTGACGTTCGTCGTTACTGTTTATACAAGCCAAGCAAAGCTTTTTGCCATTAAATCAAAAATAAAATGTTTGTCTATACACACACACATATATATATATATATATATATATATATATATATATATATATATATATATATATATATATATATATATATATATATATATATATATATATATATATATATATATATATATATATATATATATATATTTAAAAACTCGGTTATATATGCTGTTTACTATTTTAATTCACACTACTTTCAGAGAAAACAACGCCATTACAGTTATTTTTACACAAAAACCGATTACCATGGTAATCCCTTTTTCACTACTTTAATACGAAAAAGAGACGCCAGACAATCTCTTTTCTCTTCTACAATTCTCTATTTCTGTTATCTCTCTTCCGCAAAAGCAACATACACCGGGCGTAACTTTTTGTCGTCACTTCTTTTTATTCGTTAAGAGAAGCGCTTCGTTCTTTTTAAGGTCAAAAATAAGGTTAACAGAATATTTATAAAATATAACATTTTAACTAAATCTGTCGGTAACAAATTTAAAATAAGGCAAAAGACGGGAAACACCAAATCTCTAACCTAACTACCTATTTATTGATGCTACTAAAAACAACTTTGGTGAATTTAAGAAACATAAATGACATCTATTAAGTCCAGGAACCCCCAGCTCAAATACTGACAACAGTGGAATAGTTTCTGTAAATTATAGATAGCGCAACTAATATGCTTGTAACGATATTGCAATATTTTAACAATAACAATATTGCAATATTTTAAATTGACATTTTTTAAATTCTTTGTCAGTGTGTAAATTATATACAGGGTTGGTCAGAAGGAACGCACAAAATTCGTATTTCATCTTTTTGTAATATTTTCAGCCCCCTCTCTACAACCCCTTAATTTGTAGACACTTCAACTTTTATTTTTCAAATGGCAACTTAGGTTATGTGCGCGCTCAATGAGAAGGTCTGAATCCGATGGAAGCAACAAATTAGGGATCTACTAATTTCGTTACAACAAGACGAGTCCACATAAGTTTTTAAAGTAGATCCTTATGTTGTAATGCGGACCGACCTTGGTCACCACAACTATTAGAACCCATCAACTTATCCAGTGACTTGAGAGATTTTAATTGAATTATCTTGAGAAATGCAAACGATACCCAAATTCTTGAAATTATTGGACAGTTTTTTCCCACATTTGGTTTTTTATTTGGCAAATACCTACACACATAAAATAATAAATTGTAAAATAATGAGTTAGTCTTTTAATTTGACCATTGAATTGTAAGCAAGTGTTAGTATATTAGAACTTTGATATTTTTAAATTATGGTGCTCTCAGAAAGGCAATTTCAAGGTTCAATGAAAATTATCCATCCCGAGAATATAATGTCAAGTGTGAGTAGGATATTTCACAGATTTGAAGAGCATGCGACAGTTAGGGATTTACCTAAAATGGGCCGACCACCCGCTTTAACTTAAGATAACTAAAGACAAAAAACTTGATATACTCCAATCAGTACAAGAAAGTCTACAATGAAAACAGCGCTAAATAACGATGTCAGTAGAACTTCTGCACAGCTATTATTAAAGAGTCAGAAGTATCACCGGTATAAAGTACATGTTGTACAGGAACTTCTTGAAAATGACTGCGACAGGAGATTACAGTTCTTTGAAGAAATAATGAATAAGATACGAAGAAAATAACATATTTTAATATTATCTTTTTCGATGAGGCTACATTTTATTCAAATGGAATGATCAATAGACATAATTATCTATTCTGGTCTGATCAAAATTCACAGTAGATACATGAGGGACATACACAACATCCCCAAAAAGTCAGTGTGTGGGCTGGCATAATAAATAACCGAATTTTAGGACCATATTCATTGAAGAAAATCTTACTGCTGAGCATTACTTACATTTTTTCTCATTCGATTTAATACCAGTATTAGCAGTAATGTTTCCTAACGAGGGTGATCCAGATATTCCATATGGTAGAATATGGTTTCAACAAGATGGCGCACCACCGCAGTTTGGTATAAATGTTCGAAGGTACTTGGACGAAATTTTTCCAAATCGGTGGCTAGGTCGACAGGGTCCCATTAAATGGCCACCAAGGTTTCCGGACCTTACTCCATTGGATTTTTTTCTATGGAGGTATTTGTTTGAGAGAGTGTTTAAAAACAGATCAAACAGCGTTAAGAACCTTCAAGATAGAATAAGGATTGAGGTTACTAAATTACCAGCCGTAGTAACCAAAGGGCCGAATCAGGTGAGTGCTTATGTTCCCCTCAAATATTCATTTTAATTACAAAACCTATGTGGGCTCGTTTTACTGTAACGAAATGAGCAGATCTTTAATTTGTGCTAGTATCGGATTCAGTTTTAGAAGACCTTCTCATAGAGCCCTCATATGACCTAGGTTGCCATTTGAAAAAAGAAGTTAGGATGCCTACAAATAAAGGGGTTGCAGGGAGGGGGCAAATAACTTTTTAAACGATTTTATATGTTCCAGCCTTTTTGTGAAAAACCATTCATGCAGAAAATATTAATTTTGTGCGTTTCTTTTGTACAACCGTATATCGGTGAAATAACACCAAACTTACAAATAGAAACTTACGCAAATCAAACATTTACCAATATGCATAACAATAAAAAAATTAATTGAAATGCTTCCAGTATTTTTACAAAAGAACCATGTTCCAAAAGATACAAAATTAAACAATGTGCATGCTGTTCAGTTAATTTTAATAGCACATTGTTGAATTTGCTAAATACTGAAGTAGAAAAAGGACACTTCAAAAAATATTAAATCAAAACGAAGTAGTCTAGGTACAAATCATTTTCACCTTATTTAAACACAAACAACCTTTAAATTGACATTGAAAGGGGCATTCTTAAGATATTTATTGCTTTTCGTTTTTTTTTTATTTCTCTAGTTCCTGATGACAGGGATAGGCTTTCTCTCCTAACGTCCGAACCTCTAGTTTCTCGTGTACATTCATTGCAGACCCCTAAGTCAAGTATCAGTGCTGTATTTTTATGTAATTTTTAGTCTTAAACGTTCAATATTTATCAAATTTGATTTGGTTAAAAATCAGGCCAATTTACTTATTCTACATGTGACCTTTTACCACTGACTTTATAAAAGAGTGTCAATGCTTTTACATGCGTAAATCAATTCAGTCAGGTTAAAAATGAATCGGTCTTGCTTGATGCGCGACATGGATGTTGGGTTAAGAATTGAACTCCATATCCGACAAGGAGCATGATGAATTCGCCTCATATTCCCATGGAATGGGTTAGATTTGTTTATGGTGGAGGTTAACCTTTGATATTTTCTCAAACGGTCCGAATCAGATACAGAGCGGATGGGGGTGTCAGCCATCATACGCTTGGTTCGAGTGCCAACTCGGTTAATAGGTTCAACTAGCTCAGGATGTCTCGTCTAATTCCCCTGGTCTGCTCTGGGGATTGCCTTTACATCAGCGGGACCATCCGCCGAGGCAGAATTCTTAGGGGTATTCTCTTGAAGGACATTTACCTCCATCGAGGTCTCATGCTTTAAGCCGCATTCTAGGATTGTGGCAGCTATTTGATTCCCTTCGAAAACCCAGGGGTCGAATGGGGTCTAAGTCTCTATTTATTTCTGAATATGAAGGGCTGTCAACTTCTAATTGCGGCATGTAGTAGAAATTGATATATATGTGAATTTAGTCGATCATTCTGGGGACATCTGTTTCATCTCTCCATTTGGGGGTGTGGCAGCTGTTTTATTTCCTTGATATTTGTAGTGTCCGCAAAGGGCCCAACGCACTATCTTTAGTTAAAAAATACTGCCAAGATCTGGGGTGAGAGATACAGCTTTTTGAATATGCGGGAGTTGACTATAACAATAATACTACTATTGCTTCTCGGAATGCATTCTTCTAGTAGGCATTATGGAAAATTAAAAAACTATTATGGTTTTCGTTTCTAGCAGTAAAAGAGAAATAAAAAAACTATCATGTTTTTCGTTTCTAGCGGTACAATCAGATAACAGAGAGCTCATACTCGGTTCCCGTGCTGTGTTTCAGACGATCGCAGAAAACTACATCTTATTTTCTTTCGCTTAATTAAGTGCCTCTGAGATAGAAGGAGTACAGTCAAATGCGCTGCTGTCAGGTGTAAAAAAGAAAAAGCTAACAAAAACTTGTTGTTAGGAACGTGTATAAAAAAGGTCAGATCTCGATTTCAAGGAGAATCAAGCTTTGTTTCCGAAAGAGTTTTAATAAGTAGCGCATGTACCTCTGTACCGGGACAGACTATATTTTATTTATTAATAAACTCTAGTATAAAGTTTATTTTAAAAAATTATCCTAAACAAAGATATATCCTTTTTTGTTTGCTTTGAAGGATCTATTTATCTAATCTCAGGACATCTAACAAGGATTACGTAGATACATTTAATAATACTAGGCCAGAGACAGCTTGAAGGTTTTTAACCAGGGAATTAGTGGAGAAAAAAAATATATAGGGTGTTTTCACTTCCAAATGCCGTTTTTTCGGGAACTAACCGGGATATGAAAATTTGGGTAGTGTTTATTTGATGGGACAAAAAGTAATTATTTACATGTAAAGTAAAACAACACCGTCACCATTATAGGCATCGCAACGCGAAAAAACAAAACAATTACATGAACTTTAAAAATCTCAGATATCAAAAATATGTCTAGTTCTAAGATATTTTTGGTATATGCATCAAATTGATTACTATACTGGTTACTGACATATACAGAGCGTTTCTGTCTATTGTCTCCTCGGCTTGTATTAGTAAATCAGTAGCATTTGTTGTTTAGGTTTCAAACTATGATGCCTTTTAGTTAGTTTAGTTTTAGTAGTTTTATATCTAAAAAAACGGAACTGATGTATGTAAAACAAAATATACTTAGCAACCAAGAATAGGTTTTTAAATTAAGATTACCTAGTTATTACCACTTTCCATCCCAAGCCTTTACATTCTACGAGTCTCTTGGATCATCACTTTAAAAGCTAAGCCTGTCACTCTCCACGTCGCCGTCGTGGACTGACATACCCAAAACGTTTCGTCAATGCCGGCATGATGTACTATTTTTTTGTGGTAGACAGACAATGAACCTGATGTTTAAGTATAATGACCGTTGGTTACACTATATCACTGTTACCTTAATACCTCCTCACTCCCATTCGCACATGGGATAAATTTTTAGTAACTCACAGCTTACAAGTATTAGTAATGTCATCTACATTATTTGTGTTTCATATTAATAACCGATGGCATCCTTAACTGCGGTATATACTTTCACGATTCCGTCAAGAAAATAAAAGTCTGAAGTTAATCATAACCGCAATGAATCTATGTGAAGGAGCCAAAAGTAACATTATATTAAGAGGTAAAATATCAATAACTTCCAAAATAAATGCCAATAAAAAATAAAAGTAAATTTTTATTTTTGTTTTTAGGATTTTGCAGCAATGTTTAATGAATGTAAAGAAATGTCCGAGAGTAAATAGAATACGTTTGGAAGCACTATAAAACTTTTCTTTACAAAAATTAATGTTTCGATGCTAATTTCAAATTTGCCACAAAAAATTCAAGTGAGGAAACAAAAAGCAGTCGATTTTAAAACTGCAGAGTATTTAAAATACTTTTAGAGTTTTTCAAACACTTTTTCAGTATTTGAAAATCTTTCGGAATTACTTTAAGTGCTTACATAAATATTTCAATTAATACTTTTAAATACTCCACATACAATTTTGAGAAACTAAGCAGATATTGTATGCCTTCGTGTCATCAAGTCGTATTTATGTCCAGCAAATATATAAGCTAAATAAACTATAAAATAAATAATGTTTAATCCTAATCGTAGAGTTATTTATAAAATTTATACCAGTGTAAACATACAAGTCTGCTCAACAAGTGCAGTTATGAGCAATTTTGCGTGTTAAGTAATCGGTAATCAAGGAATATTCAGCTAATATTAATTAATACTTCCAACCTACGATTTCAAATGCATAATAAAAGTGTTGAAAAAGTAACTATTTATTACTCGAGTACTCGTTACTCGTAGATACCCGGAGTAACGAATACTATTTTAAAAGCGCAGTGATTACTTTGATTAATCTGATTACTAAGGATTTTTTTGGCGTTGCGTACGAATTGTACGATGTGTAAAGAGCTTTGAGGTTCGATGCTACTCGTATCGTATGTTGCCATGTCACCAGCTGGCTGCATGGCGCGATGCGGAAGTATCGTATCGGTACTCCTCGACTGGTATATATTTATTGAGCGATTCAATTAGTAGGGGAGGACACATTCAATGTCAACTTATATTATTAATTCTTGGTGTTATTTTTGTCTTAGAAATATTTTGTTTTATTTTGCCACCTTAGTCTGTAAAGTACTTTGAATTTCACTTATTGTATTATCAGAAAATAACATGATTTTAGATCTAATTCCTACCTAACCAAACCGTCCTATTACGTGAAGGTTGTGCTTTGTTCGACCTTCAGCAATGTTGTCGTGGTGTGCTGCGCTGCCGCTATTAATTTAATTTTGATTCTGATCATATGCGCACAAAACTATTATACATTTTTCGTTTTCCAGACTCCAGACGAATAATAAATAATAAAAATAAGCAAAGTGGACTTTTTTTTTTGATGATTCCAAATTTTAAGAAAATATGCGTTTATATATTAAATGCAATGTAGGCATACGCGTTGTATATCTGGACCTTATTAAAAATTTATTTAGCGGACAGGGATATGGAATTTGCCCAATCGGATCTACTTGACTTCCTAGCGTTGTTCTTTATTCTCGGCTGTTTATGCATTTTTATTGAAGCAAAAAATATTTTTTGCGGCATAATACTAAACAATTAACGTGTTCTTTAATTATATTTGAACAATTTTTGTTTTCGGTAAGTAAAATACTTTTAATAAACCCAGGTAAACAAATTATATATTTAAAAAAATAATTTACAGACAGTTTTTTTTTGTTGTTACACCAATATGTAATTATTTTTTAATATTTTTTGTTAAAAATGAAATACATTGAAGCGTAGTGAGAATTGGCTGCATTTTTTTGAATGTTTCCACGGCAATTGCTAGATGTAATATTTGCGGATCCAAATATTCTTATAAAGGTGGCTCAACTTCTATCTATCTTAGGTCCGAGATTTAAATCCATTTAAGTTTCGAATACACTTTTAACATGGCAAAGGATAGACTTAAAGTGGATGTAGATTGATGATAGCGCTCATCCCAATCCAAGAAATATATCAGATTCAGTAGAGGAGGAAAATTTAATATGGGCAGATTTCGACAAAATGTCAAAAAGTCGCAAGGAAATTGATCCAAAAGCCGCAGCCATTTTAGAAGTTATATCTTTTTTAGCAGAAGATCTTCCGCATAGAAAGGAAAATGGTGGAAATCCAGAGAGACAATATATCCTCATTTGTCTAAACTGGCAAAACAATATTTATGCACAATTGCGACATTTGTACCGTCCGAACGCATCTTTTCCACTACTCGGCTTATTTCAGAAAAAAGAAGTCGTTTAAAAGGGGAAAATGTCCAAAGTATACTTTTTCTTAATTATAATCAAAATTTGTAATTTTTCTGGTTTTTTTGTGTATTGTTTTTTTTTTCCTTTCAATATATTTTAATTGGCGTTTTGAGTTCTAAATTTAAAAAAATAAAGGATGTTGAGCAATGTAGTACTTAGTTTTTTTTATCACAATATGTATTTATGTACCTATAGGTTATTACATTTTCTAATCTTAATTAACAATCTTAACAATTTTTAGCGAAATTTATTAATATAAATCATTAAAATGCACCTAAGGGTGAAACATAAAAGTAAATTTATATTATTTGTCATTTAAAATGTTATCACAAGAATCTATTTGCCCAATAAAATAACAAACTAATTCCAAGGTTAAAAAAAGAAACTATATTTGAACAAATTTGTCTCTATGTATAAGTAGTAGTCATTAGTCATTAGTCATTCGTATACTTTTCAATAGCAGTAATCAAAGTAACTATATTCAAAGAAGTCATTCGTATTCTTTTTAGTACCAGTAATCAAAGTAATCATAGTAACGAATATTATAAATGATTACTTGATACCAAAGTAACTATTAGTACCAAATACACAAAAGTAACGCAAATCAACATGCCTAATACATAACCAAAAAAGTTTTACTGAAAATTCATCAAAACAAACTCGCCGGTAAAAAAAGAACGGGGGGACATTCCTTTAAAAGTTTGAAAACAGACCCTGCTTATGTAAATTTATGTCCGCTGAACAAATATAATAAACGGCATTTATTTTAAAAAACCAGTGGTATTTGACATCTACCAGTGCCACCTATGTAAAACTATTACAGTTTGTAGAAAACTTTTACTAGCGTTTTTGGAACATCGGTACACCAATCTACTCAGAACATCAGGCCTATAAAAGAGCAGACGTTGATATAATATGAACAAACCAAATGCCAATTCCGGCATCAATTTAAACCATCAGAAGTTGGAAAAGCGAATCAAACTGCAACTTATCAAAATAAAAAAGCAAACTTGTACAAAACACGTGTAAATATAATAAAGTACTTCCATTCAAAATAGTTTTCAATAGGTACAACTCAGGGTAAAAATGTATACAAAACCTCGTGGCACTGGAGAAGCAGATAATGGTTTCTGTAACCAAGAAAAGAAGATTTGGATGTATGAATTTAAAGTGCAATGTAACTCTACGGAAAAACATAAATTTAGTGTGAAAAAACTACCTACAAGGGAACACCAAAACAAATCGATGGTCTCAAAGTAATATCTTGTAAGTCCGAAGTTGGCCATTTTGAGATTTTGGCGTTATTTTCTGCCTTAGCCATACAAGCATGATCTGTTAAAAAGTAGGGGAACTAGAGAAATCCGTTACTCCGGAAATAGCGCGAAATCAATACCACGTAACTGTAAATCCATAAAGGTCAATTCAATAACTCGCATCTTATTAGGATATTTCTGGCTTGAATACAACAGTGTGGACGTTTTGTCCAATTTTATTAGTGTAAAAATACAATATTTTTGTCAAAACAGTGAAATTAAACGTAAATAAAACTAAATACTAATTATATAAAAAATACCTTATGGTTTTCATCGTTTAAATTAATAGGAATGTTTCATTTTTAACTTGATTTGACGTGTTATTGAAATGGGTGTTTGTTGACTTACGTAATATTGTTTTTTATTTTAGTGTACAAAAATGGGTTCAAGGATCAAAAGAATACTTCAAATGTGTCATAATACAGAAAAACTAACGAAAATTGCTAAAGAGACCATCAGTAATTTATCAAAAATCGTATTGAACAATGAAGAAAATAATTTGGGCTTTTATATAATGGACTTCCCAATCGAAATTGATGTAAACGATAGTTTTTTAAACACACTCGATCCATGTAACTAAGATTGCAGTGGTTCCTTTTGATCTCCAAGAAAACCTATAACCTCATACAAGTTCAAGCGTGATACAACCATATCAAAGTTTTGATAATGTCAGTGATATAAGTAACTAAAATGTGAAGTGAACAAAAAAGTATGGATAAAAAACAAGGAGGACCCACGGGATTAACGATTTATCAGAGGAAAAAACGCAGTGTGTCCGGAGATGAAGAATTCCATTTAAACGAGGATGAAAATCTAGAATCACATACTTTTGATTCCAATTCTAACAATAATGACAATCTAATAATAATGAGAGGTAATGATCCAGATGTTCAATCTTCATCAGGTAAAGATGACTAAAATATTATTATATCGACTCGGAAAGAAAACCTCATATTTGGAGAGAACAGAAAAAAACACAATCAGGAATTACGTTAATCAAATACGTTTCAGATACCCAAAGGAAAGAAAAAAAATTAGACTAACATGAGCATCAAATGTTTGTAAGAACTCGAAAAAAAAAGAAATTGTTTGGATGTGGACAATAGACAACGGGAAGAAATATTGACAAAATATTGGCAAGAGGTGAATAGGGCCCAAAGACAAACGCTTGGGTGTAATCTGGTCACTGATTCACAATATTCGTAGAACTGGACTGGAAAATCTTTCTACTTTTGGTCTGAAAGAATGGCAGGTCTCGAACTGTGTAAAAAACAGCAAACGTGGTATAAGTTTTGAGAAGGAAGAAAAACCTAAAATAGGTATTTTGTCAGATCGTGCACCGAATAAGTTTATGAAAAGTCTCAGTAATTTATCATCACATTACTGTCGTAAGGATGTAAATAAAATGTACCTATAACATAAACTAAACATAAGCATCTATCAACCAAAAAAAGATAGGTGTGACATTTATCAGAAGTCGAAGAAAGACCAAAGATAAGGAGCGAAGTCTAAAAGGTGAAATACACGTATTTAGTATAAATCTTCAGACTGTGAAGGTCTGACCGGCTAGTTCTCTCTACTTCAAAACTAAACTGTGTGTCGTTAACTTTACTATCTACAATGTGGCCACTAAGCACTGCACTTGTTATTGGTTTGACGAAACCCATGCTCACCCCATGTCTCTAGATTTGTCTTCTTTGTGGCTGACCATATCAAAAGGTAAAATAATGGCAAACCTATAATTATTTATTCAGATGGCTGTACTTATCAGAACCGAAACAATATCAAGGCAAATGCCCTTGTGCGCTTGAAAGAAAGAATTAAAATTAAAAAAAATAAATTTGAGTATTCTCAACAGTTAAAACCTGTCCTTCCTGAATATGTTAGGTCATTTTATGATAATTTGCCTCACCAATAATTTTCGTTTTTTTACGTTATTTGCGTTTTACAAATTACTTTTTAGTATGTATATTTTAATTTCTTAACAATAAAAAGTTTGCCAATACCTAGTAAATCTACCTTTTTACGTTAAAATACCAGGCAAAAATTAAAAAATATACTTTTTTGAAAAACATATAAGTTACTGGTTTTGATCCTATTTTAACAAAAAAAATTTGAGATATAAAGAAAGTTTTTCGGCATAAGCGACTTTTTATTTTTTGGTAGAAACATGTATTGGAGATAATGAACTAAGTATTATTTCTATTGCGGGTTATCAATTACTTGACTTTTGTTAGAAGTCAACATCGTGGTGGCGCCACGGGGTGGGGCCTGAGCTGATATCTCGTCAACACAACTCAGTTTACAAACATTTAATTTAGAACGAAATTTTGAGGTCAGTGGCATTTTCTGGTCCAAATTTGGCAAAAATAGTTCCTATTTATAGAGTACCTACGGGAATAATAACTGTCCTCACCGGACTGTTACTTCTGGGTGATTGCAAATTTTAATCCAAATTTTAATGTTCAATTCATTAATAAACCTTGCACAGCAATTTAGTTTGGATGGTATCCTTCAGGATGATACTAGAACAACATTTACAAGCGGTACCCGAATTGACGATATTTTTAAAAATGCAATGGCAATAACTTTAAGTTTAGATCAAAATATTATTAATAATAAACAACATATTAACAATAAAATTCTTTATTGTTCAATTTAAAATTGGTTAAAAAACAAAAGTAGGAACCCGAAGATTTAAGTGAAAAGTTTAAAATATTTACTGAGAAATCCTTTCTAAACTGATGAACGCGGAGTAGATCTTGAAAAAAATATAAATAAAACAATATATCAGTTAAGGTGTCTGCTTTCTATACTTGATATCGATGTTTTAAAAAACGTTTACTTTCCCATCTGGGATCATCTGCAATTCTCAATGACAGATTCTTGCTTCAGAATTGCATCAGGGTTATGACGGAGAATGGGGCTACATACCTTTTATAAAACTTTTTAGTTAGTTAAGTATCCTGCCGTTATGCTGTTAATATTTATTAGAAGTTGTTATATTTTCAAACTTAAACATTACATTCTTGGACCAGAAATAGTTCTGTTCTATATACATCTCAAAATCGAATTGAACCTTCTCAGTTCATATAGCCAAGGAATTAGAATATTACTACTACTTACAGTCTCTTTCAGAATAATCTAAAAAAATGGTTATTACAAAAATGTTTTATGATTTTTCTTGAATAATAATTAATTATTGTTTGGATTATAAATATGTTTCTTGTCCTTTTAATACTTTTTTTATTCTATAAGTATAAATGTAGTATAATTAAGTTTGTGCCAGAGATGTAAGAAAAATTATTGTGCGTATTTAGATTAGTTATCTTATAATTTTTGACGGCATTTTATAAGAATATTTTGTAATTGCATTTGAATTGAACTGAAATACAAGACACTTTTTGAATTTAAATTGAAATTGAATTTCAAGTACAATTACATTAAAATAAAATGTATATGATATAATATTGGGTATTACACTTTCTAAGTACTGACAATTCTGATTCTCTAATTAAATTTTTTCGCTTGTAATAGTATTAAATAAGCCTCATTCATATCTAGATAACTAGACAAAGAAGAGCTTTAGAAACATTTTTATCCGTTTCAAAGTCGAGCTTGACGGCAGTTTCTACGTCTTTCTACGCCAGGGAGTTCATTACTATATAACAATTTTTAAATACTTTGTCAAATTATACTTTATTATATCTTTTTGAACTGTCAACTAAAAGGGTACATATTTACATAAGATTTAATGTAAAAAATTACTTAGATTTTAAACATGCTACGTTTAACCATCTAATAAACAGGAAATCAGGAACATTAAACTATTAAGTAATTTCCTTAAAAATCCAAAATATCGACTGACGTAAACACAATCGCCTACCCTCGAGAATGTTCGAGTGAGTTCGGGACCAACCCCGAATGAGATTCTATAGCGATGCTGCAATGCCAATGGTTAGTAACTTAGGGTTGTTCCCTTAAATAAGCCGGAACAGGGTGCGTTTCTTACGGTAGCCGTCGGAACGAGATATATATACGATCGAGCGGACTCACAAAATACTGCAGGATGTATAAGTTGTCTACTAAAAAATTAACACTCGGTGATGTGAAGGGGTAAAAGGGGCGAATATTTTCTGGAGAATTTTTTATATGTCATAGAAATAATATTTTGCCTCCAAGAGAAAATTTTCGATAAAATGTTGTGCGTTAAAGTTAAGAAAAAAGTTAAGTGACATTGTGTTAACGGCTTTGGGTGGGGACGAAAGTAGATTTTTTTGGAAAAAACATGTAGTTTCTTTAGTAAACTTTCGGTAAGTATTACTGACCAAAAGTTTCCAAATTATATTAGGTTTGGGCGTGTTTCGACACATTTAAATTTATGGGGTTTAACCCATTTAAAATACATATGCAAATAATTATGTTAAAATAGTTTTTAGTAATTTGAAGTGAATAATAAACATTTGACCATATTTAAGAATACAGAAACTTTCCGTATTTGTAAAATAAAGAAAGTTTCTGTTGAATATTTGTTATTACAAAGGCTTAAAATAATTTCTTATATGCAATAGTAATAATTTTCTGAACTAACAAAAACATTATTTGGCAAAAATTATATTGAGCAATTCAATGGAAAAAATATTAATTTTTTACAGAGTAAGTTTCTTTTCAATAGCAGCTTCCACAATAAAACAAAGGCAAAAAGCAACCTATTAGCCTTTGGGAATTTCAAATCAATCAGGTAAAATGGAACATTAAGTAAATAAACTTATAATTCAATACAGTAAATCATTTCTTTAATACAAAACTATTTACATCTGAAATAAATGAATATAGTTATAAGATATTTTGGGAAAAACTACTCAGAACAAAACACAGTAAAATGAATGTTTTCAAGACACGTTTATGGAATACAAACAAATCGTACAAAAGTTAGAACTGACGAAGTAATTTGGTTGAAATATTAGATAAAAAAAATATTTTGATATGTCCTCTTAATTTAACAATTTTACTCAATAAAGCCATATCGTAAGAACTCTTGAAATATTTAGTATTCAGTGTGGATTTTTTTAAAGATATTGAATTAAGGAAACATATTAAGGTTTTTGATGACATTACTAAAATCCGGCGAGTAGAATGTTAAGTAAATGTTAAGTAAATAACCTTATACAATGTTAAGTAAATAACCTTGACCTATATGTAAGATAATAAAAGATATGTTCAGAAGAACAAGTGCACTATTTAATAATAATAATAAATAACCTTTATTTAAAAAAATTACAAAATAGCGTATACTTTTTTCAACGAGGGTGGCGAGATTTAGCAACGCTACTCATCTAACCGCCCGTTTCAATGAATCATTTAGAATAATACGATAGAAAAACCAAATATACAATAATTATCTACCACTAAACACAATAATATACATCAAAATCCTTACAACCAGTAAAATGTATGTATGTCAAAAACATATTAAAGAAAAATATCAACTAACAATACTTATACACTCGCACGATCTACTTTGCTCCAATTAAAGAGAAACACATAATAGCAACAATAAAATATATATATTATTAGAGCTCATCATGCCGCCATAGACTAGCGAGCCCCGTGTAGGGCAAAGGCACAAAATGGAATCACAAAAACAACTACTCCGCTGGCTAATACCACGACCGGCATTGAATTACATTGTGACTCCTGGCTTTCGTTGGGAGCATTAAAGGATAGTATAGGAGTCACAATGTAATTCAATGCCGGTCGTGGTCTTAGCCAGCGGAGTAGTTGTTTTTGTGATTCCATATATATATATATATATATATATATATATATATATATATATATATATATATAAATGTAAGTATGTTAGAATTACCATTACAATCAACAGTGCCATAATTGGATTGTAGCTGATATCATAATTAGCATTTGCATCTACAGATTGGAGGTGAGATTTTAATTTCTTTTTAAACGTTAAAATATTTGAACATATCTTAATGCTAAGCGGAATTGCATTATAATATTTGACGGCCTTGAAAAAAAATAGTCCTATGAGTTGGAACTTAACAACGTGTAACCTCCGTGGATATCCGACCCTTTAGTAAGCTTTTCAAATAGATATCTAGGTTGGTCGGACGATTTATTCTATGAACCAATGAGCACAAGCGTAACTGGAATCTTTCATCAAGTTTAAACCAGCCAAACTGTCTATAAAACTCTGATATATGGTCATACATCAGGCACCATTTTTGTAATCTTTGCAGAAGCAGCAATGCAGGCCAGTATAAATGGGATAGAGAAATAATATACGAAATATATTGATTTTGGTGAAAAGAAAGTTTCCCGTATGCAATAAATACGAAACGTGGCTCCTAAATTTTAGTTCTGAATCACAAAATACTCCCAAATTTTTTCCTGACTCCGATACATTGATTTTGATATTATCTATAATGATATTAATATTATGAGAAAGGACATTCCGATCCCTGCCGTACAACAAAAGTTGAGTTTTAGATTGATTTAATAAAAGACCATATGCTATTGAGACCTTTCTAATAAAATCAAGGTCATGAATAATAAACTGACAAGGGCAAAAACTAAATAAATGGAAGTCACTGCATATAGGTGCTAATTATTTAAATGATTCGCAAAATCCGATGTATATATATCCAAAATGCTACCTGAATACACCTCGATTTATATTCTGACCCCCCAAGAACCCTTTGACACCTTCCTCGAAGATAATCTTTATAGAAACTAATAGCAGTGCTATCCAATCCAAAAAATTTTAGTTTAGCACAGAGAATATCGTGATCCAAGGTGTCAAATGCCTTACTAAAATCAAGAAGAAGTAAGCAAGTTTGTTGGCCTTTGTCGGTAACCCTAATTATGTCGTCAGAGACTTTCAAAAGGGCGGTGGTGGTGCTGTGATTCGATCTAAATCCGGACTGAGTTATGGGAATAATATTACGTTGCAAACAAAAGTTATTTACTACAATTCACTTCAGTTAGTATTTTTGGCAATAGGTATATATTCGCAGTTTTCCATTGCATTGGAAATTTACCGTTAAGAATACGGAAATTCTCAATATGTGTAATATGAGGCAGCAAATGAAGAACTATTAAAAATACATTTTTACGATCTAGTCCATCCGCACCATGGGCACTAGAACGCAGCTGATTTATAATTTTTTTCGACCTGGTCACAAATTACTTCCTAGAATTTATAGTTAGGAGGAAGGTATACTCTCCAAAAAATATTTGTTAAAATCATCAGAGTTTCCTACTTCACCCGCATCACCAGCAAAACCAGGATTAATGTTTAGCTATCTTAGATTTTTCCAAAAGCTTTGGGATTTACTATAAACTGATGATTTAAATAATGCTTTTTTTTTCATTGCGTATAGACTTTGTAACAAAGTTCCTAAGTTGATTGTACTCACTCCAAGTTTACTCTGTATTGAGTTTTTTATATTTGGTGTGAGCTCCTTAGATCCATCATATATTTAACATTAGGAGTTATCCACGGCGCTTAGTAAGACGTGAAGTTTTGTATGGAGCATGCCTGTCAAATAGGTCATTTATGGCCCTAGTAAAAAATAACCTTTTCATCCACATCATTAATAGAAAATAAATAACCCCAATCCATACTATACAGATCAGTAATAAATAAGTCGTAATTAAAATTAGAGTAATCTCGACATGTCCTATATTTTATATATTTAAGGGGTTTTTCACAAATCAGATTGCATTTTACTAAACAGTGATCCGATATTCCGTCCATCCTAAGCACATCGCTACCATTAATCAGGTCTAAAGATGATGTAGCGATAATATCCAAAAGATAACTGGTATTTTCAGTGACCCAGGTTGGTTGAGTAATTATCTGATGAAGACCATATTTTTTTAAAAAGTTACTTAATGTCAAAAAACTATTGTGATTGGAAAGATAATCCACGTTAGAATCTCCACCAAAAACAACAAAATGGAAAACTGGTTTCAAGTCTATTTAAACAGTTAATCAGATTTCCAGTAGGAGTACTATACAAAGAACCGATATAGACATCTTTACCGCCAAGTTTAACACTAAGCCAAATTTGTTCAAAGTCATTAGAATTATCTATATTTGTTATATAGAATGCTACGCCACCACCCCTACTGTTACGCTCTGCCCTCAAAATTGAATAACCATCAATCTCAAGAGCATCGCCACTAATTCCCTGGTTAAGCCATGTTTCAGACAGTTGAACAATATCTAATCTATCTCAGATACTCGGAAAAATCATCAAAACTGGATCAAAGCGAACGCACATTAAAGTGACAAAAACTGATACATTTATCTATACTAGCAGTAATTTGTGAGAACCGAACATGATACACTACCTCGCAACAAGACAATACTATTTAAATTAGAAAATATTTACCGTAAAAAATGAGTTGCAGATTCCACCAAAAATAAAAGAGAACATTTTTGTACTTAGATATGGTAAAATCCGGATCCCATACTAATCCAACATTTTAGCAAAAAAAAAGATAAATAAAAACTGATCGCATTTTAAACTGGAACACGTATAACACTACACACTTATTATTAAATGTCATTTTCGCCTGGCTATCAAAATTTTCATCTTACTTATGCTGAGAAAGCGGAAAATTCTACTACTCGACGACCAGTTACTATTATTACCATACTTCCTTTTTGCCTTCATCAAAATATTATAACACATAGTTAAGTCTTCAAAAAGAGAAAAAGGCGTACCCTTCAAAAGTTTTTTGGCGCCAATAATCTTATTTTTTTAATTGTAAGAAAGAAAATTTACTATTACGGAACGAGGTTTATCGCCATTTGCATCAGATCCAGAACGATAACATCATTTACGAACATTATTTACGAACAAAACAACATTGTCGAGAAAGACTTCCTCACCACGTTTCTTTTACAATTTTGTTCTAAAAGATCCAATTTTTCTTCCAACTGCAGCATTTTCTTAGAGTTGTTTTCAACAGTGACTACTACTACAACCTGTGTTAATTTGGTTTCAAGTTTCGAAAACCTAGCATCAAGTTTATTTTCAAATTAAGTAAACAAATTATAACAGACTTTACTTATTATTTTCTCTAGGCTGCATATGTCAAGGTTAAGCCTTTGGCAGATCGGGTTGTTGAACCACCAGCCATACCTCTGTGACTGCGAATGGATCACTACGGGGCACACTGGTAACAAGAAAATCTTCACGCATTCCACATATACAACAACTGATTCAAATTACGGCGAAATTAAGCACTATATAATCGAACTGATTTTACCGCACCCGTAATAGAACAAAAGAAGCTAGTATGTAAAAAATTAACAATTTTTATAAACTTTTTGCCACACTTTTCATTGTCTAATTCAAAGCAATGCAAAACACGACTACTCCGACATTTGATTCGTACTATATATATTTGTATTGATGAATTGGATAGATGATAGCATTTAGGAATGATTAATTAAATAAAATTACCTAATAACATTTACAATTAAAAAGAAATATTTGAAATGGTTTTCTCCAACTTCATTATTTCTCTTCTTTTTCGAACTTTCAGAAAATTCTCTGCCATTAATTCACAATTCCCATGTATTCACAACTCTAAGATTCTCCAAAATAAATAGATGAATCAATTACATCACTAAAACTTTAGAGTATAACAATTCTCTCTATCACAAAGTTTGTTATATTTATTAAAAATGAACATTGCAGTAAAATGGACTTATGCTAATAATTTTATCATATTGGATTTACGAATCTTCCCGAAACCGAAGTACTTTTTTGTTTAAATTTATTTAGTAATTAATTATCTTTTTTGAACCTAGGACAAATGGACTTCGCAGCGACGACTTATTAAAATATTATGTAATTATAAATTCTGCCTTATTTTTCGGTCCTTAGAGCACCTGTTGGGCTGTGCTAGTAAATACATAAATAAATAAGCTAAAAAAAGCACTGGTTTGCAAATATTGTCTTAGTTTTTTTTATATATTGATAGGAAACATGGATAGTATTTCATCCAGTTTGGTATAAATACGATTTGACAAGGTCTAAGGACTATATTATAGTTACATTGTAGTCTACATTGCGGCATGCGATCTCCGCATTTCTTTGTTAAGTGTTATATTTGTGGAAATTATATCGATGAATACTGGCTTTCCCTATTTTTAACATGCATTGCACATGTGTAAACGTAAATTAATGGCTACGTCAACAACCTAAATTTAAAAAAGGTTCTCTTAAATGTGTGCTTTTAGAAACTCGTGTCATTATTCGAAAACTATTGTTTTGACATGTGAAAGCTCCAACATAGTAGCCGCATTACTCCAACATATAACTCCATACACCGTAAGATAGCTTTCTATAAAGGTGTCCGTAATAAAGCGGCAAAGGGGTTGAATCTGAGACAATAGATCTTATTATTAAGTCTAGCGCACACTGGAGTCTACATGACTCTCCTATGTCAGTTTTGAATCCATAGTTACACCCAATAATTTAATAGTATTTGTTTTCTTGAATTTCAGTTTGAAAATCTTTTGTACATATTTTTATTCTTGGTTGTAAATGTCATGAACTGTGTCTTTTTAGGTTTAATTGAAGGCTATACTATCCGACCATGTGATCATATTGTTAACAATATCGCACATATCTAAGCTAAAGTCACTGGGTATTGAGCATATTAAGAAATTTGAGTCATCCTCAATAAGTATAGGTGTTGTGTTTATTTTACATATAGATAGCAAATCGCTGTTATAAATTAGAAATATAATAGGAAAGATTATACTTCCTTATTACAGTATTAAAAAGAGTTCCAGACTGAGTTCCATTTGGCAATTTAACGATTTGTTGTCGGTCTCAAAGGTTGTATTTTAACCACTCTAAAGCTAGTCCCCTGGCACCAAAAGCGTTCAGTTTAAAAAAATAAGGTTTTGTGGTCGAATGCATGGCTAAAATCTAAAGAGAAACCAGACGTTTTTGCGATCCAACGATTGTATTTTTTAACTCGTGTAGAGGAGATTCTTATTTTTAGTAAATCCGTACTGAGGAGGAGGAGTAATAATTCTATGCTTTATCAAGAATTTGAGTGGCGTAGCTGCATATATAAAAACATATACACATTTGAAGAAGTTGGCCTGGTTGATCAAGTAAAAGAAAATACAGAATTTATTATTCTTAAAATAAAACTGGGCCATCAGTCACATATAATATGTACATTTTATCGGCCTCCGCATGCCAACCTTAATACACTTCAAAGGTTTAAAAGAACGCGATTAAATGAAAACTGGGAATCCTATAAAGAAATGCATAATTTGACTACTCAGGTGATTAGGAACGAAAAAGGGGATATTTGCATTCGGTTAGTTTACAAAATAATTTTAAAAAATCTTGGAATGTCTTAAGAGGTCTAAATATTTGTAAACCCAAAAAAACTAGTCTACCTCCATCGCTTTCGAATGCTGAAGATTTAAATAATTATTTTTCAGTTTTCTTTATCTAAATAATAAGTGTGATAATAAAATAGAATATTATAATGAAAATAATTACTCTCAAAATAACATTTTTTCGTTTTCGCTTACAACAGTCCAGGAGATTAGTGATATTTTAAATAATATAAATATAAATGCTCAGGGCGTTGATGAAATTTCATTAAATATGATATTAATTGTTATAGGCCTTTTATTGACAAATATACTGTTCATATTATCAATGTATGCATAGAAAATAAATATTTCCCAGATGAATGGAAAATCGCCTTAGGTAAACCGTTACCAAATCTTCAAAATCTTCGGATAATCATCATATTACAATCATTATCTAAGATTTTTGAAAAAGTTTTATTTAATCAAATAACAAAATATTTTAATGATAATCACTTAATTCCTGATATGCAATGTGGTTTTAGAAAGCGATATAGTACGGCATCTGCTTTAGCTACCGTCACGAGTGATATCATCGAGGCTTATGACTCTGGATTAGCCAGTGTGCTGGTATTGCTCGATTATTCTAAGGCATTCGATACTATTTACCATAAATTATTATGTGCCAAATTAAAATATTTTGGTTTGGATGGTTTTGCAGTTCAAATCATTAAATCTTATTTAACAAATAGAAAGCAACAAATATCCCTCAATAATACTTTATATCAAATTGTGTAGATATATTATCTGGGGTCCCACAAGGGTCAATTTTAGGCCCTTTGTTTTTTATTATCTATACTTCAGATACATTAAAATCTTTAAGTTATTGTAAAATTGTAGCATATGCTGATGACACACAAATTTACATTCATTTTTCTAAAGATTTATATGAACAAGCAAACCACAAAATTAATAGTGACCTTGATGTCCTTAATCGTCTTCCTTTTGAACATAATTTACTTTGAAACCCCGAAAAATCCAAAGGTGTATGCTTTGGTAACAAAAAAAAATAAGTATTTTGTGAACAACAACTTTCTTATTCCAATAAAT
This sequence comes from Kuschelorhynchus macadamiae, assembly GCA_030620095.1. Classification (NCBI taxonomy): domain Eukaryota; kingdom Metazoa; phylum Arthropoda; class Insecta; order Coleoptera; family Curculionidae; genus Kuschelorhynchus; species Kuschelorhynchus macadamiae. The sequence continues at coordinate 1,675,439 of JAUTXW010000338.1, forward strand.
AATAAGAATTTATTCTTTACAGAACATAAGAAGAACTTGGGTTTAACTCTTGACACTGTCTTGCCTGTCTCTGATCTTCTTAAATCAGTTTTGAAAAGGGCTTACTCTGATTTAAGACTTATTTATTATAACAGAATTATTTTGGATAAAAAAAAACAAAAAAATGTTATGTGAATCTCTGATGTTATCCCATTTTAATTATTGTGACTTTTTATACGGACCTTGCCTAACTCATAATGATAGAAATAGAATACAAAAAATTCAAAAATCTTGTTATCGTTTAATACATGGAATAAGAAAATATGAACCTATAACTTATACAATCAACAAAGATAAGAGTTTGTTGATGGAGTTTCGAAGATTATTGCATTTAGGTTCTTTTACTCATAAAATTATTCTTGACCCTTGCGCTCCATTACATCTAAAAAACAGGTACTTGCGTCGTTCAAGCGTTCATTCTAGAACCACAAGGTTTAATTACAATTTTGTATTACCTCATCACAAATCTTCATCACAAAATAGCTATGTTTTTTCTTTTTCTTTTTGTTACTACTAATTTTAAAACATCATGCAATTTTTAAACTGCTAAATAAATGAAAATGTAATATCATTTGAGAATATACTGTGCAAGTAAAATAAGTTTGCTGTTAATTTTGGTTCTGAGGATGCTGTGTGCTTGGGAGAGTATACAAGTGCTTTGTAGAAGTGGAATTAGGTATAGCGCAGGGCTATCTGCATTCTTATTATTTGTTGGAATTTTTTTTTACTTAATCTTAACATTTATCGAATTGCTTGAAGGTTGAGTTAGAATAGTTATGCTAGACTTCGCTTACATTAGATTCATCAAAAAAATTGTGAATATTTATCTAATGTTTGTAGAAGAAATCCGAAATATAAGGCGTTATTTATTTATTTATTTATTTAATTTACTGAGAAAATTAAGAAAGGTCTTCTCAAAATTTTTTTAAGATAATTTAACTTATTTTATGCTTCACCTTTATTTTTAAATATTGGCGTTATTTATGATGTTTTTAGAACTTTGGGAACACTCCCAGTACGCATAGACCTGTTAATCAAATACAAAAATGTTTCAGTTATAATCGATGTTACAATACGTCTGATCTCTCTGCTTTTAACGATATAACTATGCTGTGTAACACTTGTGCATTAAAATGCTTCAAAAATTAACCAGCTGTAATATGGGTTTCGTTATATTTTATATTTGTGTTTGATATGTTTATATCAATGAAAAATAAATTTAATTTGTTTGATATTTCTTGTGAGTCGATTGTTAAATTTCCATGGATAAATCATTCTTTTATGTTATCTATCGATTTAAATTAATATGATTATTAGTTATATGAAGTACCAGTACCAATTATTGCTAACTTATCAACATCATAGTACCAAATATTTCCTAAGCTGAATAAATGATACGTCAATACAGACATATATTTTTGTCAATTAAGAAATCATGGTTCATTATTCAGTGGTTTGATCTTGTGCAGTGAAGATCCCTGAAGATGCCTCGTGCAATCGCAGGCGAAACGTCGGAAAGTAATTCCAATTTGTCACGGTCTAAACTCAAAGACCATGGTTACTTAAAATGTTTTTTAATTTTTTAAAAACTCAACTTATTTACTTTATATTTTTAAGAAAATCTAACATAAACTGCCTGCTATGTAAACAACGTTAGAAAAAATACCGTAACAAAAAATTGAAATCTGGGGTTGCAACTGAAATGAGTTAACTTTAATTAACTAAATAAGGACAGTCGGGACATATTAAAGTTTCTTTATCGGTCTTAGTTATACCCACACATTCTTCGTGGACATATCGACGACACACAACGCACAATCTCATATCCATTTGAATGTCACTCTTACATAAGAAATAGAACCAAGAGTCGATCATAGTTGACGAGTTTGCTGAAACAGTTTTATTTAATTCTGTCTCTACCACTTGTGACGAAGGTACTGTCGCAATTTCTTTTCGACTTTGTTTGGATTATAAGTGACGAATTTACTGCAGCAATTTTTTTAGGTTTTGTTTCGTCCACATGTGTCGAATTTGCTGGAGCAGTTTTTTCGATTTTTTTGTCCAGTTTCTGTCTCAGGAGAGAACAGATCTCTCGTTACTTGTAGAGCGCTTGCATTAATGGCAGGTGTTCTTTTCAGTGATGAAGCCTTTATCTTAGGAACTATCAAGAAACCCCTATCTGTAAACGACAAATTCAAATCATCAGAGCTTGTTTTTTTCCAAAGCAGCCGCCTGCTTAATGGTTCATTGTCGCTTTCTGTGAATAAGTCATCATGGTAACTCATATTTGATTCAGAGGTTGAGTACCTGGGTGACATTCTTTTGTTCTTAATTTCTGATGAATTGAGCCCACTTGGTCCAGGAATGGGGTTTATTTGATCGAACGTATTATTATTTCCATTTTCTTCTATTCTTGTGCCGTGGCTAGGTACAAATGTAGATTCCGATATAGCATGTGGGTAGAAAGGATAAATAGTGGCCCCGTGGATCCAGAAATCATAATGGACAGTGTCATTAATTTAAACCATACTTTGGAGAAGATTTTCCCAAATCTCATTTTTCATAAAGATTTTCCGGGCTACGTCTTTAGAAACCTCTTGGTCCCAAAAAGTTGCATAGCTACGCAAAAACTGCTTTATTTATAGGCTTTAGCTCATGGGTAGTGTTGCTAGAAAGACAAAACAGGGTAAATCATGCATTTCTGCAACAACAACAATACTACATGTGACTCTGCCCCATCAAAAAATGAAGAGTGACGGTCCTGGGTTTGTGTACAAGGCAAAATGATCAAGCCATACCTTTTCGTATTTTTGTCAGTGGTTATTCTTCAATATAACACCCAGTTGAACTGATGTAAAAACACGATGTTTACAATTAGCAGGAACAACAGCGATGCTGACGATATCAGCATCTAAGTCACACTGGGCGCGCTTTTCTTGTATGCTCTCTGGTTCAACATTAAAGATATTTTGGTACGCTAACCGGTCAAAAAAATATGACGTCATACTTTTTTTCTAGATTGTAATAATTGGTACAGACACCTTAATATATAATTGTGGCTGCGCCGATAACTGAATCATATCAACTTTTTTTCGAGTCTTAATAATGTTCGTATAATTTTTTAGCTACTAAGTACTTTCTATAAAATTGTGATAGGCAGATTATTTGTCAAGAGTAGATAGGTACTTTCATATATATATATATATATATATATATATATATATATATATATATATATATATATATAACAATTTATTAAAAGTTAATTTTCCGAAAATATTCTAGTTCAAATTTCCTCTTATAACCTTAAAAAATAAAATTTTAATAAATATAAGTCTGTAAACCTTTCGTTTCTAATGTCCGACTTTGTAAATGTGATGTTCAAAAAGTGGTCTTTTATATACAAAATTTCCCACACTAAAATATGTTTCCTGTATGATTTGTAATAGCAGTAAGGAAAAAGTTTTCAAAATTCATGGATACAAAACGTACGTTCTATACGAGATCCACTAAATACCGATGTTGAGAATCAAAACCACAGAAAAAAAGATTTCGTTTTTAAAATAATATGAAATAGGAAAAAATGTTTTGTTTTACATTCTTTGATCATCGTCAATTGCAAAATAATTTATTAACTATGTATCTGTCATTTACGTTCTTGCACTTGCCCGTTGAAAGCCATTTTCTGTAAGAAGTGTGAGGGGACTTTTTTATAATGGGATTATATAGTTATATGTCATATTCTAGTAGTAAAATCATGACGAGCAAAACGTAGAATAAATTTGATACCCTTAATTTATCAAAAAAAATCACCTTTGAAAAATATTCTATTTCTGAAAGCCTTTTTTAAAATCTTTCCCTACTTCCACGTAAAAACAGTACTCATGATTTAACCAGCTGGAAGCAATGGTTTTCGAGTAATTTCATCAGGATAATTTATATTTATTGTTTATTATCTCTTTTTTATATTTTTTTGCATAGCTATGTTCATATTTATTTCAGACTATAGCATTCCACGTGAAGACCATATGTATCTGATCTTTGAAATAAGTGTAAACGAAAAAGTCTGACTAAAAAAAAGAAAAAATCAATTCTAATTGTTTTAGGATTTCCTTCTAATCAGGGACCCTTTTGTGAAACAATGAAATAAGACAGGTTGGCTTTCATGAAAATTTTACTTACAAGGAATAATAATTGTGAAATGTTGTTTTCTTCTTTTTAGTCAGCTAGTATATCTGCCACAGTCAGATCTAAACAGTCGGGTTTTTTAATAATTAACTTATTTTATTATTTTACCCCAATTTAGGAATTAAAATCTAGCCTCTATCTATAAATATATAAAAATAGAACCTAGTATCAAAATTAAGACAAGGCGTGGAAATAAAAAATATTAAAGCATTCTTTAAATAAATGGGGCACACGGATTAAAAAGAAGAAAGCCCCTATTTCTAGTGGACGATATGATAAGAAGTGGACGATATGAAGAAGAAGATAAGAAAAAGTAGTATGTTGATAAGTTTCCTATCTTACTTAAAAATATAACCCAATTTGCTATAAGTCAGGTCCTTTGGACAACGACTTGTTAAAATTTTAGTGCAAACCATTTTAAAAATTATACCTTTCTAAGCAACCTTAGGTACCGCACTGGCAAATTTAAAGGAACGGAGATTCAGCTTCTGAAATAAATTGCATTTCCTTCAAATGGTTTTTGTACTTCCTGGGCCTAGAAAATCTTTTTTGACTTTCTTTTGTTCATTTTGCATATTGGTATCAAGTTAGTCGATTTTAAAGCTAAAGCTATTGCGTTAAATGTCTGGGGCACGCTAAGCGGACAGCTTAGGTCAATAATTCCTGCTGTCGATTATTAGAAGTATGGGAAGATGGATTGCTGTAGTTTTAAGAGCTCGTGGGGAGCACACACGATTTTAAAAAAAATCCTTGTTTAAAACAAGTCACAATGTTAAATTCCTTTTTTTTTTGCAAAGAAACGCTATTTGTAGTTTTATGTTTTTAAACAGGTCTAAAATAATAAAAAACTTTGTAAAGCAAACTGACATTAACTAGACTGTTAGTTTACTTTCCCTTGTAAATGGTTTGTTCAAATTTGTTAGGATAAAGACAAAAAAATTTGAATTTATCTCTGTTACTTTAAATTTATCGGCATGTGTATTAAATATGATGATCTCTTTGCATTTTATTTCCATATTTTATTACATAAATTGTGAACCAAGTAAACAAAACCACTTGTTTAAAATGTTTCTACTTAATTTATTTAACAAAAAATAAAACACATACTATGTGTAACGGCTAGTTCTGTTCAATGTAAATTATTAATATAAAAAATTGACGTCTCGGAGAAACCTGCTCTAATGTCTGACGTGTTAATTAATAGCTGCTTTATTTTTATGCTAAATGCAAAACAGGTGATTACTGTCCATTTCAGAGGACCGTAATACAGATTTTCAGAATTATGATTATAATTTTAAAAAAGCTGCTTGACGCTAAATTATCAAAAGCATCGGTAGTGCCAAAATGATTGAGGAGTAAGTCATAACCATTGAATTTTAGATCAGTTTTCTAATATGTAATAAATGCAAAACCGGTTTTATTTAACTTGCTCTAAATTAACGAAAATTGTGTCTGCCAATAAGAAGGAATAGTAGCAGAATGAACATATGTAGTTCTTATAGAAATATAAATAAAAACTCTAGAATTTGGAAAATTAAAGTCACAAAATATTTTTTTTAATTCGGCCTCAAAATAAAACCCTAAAAATTGGAAATTTTAAAGTTTATTCCATCTTGAAAATTTAACTTTATGAAGTCGGTGTCAAACGAGTTCTTAATTCCTTAATAACAAAAACATATTTATATACAGAGCGTCTATTTACTGTTTTTATTAGTTTGACGCCGACTTCATAAAGTAATATTTTCAAAAAAGAATAAAATAATCCTTTTTTGATGTCGGTTTGATTTTTTCATAAAACATTTTTTTTATCCTTTTTAGTTCTTCTTATACAATGTTTTATTGCTAATGTCAGCCCTCAAGTTTTCGAGTCCTAATTCTAAGTTAGAATTTTGGACGTTTATAATAAAATAAACAAGTAGCTACTGGGTTCACTGCAATGAAATTTTGCCAGAATAACGAAACTAATGTTATATAAAAAGCGCTGTCTATACATAGGTATTTATAAAAAAGCAGCAATACACATTGTCAAAGATCAAAATGATCAGTAAGATTGAGCTTCGTATCATTAAAATATTTTTATAATACATCCCTTTTTCAATTAGGCATTTTTCCACCACTCTACACTTCGCTCATTGACGCAAGCATCGTTTTGTACCAAGGATAAATATATTTGACAGAACTATCACAAGTACTGACAAGAAGTATTTGAAGTACAAGTACCAAATACTTACGTCACTACTAAGTCATCAACACGAACCAAGTAACAATTACTTTCAAATTTTAAAAGTATTTGAAGTATCAAGTAACTGGTAATTGTACTTAATTTTTGTCAAGAAAAGTAATTCAAATACTTTGTTTAGTATTTCAAATACTTTTACAGGTATGTGAGGTAAAAATTGTAATTGAAGTACTAAAAGATATTTCAAGTTCCAATATATTTATGAAAAAACGACAAATACTTTTTAAATTGATGAATTTTATTTAATTTCTTAAATATGTTTCAAATGAGAAAATACTTTTGTAACTTGAAACCAAGAACATGGTTTAAAATGTTTTTAATACCCCTATCAAAAACGAGCGAATAAATACAAATACAAAAATTGTAAACGTAATACTATGGAAACAGAAATAAAGTCTATACAATTTTTTATTTTAAGGGGTCACTTTGATTTTCGATACTAATACCTAAAAAAATACTTATAAATATGAAGTATGTCTGTATGGTAACTTAAAAGTTTTATGCGAAGCAGCGAAAAATCTTGTTGGGTATTATTTTCCCTTATGTCAAAGTCAGTCAAAAAGTTGTTTTATGGGGGAATTGCACGTAGAAGATGAAAAATCAAGGTCAAAAAAAGACGAAGTGATATCGACATGTTAAAAAACAAATGAAAAATTATGCTGTGTATAGGCAATTTAAAATACATTTCTGTTAAAAAACGGGTTCAAAAGACACGAGTATGATTTAGCATTTTACATTTTGCAGTTATGTAGATAAATAATCAATGAAAGGCGGTATTGTGCGATTTTGTGGAAAAAAATTAAGATGCGTCGGCACTTGCGTCAAAAAGGGTCGAAAATGGACAACTCTACTTCTAATTTTATCATTTTAAATTCGAGTTTTTCATAAAAATACGAATGTTGCGCCCAACTATACATATTTCCCTATTAAAATTACACTAAAGCTAATAAATATCTCTTTTAACATAATATTGTAGCGGCGGAAGGCTTACAAATGATTCGTAAACTACTTGCCCCTTAAAATGAATACTAATTTTGTTGCTTGCTCTTGGATTAACTAGCCTTTACTAGGAAAATACTCTATCAAAATATAACGCGTGTATTTTTTTTTCGGAAAAACTGTTTAATTCCGCCAAAGTAATATTTTTCCTGTAAGCATTAGAACTTTTTAATTTTTGATCTTACAATAGACAATTTGAACAAACAAAAATATAAATGGGGCATTTATAGTCAAAAACTCTTTTAACTATATTAGTTTTCAACTTATTAAGTATACTTATAACTTCCCAAACTGATGTGCAAATTGTAAGATCACACCATAAAAGCGAAACTAAAAACTTTTTATATAATTTATCCCGTTCTCGAATTACAAACCGTAAGTTACATTCTAGACCGACTCTCTTTTCGATGTTGGGCGCCTTATAAAACCAGAGGAGCATCCCCCCCTGAGCATACCCAGTGATTACAATGTTATCAATTGAAAATCGTAATTCGCCCCCCCCTAACCGGGATCTGTAGGTCGTCCCCTTTAAATGTCCTCACTTTATTTTATGCATAGCAAATTTTTTTGATCTCTCCTCTCGACATCATCCTTGATCCGCCCCTGTACGGAACATGTCAGTTCACGCTGGAACGATTTATTTTCCTAAGCGGAAAAGAGGGACCATAGCTTTCCGTCAATAAGTGAACAGCAGTGGCAAATGCAAACTGATCGCCTCTATTCCTCGAAATCATATTTAAATGCGCAAAAAAGGACTTGATTTAAGAAAATCAGAGTATTTCAAATACTTTTAGAGAATTTAAATTATTTTCTCGTTACTTGAAGTACTTTTAATAGTACTTCAGTTACTTTTTTAAGTAAAATTCGTATATACTTCAAATACCTTTTTAGGGAAGTAAGTACCAAATACCAAATACTTTTTAGGGAGTGTTTGAATTTCAAGTACAATTACTATAAAATAAAATGTATCTGAAGTACAGTATTTCAAATACCAAAAAGTATTTGAATTACTTCCAAGTATTTTACTTAAAACATTCATTAAGATTTATAATAACCGAAATAATCGGACAATTGGTGTTTTAACAAAATTTGAAGGCAATATTATATTAAAGCATTTTAAACTATCCCGAAGCAGTGGCGGCTATTCAGGGAAAATACACAAACAAACACCTAACTATATTTATTATATATCCCTTACAATTTTAGTTTCTACATTCATTTATTCACCTAATTGGTAAAAAATAAACTGTACATCTCGAATAAATATTTTACTTGACCGTTGGCCGCATGTCTTTTTAAAACTTTCAATCGAACTTTATTATAACAACTATAACAGTGGCGCAAACCGCTTTGACTTTGCTGGAGGTGCTATGTTTAGTTGACGATTTTCCTACTATGTTGCCATGCGCCCAGCGCCATACAACGCTCTCGGTGAATTGCAGGCGCAGTACACTACACCCACGTGTCGTTCAGTTTTTGGTGGTTGTTTACTTTTATTTTCGCGGATTTCGCTGCAACCGGTCAGTTCCTTTGCAGTTAACTTGACTGTTTTGTATTATATTTATTTATGGTGTTATTACAACTTCAAATTCGAAGTTAGTAAATGTAATTGTTCAAGATTGGAATAAATTAAAAGACGTCTTGGAATTTATTACAAACTGTGACAAATCTGATGATAAATCAATCCGCCTTGCGAAAGGATTTTTAGGTGAGATGAACGATTTTGAATTCACGTTTCTGGCATTAGTGTTTACTATTTGACGTTCTTCAAAAAAAATCGCTTGACATTCATTTTTGCATATCCAATATAAAACGCTGTCGTAAGGCGCTCTGTAAAAAAAGATATGAACATTTTTTTAATACCATGTTTGATAAAGCAAATTCTATTAGAGAAATAAATCATTACAAACGTAAGCTTGCTAAGCTTTCACCTGAAGAAATTAGGGCTAAGTATAGAACCCTTTTTTATGAAATATTGGACCATATTTTAGTGGAAATGACACTAAGATTTCAAGACTGAAAAACTTACTTTTTCATGTTTGGCAGGTTCTGCTAAATTTTCCGAATATAGTTTAAATTTTCCGACTGGCCCGTTTGAAAATTTGTTACAGTTATATAAGGAAATATTTTCAAAAAGTCAACGATTAAAAATGAACTTGATCTTATTTTTGCCAATGAGAGTAATTGGAATATATCGCTGCAAGAGCAAGTGAAAAAAATTAATTAAAATAAATATATTTTTACCGAAGCATATACATTGTTTTTCCCTATTTTGACAATACCGTCGACAAGTGCTTCAGTGGAAAGAAGTTTTTCTTGCTTCAAATGTGTAAAAACTTATTTAAGAAATACAATATCTCAAGAAAGACTTAGTTCTTTTGGCAATATTTCAATTCAAAAAGAATTTCTGGAGGAGATTAGGGCAACTCATCCATTTTATAACGATGTTATAAATAAATTTGGTGCTATGAAGGATAGAAGAATTGATTTAGTATACAAAATTTAGGTAAGTCGTAAAAAAATATTCTTATTTATGGAAACATAAAAAATACATAGGGTCGAATTGATTACCTCCTTCTTTTTTGAAGTCGGTTCAAAACATATTTTAAGATACCGTGTTTTTGAAATAGAGACTCTTATTAATAAAATTGTATACCCTGAAAATATATACACTACACATAAGTTGAATGAAATTTAAACGATTTAAAAGAAACACACAAAGTTAAATAAAAAGCGGAAGCTAAATTGTAAAGGAGATATTTGATTAAAGAATAAGAAAATGTTTTAGTTATTTAATCAAATTAAGTCATTGTTAAAGCAGATGTTAAAGGAGTAAAATATATTATAAATTGTTGCATATAAGGGAAAATTTAGTATTACAAAATCTATGCACGTTATAAACATTATATAATTGAGACAATCTTTATTTAAAAAAATACATTCTATATTTTAAACTATTTGAATTTTTTTTTTAAATTAGTAAATCCAAATATATTATTCGGGCAAGTAACATGGCTAGATTCCCAAGGAAACCGCTGACAACACTTCCCACAATGACAGGTTCAAGAAGTCTCATCTGTTGCTGACGAAGATTTAGAGGCTCATACTTTTCTCTTGACTTAAAATTGTATATACAATTTATTCATATTTTACATTTCGTATTCTAAATATTTATTTTTGAAATAAACGATTTTTAGAATTAAATGTCTCAATTCAAAGTACAGAATTGGCACGATAGATGTACTATAAAAATATCCATGCATATTAAGATGATATAGCTGATATAAATGCAATCATGAAACGAAGTATTATACCAGTAAGTTTTGGTTCTTTCTGTATATATTGCAAAATACCTTAAAATAAATTTAAACTTTAACACCATGTCTCAAAAACTACGGGCTTTCGAAAACATGTTTATATAAACCCTTAGTCCTAAAATGAACCAAAAAAATACATTCTGCATTTTTAGCAATCAAAATAAAAACAGAAAAAAAAATTTAAATGCGTAGAGCCTTAGGATTTTGCTATCTACCGTCTAAACAGTTGAATATATCGGATTAAAAGAAGAAACTAAGAAGTTATAAAACAAAATGTGTAATTTGATTTTTTAAATAAAAACAGCCATAGACGTCATAGCAAAAAATTTCGGAAGGGGGGTAAAAGAGATCGCGGCCTAGAAAAAAGTAACATCCAGTAGATTTTTGTAAAATGTATTATAGCCAGTTCATAGACATTGCTTACAGTACAATGTGTGTCAAATTTCTTACAGTATAATGTGTGACAAAAATCGATTTATCTCTAGAAATATATATGAAAAAAACTCCACTAGACGGCAGTTCCAACGTCCTTAGGACGTCACTTTTCCGCCATTATAAATGAACTTCGCAATTTTTTTTAAATGCGGTTTTTACACGTTGAAAATATTTTAGTGACCTATTGGATTATAAAACGATTTTCTTGGATTTAAAATGTTACATTAGTGTTTTCAAATGGCTACTAAAATAATCTAAAAAGCAAAAACTGTAGTTAAATATTGTGAGGGTCATTTTTTTGTTTTAATATTTAAAGACTGTACATATTAAAACAAAAACTTCTATTTAAGGCATCGCATTACTTTATTAGACCATTTTTTTGTTTTAAAATCATCCTTCTGTATAAATATATAATACAAGTAAAATAGGTACAGATCCAATTTTAAGAACTATAAAAATGTACTCATATTTTGTATTTAAAACAACATAAACGGTACACATCTTTGGGTTCATATTATACTTGTGCTTTCAAGTATTTTTAAATAATAAAAAATCTATAAAAAGTATGAGTGCAGCTCAAAGCATCAAATTGTTTAATATACGTAATTTAATTTATTAATAAAATTATATACAATAATGCAGAAAAAAATCCTATTAAAATTGGCAATTGTCAATTTTTAATTTATTATGAGTTTTAGATTTTTTGCAATAATTTAAATAAAACCCTAAGTAACAGTTCTAGATAACTAAGTATTTTACTTGTGCGATATAATTTAATGTCTATCAAGTTGAAATTGTCAAAAAACCACCTGTCAAAATTCTAAAAGAATAAGATTTGACAGAATAGAAAGTTGCATAGTCACAACTTATAATAAAATATTTGAGTATGTAATAGAGAAATGATAATAATTAATATTTAAATTAAAAAAATAATAGCGCATTTTCTTGTATAACTGTTTGTTTTCCTCGAAATTTTAGAACAATTTCAAAAAGTACACAGATTGAGCTAAGCCTTATACATAAATTTATACGGGTACTCTCATCATTATAGATTACAATGCTGGGTAAAAAATATTATAAAAAAACCAAAATATGTACCACGTTTTTATAAAAGACCAGTATGCATACCTGCTCTTTATAAATTCGTTTCAAAAAATGTTGTTCTTTCGAAAAGAATTTTCACCATAAATTAAAACCAAGACAATATCACAACTCTGCAAAACTAATGACTTTAGATGTTCCTAAATATCAGGTGAAAAAAGAAAAGATTCTTAAATATCTTAACTTAATTGAAAATTAAAAGTCGTTTAATAGTTTTCCATATTAAATAAATTGTAGCCAAAATAGTATTATTGTAAACAGAATGGAGTCTTGTCCGGTTCAAAAGTTGGTGTCAGTTAGGCTTATCTAGTAGTCTCATCAACAATATTAAAAATTTGTAATAAAGTATTGTAATCGTGAAAAAATCACCCTCCGAGATTGTTTTCAGATCTCTACGTTCCATAATCCTTAGATGCCGAAAAACATGTTTTCTTCATTCCGTCGAACTGTCCGTCTTTCTGTTCACGGCATGGCTAAGAAACTACTTAACCGATTGAGTTCAAATATTGGTCAAAACTTAAGGATCATGGGGGTATCACCTGGTAATATTTTGATAGAAATCCAATATGGCAAAACAAAATGACGGCCTACTGAAATGTTAAAAAAATTATTACAAAAAAACTACTTATTATTTCAAATTTGTCACAAAAAGCAGGTATTATGTAGGAATCAACTGCTAAAATTTTGGTACGAATCCAAGATGGCAGAACGAAATGGCGGCTTAATAAAATATTTAAAAATTCACCCTGAAAAAACTACTTAATGGACTGATTTCAAATTGTGTGCTATAAGTAATTGTGGTATAGAGAAGTAGTAGTAAAAGTAATGGTATTAATTCAACTGTTACATAGGAATGAACATTTTGGTGTGGAAATAAGATAACAAAACAAGATGACAGCCTTATAAGATATTTAAAAAATCAGCCTGAAAAAATGTTTATTTGATTAATTTCAAATTTTGTGCAAGCATTAAGTGTGGTATAGAGATATACTGGTAAAGTTGTGGTACGAATTAAAGACGGCAGAACAAAATGGCGGTCAATTTAAGTTTTTATAAAATCAACTTAATGAAAATCTCCTTCAATTGACTAAATTTTGCAGAAAAATTAAATTTGATATAGGTATAAGCCGGTAAGAATTCAATATGACGCACACTGCCGAATTTTCTTCAATTCGTGGCCAAAACCTATGTATTAAAAAATGTTGCTTATTTCGATCGATAATAACTGGAAAAAATGTTAAAAAAATATATACGTACTGTAATCATTATCTATAGTGTATTTATAAAAGTTTTTACATTATTGTTTGATGTAAAACTTTTGGGTTTAATGAAGACATAAAAAGCTTTCATTATGTATGTTCTGTTTATAAGATCTGACGAAACAAAAGATTGTGAAATGTATCTTCCGTTGTTTGTAGCCTTGAAAATTTTCTAGAATGGCGTTCCCTAAAAGCTTTTTTATCCTTATTTCTGGATTCTTGCGCTTCCTCCGAAAGTAACCCTAAAGGCACCATAGCATTTTCCATTATTTCAGAACCATGAAACAATATTTTGTGTAAGGTTGCAGGCATGTTATACCATGGAAAATTTTTAACGAATAATGCAGCTGTTTTTAAGCAAAAAATCTTGAATTTGTTTGCATTTAGAGGAAAAGTGCTTGTAAGGGCCAAAAGAATTATGTAGTATCTATATATTATATTTTTATTTATTCCTGTAATATCTGCGGATTCTTCATAATTATGGAAGAATCTCCTAGCGGTATTCTCGTCATTTGTGCTTCCGAAGTCGGGCTTCGGTTTATCCATAAAGAGACTCCTTATTTGAAATTCGTATTGAATATGTTTCTTAGATAGCTCCACAGCTTCTTTATTTTCTTTTTTTCTTGCCTGCCATTTACAGGTTTTTAGTTTATAACTTAAGTGCAGCAAGCATTCAAACAACTGTATCCATGCATGAAGAGGAGAAATTCCAAAGTTTAAATACTCTTTATTGTTTAGTTTTTTTTTCAGACACTGAGATATATTGTTAAAATTCTTTGAAAGATACTCCACATAAGTAATAACGTTGATTTGACTTAGTGTCGCTTATTGCGTTCACAGTTTTTCCATCGATCATGCTTAAAATTAAATTTTGTTTAAGTAAGTAACGTTTTTGCAGTTCAGTAGTCTCTTTAGCGAACCTAATTTTTAATGGTCTACAGCTTCTTGGAGAAGATGCTATCGGATTTCTCCAAATAAGGGATTTGAAGCTATTCGGTTCATTTTCTGCCTCTACTTCTATTGGGACAATTGACATGGCGAAAATACTAGTAATCATTAAGCGTCTTAAAAAGTCTTTCTGTCGTATGATCGAGTAAATTTTGTAAAGATATTTCTGCAGAAGACTCAGTAATTGATATATTTTTGGGATAACATTGCTTTTTAGCTTGAGTTACTGCTTCATAATTTAGATACATGTGGTTAGTTATGTTCGATTGCGTTCTGCCTTAAAAAATTATATTGAAATTTAGTTAGTTTAGCCCTAACAACAAGAGCCAAAGCTTCGTCTGGTGTATATTGTTTATATTTTTGTCTAGCACAAGTGTTACGACATTTTCTGCAACTAAGATATCTTTTACTATTTTTGCCACCTTTATGTTTCTATCAGCTCTTAACTTCATTTGCATGGCGTGCGCCAATTCAGAAGAATCTGTTTTAGATCGTAAATCTTCCGTTTTTCTCCGCTTTGACCTTTCGCTGTTCTCAGAAAACTGATTAATAGGCCTACCGCCAAAGTAAATTTTTTTGGAAATTTTAATTGGGAAAGAAATGGAAGTATCTAACCATGATTTCTCCTTTTTGTTAAAAAACGTTGTGTTTCTTTTTACTGCAATCCATTTAGATTTAAATTAATAAATAAATTTTGACAACAGACGTCTTGACTCAGGCAGTAAGCTTTCAACTCCTAAAGAAGTTTGGAGTTTCTTAACTAAATTTTCAAATTGCTCATTATAATTTTTTGTTAAACAAGCTCTATAGTAATCTAATAACACACGTCTAGATATAGAAATTTGCTCAAAAGTTGAATCTGAAATAAAAATCCCAAAATATACAATTCGAATAAATAGCTCAGCTTTTTATTCACTGAAATACTTAACAAATGTTTGCACTCTGTATGCATTAGCAAAAACTAGCATGTAAAATGTCTCTTAAAAGTTAGCCAACACCTCTACACTTCTCACAAAATAAAAATAAGCGCTTGATTCTGATGAATTCGAAACTTTATTGCTTACGGAAAAACCGACTTAAAAAAAATGAGTATATGCATTCAGTAAGATAAAATGTTTTGAATTGGATCTGAATAAACTGATCTATAAGTGCATTTATGAAAAATAAATAGATACATACCTCCAGATAATGATTCCATTTCATAAACTACACCAAAATTGCAAAAGAACTGTAACTTAATATTTAAAATGTTATTATTTTGACATCAAATCACAAGAAAACGCGTAAGTTGACAAGTCGGAACTTTGAATGGCTATAACTAGATTAATTTTTTCATTTCATTAATCATTTTCATGCAACTCAACAAAATTTAGTTTTGGCCATGATTTGGAGAAAATTCGCCAGTGTGTGACGTAACAAAATAGCGGTGTGTGTCAATGTAAAAACTACTTATTTAATTTATTTTAAAGTTTGCCCAAAAAGCATGTGTGGCACTTCACTATTCCTAATAAGAGGAAATATTCATAATAAGGGAAGTTCCGGGTAAAGAAAATTTACCGATTTTATTTATTTTTCATTAACGTTTATATTACGAAAATTTATAGGCCATTTAACTACAAAATACAGCGCAAAATCTAATTTAAAACGAGATTGACATTCCATCTAGGCTTCTTGTTAACGTATGCTAATAGCTGTACATCGATAATTTCTGATATGTCGATTTTAACTTTTCAGCTGATAAACCTATATTCATCAATACATCAAAATTTTTAATAATGCTTCAAGCTACCTTTTGCTTTCCGGAACCATTTTTATATGAGCATATTACAGTATAGAAAATAAAAGTTAAATACAGGCTTATTTTAAAAAAGGCTTACAAAAAAGTAAAGTTACTAAAAATTGTAAGCAAGAAACAAAGTCTCTGCTAGAGGGCACAATATTTTAGATATTCACTTTAGGTACTAATACCCCAAAAGCGATCCGTAATAATGTCAGTTAAAAAATATTATATCATATACTACAACAAAATTACAGTGCAGTCAAATATTTGCTTTGATTAGAAAGGTTTATAATTAATAAAACAAGTAACGCGCACATGAAAAATATTGTTTCATTTACTATGTATAAAAATGATGAGACTTTTTATTTATCTCTGTACAATAAATAACGTGAAATAAAAACCACAAACAGGTCGACATCAGTGGTCGATTTCTTTATTGAAAAACACTTTATTGCGTCGTTCTTTCCCATCCTACTCCTAAACCTTGTAGTTCAATCAGTAAAAAGTTACTTAAAAATCTGTCAATCGCGAAGAGCATTGTCAACGATAAACGATAAAAGGCCAATAAAACTCTTAAGTGCAGAACGTACCTCTTCATTCATTTTTGTTTCAATCGATTTGTTCATCATCTGCGATCCGAAATAAATCTGATAACGGAAAGTATGTGCTCTGAGTGATTTGTGCAGCTTCGCTAAGTTGTAGGTTTAGAACCAAAAAGGAAGTGTTCTTGAAGTTTTGATGGGATTAACATCTTTAACGATGGTAACCCAACATTAATAATCGGCGGCATTTATAGCGTTTAGGAAATAAAGTAATATAATGGGGGAGCCAATTTAAATTACATTTTTTATGGTGGTCTAAATACTATATTACATATTTATATGATAATAATAAAATATATATATCTGTTCGAGTTACAGAAGTTTTTTTATTAAAATTTAATTCAGTTTTATGTAAATGTCAAATTTTTACCAGTAGCGGCTGCTTCATATCGCCAATTGACAAATGACCCTCCAAAACAACCAAATATATTATTTCATTAAATCGTATAAAATAAAATAATTTAAAAACCAATTTATTTTCGTCTCTGAAATACCACAATGTATTAATTAGATTACTGAACAATTTCAATATATCATTAATGCACAAAAATCACCTCGCAAACTTACTCAGTGACCAGTCTCGGCCATATGTCATATTACTTTAAATTGATCCAAAAATGCAGATTAAAGACTCCACGAGTGAGAGAAAGAGTCAGACTACGGGTCTCCCAACAACAGCATAGTAAAATAGCCATCAACGAAACAGAGATATCCTAACGTCAACTGCCCAATACATTTCATACAGTAAATATATAATTTATCGAGTTAGCCGATACTTAATGGAAATTCATTATCACTAGTATAATAAATAAACTATTTTTGTTTAGTAATTTCCAATTTTTACTTTAGTTTGACAGCTGTCTAGAGGCAGTGTGTATTTTTCAAAAACCGACTCAAGACTGATATTAAAACTGGAATTTTTAACAATAATAAAAATCAAATTGGCGACCTACTTAACTCACGCAGACATTAGGTATAAAGCTTCAACAATTAGGAACCTTTTAAGTCCGTTTGATCGTTCAAAAACATATTTTTTTCCTCTTAGTATTTTCTAGACTTTCCAAATAATTTAACTTGTAACTTTTATTGGCCAAACGCAAAATTTTAAGTTCATTGTTAAAATTGTGATTTGTTTCTAGTAAGTGTTTTGCATAATTAGAATCTGTTTTTTGTTCTTTTATAGGTTTATAAAAAGAACTACCTGTTTCACCAATATTTATACTTTTTCACAAGATCCATATTTAAATTCATATACCCCAGATTTGTTTGTCCTTATTACGTACTTATTTAGCGACATAGCTAAAAAACAACTTACCCAATTGAATTGAAATTTTGGTCAGAAATTAAGGGTCATATGGGGATAAACTGATAACAAAATGGCAGTCTAGTGAAGTGTTAAAAAAGATATGACTGAAACAGTACTTATCTAAGTTATTTCCAATTTTGCACGAAAATCAAGTGTTATGTTAGGAATCAACTGGTAAAATTCTGGTACGAACAAAATGACGCTTTAATAATTTATTTAAAAATTCAGCCTGAAAAACTACTTAATGAACTGATTTCAAATTATGTGCTATAACTAATTTTGATATAGAGACTAACAGCTAGGAAAACTGTGGTACTACTTCAAGAAGACGGAACAAAATGGCGGCCAAATAAAATTTTTGTAATCTCAAAAAACCACTCTCTCAGGTTTTACATATCTTCACGTTTTAGCTCCCCTAGGTGCCAAAAAATATGTTTTATCAATTTTGTCGGTCCGTCTGTTGGTTTGTCTGTCTCTCTGTCATTTCGAGACATAACTACTATCCGATTAACTTCAATGTCAAGTCAAACATTAAGGGTCATATGGGGTTGCCCTGTTAATATTTGGATAAAAATCCAATATGCTGGAGCAAGATGGCGGCCTAGTAAAAAGTTAAAAAAATTACTACTAAAAAAAACTAATTATCCAATTTACCTCAAATGTCGTACAAAATGAAGTGTTACATAAGAATAAACTGGTAACATTTTGGTGTGAATATAAGATAGGAAAATAAAACTTCTTATTAGATTAATTTCAAATATTGTGCGAGCATTAATTATGATATAGAGATAGGAACAGCTGGGTTACGAAGTCAAGATGACAAAACCAAATGAAGACCAAATAAAATTTTTAATAGATCAACGTAAAAAATCTTATTCAATTAAATTTAAGTTTTGCCGAAAAATTAAATGTGATATAGGGATAAACTGGTACAAATTCAACATAACGTAACAAAATGGCGGTGTGTGGCATAGATAGAAACTGCTAAAATATTCGCAGAAATTCAATATGATGGAACAAAATGGCGCTCAATAACAATGTTAGAAAAGAAAGTATATATGTGTTCCTAAATAGCTTTGTACTGAAGTAAATTGGGTCACACTTCACACTTTCTAATAAAAAAAAATATTCATAATGAGGGAAGTTCCGGGTAAAGAAACTTACCGTTTTTTTGTATTGGATTTGTTATTATTTATATTTTCCTATTTTAGTGCTAATTTTTTCCGTATATGTTAATGTGTTTAACCTAATATTGTTTTTTGTATTAAAATTAAGTTGAAACATATTTTTTATATTGGTTTTCTTATAATTTTGTCTATTATGGTTACATCATAACCATTATTAACTGCAATATGTTTTATAATATTAAGTTGTTTGTTATTTCTGTTGAAAGAAGTACATTAATTAAACGATGTACAAAACTATGAAAGCTGACATCTTATGTGTATTATGTATTATTATATCTGTATACGATGGTTTGTGATAAAATGCGTATTTATTATTATTGTTTTAATTCTAAATCTTATATGTGTATGTAATTTATTAATAGAATTTAGAAAGAGGTTAAGTTGTCTCTGTGTCCATGTGAAACAAACCAAAATATGGTCGGTACATATCTGTACCAATAAAATAAACTTGTCTCTTACAGAGCGATTATCTATTATTTGTTCTAAGTTATCAAAAAATATTTCAACTAAAATAGGGCTGAACGGGTTATCCCCATATAAAACCTTCTTTACTTAAATAGATTGAGCCATTAAATTCAAAATAATTTTAATCTAAAGACCCTGCCAATAAATAATTAACAAAAGAATATAAATTCGGTGCTTGTGGATTCATTAAGTTAAACTGTACTTTATTTTATCATTAAATAAATTACTTTCATTAATTGTGTTTTTAATCAATTTTTGAAATATACCTCTCCGATTCTTACCTATTTTATTAAAGTTCTCAGGATTTAGAAGATCTATAGGTTTTTAAATGTAGTCTTCTTTTTTGCAATGCAATAACCGTTTTTCCTTTATCCGCTCTAGTCAATAAAATATATTTTTGTACAATTTTGTCCTTAATATTTTTAACTAAACTATAATTATTTGAAAATTGGGTAATTAAAACCTTTTCCCAATAATTTAATTTCTAAACTTGAAAATTCTATATCTGTAATATTAAAAAATGGCTTGAAAAATAAATGTTCCAAACATTTATTGTTTCTATTGTTAATGTTTTTTGGAGCGTTGTTACAAATTAGTGTATTTAATTTCAGCTGTTAACTTACATATTTCTTATTGATGATATACTTCACTTGGCACATTCCAAATACTCAATATTAGTCAATCTACATAAAAGTTCACTATGAATAAATTTAAGGTAAACACTAACTCTAGCATTCTATCTGAACTTTTTCGGATTGAGTAACATTAAATATAGTATGTAAGTCAACAATGGAAATTAAATACACTAATTTATAACAAAGCTCCAAAAAACATTAACAATAGAAATAATACATTTTCAAATGACTTTTTAATATTACAGACACAGACTTTTCAAGTTCAGAAATTATATTAACAAAAATAAGTTTTAATTATAATCTCCAAGTTAGAGATAGTACTAAAAGTAGGGAATGCTTAGGTGTTAAATACGAACTAGCTCTTAATAATGTAGACAACGTCATGAAAAAGCACGTGTTATCAAAATCAATTAATTCGGAGCCTTTAGATTTGTCTGCTGGTCAAATTTCAAGTAATTATAGTTTAATCAAAAATATTAAGGATAAAATTGTACAAAATAATATTATATTCACTAGGGTGGATAAAGGAAAAAGATTATTGCATTGAAAAAATTAAATTACATTCAAACAACTATAGATTTTCTAAATCCTGAGAGTTTTAATAAAATAGATAAAGATCCGACACATATCTTTCAAAAATTGAGTAAAAACACAATTAAAGAAAGTAATTTATTTAGTGATAAAATAAAATACAGATTAACGTTAATGTGGGTCTATTAAGCATATATTTTTTTATTAAATTATACAAAGACAATATGCCCATTCGATCAGTAGTATCATATGTAACAGCTCCAGATCACAGGGTATCTAACAAATTAATTGAAATTATTAGTAAATTTTGTAACTTTATGTCTAAATAAAGTACAAAAAACAGCCTCGAATTAATTAATAATATTAACGATATATATTATTTCAAATAACGCTGTTTTAATTTATTTGGATGTGCAAAAGCTATTTCTCAGTGTATCCCACCTACTGAAGCTATAAACTTAGTGAATAATTTTATAGTAGAAAACAAAGTCACCCCTATTGTTAAGAATGACATATAGATTTGTTGGCAGTGTGCTTAGATCAAAATAATTTTGAATTTAATGACTCGATCTGTTTAAGTAAAGAAGGTTAATAATGAGTAGCCCGTTAAGTTCTATTTTAGCTGAAATATTTCTTGATATCTTAAAACAAATAATAGATAATCACACAGGCACAGAGACACAACTTAACCTCTTTCTAAATTCTATTATTAAATTACATAAAAATATAAAATTTACTTTATAAATAGAACAAAATAAGTCTATACATTTTTTAGATTTAAAAATCAGGAACAATAATTATAAACACGATTTTGAAATTTAACACAAACTATCGTATACAGATATAACAATACATAATTCATAAAACAATGGATTTAAATTAGTGCATTCAGCCAATAAAAGTTACTAGTTATACACATTGCTACTAAAGTATAGATTACTTTTTTGCAAAGAGATATGTTTGTGATAGTAAAAAGATTAGATTTTTGTTTGTTCGTAATGCTTATGATTTTTTCGTAAATTTTCCCCATATAATTTTTCTTTAGCAGAGGAGCCCGACGCAAGTTATCTCTTATATTTTTCCATTTCTTTGAAATCACATCCACAGGGATGTCTACGCAGAAAAAGACAATAACAAAAGCATATTTTTTAAAATGAGCATTAGATTGGTTACAATTAAATTCCTGAATAACTGCCTGCCACATACTTCTTACAGTGCTTCTACGTCTTTCCTTCAGAGGCAACCTATAATCAAATAATGGCGGATACTCTGACACCTAGCCTCACTAAATGCTTCTCATCCAGGATGAGTAGACTGCTGGCTGGTACTCGCTTTGCTAGTACTAGCCTGACTTTCTAACTGGGCCTCGTCTTCAACTGCAGTCACAAACCCATCCTGGTATAACTGTTGATACTACTGCAGCAAATGGTTTTAACAAGATTCATCTAAAATATTAAAATTATAAAACCTCAAAATTTGAAAAAGAAACTATGAGTCTTTTTGACACAAACTCTAGATCAAATTATTAGTTGCATGTAACAAAAGAAGCCTCAGACTACTATTATCAAACTCAATGTAATGAGCAGGGCTACATTATTGATAAATGTTTCTCACCAGTATTACATTTTTCTGTTTCCTTCTCGATTAATTTAAGATTCATTTCTATTGGGAGGATAATTGCCATCGGAATTATTCTGTCCACATGCTTGGCTTATTATTCGCAAAAATCTTAAAGGGGATATTTAAAAACAATATAAACTATGTTTTAAAATGTAATAATACTCAAGAAATTACACATTATTTATTGAGCACATGTCCACATATAAATAAAAATATATTGGAACAAATTATCACACGATTTCAAATAAAAATAAAATTCTCTAATTAATGAAATACTAGTTAATACGACCCATACACAACAACAAAATCTACAAAATTACCGATTTTAGCTGTATATTTGTCAAATTTAAAGTAGAAATTATCTAACAAACTTCGGTCCCATGGCGAAAAAAGTGAGGGATAGAGAGAATTTATGAACGCATTCTCATTGGCCCAAAGAATGCTAGCGACAGGTCGGAGTTTTAAGAGCGCGGCTTTACCAAGAGGTAATCAAATGATTTTTACAATCGAGTACCTTGTATTCGAATAATTTTGAGAATCGAATAATCATTCGGATTCAGATAATTGGACATATTATGTATGTTTATATTTTCTTAAATTCCTAAATTATTTAATATTTATAGAAATATTTTATAGTATTTTGTTACCCTTATGTTTTGGAAGTAAGATTAAATTTTTGTATTCAGTTTAGTTAAGTTTCTTAGTTTAGTTATAAGTTTGAGTTATTAAGTTTTGTTAGCGCGTTTGTTTTATAATTTAATAAATTATTTTGTTATTTTCTCGCGGCTGGGGTAGAATATCGATCCGACTATTATCGATGTGCGAAATCCTCAGGCATAGACATAGATGAATCACCAGATAGAATAGAATGTATCAGTAATCGAATGAATTCGATGAGTTTCTTCACTACTTAGCATAATATGGTGACCACATTACATAACTGTATTCTAAAATGCTACGAACTAAATAATTGTACAGATATTTTAGGGTTTTCATAGCATTGATATTACCAGAGTTCCTTCTAATGGACCTAATATTCGCAAACTTTTTAAAAACAGTATTGTCTACATGTGCCCAATTCTCGGGCAATTGTAACACTTAAATCATCAATTGTTACTTCTTGTAGATTGCTCAATGGAGTGCCTGCTAGCAGCTCTGCTCGTATTCACGACAGGGCCAGTGGGTTTACTAGATGCGAACCCGGATGCAAAAAGACTTTACGACGATTTGCTGAGCAACTATAACAGGCTCATTCGACCAGTCGGAAATAATTCTGACCGATTGACAGTCAAAATGGGATTGAAATTGTCTCAATTAATAGATGTGGTAAGAATTCTCTACTTAATTTATATTTTGGAGATTATCGATAAACTTTTATAGATATATTGAATTAATATAGTTAAAATACATATTGGTTATCCGTGTACTATGTATTTTTAGTAGACAGGTAATGAATGAATTTAGTTTGGAATGGCTGATATAGATTTAGGGCTCATTGCTGATATCCACATTACCCAAGAAGAACAATAACTAATATTTTGCTATAATAACAGCTTTTTATTAATAGCGATTGACACTTATTTTATACCACAAGGAGGCGGTCACTTGACTAAAATATGAAACATTTTTTGACCATAAATGCGGATTTATGACTTAAAGAGAACTTATATTTACGCACTGCACAATTTATTCTGGTCAATTTTTTTTAATAAATGTATACTCACAAAAATAAAAGATATTTGTTACTTTGTATAAATCACAAAAATAATGTATCAGTGATTAAGGTAGTGTTAGATTGAGAACTTTTTTCTACAAACAGTAACAGTGACAAAAATACAGTCTAATTAACAAATAAAGTTTTAATGATTAACTATTTAGTATTTAGCAAAAAGGAACGGGGAAGGTAGACAATATTAGAATAAATTAAAAAAAAATAGAAAACCATTATATCGACGAGAGAGTATGCCACAGACTCATACAAACAAGCGAGAAGGGAATCAAGAGCAATACTCAAAACAAATTTACAGAGAAATGGCAAAAAGTGTTACAGAAAAAAAATTATAAGGTGTCTTAAAAGATAGACGAAGCTATTTTAGCCCTAAAAAGATGAAAATAGGATATAAATCGAAAACAAAACTGAAGTAACAAAAATAGCTAATAAACAATAAATACCTATATCTACGCTGACCTTCAGAACACATCACTAAAGCAACTTCCATTGCAAACAATTATCAGAAAATCTATTGATTGGTTCTTAAAACAACAATACATACCGGATTTATTATGTTTTATTCAAGGAAGGAAACTACTGAAACATTACCGTCCCTTTAATAAATCATCAAAATTCAAAGTTATTTACATGAATTATATGACTTTTCCCAAATCTATATTAATATGTATATATTAAGCGGATTTATTTTACATACCTAAGAGAGGAACGATCCCCTTAAGGTCAAAAAATATCTCCAATATCGACATAGATTAAAGTTTTTCGTCTGACGGGCGATACGTGACAAAAACATAAAATTTTTTATTTAGCTTCGGAAGCTGGTTGCTATATCATATTATCTTAAAAAGATATACAATACAATACTTAGCTGTGTATTAAAATAATACATGTATTTATAGGCTTAAATAAATATTTTAACGCTTTATTATTTTTCCAGAACTTGAAGAGTCAAATAATGACTACGAACGTTTGGGTCGAACAGGTAATAAAATGTTATTATATAACTTTTTTCATAATAAACTCTTGGGCATACGAAAGGGATTACTAAAACGTTAAGTGAATTTTTAAAGTTTAATAACATCTTTATTGTTTAAAGACATGTCGAGGTGCCGTTATTCACATTAATTACCCAATAATTATATATATATATATATATATATATATATATATATATATATATATATATATATATATATATATATATATATATATATATATATATATATATATATATATATATATATATATATATATATATATATATATATATATATATATATATATATATATATATATATATATATATATATATATATATATATATATATATATATACATATAAATATATATATATATATATATATATATATATATATATATATATATATATATATATATATATATATATATATATATATATATATATATATATATATATATATATATATATATATATATATATATATATATATATATATATATATATATATATATATATATATATATATATATATATATATATATATATATATATATATATAATATATATATATATATATATATATATATATATATATAATATATATATATATATATATATATATATATATATATATATATATATATATATATATATATATATATATATATATATATATATATATATATATATATATATATATATATATATATATATATATTTTTAATTATATATATATATATATATATATATATATATATATATATATATATATATATATATATATATATATATATATATATATATATATATATATATATATATATATATATATATATATATATATATATATATATATATGTATATATTTATATATATAGTTCATTTTTTGACCACCGCCTTATATATTTTTCAGAAAATCAAAAATGACCCTCACTAACAAATACCAAAAAAAGAATAATAATCTAATCGAAGAAACTGCACAAAGAGAGTATCCCTTTAAGACCAATAGTATCATCGCCGGTAAACTTCCTCTTTAAATACCTAAAAAATATTTCATATGTAGTACATAAAAATCAGTACTAGATTAAGTGTTCCATGAACTTCAAGGAAAAGATTAAAAACATTAAAATCCCAAGTAATCACATATTGGTATCCCTCGATGTAATATCACTCTATACAAGTATACCAACAAACCTTGCCAAAGACATCATTAAAAAAAGTGGACTGGAATAAACAAATATACTGATATTTCTCTAAATGACTAAATGAATTTCAGTACGCAATAGAATTCATTCTTAATTCCACTTAACTTTGTATTTGAGAATACATTATGGGTGCCAGCATATCCAGTGTAATAGCTCAACTTGTCCTTGAAGATCTTTTAATTTTCTTCTTAATTCTAAAATTATTCTAAAGTCCTGTTCTTTTACGAACAGATACGTGGATGATTGCATAACAATCATTACTTCAAACAAAATAGACTATGTTCTGAACAGTTTTAATAGCTACCACAAAAATGCAATTGACAATTGAAACACAAAAAAAAAACAATAAATTAAACTTTTTTAACATGGACTTATATAATGTAGAAGACCCAATTAAAACCTGATGGTATACGAAAAAAATACGAAAATTATCCATTCTCGCAAAAAAAAAAAAACTGTAATTATAGGCTAAAGATGCTTTAAAATTAAACAACTATACATCATTTTTAATAAATTCTATTTTTAAAAAAAGGTCCCACAAATTTCACAATAGCTATACTCAACCAAGATGATAATAATAATATGGCTAATAAAAATAAAAAGTTCATCTCTTTACCCAACATAAAAGGGCTTTTTTTTTACTTTTTTAAAATACAACATACAAGTAGCGCACAAAGGATACAACCAAATAAACCAGTGCTTTACTCAATTAAAAAGAAAAACAATCGAATGTGATATATGAAGTTCACTGCAGTGACTGCAATGGTGTTTGCACAGGGCAATTAAGTCAAAATCTTGAAAATCGCTTAAAGGGGCACAAGTGTGCTAAAAAAAACGCCCTCAGAAAACCCGGAATTCAAAAAAATATCATAATCTTAAAAACCGGACCACATAAAAAAAGAGAATTTCAAGAAATGATAGGTATTTAACGAAACATACACCCCATAAACGACAAAAAAGATACACATTAGTTGAACCAAATCTACCATAATATTAATTATAATTAATGGAATTAGCTTCCAGTTGCTCATTCATATTAAGACCCATAATTGCATACCACTAAAATTCATATAAAAATTTTACATCTGGAAATATTGAACAAAGGATTTACCTAATATCACCAAATAAAAACAGAAATAAAAAGTTTTAAATAAAACGATGCAGAGTGAATACATGTAAATATGAATACCTGGTTTAGTATGAGACCAAGCAAGCGACATGTTGAACCTGTGAATTATTTTTGTTTTGTTAATAACCCTTATGTGGTATTTTTTTTGTAATTTGACATTTTGGATATTTGCACTCTATGGTTATCCCTTGTAGTATTGTGTTTTGTATTATTTTAAATTGAAAAAGATTGGGAAACCAACCGAAACATCATGCCTTTTTCCAAATGAAGCAGTTCAGACTTAAACGAAACAATTTTCTCAAATTCTAGGGACCCAATTTCTAGAAAATTCAGAAAAAAAAACATTTTTAAATAATTCGCGGAAATTAAAAATGTGCAAAATTGCAGCTCTTCCTATTTCCGAGATACATTTACGAATTTTTAAATTCTTATTGACACCGTATTGAATTTTTGCATTTAAAGAGCTCATTAAGAGCATTCAAATAATGTTTTACAAGTCGACATTATAATTTTCTTTATAGTATAAAAATTAAAATTACTGATTTTTCATAGTAGGCTTTGATTAGGTCTGGACGCCATAATGAAACAATAAACAGTTAAGGCATACTTTCTAGCATTGAACTAATAATTAAGTTAAGTAACACTGTTGATTGAAAATTCATAAAAGATTGTTTGAAAACTCATATCTGTCTCCATTTTCCACATACTTTTTACAAAGCCTTAAAACTTTAACAACACCTCGAACCCTCTATCTCAATTGTTCGCGATTTTCTGGTGGGAAAAATTCATACAACTCACTTTTTGCGTATTGACGTATTACATATAAATAAAATTGAAAGTGCCTCCTGAAAGAACCTGTGTAACCTATTGATTTTAATGTCACACCTCACATTAAATTACCTTTCTTTTTTCTAATTTTTACAAATTGTAAATTGCGTTCCGTCTGTCCAATGAAAAGCCATGCCTTTTTAGAACCAAATGTGCAGTAGATTTCGGAATTTTTGTTCTTCAATTTTCATCACCGTTTCGTGGGTTATTCCTGACTTTTTGTACGATAATTATAATGATGATAAAATTGATGAAAGGGGTGGAGTTATCTCTTTCATGTTTATTTTTTAAGTAGGTCTTAAGTTTACGTTTAGAAAAAAGACTCCAAACTAGCAAACTGGTAACTAAGAATCGAAACGTCTTTCAATGGGTTAGTATCGCTCCGAAAATTGTTGGGGTAATGAGGTAATTACCTACCCTCCTCCTCCGCCCAGACCGTTCAAACATCATGTGTAATTTACATATTTTGAAATGAAAATTACGATTAAAAACTTGGCTACGAAACACTATAGCACAAGAGCGACCTATTGGATTGGGTCTCTTGCATATCCATAGGTATATTGATGTAAATATAAACAATGTAATTAATAAATTTGCTGCAGAAAAAAATTTGACGTTATTCTATAATTATTTACTAGAGGCTGCATTTTTTTCACTTATGCCAAAAGAAATATGATGAAAAATATAGGTATTTATGTTGTTCTCATACCATTTATAATAAAATATATTAACAAACTTTCTTTAAATTAACCCCAACCCAGAAAGGTTTCCTAAAATCGCCTTTGAAGCCAATATGGTGTCGCGTCCAAATATGGTCAAATATTAGTCTTTTAGTTTTTTCTGTTTATTTCTCCAGTGATAATTAGGTAGGTACCAACCTATATAGCAGATCTAGGTTAGAGTATAAATTTAATAAATAAGAAAAAAATGTTAGTAAAATGCTCTAGTCAGTCAATTTAATTTTTTGATATCATAATGTATCTTGCCATCAAGAGGAAAATAAAATAGATGCCAAGTAAAGTGAAAGCTACATACAACCAAAAAAGCATATTGTCCATAAAGAATCACGATGCAGCCGGCCGAGTTCTAATACAAATTGCAAATGATATTTTAAAATATTTATTTAGTCATTAGCCATGACTAAAGTAGTAACTACAAATTAATTTAAATATAAGTAGTATTATTTTAAAATAATTACAAATAATACTTGTAAAATGGTAGAATTCAAGTGGGAAAAATTCCGGGGGATACGGCCACATCCAGACGGGCCGGTGTTGGGTGATATAAGCTACGACGAACGTTACAGCAGGTAATAGCATGGGATGTATGCGAACGTACCGCGCGAATTTTTTACACGAAGTCTAGCATGTGAGATGATAGAATCGGTTGGCCGAACACCATCTATAATAAATATATTAAAATATCTGTGGACGGTGGCCCGCGGACTACTGTTAATGGCGTTATTTGTATGATAGGCAAGCAATTATAATAGGGAAACCTACCTATGTTGCTATATGTCCGGGAAATAATAAACTACATTTTGGTTTTATGCGTTTTTACAATGTTTGCA
Organism: Kuschelorhynchus macadamiae; assembly: GCA_030620095.1. Taxonomy (NCBI): domain Eukaryota; kingdom Metazoa; phylum Arthropoda; class Insecta; order Coleoptera; family Curculionidae; genus Kuschelorhynchus; species Kuschelorhynchus macadamiae. The sequence continues at coordinate 1,705,533 of JAUTXW010000338.1, forward strand.
AAATAATTTTTGAAAAATATTTACTTTTTTAAAAAGAGAATTTTCCCTGTATATTTTCGGGTACGGCCCGGCCGATCCTGCCGCCCCTGACGCGCCCTCACTGGTATATGTACAGTAGGAAAGCGAATAATGACAAACATCTTTTTATTGTTTCATTATGGCGGCCAGCCATGATAAAAGCTCACTAATAGGAAAAACAGTAATTTTGGTTTTTAGAGCTTAAGAAAGATTTTATTAATTTTTACATTACCACAATCATCATTCTTCTAAAAAACTGTCCTAATAATGTATGATTCCTAAAACCGCAACGCTCATATTTGGTGAGTTACAGAGATAAATTGAAAATGCACATTTTTTGTTTTCATTAATCTTCTTAAAAACCGCCAAAACAATGAAAAGTAATATTTTTTTTAAGATTAATATATATAACTTTTAAATTTCTCTAAAAATTTCAAATATTCCTTTCGTGTGCCCAGTAGTTTAATAAACTTTTTTCATCATTGAAAGATTTATGACTCACATTTTATTCAATATTTTAAATTACATTTTAAGACTTTAATTATAAATTGTTTTTAAAATACTTTATGTTTCATAAGTTAAAAAATATTCTAGGAATGGAACGACTATAAACTAAAGTGGAATCCAGATGACTATGGAGGCGTAGAAACACTACATGTCCCTTCAGAGCATATATGGCTGCCAGACATAGTATTATATAATAAGTAAGTTTCAAAAAATGTCTTATGAAAATATACAGGAAATGGGCGAGAATGGAATGGAATTCAGATTAATATATTACTATATTAATCAGAATTGGATCTCAAATATGGTATCACATTTTCTAAATTTAAAGTTCCGAATAAATTTTGCTTTTAATACTAAAGCTAAAATTATATTTAAAGAACGTTGTCAAATCCAACTCTAGTCTACGTCATTTGACCAGATTAATAAAATATGTAATTAAACACTCAGAGTTTAAAAAATGATAACTTCAATTAGCTGTTTTTGGTACATCATGTATATTATTTTTTATTTTTGAATAAATTTTACATAATTTCCTGCAATTAAGCAAAAATATGATCGTCTTTGCTTTAAAAATAAGAGAACTAAGGAAATCGTTGAATGCTAATCAATAGGTTATTTTGTCAAATAACTTCACCCTGTAATCAAATCAACGAAGTTTGATATATATATATATATATATATATATATATATATATATATATATATATGATGTACATTGTCATATACATCTATCTCGGAGTATACCAGAGATAAACGAATTATTGGTAAAGCAAATATTTGCTAATTTTTTTATTGGTTTATGTAACTGCCAAGGGTATTACATGAATACATGAAAAAAGAAGTTCCAAAAAATGTTTAAAAACTCTCCGTTGATTACAGTCTCTCTCATAGAGTATTCATTGAGCTACAAACGACAAAATATAATGTATTATGCAGTATAAATAAATAAATATATGAGATGAAATAAATGAAATGAAAAGAAATAAGCGAGAAATGTCGGTTCTAAATCGCGCCTAACTTGTTCTTTTTTTCAGCGCTGACGGAAACTACGAAGTAACAATCATGACCAAAGCGATCCTACATCACACGGGAAAGGTGATCTGGAAACCACCGGCTATCTATAAATCGTTTTGCGAAATCGATGTTGAATACTTCCCGTTCGACGAACAAACTTGTTTCATGAAATTCGGAAGTTGGACGTACGACGGATACATGGTGAGTTATTTTCTTAAAAACTATTCTTACCATATTTAAATTTACAATTAAAGTTTAATGAGCAGTACAATTTCAATGCTCAGTATTTCTGTATATTCATAACGATTAAAATTAGTATTTTTTATTCCTTTTTAAAACATGTTTTTTTTTAATTTACATGTTATACATCTATCCTCAGCCACAGGACGGGAAAAATCATCACCATTAATGTGAGCATATCGCCACAGCCATTTATCCAAATATTTGCAGTTTAAAAATATCGATAGTTAATGTATTATCGGTTTTTGTTTGTTATTGAGAAAAAGAAAATTTCAAACAATAGATACATTATTCACAACATTTCGATCAACTACGTATCTCTGATCATTACTAACTTAACAGTTGGCACCTGTGGTAGTATCTGTAAAAGAGATACATTATGAACAATTCGAAACATCTCTCGATCTTTTGATATAGGAAAATATTCTAAGTTAAATGTGAATTGAAGAAGTAGAGATTAGTAGCAACTGATAAGATGTGATGTACTCTGTAAGGATTCTGTTGTAAAGCGAAATATTTGAACGGTGTGAAGATTGGAAAATAATTTGTAAAGTAACAATCATAACTGTGCTTTGGTCGCGTTGAAGTAAACCCGGTTCTGTAGGCCCTATTCTACGATTTTATCTTTTAGGTCATTTCAGTCTTGGAGACAAATTATGTTGTATCCTATGTTGGTTTAATCCACTTCGAACGACTGCTGAATGGGTCTGCTCTATTAAACTGAGGTTTGCCTATTTTTTTCTTTAATTATACGTAAAAAATATTTAAGTAGTAAACAAATTATCGACCATTACAAAAATCTTATAAGGACATCATTATCGTGACAAATTATGCGACGTGCTGTCTCGAAGCTTTCTCAGGTTTTTTTGTAGGTTGTTACCTTGATATTTCTGATGTCGAGCATTTTTGATCCATGCGGGCATTAGGTCTGCGATCAAGCGATAGCTAATTACGTGGCACATGTCATCTGAGAATATCATCTCATATCATCAAAATACGTCAATTGATAAAACTGTAATTTTTGGATCGAAACTAAGATGACGTCATAAGCATTTCAAAAAGTTTGGTACTGATCGGTCACATCCTTCCTGAGATAAAGTTTTTTATCATCAGAGCCTTAGCGAAGTGACGTAGCAAGTCATGCTTTATGTGAGGGATGGATCTTAACCCTCCCTATTGATCTGTAAAAAAATATTTGCTAAAATATATAAGATGGCGCCGTAGAAAGGGAAAAAATTATAATTTCAAAACATTAATGCTCAATTAGAAAACAAACCTAACAGTTTTTAGCCATCAGGACATTCTTAAAACCCGCCGCCGCCAGGTATCCCACTACCTTGCGAGTGGTTGCTGACTCATGTACATCCTTAGTAATACATCATATTGAAATATAAGCGATTATAAAACACTTGCTGTTGCATACATCATAATATCATTATACGTTGCACAAAATCCAAAATATGGAAATATTTGTGATGACACGTTTCAAACCAGCTCATCGATGAAAGATAATTTAATTACTTAATAAATTAATGATCGAGGGCGAACAGCAGTCATAATGCAATGGCTAACAGTCGTACATGTTAATTTGCTGCTTGACTATATTCTTGATCAATTTCTGCCTCAGCCTTTAGAATCCAAAATCGTTGTTCCTTTTCAATTTTTATTTAATTCCAAACAACCTTCCTTTTCAATTTTTATTTAATCCCAAGCAACAATTGTTAAACTATTTTTCTATTATTTTAGCTGCTCCAATATTGCTCTTCTGATTGTATACGTTACGACCCTAAACATGGACTGTAACATATTTTTTATTTTTCAAGTACTGATCATTTCAATCATTTTTCTAAACACTAATATCAATTAAATTCTTCATTTCACGTTTAACGACGCGCAACAAAGCGCCTTCTTATACAATGCTTTAGCAAGCCATATGGGTGAACGAAGGTAGGGATAGATGTCGACGTTTAAAAATGAATAATTTGTATGTGTGCTATAGTGTTAACATACACAAAGCAATTATTCAATATTTTTACTAAAATTGAAAGGTGTGCTTTCATCTGAGTAACCGTAGGTAGTATTATAGAATTATTGGAAGAAGATAAAAGTTATTGATGTAGAGATTAGGTCGAATACTGAAAATAAATCAATGTGTTATTTCCAATACAACCGATATTTCCATATAGGTATCGAAGTAAATGAAAATAAATTATTCCGAATAAATAGTTTGAAACCGAAACAAGAGTTGAGTTACTATAAAAAAAATTAGTGAATTAAACTTAATTAGTGCCGCCCTAGATCACATCCTTAGCGTACATACTATATTATTACAACGGATGAAAAGTTTATAACTTTTACTGATTTAGGGAACAGAACAGAATGGCTGCTTCCCAAGTCACCTTAATAAAATCGGAGTTAAAAATGATCCATTATGTGAATGCGGCGACTATGGAATATAGATATTTTTCACCTGCAGGCTAACAAAAGATTATTCCGATGCTCTGTTTAATACATTTTTGACCAATAACATTTCTTATCTATTTGGTTACCAGAGGTACTGAGTAATAATAATGCAGACTTTTTTTCGGCTATTTGCAGGTTTATTAAGAATATTAAATTGGATATCTAATAAAAAACACCATACCTGCTTTATTAATTTAAGTGTTCTCATATTATTTTTAATTAGTTTGAAACATTGCTCTGTAATCCAATACTTTTTTATATGTTTATGCTTTTATAGTGGTCTATCTTGTTTGTGTTTGTTTAGAAAGTCACCCTGACAGACCCTAGTGGCGTAAAGTGTGTATCCCTGTTATATTTATGTTTGTGAAGGATTGTTTTTTTGCGTAATTAATAAATCCAGTAAAATTTATTAATTTCCGTGACAAAAACACTAAGATTGTAAGGTCAAGTTTTAGAGAAGGAAAAAAGAGAACAGCATATCAAAATTGCAACATTAAAATAAAACTTAAACAATGTTTAATTTGAAAATAGTTTAGCTCTCATTCTCAACTAATTTTAAATTTTTTTATGCAATTGGTAGCGTCAAATTATTATTTAAAAAAGTTTCTTTTAAAGCCTCATTTTAATATTTTGCAAACCATAAGTGCCTATTGTTGTATTTATTATGTTTTTATTAAAACTATTATTAAAAATATAATACAAATATTAATTTAAGGACAATATTGTTTTTCATAAACATTTATAAGATGTATTCTGTATTGTGGTATACTTATATACGTCCAGGGACTGTTGATATATGAATTTTTATTTATTATTGATTAATCTGGTGTATATTTTGTTTGCCTATAAACATTATTTTTATGATTATAAAAAATGCTAATAGGTCCTTCGAATAAAGGAAAACCAGGTTTCAACAATTTGGTTGAGCAGCTTTCTGCAAAATAAATCGCCATAAAATACTTTCAGAATCTGTGTTAAAAAATATATGAGTCTCAATATCCTAAGAAATTTACACTAAGGGCTTGATTTTTAATAGCCCACACGTACTTCTAATAAAATTAGTTAATAAATTAAGAGTTCGGCTAACTGACGCGGGCAGAGCGCGGCACCGCCCTATACAAATCTTCTGGAAATATTTTTGAGGCATATAATTTTTACGTTTAAATGTTAAAAGGAATAAGTACATTAATTATTCTAATTGTTATTTTTTTTTTTACTTTTAAAATTATTGTGATATCAGAACAAAAGCCATTCACCTAGGGCTGTGGCAAAATGTCAAACGAACAAAAGGTTCCCATCTAAGAGGAAAATAAACAATGACATAATATATATCCTCGTCGCCGTTATATAACATTTTAGGGAAAATAGAGGAATATTTGTCAAGCTCAAAGAACGGCTATGCAAGAAAGTTACAAAGCCCTACATATAGTGCATGCCTTTTTGAGACGGAACAAAAACATAAGCGGCTTGGTCTTTACAATATAACATTTTTAATGTTCAAGAACGTATAGGGTACATAGAAATATAATATGTCGCTTTAGCGACTGAGGAAAAGTTTCTACGATAAAAAAGTATTAAAACTCAAGACTTGACGTTAAACCAATAATTGAAACAATTATAAGTGCACTCACGCAAGAATATGGGACGGATTAGGCTGACTCTAATAAAATTTAATATGTTGCAGTTTTAAATATTGTCGTATTAAGATACGTTAATACATATAAGTTAATTCCTGTATATTAAAATATTGTAAAGTTATCGCTGGCTCAGTGGTAAAAACGATTGCCTTCCGATCGGGAAGTTTTGATTCGAGACTTAGTTATGGCAGACACTTTTCTAGTTATCGACATGCTTCGTTCAGTACTTTCCAGGGGTGCATTTAGTCGTTGAAGTATCGACTCGGTTTGTTGATTTCTGGAGTCGATAATAACATGACATCTTACTCTATGCATACACTACAAGACACAATGGCGTAGAAGTTGTTTGAGTTCTACCTGATCGTTTAACAAACAATTTAAACGTTTGAGCTTATTTATTTTTAAAGACCCCAGTATATTCAATCTATGACCCTTATTTTCTTTGTGTAATATTTTTATCAACATATCACAGGTTTTTTCCTTGATGAAAACATTTATAGTGCTCGTCTATTCTTTTATCAAAATATCTGCCTGTTTGATCTATAAACGTTTTGTTACGATCTCTACAGTTTAGTTGATATACATCTGATTGTTCAAGTTTATCAGATTGTTAATTGTTTTATTATTTTTAATGTACTTACTTAAAGAATTATTAGTTATATATGCTATTCTAATATCTAAACCGTCTGTAAATTTCCCTTTTTAGAGCTAGACTTACCTTATATAGGATATAACTTTGTATGTATTTGTTTCTCGATATTAGAATAAATCATATTTAGAGTTTGTTTATATAACTTTTTTTTGTAGAATTTTATCAGTTATATTTATTGTTTATTGTATATGTTTAACTCGGTCTAAAAATTAGTTTTACTTAGAGGTAGGTAGATTAGTCTATCTATCATACTCTGAAAAGCGGCTAGTTTATGTTGAATTGAATGACAGAGTGGCGGCTCGTGGAGAATTAAATTGGAAGGTCAATAACAAATTTAAAAATAGGCATACTTAAAATAAAAATAAATATCTTCTTTATCTTTAAATTGAGCTTTAAATTCTCTTGAAGTTCAGGTTTACTCTTCGTTCTTTAGAATTGGAAAAATGCTGAAAGACACGTTCGTTAAAATTGCACGCACATTCCTTTATAAACGATTTCTTGATACTTAACATTGCTAAAGCGGATAGTCTATCTTGGCCCAACTCCTCAACAAAATTTATAAGCCCTCGAAAAACCCCTGGATTTTCAGACAAAGCCGTTTCATCATGGCCACGTAGTGCCAGCTCGAATGCCCCACAAAATTTTATACAATCTATAATTTTGTTTAAAATATAACGATTTTTGGATACATTCTCATTAAAATCTCTAAGGGATTTTCTATAAGCTGTGTATAGCTAAGTGCGAATATCAACACTTCCGACCGTAGCATAGTTCACCGAAGATTTCATGTGATCTGCAAAAAACGCATGTTTTTTTATTTTTTCCTTAAAGTGTTTTAAGTCTTTAACACCGGTTTTGCATCATAATGAGTCCGACGAGTACTTAGAAAACAACAAACAAACATAACAGTAAACTGAGACTTCACAACCCCATATCCAGTTGGTTAAATCGTACATGCTTTTGCGAAAGTTTCGATGAATATCTTTATTTTTGTCTTTACTAGTTTGTCGTATACTCGTTCTGGCAAATTGCGTCCACCTACCTTGAATTCGGTTATTATTTTATTTGATCTACATTCACAATTCAAACATAGACCACCTTGAAATTGTGAAATTTTGCAAGTCACTACCAATATTTTATTTCCTGTATATTTCCATCTCACATATGGATCATAAAAATAAAAAATATATATATTACAAAAAACAGTATATAAATCAATTTTGATCGGTTAAAAACGTCCGAAACAATATCGAGTTAGAATATCGACCGCGCAATCTCTGAACAATTGAACTTCCGCATGCCTACGTGATGCCACGACCGATCGATCGAATTATGAAAAGAGACCGGCTAATGACCCAAATCGCGATTTCATATTCCATTTGCTATCGCGTTCGGCTGCCGCTCGGTAGCTGTGAAATCTTCGGGTACTTTCGTCAAGCTTTAAGGTAAACAGGGCAATTCGGACTGTCCAGCCTGGCTTAGTATAGCGTATTTTATTATGCCTAAGGAACGCAACGAGACCATTTGAACCGCCGCTCCGCGCGAGTCTAATAGTGTAGCGTATTTAACTTTTCCCAAGGTTCGCGTATTATTACAACTATTAGGAGGGACGGTCAAACTAATAATTTATTTTCTGAAATATTTTTGGTCATTGACCAAATGACCCTATGGAAGAGCCGCCATTGGAATGACATGAGAAATTGTGTATGGTAGTATCCATATAATTATAAAGGTTTATGATACACAAAACAATCATGTTTATTATTTATTTTAATCTTATGGTGGTTAAATATAGAAAAAATAATTTGTGTCCAAAAATATTTTAGCAACTAAGCAGCTTAATGGATTTCCCATAATAAACCCTTGTAAAACTGAATTTTCTTGATTACCATCAAAAAATTAAATAATAAACATGGTTTTTCTGTGTATCATAAACATTCACATACGGATACTACCATACACAATTCGTCATGTCATCCAATTGAATATAAACTGGCCGCCTTTCAGAGTATGATTCACAGACTAATCCCCCTACCTCTAAATAATAGTAATTTACGTTACCATGCCGGTAGGTGACTTATTACAGTAGGAGTTGTTTTATAGACGAGGCGACTTAGAAGTCGAATCGCGAATATAAACGAGTAAAATAGGTAAAGTTCTAAACGGTTTAGAAATCAGAATAGCATATAAAACAAATACTTCTTTACGTAAGTACATTAAAAACAATGGTAAATTTCCTTTACCCGGAACTTCCCTCGTTATCAGTCTTTCATTTTATTAGAAACAGTGAAGTGCAACCCAATTTAGTTTAGTACATACTCATTAGTAACACAGAAATACTGTCTTTTAAAACATTTTTATTAGTCGCCATTTTGTTAGATCATATTGAATTCCTACCAATATTTTACCAGTTTCTACCTATACTACAGTTGATTTTTGGGCATAATTTTAAATAAATTCAATAAGTAGTTTTTATATATTATATAATCATGTTGAATTCGTACCAATTTATCCCTATATCACATTTAATTTTTCCGCAAAATTTAAAGTCAAATAAGATTTTTTTTAGATAATTTAAAAAAAAATTATTTGCCCGCCGTTTTGTTCCGCTATCTTGAATTCGTACCACAATTTTACTAGGTTTTCTCTATATCATACTTAATTAAAAGAAAATTTGAAATTGATCTAATAAGTAGTGTTTTCAGGCTGATTTTAAAATATTTTAAAAGGCCGCCATTGTTGTTTTGCTATCTTATATTCATACCAAAATATTACTAGTTCATTCCCATATAACAATTGACTTTTGTGCAAAATTTGAGGTAAATGGGATAATTAGTTTTTCAGTAATAATTTTTTTAACGTTTCACTAGTCCGCCATCTTCCGGAATACTGGATCGAAGTCCCTCTGATAAGTAATTTTTAAGCTATGCTGTAAACTGACAGACAAACCGACAGACGAACCGAGGGAATTAATAAAACATATTTTTTGGCTCTAGGGACGCTAAGACGTGAAGATATATAAAACCTGAGAGGGTGATCTTTTCAGAATTACGAATATTTTATTTAAATGCCATTTTATTCCGCCATCTTGAATTAGTATCACGATATTACTAGTTCATCCGCATACCAGAATTATTTATGGCACACAATTTGAAATCAGTCTCTTAAGTTCTTTTCAGGCTGAGTATTTAAATATTTTAATAAGCCGCCGTTTCGCTTCGCCATCTTGGATTCGTACCAAAATTTTACCAGTTTATTCCTACATAACAACCTGATTTTGTGCAAAATTTGAGATAAATTGAATAAGCAGTTCTTTAGTAATAATTTTTTTAATATCACACTATGCCTCCATTTTGTTTAGCCATGTTGGATTTTTACCAAAATATGACCAGGTTATCCCCATATGACCCTTAATTTTTGCTCAAAATTTGAAGTCAATGGCTAAGTAGTTTTTAAGCTATACCGTGAACTCACAAACAGACAATCAAACCGACATATAGACGGACCGACGGAATTAATAAACTATATTTTTGGCATCTAGAGACTCTAAAACGTGAAGATATGTAAAATCTGAGAGGGTGATTTTTTCACGATTACAAGTATTTTATTTAATCGCCTTTTTGTTCCGCCATTTTGAATTAGTACCACAGTTTTACTAGATCATCTGTATACCACAATTATTATGGCACACAATTAAATATCAGGCCCTTAAGCAGTTTTTCAAGCTGAATTTTTAAATGTTTTTCTAAGCCACCATCTTGATTGTACCAAAATTTTACCAGTTGATTCCTAAATAATGCTTGATTGTTGTGCAAAGTTTGAGATAAATTGGATAAGTAATTTTTTAGTATTAATTTTCTAACATTTCACTAGGTCGCCATTTTTTTCCCCTATTGGATTTTTACCAAAATGTTACCAGGTCATCCCCATATAACCCTTAGTTTTTGACCAACATTTGAAGTCCATCGGGTAAATAGTTTTTTAGCTCTGCCGCGAACAGACAGACCGACGGAATTGAGAAACATGTTTTTCGGCATCTAAGGACCCTAAAAGATCTGAAAAAATCTCGAAGGGTGATTTTTTTAAGATTACAATACTTCCGGTTTACGAGGGAAGTAATAATCAAACGAAATCTGATAAACTTGAAAAATCATGTGTATACCAACTAAACTGTCGAAGTGGTTAGAAAACGAAGACTATAAATGTTTCATTAAGGGAAAAACCGAATCCAATTATGCAAATCACTTAAATGAGACCGCTCATACTGTTGATCAAAATTTTAATAATTTTAGTTGGTTTATGTTTATGGCTAATATTTAAAAACCCCTAGACCTTTTTATATTTTTGAAATTTCCGATTTGTTGTATTATACCTGGTTATATAAATATCCCTTTACTCTTTAAGTTTATTCATTCGAGATGATACGACTGAAGAAGATACTGCAGAGTGAATCATGTTACGTGTTGTTAATAAATATAGCGGTAGGATTTGTAAAAAGTAGTTGTGTTTTTACATTTTACATAATTTTATTATGGATTTGCATCGAGTATCAACTAGCACAATCGTATTTTTACTATCTTTATTTATTATTTGAAGCTTCCTTCAAGATTGGCCTTGCGACTTACTTATAACATTTTTGTTTGACAATCTCTTATTATATTTTAATGTAAAAGCATAATCAGTCTCTATTCAGGACATATTTAGTAATAGAAACCCTAAATGGATTTTTTGTTTGTTTTTAAAATAAGCAATTAATGTAATAACATTAATTAATAATTAATTAATGTTAGTTACAGTATGTTGATACTTTCATTGCGTAAGAACTAAGAAACTTTCACAAAAAAATATCTTTTCCTTGAAGTGTATTTTATGGCTTAAATTATTTTTGTTTCATAAATTTCTGCAAAACTGAATACTGACATTTTCTAGATTTATATCGCTAACTATCAAGCAATAAGTAGAAAGTCAATCAAGTAACTTAACCACCAAAAACACGAACACAATATTTAATTTTCATTTCTTCTATTATTAGATATGGAACGAAAAGGGCCAAATAGTAATTTCAAATCAAGACGAAAATACAATGCGTGCGTAAAGCACTTCTCTCGCTTGGCTCGGAATATAGTTTGACAAGCAAACAAAACTATAAAATATCTAAAATATATTGTACTCATAGAAAAGAAGAAGGGAATTAGGGAGAGGAAACTTGTATGAGTTTGGATAAACTCATAAAAGAATAAATGGGCGATAAAACTCGCAATTACTCCCTAAACTAAAAATTTGTGACGTACTAGCGAAAGAAGGTTATCAGTTTCATTGATGTCGGTCGTCAATTCAGCAACAAAGTTTCAGCTGAAATTATGCTCAAGGGATTCTAGGGAAAAAAATGGGTAACCCAAAATTAAGTGAACTTTAAGCGATAAAATTTTCCTCTTAAATACATAAATAAATATTTAGTATTAATTTTAAAACGAATATATTATCAATATTTTTTACGGATACTCGATATTTTATCAATAATTTAAATGAGAAGTATTTTGATCGGCTTGAATAATTTGAAAACCAACAGGGGTTTTAAATGAAAAATAAAATAATAGTATTTCAAACTGACACTTAAAAAAACGGGGAGGAGTTTAAAAACACCATTTTTTATGTTTTTACGTTTAGCATACATTATTACACAAAAATTTTCCGTATCTAACCATTTTTTCTTTCTTTATATGTAGATACGGCATAATAATACACGTGACTGTAACAACTTTCAGGGTTGAAAATATTATGTTTGGGCCAATTCTTTCTGCGATTGAGAATAATTTATTTATTTTACTTTTGTAAAAGTCCCCTTTATTTTCCTGAGTTTGTATATCCTTTTTGTTGCATTTTTATAACTTCGATAACAAAGTTTTTGGTAACTTATATAAAACTAGTAGCAAAAAAAAACTTCTATTACCCACTATATGTACATTTCAAACATTTGAAACAAACATTGTTGCTTTCAATACCAGATATTCGAACAATGTTGGATGATGGCCAATAAGTTTACATAGTTAACTAATAAGTTTTTCTGATAGATTAATTTTAGATGTACGATATAGAGGGTATCAAAATGTTCAATTTGAATCATTTTGTTAATTCTATGAATGTTAAACACAGCAAGAAGTGCCCTAATTTCTAGTATTCTTTTCAAAGGACCACGCACGAATCTTATGGGAAAGTGGCTTCGGTCATGTTTTTGACAGTGTTAAACTTTCGAAAATTCCAAATAAAATATATGGAGAAAACTGGATGAGGGAAACAAGCCTTTTTAACATATTCAACGTATAGTACTTTCCAAAAAAGTTTTATACGAGCAAATACTTTGTTCCTTGATATATGGAGTGACATTTTGTAAATGTTATTCGCCCCATATCTCGGAAACAAAGCTTTTTCGGACCTACGTTCATATAATTTTTTTTCTTATTTTAGGAAGTAGTATACGTTAAATAAGTATATTAAACAAGCTTATCTTTTCTTAATCCTGTTTTTCCTATGTATTTTTATGGCATTTGAGCAAAGTTGAACAACCTGTATCTCGAAAACTGCTCAAATGATTTTGTCGCGGTAAGAGAATCTTTTGGTCAGACGGTTGCAAACATAGACATAATAACATGGAGACCCAAGAGCTTGTGCTGTTTTATTTATAAAATCGTGTATATTTTGATGTAATGATTAAAGTAAATAATCATGTACTGAAAGTAAGTGTGATAATGAAAAAAAAACTATTCTCCTTGCAGGACCTAATTTTAGACAAAGCTGTAAAGTTATAATGACATACTTCTTGTCTTCTTGCCGTTGACATCTAACATGGCCACGAACGCAATATTGGTAATAATAACATTTTTAAAATATTTGTATAACAATCGTTTAACTACAAATCAAAATCAAAATCTGTTACCACAGCAAACATATTCAATGACATACCTAACCTATTAAAGTACAGCACACAGATCTAAAATATGTACAGAGTTGCAGCCAACCGCGAATGATCATTGCACCGTTTCCATACTAACATTCTTTTCATAGACTCAGATTCTTTTGCCAAGTTTTATTTTACATTATGTAAAAATCGTATACCTAAGCACGTTTACTTTATTCTGACTGTAAAATAACGTATCTACCTCTCAGAATTTCGAAAAATGTGTATGCCATTCTTGTTACCATTTTTTACTCATATCATAAATAAATGTATCGACAAGGAATACTATCCATCAGTTTGGAAACACGCTTTTGTAGTTCCCTTTCCTAAGATAAGACAACCCACTGAGTATGGTCATTTAAGATCCATCAATATTTTGCCAGCTTTCTTAAAAATCTTGGAGAGAATAATTGAACTCCAAAAGGGTTCTTTTGTGAAAATCACCAATATTTTACCCGAGAATCAGTCTGGATTTCAATCAATACATAGCTGTGGCATCGCTCTTGCTGACTTAACAGATGACGTGGACATGATAACAACAAAATAAGCGCTTTGGTCCTTTTAGACTTCACCAAAGCTTTCGATATGCTCAACCATAAGGTATTTGTTTCTCTTATTAACTATCTCGGCTTTGGACATGATGCTCGAAAATTTGTCTCGTCGTATTTATGCAGTAAGTCACAACAAGTGGTTTTGAATAGTAAATTTTCTAAAAGTCAAGTGGTAACGTCTGGTGTTCCACAGGGAAGTATACTTGGTCCTTTGTTCTATACTTTATATACCTCACAATTTCGCAAAAATATCAAACACTACCATTATCATCTCTATGCTGATGATACCCAAATTTACTTGTCTATCGATTCAGTTCACAGTAATATGGCCACATAGATAGAGATCTTAATGTCCTATTTAAATGCGCAACCGATCACATGCTAAAAATTAACCCTAGTAAATCCACCGTAATTCTATTCGGCAACCGAACGCATTGCAATGTGGCCAAAGGCAAACTAGATATTCAAATGGGCAAGCTTTTATTCCCTTTGTTGACACCTGCAAAAGTCTAGGACTACAGCTTGACTGCAACTTACGTTTTAAACAGCATGTAACTAATAAGCTAGCCTATTCAATACTAAAATTACTTTTTTCGCATCGACACTACCTTACAGTAGAGACAAAAAAACTCCTTTGTGATTCTTTGGTGTTATCAGTTTTCAACCATTATGACTGCGATTACAGGCCTTGCCTTGACAATATCGAAATTAGGCGTATCCAAAAAGTGCAAAATAGCTGTCTTCGCTTTATTTACGGAATATCTGGAAGAAACCATATTTTACATAAGTTAAAGGATGCCGGTTGGTTGAGTATGCATAATAAATAAAATATAAACAATGAAATATAAAAATCCTCAATATCTTTATAACAAGCTCAAATTTCGGAGTGACGTCCACGATAGAAATTTAAGAAACAATCATATTGTTACAATTCCACAACATCGCAAGGAGCTGTTTAAAAGGTCAATTTCTTATAATTTGTATACTACCATAAACTCAATGCATTTTCTGAATACAGATCTGTCCTGTCTTTCTATTAAGCATATTACAAAGAAAAAATTATTCAAGAATCAATAATTTTTTCTTGGTTATTACATATTATTCTTATGTTTTAAAAAAATACCGATGTTCTTTGAAACCCCTTTCGTTCCAAATTTCACAAATATAACCTATCATTTTCCTCCCCCCTCTCTTCTCTTTCTCTTCTTTCTCAATTCTTCTGCTTTTGTGTCTTTTCTTTTTTTAATGTCTATAAAATGACATATTAAATATATTTCGTAATCTAATTCAGTAAATTTAGTAACTTAACTGAAAACGCGTCATATACCTATTTGATTTTCTATGCATAAGTTTTTACGGGCTTTATGAGTACCCGGACTTATCTGGGTGGCTGCAATGATTTTATGGCCCTTTGTCTAACCCTCTAGCGTAAAAACTAGAATATAATAAATTATTTGTGTAATATTGTACGGTTGAACAATAAATGTATTATTATTATTTGTATTATAATTTATTATAAGAAATGTACATTTTTTATGTCAAATATGTATAAACAGATATGTAGATATAGCTGTGTTTTTTTGTATCTACATGTATTAGTTTAGCCTATGAATATGTAAGAAAAAAGAGACATGTAATTTTGCTTTCTAAAGAATGATAAAATAGCAATTTAATCCTTAAAGTAAAACCATTCTTACAAATTAATACAATATTAGGAAGAATCTCGTACCGCGTACGCCAGTTAATACAGAAAAAACAACTGCTGTTAAACGAGTTAAAATGACTGAATATATCTTAAATTTGATCAGTTGGAACTGAGCAAATTAGAACATCGGCGTATTTGTAGATAAAAGGTATGTTAAAAGGAAATTTTGGTATTATTGTGTATAAGTGATCTAAAACAATAGTTGAGAAAATCGGACTAATAAGAGAAACCATAGGAATCCCAAAGATGTGTTTGTAAAATTGGACATTAAAACTAGAATACGTATTACTAAAAACAAAATTAATGAGCTCTAAGAAAGCCTTTTTTTATACGCTGGTAACTTCGGACCATTTCTGAACTAAGATATTAGTTAAGTACCAATTTTAGTGAAATGTTAGTAAATAAAGACACCACGTCCAACGAGACCAAAACATAATTTTGTAGTAATTGAAAACCACTGACAGCACTTACAAATGTGAAAGTGGCCAGCAAGGGCACATTAGGTTTCTGTATTTTTGGTAAGCAATACAATTTATTAAAAGAAGATAGATTCAGATCAGATATATCAATATTGGAGTCTTGTTCAGTGAGTTCTTTCTTATTTTTAAATTTTTTAATATAGATATATAGAAATTATTGAATCTTTATTTAATCTCACATAAGTAGGTGTGTCTTGCACTAAAGTTTCAGTCTTACCAATGTATTTCACTTTATCCGTCGCATCGTCCTGAAGAACATACACGAATGACTTCTGGTTTGGAAACTATAAAGAGTAGCAGCCCTTAGTAATTTCGACCTTCTAATTGTAGGTCATATATTGCAGGTCACTTAGGATAATCTATTACAGTAAAATGGCCCTTTGAAATCTAATATCAAGGATACCAATACTTCTATTTTCAGAAGGTCATTTTCTCAGACCAACATTTTATTAATAACTATATTTACTATTGATATGTCAGAGTTATATGTTCTGAGTTATGTAAATGAAACTTGAGATTATTTTCCTAACAGCTAAAAATATAATAAATAAATAATGTAATAATATTAAAGAACAATGCAGCGAAGCTAAAAAATAGTTCAAAAATAGAACTAACCAAAAAGAGGTTTCTCTAACAAAAAAATAACTGACTCAGCCAACGCAGCAAAAAATATATGGATGGTTGTCACTCAGAATGTAGGTCGTATTAAAAGCAAAGATGGGCATTTTTATATTACACTTAATGCCTCTACGTAACTGTTCCCTTTGTTATCAGCAACTTATTCTGTAAATGTTTTGCAAAACATATTAAAACCAAAATTCTAAACTTACCAAATGAGCAATTTGGCTTTGACTTCAATATAAACATAAATTCTATCTTTCTATATAATTTTCTGCATAAACAGAACTTGCTTACAAATGCCCAGCAAGGCTTTAGACTCTACAAATATTGCTGCTTTTAATTTTGTACAGTTTATTTGTTCTTCTATTAATCAGGGTTTTTATACAATCGACGTGCTTTTTGACCTAGAGTTTGATTGCGTAGACAGTAAAAATATTTATAAATCGGGCAAAAATGACCCTAAAATATTTAGTTCTTGCTGTACTAAAAATAATCTTGTTAATGTAGTATATTGAATATAACACATACAAACAGAAATCTGCCTATTTCGAATTCATACATTTAAAAAACCTTCTATTTACTAAACAGCATATATATTATACGTTAGCATGTAGTCACTTAAAATGCATGACTCTGTATTGGGCCAAGTCATGTATGATGATCGAATCTTCATCCTTCAAAAAAGAATAATCAGTTTTTTTTCAAATTCTAGTCTTCTGTCAACCTACCTTTAAAAATAGTACCTAAACTTGTATTTTGCTCATGGAAGTTGCTGTTTTTGTTAAAAGAAGGAAACATTTATTTCCTCCAGTCTCTGAAATTAATAAATGTAAAATCCGTACAAGCAACTCTATATTAATAGCTATCAACTATCAAGATATATGTTTCTGCAGTACTGTCTTTAACAAACTACCAAATGATATAAAAGTTTAAAATCCCTTTACAACATTTAGAAATCCGCTAAACCTCTTATATATTTCTTTTATTTATTGCCTGAATTTTTTAGCTGAGTTTGTATAGTTTATAAGTATTTTCTTTATTTAACTGTGAAAATACTATATATTGCTTTATATATTTATTTTTATGTAACATTTTTGTAAAGTCGTACCAACAATAAAATGTAAGAAATCAAATGAAATTCCGTTACACTTTGACATAATTCCCTTAATCATTGACTTTGATATTCGTCTATTGTATGTTGTACCAAAAGAATCAACGCCAGACTACCATGTTTACATAGTTATATCATTTAGTCTCTGGATTTCATAGTCGATTTATTTCATGTTCTTTTTAATATATTTATTATTATTTTTATTATCGTGAAAGTGAAAAAAGCATACCACCAGAATCACTTTGCATTTAATTCTTTAATGTCTGGCTACGCCACGCCATGTCAAGTAAAAAAAAAAGTAATGTTTTTTTTATGAAAATCTGATATTTATACAGAGGCTCTTGATATAAGAAACGGCATTAAAAAAATTAAAGAAATTAACATATGTATAATACATGTATGTCTATCACAAACAGTAAAATTAAAAACTCAATATTTCTATTCTATGATATAAATCATTAACATATAATGAAAACTTCCTTTTTAAAATTAATAATTAAAAAAAGGAAGTCAATAATAGAGATATAAACATTTCTGATCAAAGTAGAAGGCCGCCCGACAAGGATGTGGCTGGAATGTTCAATACGTTTCCCAGCGGAAATCATATTAATGACATCGATGTTTCGTTCCTGAAACATAATATTCCCCTTCATAACGCGTCAATTTTCCTCTCACTACTGTGGCTTTTTCATGTAATAAAGTTAATTACCAATTTGAAGAATTCAAATGCCAGTGGAGTCGACGGCATCTGAAAAGAAGTGACATTTCTGTTTGCGGGTTTTAATATTTTTAATTAACTTAATCCTTGAAAAGGGTGGTAATTTGTAACTGCACTGGTGATGTTGCTGGGTGTCCGCTTATTTTACAAATATTCTATATACGAAATATTAACTTTACTAGTCATCATGTTATGACTTTTCACTTATTAAAATTTTTTAAGCCGTTTGCAATTTAAGTGTGTAAACAAAAAGTTTTATGCATACATGTGTACATAAGTACAAAACATACATACATTCATAGATACACACCTATGTATACAGGGTGTGTGTAATGGCCAAGAATTAAGAAAAAGTTTCTATAAGCGAGGATCTGTCTTCGTTTTTGAGATACGGCCGTGTAGATGTGCTAAATAAGAATTCATGTTAATTAACTCAACTTGAGTAATGATATCAAATATAAAAATGACACAATCCCACGATAAATATTATTTATTTATCCACCGCATAGCCACTTTACAAGTATATTGCAATAACTGAGTAGTGAGAGGGAAATGTTATTTAATCTTTTTTGTCGCCAAATAAATGCTCCATCCGCGGCTCTATAATTTCGATAACTATTCGCAGTAAGCGGCAAATTGAGGTTAAAGTAGGAATTTAAATTATCAACTTTAAAAAATTACAGTAATTTAACCGTTATAGGTCACGGTCTACTTAAAAATATCTTGCTTCGTAAAAAATTACCCTACGGGCTTAGATATATTATTTTCTTTGTAATACAGGATAATATTAAAAAATGTACCCATTCTTGGGAACTTTGGTGCAAATTTCACCTCGTTAGTGTACCCCTATATATAATCCAGAACCCTTCCTAAATAATCCAGTTTGTGGAGTTTTTAAGCACTTTTATGAGCACCAGATGCCTAGTTTTTTTATTAAAAGAAAA
The DNA here is from genome assembly GCA_030620095.1 of Kuschelorhynchus macadamiae. Taxonomy (NCBI): domain Eukaryota; kingdom Metazoa; phylum Arthropoda; class Insecta; order Coleoptera; family Curculionidae; genus Kuschelorhynchus; species Kuschelorhynchus macadamiae. Next base: position 1,725,148 of record JAUTXW010000338.1, read on the forward strand.
AATTAACTAAAAAAAATAATTTTTTTATGACTTTCGAAAAAATTCAGATTTTCTTAAAAATTTCTATTTTTCGCCATTTTCCGACAAAAATGTTTTTATTCTCTTAGATATTTCCTACGAAAAACGTCTCTTGAAAAATGTCTCTAGGACTCACCAACTTTGAAATATAAGCGCCCCAAAACACAGTTTTTTCGAACGAAAAAAATTCGTAAAATCGTCAAACGAAATCGAAACCCAACCAAAGACAATAGGGTTCTGTAAGACCAGAAGAACCATCGTTAAAAAAAAATTTTGTCAGAAAAAGTTAAAATTGCGATCTCAACCCTGTTACATCGAAGTTGACTTTTTTTGGTCAACTTTGCGGTACCAATCTTCGGTAGCAAAGGTGTTACAGAGAAAATATCTCGAGATCCACGTCTCCTCTAAAAATATATATTCAATGTCATATCTCTAATAGTTCTCAAGATATGCCGGCCGAAAGGTCGAAAAACACGGTTTTCTGAAATGAAACGCCTCACACCAGGTTTTCGCCCTTGAGTGTGAGGGCCATAGACCGCTTCGCGGCCGTTTGTTAACGAGGCATGGTCGACCCTATCAAAGGTTTTCGAAAAGTCAAAATAGACAGAGTCAACCTGTCCCCCACCCTCCAACAGGGAAGCCCCGAAAAGAACATATAGGGGGAGAGTAAGTAATGAAAACCCAACTATTAAGAACTAAAAAAATCCTTTCTTTTGTATTGCTAGCGAGGATCAACTGTTTTATTCCAAACCAACTTTACAAGTTTAATACATTGAAATATAACGTGTAACAATAAAACATAATAATAATTATTATAATAGAGTTGTAATAAATTAAAAAACTCCTATGTTATAATTTAATATAATATACCTAAAACTAGGTTGAAATAAATATTTAAAAAAAATCTATTCATTTTATTTTTGTAAAAAATGTATTTCTTTTTTACTTATTGACAATTTTGTTTTATATTTTATACACTCTGGTAAGTTATTGTATATTTTTAAACCATCGTGCAGAACTGACTTTTTTCCGTATATTTTTTACAGCAATGATCTGTAATTGTAAGCAATGTCTTGTATCATGATTATGTACAGTATTAGATTTTTTAAATATAATATTTGATTTTTTCCATTATTAATAATAGAGTGCATTAAAATGCAAATGTTTAAATTATAAATATTTTGGAAGTTTAAAAATTTCTTAGGTTTATATAGGTTAATGGAAGGTTCCAAATATGGTACTTTATAAATACATTTTAGAGTTTTATTTTGCAATTGTTTTAAAGGTTTAATAGGTGACGAACAAGCAGATCCCCAAATTGAAATTAAATATTGTAATTTAGAATATATTAAAGAATAATATATATTTTTTAAGAATTTTAATGGTGTGAAATATCTTGTTTGTATAATACTCCGATTAATGGAGTTATAGTGGTTCTTATACTCTGAATATGATTTTTTTAACTTAAGTTTTCTTCTATAATTATTCCTAAAAATTTACTGGTGTTTGAATATTTAATTTTGTTATTTTTTATTACTAGTGGGGAAATACCAGAATGTATCTTTGTTTTGCTTATTAAAATAAAAAAAGATTTACTAAAATTTAATGAAAGTGTATGAGATTTTAGCCAGGAACAAATTAATTGTAGATCATTAAAAACAATTCATTTAAATTATCAGCAAAATAAATAATTATTGTGCCATCCGTAACTGTAATTTGGAAACTGAATTTATATAAAGTAAAAATAAAATTGGCCCCAATGGTACTCCACAAACTACTTATACGGAAGCTAATTTCCCAACCCGAACAACTTTACCCACGATCCCCATACTTGCGTCCCTCCACTCCATATTACTAGATATAACGGTTCTCATATACAACAAGCTTGTGTTGGTCGATTATCCATTCATGAATCCATGCTCTTAGCTGTTTATAGTGTTTTAATGTGTAAGATCTATGAAAAAGTTGAATTAAGGGCGGCTAGCCTTAATTTGTCCAAATATTTTTAATCATAAAGTATACGATATGTTTGGGAGTTAATTCTTGATCTACAAAAATCCAATACTTGCTGGTTAAGTAAAATAAGCAATAACATACTTGTGAGTTATAAATCATAACCCAGTAGAGGGTTACAAAAAATTTGCTTGACCATCATCAAAAGTCAATATAAGTGATACTTTGTCACTTTTATGGTACAATTCACATTGCTTTCAAAACAATAAATGATTGCGTCCAAATTAAAAAAACTTTGTATGCTACTCATGTTTTGTGGTTCGTAAGTTACTTGAGAAATTATCCCACTTGGCCTATCGCCTTCGCCGTAAAAACTTTTCTCACGTGACTTATTTTCATGATAACACACTGGTACCATAAATAACTATTTGTGCAGTTCCTAACTGGAATATTCCTCTTTTTTTTTAAACAGACCTTAAACAAAAACGTGGGTTCACTTACCCCCAAAAATGACTTTATTGAGATAATACTTTTAAATACCAAAAACTTTTTTTTATTATTTTCATATTAGGAGCTTGCGTGGCTCCAAAACCACTAAGGGCGTAGGAGCTGGAAGGCATGGAGTAAGGCCAAAGATTGCTCTTTCAGTGCGTCTATGTAAAATATCTCCATGTTCCAGGTACAAGTTCATGCTATCGAATTGTGTGCAAGAGAATAAGTCGCGTTGCACGCTTCCCGTTCGATCTTGAATATTCCACTATCTTTGCAGATGGTGTGTTCTATAAGAGAGAATAAGATAGAAGACGCTGGAATGAGTCCGATATGGCACATGCGAATTGTATTGATCTTCCACTGCGACACTTCAGTCTATTATGGCTCGCACCTATATTACTCTTCCTCAAGCAATTCTAACTCCTCAGTGAATCTTATCTTTGCATCTGATATCAAAGCATTCTCTATTAAATGGAGAACCTAACAGCTGACAGCCGTTGGTCATTCACATAGCACATGTCAAGCTATGTCGTCATCTTTCAGATATAATTTGCCTTCGAAATCTTCATTAAGTGACAACTTCCGCCTGTGACGTCTTAAACTACATTGGCCAGCGTATAGGCCTATTGCCATTTTAAGCTTAATCTATTTATTTTTGTAGGCTCTGTTTATTCTTTTATCAATAGAAAATAGGATAAGAACGTTTGCTGCCCAGGTCAAAATCACACGCTTGGTCATTTAATAGGATACACACAACTGGTTACTGGTTCAAGTTCCACGCATTTTATCTCTTTCTTTCTTAGAAGGTTTCTTGTGTCATTTGGCGTTCTTGTATGTACGTACATTATAATTACTGTTAACATAATAACCCCTACATACTTCAATATACAAAAAAAGTGTTTCTTTTAAATTGTCTATATTTTATTGAAGAATTTTTGCAGCAGGAAACATTATCACTGACCAACAAATTTAAAGTTTTTTTGTAGATCCTACGCAAAAATGAGATTTTTGGATTGTACTTGACCTAACTTTTTTGAAAAATTTGGTCGTAAATAAGAAACAAGAGTAAAATTTTTTATATTATTGCATATACACACAATTTGACATGTGAAGAAGTATATTGTAAACCTAGTTTTTAATTAATATTCTGGCTTCTTATGAACTATTACCCTAGTTACTACTTATCAATATTGTATTTTTTTGATCTCCGGCATACGGGTTTTCACGAAGAAGTGTCCAGTTCTCCGTGTTCGTCATTAGCGTCTCTACAGTGTTCGAGGAAGTATTCTAGGTGGGAGTGTAGAAAATATATTTTCAGCGACGATCTTACATTCCATCTTTTCGTAAGACTTAAGAAGTTTATCTACAATTTCTGAATAATTTTCTGCTCTTCTATTTTCTAGAAAATAGGTTACAACCATTTTAAAGGCATCCCATGCCTCTTTTTCGTACCCATCAAGCACAATGTCAAATTAAGAATCCCTGAGAAGTTGTCTTATCTAGGGCCCTACAAATATTCCCTCCTTAATTTTGGCTTCACTTATTCCCAGAAATTTTTGTTTTAGGTAATTAAGTTCTAGACCATCTCTGTTCATAGTTTAACAAAGTCTTTCATTAAACCGAGTTTAATATGTAATGGTGGAAAATTTTATTTGGCAGAATTAAAGGACTATTTTGTAATATTTTTCACTCCCGGTTCAAAAGATTCTCTTTATAGCCAGTCTTTTCTTTTATAGTGAGCCATTTTAGCTCGGATATTAAGCTATTAAGACTATATTCCTCTAACAGAACCTAAATAGGCAAGATATCACTATGGGGCACAGGACGAATAGCAGACGTTAAATTTGGGTATTTCAAATTAGCCTTATTTTTCATTGTAATACCTTTGCTGATTGGAGGTGTAAGACAAATATACCAGTCAGATGTATAGTCTTTTGACTCCCGCTAGCCCCAGGTATAGCAAATGACATTGAACGACTTCTTTCCATTAATCCAGTATCGAAGACAGTTGGCATAAGTGTTACAGCAAATGTGGGGCGCCCATTTTTTATCTTAGTCACCAACCTTGCAACAAAAATATAACTTTTTTAATTATAGGAGTGATATTTCCTTTCTGACTCTTGAAGGTAACATCGCCACAAATATAACAAAAGTTGGTTAGTGTATTAACACAGTCGCGCGGCATATCGATATAGTTCAACTAACAGGATGCTGAAATGCGACACTAAACGACACTGTGGTTGAAACAAGACTAAACAAGGTTCTGGGTCCTCTTCTTCTATGTATCAGCCAACGCCTGTTGTTTCTTCGGTAGCAATCAGTAGTGAGTCTGGTAATTAAATGAGTTCATGAGAAAGTAGATTGCGGGGGAGAGGGGGGAGAAGATAGCGTTTGAGGGTTTACGGATTCAGGGGGAATTTTGAATGAAAGTATTATTAGATAGGTTTTCTTTTATAAAGACGTTGGAATTTATTGATAAAAACATTTAGGGAGTCAAGTTTAGAATCTCTGTATAGAATGGAGTTGTTTGAGTGTAAGATTAAGTATAAGAGTGCAAATACGGCCCTGTCTTTTTTAAAGTTGTTATTGGTGTTAGCAGACCAGTTCAAGCTCCTGCCAGAAATGGCTCCCAGGTATTTGGTTTCCTTTATCTTTATTTCGATGTTTAATAGTTTGACTTTTTTATCGGGCTGGTCACTATAGCTTTTGCTATATATAACGGTCTGGGTTTTATTGGGATTCAGATTCAGCTTCCATAAGCCCATCAAATTTTATATGAGGTTGAGGTGATTTTGTAGTCTGTAGTTGTAGACATGTAGTTAAGGTTCTTATTATTTGTAATGATAGCAGTGTCGCCGGCGAACAGGTAAAGGTTGTTGAAACTAGTTTTGAGAATATCTGAAGTGAGAATATTGAATAAGAGAGGTGAGAGTGGGAAACCTTGAGAAACACCTGCTATAATTAATTTCGTGATGGAAGAGTAGCCATCAATTTGAATTAAGAATTCTCTGTTAGGAAGAAACGATTGAATACTTGGTACAAGGTAATTGGGAATTCCGTAGCATATTTTTCTTCAAATTACAATAAAGCCATATTTATTTTTATTTTTTTATTAGTTTTCACCACCACCGTTGTGCCCAGTAGTGTCAAATGCCTTTTTAATATCTAAAAAATGTCACTTTTTCTTTCTTTTGAATGCAGAAAGTATGTCGGAAGCTAAACGTTTGGTTTGATTTATGGTGCTCATGGAAGTTCTGAATCCAAATTGTTCATCCGAGAAAAATTTTTTTTTGCGAAACCACAAAATTTAGTTTTTTTAAAATTAGCACCTCAGCCACTTTCCCCAGAGTGGGAAAGATACTGATGGGTCAATAGCTCACGGCTAAATTGAGTTTTTCGCTTTTTTTTCCTCAAAACTATAATTTTGGCCTATACAAGGTAACTGGTTTGTGCATTTACTGCATTTTACTACCGTAGATAGGCAAAAGTCAACTATAATAGGTCCAAACAAGTCTATCCAATGACAAAGGTTTGTTACTATTATAACAGTAAGTTACTACATGTATCATGAAAATCATACCTCTGCAAATATTTTGGCGGTCCGATTCGGGACCTTTATTTATTGTTGGTCAGTGATTTTTCTATATATATAAGTTGCGATAATAATTGTAAAATTTTATCTTTATATTAGGAAAAAAACCGTATTTCTGTAAGTCTAAAATTATTATTATCTACGTATATCATTAAAATTCAGCTTTTTGAGATTTCTGGAATATTAAAGTAAAGTATCTTTTCAGATCGACCTCCGTCACTTAAAACAAGTAGAAAACAGCAATAACATAGATGTAGGCATCGACCTTCAAGACTATTACATATCCGTAGAATGGGACATCATGAAAGTACCGGCAGTGCGAAACGAGAAGTACTATTCATGTTGCGAAGAGCCCTATCCAGACATAATTTTTAACATAACCCTAAGAAGAAAGACTTTGTTTTATACTGTGAACTTGATTATTCCTTGTGTGGGAATTTCGTTTTTGAGTATCCTTGTGTTTTACCTACCCAGTGATAGCGGGGAAAAGGTGTCACTAAGTATTTCTATTCTGCTGTCACTGACAGTGTTCTTTCTGCTCCTAGTAGAAATTATTCCACCAACGTCGATTACAGTGCCACTTTTGGGGAAATACCTCCTATTTACAATGCTATTGTGTACATTGTCAGTTGTTGTCACTATTGCCGTTTTAAATGTGAATTTTAGGTTAGTATGGATAATAATAGGTTTTTATTTAGTTTTAATTCATTTTTTTTGCTCAATTATTACCTAACTGTTTGTAGATATAGCATGCAAAAATATACCCTAACTATATCATATGAATATTTTTTGGAAGCGGAATAAATATTATTTCCTGTGTGAGTGTGTGTATGTTTACAAAATCTTGTCGAGCGATTATCGAAAAACGGTTAAATCGATACTTTTAAGGAATGTGAAGATGTAAAATACTCGTGTAGATATATATATATATATATATATATATATATATATATATATATATATATATATATATATATATATATATATATATATATATATATATATATATATATATATATATATATATATTTTGTTTCTCCAAGTTCTCTCCTCCCGTATGTGTCATTCAGTATAAACTGTCTCATAAGATAGGCATTCATTTTTACTCCCTTGTAGTTCAGCTTAGGTTCAAAAAACTTTCCTGGATATCGGAATATGACATCACAACAGAAATTAAACGTCAAATGAAAAAAAATTGCAGAAATATTGATTTGTAAACTTTTTTCTACGTTTTTACGGAGACGATACAGAAATCAAAATTTTTCTGATTTCAAAAATGTATAGATTTATATAGAGTTTCAAACCTAGTAAGTAGTATGTTTGTGTTCACGCGGTATACGTGATTACGATGGTAACAAAAAATTTGTAACTCGAGTAGTTTCGAAAAATCGTTCAATATGTACTTTTTTATAACGGAAAACCCCTTATACAATACTCCCAATTGATAGAGAATTGAACTATGAATAAAAGTTTTATTATGCCTTACTACCTTTAAGTTAAAAATAGGCTGTGGTTCAGAAATGACCCTTTATTTTATAAATTTTAGTAGATTTTAAATAAAAAAATAAGTAACAAACCTTAAAGGAAGTTATGGAAAACATAGCCATTTTGTTCCGTGTATTATTCATCGTGCTAGTAAGCGCGTCTAGGGCCTTTTAAAATGGTTCTACGATCAATGTTAATAACATCCTTTAATAGACATCTATTGCACTTCTTTGAATTTTAAATAACCTCTTTTTTACACTAATTTTTTAAATCTCTCCAGAAAAAAAGTCTAAAGGGATTAGGTTAGAAAAACCAGAAGGACGCCAGTGAACAGGGTCGTTCGTTGCTAAGAATATGTTATCAAAAATGTCTTGTAATAAATTATTAACTTGCTGACCATTATAAGCTGGTGCACCATCCTGTTGAAAAAACATAATTTTTCTGTCAATTACATTCATATCACCAAGAAACTGATCATGTATGTCTGTCAACATTTTAATGTTCCGTGTATCTGTTAATTTTGATTGGTAAAAGATAGAACCCACAATTCTTGAGATGAAACTTACTCTAAAAGTCACACCATACATTAACACTGAAGTGCTTTTGGAGATAACAAGGATGGGTAACCATTAAATTTTTCCAGCTCCAAGAGCCACTATTGGAGAAAGTGGCTTCATTGGTCCCTAAAACCAGCTGGAAATTGCAACTGCCAAAACCCCACACGTCTTGTAGTACGTAGTATGCAGACGACGCGACGGGTAAATCACTAGCTTAAATTTTGTATACCTACAACCTTGTTTTGCCAATAATTTGACATATATACCTGATACTTCTCCCATACTTCATATATTCCTCATTATGCTTCATTACGTCCTAGAGTAGCACAAGATATTATTTACTGAAAGTAATAACTTACCGCAATTCGATACTAATACACATACAACAAAACCACCATGTTATTTCTACTGAAACTTGAAGTTTAGTATATATAAGTGATGGTAAGTGAACAGGTGATTCAGCGGGAGTTTTGTTTGCAAAAAGACAGATTTTTTTGGATCAAAATACGTTTTTTTTTTGTAGTCCGCTGAAACATTGTCTAAAGCGCTAAATACAATTGTTGAAGGCGTAAGTACAAGACAAATCAATATGAGATTTAATATTCCACGATCTACTCTCCAGGATCGTTTAAAAACGGGAAACACATTAGCAGGATCGTTAGGACGAAGGACCGTTTGTTCACGAAATGAGGAGCAGGAACTGCTTGCAGAGCTAAGAAAGTTATGAAAATTATTTTATGAGCTAAGATGTCAGACAAAAATGGATCTTAAGTTAGTCAAAACCATGGAACTTTCGGGAATCTTTCAACAAGGACTATAGCATTATTGCAACACCAGAAAAGGCAATAAAAGGATTTGAGTTTACGGGAATATTTCCAATAAATCCAAATGTCTTTCCTGAAGATGTTTTTGACTGCAGAAAGTATACGAATTACTCAGCAAAATACAATCCAGGAAAAAAATACTTTTCAAATCAAAATCAGATGAAAACCAAGAGAGAAGAAAAAATTAAGTTTCCTTTACCGGTTTGCTAAATATACCTGGTTGTAGTATTACGACTTCTTTCAAGCAAAGACTACAGATAAAAGCAACTTGAAGAAAAAGAAAATAAAAAGAGAAAAGCAGAATACAGCAGGAATTAGAAATTATGAAAAAGCAAAATAAGTTTAACGAGTTTAACAAAAAATCCTGTATCCCGTCCCAAAACAGTGTGCAAAATATCTCTATCAAAGCTGTTTGTTGTTAGTGATTACTTCTCCGACGAATCTCAGTCAGGGGAAAATGAAATTACTGAAAAAGTGCGTCTTGTATGTGACGAGTTCGGAAAAAATTAAATATGACTTAGGTGTTGTAGTTGTGTTCTCTAGGTACCCAAGCCATGCACAAATGATGAAAAAAAAAGTTTTTTTGTGAAAACTGCGACTGAAGGATAATACGTCATGGCTGCTATTACCCCCAATGTGATGTCAATTTCAGCCATTTAATTTTTTTTAATGTGGTACAAAACCTATGATTGACTTTTTATTAGAAAAATAAAAGAAATGCATTCTTGATAAACTCATATTTTACTTATTTCTACCCGGAGGAGGTTTTTATAATTTAAAAGGCGCGAAACTCCAAAAAGAAATTTAGGGGACCGCATTTCCCATCCGCATATGCAGGAAAAGTTTGCTTTCGCTATCATTTTAGGGTAAACCGAAAGTGAAACATAAAAGGTGAAAAAAATGTCCAAAATCAAAATTTCTGATAATAACCCAGAGAAACCTACACAAACTGGGTTTTGAACTTTTATTCTAGCTAAACCATAAGGGAATATCGTAAAACAAAAGACGTTAAAATTTATGCTAAAGAGTATCAGTTTCCGCATGAGCAAGGTATTTTTTTTGTTTAGATTACAGTACTTACTTTCCTCAATTCCTCTGTCGATAAAAGCAAAACCCAATTATATATACCTGATCGAATCAAGAATTATGTTTCAGTGATATGACATGAGACCGTTAGCTCTCGAATGAAATATAAACTCATTTTTATATACCTTTTTTGTAAAATTGTATTTAATGGGAAAAATATTATTTAATTTAATACATATTGAATTGCCTAAAGCTATATTTCGAATCACTTAGTTTGTTTGCTTAACGAAATGTTTAACTAATTCGAAATTTGTGTTCTTCAAAGGTCCCCAGTCACGCATAAACTGGCACCCTGGGTACGTACTGTGTTCATAGAAACACTGCCACCATTTTTGTTTATCAAAAGACCGAAAAAAGATGACGACGACAAACAAGACTCCATGCTGACTGACGTGATCCAAGTGCCAATGTCCGACCAATTCAAGATGTACGAAAAACCCAGTTTCGAGAGTTTTGACTTGGGTAAGTGACAAATTTTAATCAGTGTAATGTTTAACGAATAAGGCTCATCTACACATGGCTCATGACAGGTCATCAAACTCAAATTTTTAGATAATCTTTTTAAACTATTTAAGCATAATCAGGAGAACATATCCTAGCCCAATATTTTGGTAATTCACTGTCTCAAAAATAAGCCAGCTATATGTTATTAATTCCTATGTAAGGTGGGAGTCGCAGGATGGTCTTCAACCTGAGCGATCGCGTACAACCAAGTGCTGTCGACCAAAAATGCATGCTCTAAAAAGCTTTGAGCCACATCAGTGAGTGCCACCAGTCGTTTAATATTTGCCAATTCTGACATTGAAATTCAAACTCATTTGAATTACATTATTCATATTTATACTTACGACATTTTAAATATTCTAACAACGATTGACCGTTGACTAAAAACAAACATTTTTCAATATCAAATCCGTCACTGACTATTGCATCTGGAGACAGCACACGGGGCGATCCTATAGTACATGGGGCGACCCCACGAAGCTTCCGCACTTGGTTAAGGTACGTCATTCGGCGAAGTTTCATTGAATTTCCGGTGTGGGCCTCGTGGCTCACTTCGAATCCCGGTTCAGACGTTGACTGTTTTCTAGTTTGTTTCTAACAAAACTTATAATTTTGTATGTAGTTGTGTTTTGGTTAACCCTGGTTAGGTTTTCTTTTCAGGTAATGTAAAAATGTATCTATATATAGATTTGTTTACAAAACCTATACTGTTAGGTGGATCTGTCCCGTCAGGTTAGCCCAGGTTTCCCGATAGAGCCATAATTTGACACGTCAAATCATCGAAATTCAGATTTGAAATACGCGCGGTTTCTTCTAGTGGTGGGGATGGGGTTGCCCCTGTACTATCCACAGACGCTTAGTCGTGCTTGATTGATCCTATTTGATCGTTGATTACAATTAGCAATTTAAAATAATGTTCAAATAATTTGCTTTATTTTTAGTGGGGGTATAACCTTTCGAAGACGCATTTACACGTTCGATATATGTAACTGCAGCCTCAGAGTAAAATATTTTATTTTTAAAGGTCTGGCATCAGGCCGCTTCGAAATACCACCTCCAGGGCTGGGTTCTTGTTTTGGAGAGCCGCCGTTTCCACTACCTCTGGCTGGAGGGGACGAAGAATTATACAGCCCAGCCAGTTGTAGAACGGGCGCCTTTGATCCACCCAGTGACATAAGTCCGGGCTTTGAAAAAGTGGATGGTCACGATATGGAGAAAACAATCGCTGACTCGAAATTCATCGCGCAACATATGAAGAACAAAGATAGCTTCGAAAACGTAAGAGATTATTTTATACAGTCAGTTTTTTACAATGGTCTAGGTTACTTCAGATAGTAACAACATATATTTATTTATTTTTCATATGCATTTCACAGAAATTTAAAATAATCCCGAACTAGTACTCCTACTATCTAGACATAATATAAAATCTTCTTAATCTAACCAAATCGGTAAAATTACCAAAGGTATTTTGTTGCAGTCAAGACATTTGTAGATTAGTTGTTAAAGAGGCGAGGCTACCCACATAATTATTAGTAAATTTAGAATTAAATCCTAGTCAAGACGTTGTAACTTTTCAATTTGAATATATCTGTCTATTACATGCCGTTAACCTAATATGATAAATTTATAAAATGAATTGAATGAAAAATATTTAAACCAACAACACTATTCGAAATTACAAAAAAAGCGATTTTGTTTTATAATGTATTTTAGACTTGAAAGCAATGATAGGTAGAGGTATAGGTAAAATATATTTGGTACAATGTAGTATAATATAATGGTCGCTTTTAATGAAAATTATCCGACCTTAACAAGCAAAATGTGTACATAAGAATACCCTAAATGCTGGTTGAACAATGGTTATATTTCACTAATGTCATCAATTATTACAAAATCGTCCTGATTATATTTTTTTAAACGTTTTAAAATCATATTATTTTGAACATTTTAAAAACTATTTTTCTAAATTGTGTAATAAAAATTATATTTTATTGATTGCTGTTATAGTCAGGCTCTTCAAAAATATCTACAGAGTGGATAAACAAAATGCATGACCGGAAATGATGGCGTTTATGAACTTACTTCTTGAAATAAACAAAATTATGTGAAAGAGTCTTGAATGATCTTCAGTGTGGCTTGATACAACATTCATCCGCTTTTCTGGGAATTTTAAGAAGAAATATTTTTGCATAAACTATACCTATTATTTAAATATTATCAATATTATACCAAACAGAAAAATGTAGTGCTGCTGCTCTGTAGTTAAAAAATATTTTTGAAATAAAAGGTTACGGTTATAAATTTAAAATATTTTGTACCTTATACACTTGTGGTGTAATCAGAATAGGAGGGATCATTACAATAGCAAAGATTAGGGTTTATAAAGAAGCGACAGCCCGCAAAACATCGAATGATATGTGTCTTGGTTCTCATTGACCTTGACTCTTTAAGATGGAATTGCACTATTGCCGGTTGTTACGCCATGTCAGCAGAAACGGTGTTAATAATCCAATTTTATTGTATTTTACTCGTAAAAATAATACATTTTAATGTTTACGAAATTAAGCGATCTACACTAGAAACTATTTTATTAAATATTCTGAAGAATACTTTGCAATGCACATACTTACTGTTCAAAATTATAACGGGTTTCCACACAGCTTTGTTATTTTTTAATAAGTTTAAACTGTTTGCAATCATAAACACTACATGCACAACTTATGAAACTCAATAATTTGAACTCTGAGCAGTCATATATCCAGTCACATAACGTTATAATACCGAAAACGTGCAACGTAGAACGCTTGCTGTCATTTTGATCAAGAAACAAGAGTAAGTCAAGAAAGACCTTAAGACAGCACGGCTGGTGCATGATTTTATGCTGTAATAACTTATTGACTCAGACATAATTATATACCGGGTTACTCACGGTGAGTGTCCATTAGACGTTTATGGAGAACCTATTTACGGATTGTTTTAAAATTTTGGTTACAAACGTAACCAGCTATGACCTATCTTTATAAAATATTTCAAGTTCCGCGGTGTTGCCGCTTCTACCCGAAACCGGTGGCAACATCGTTATTTTAAATGAAACACCCTATATCAATTTTCAGAATCTACTTTAATTTCTGACTAACTTTCGTAAATATCTTCCTATACCTATCTGTAGCCGTTCTTGAGATATTAATTAATTTCATTTTTTTTAGCGGAAACAGGGCTTTCAAAAAGCCTTAATATTTCCATGCTCTAAAACAATCTAAAGCTGAAATTCTGATTACGATTAGACAATGCCCCTAAATATTAACATTGTTTGCCATATTAATATCAGAGCATACAGGGTGGTCCAGAAGTATAAGTTTGTTAGTAACCTATAAAAGTGGTCTAATATGAATTTTTTTAAACGGGACACCCTGTATACGATTACCAATTTGAAATGCCGATAAATGTAGCTCTTCAGCTATGTATAGGTTCCTTATACCTAACACGGCAAGTTTTCGATTTATAAGCATTTCTTTATAACTTTTCATAAAACATGAAAGGCTCAACGAGTTAGATTGTAAGGGCCCATAAAAACAATAAAATTAAATGTTTAAATAATTTGTTAAAAGTGCGATTTTCATAAATTCGATGGAATAAAGCAGCAAGTAAATTATCGAAACCAACAAATAGCAAAATCGTTATTATAAAATAAACATAAAACATACTATTTTCAATACAATATTTTAATAACAGACTTGCTATAAAAATTTAATAATTATTTTGTTTAAAGTGCTCACCATTGGCTCTTAAGCAATTATGAATTAACTCCATAACGTTAGCCGTTGTTGCCCTTCGAATTACATTACCTGTTGAAATGCGCGTCTCACACGATTTTCCAAATCCTCTCCCGTTTCCGCTGGTGTTAAACAAACCCTTTTCTTAATGACACCACATAAATACGCATCGCAAGGAGTACGATCCGGGGAACAGGGGGACCAATTCCATGGACCCAAACGTCTAATCCAACGATCTTCAAACATGTTTGTAAGTCTCTGGCTTACCTCATTTGTGCAGTGGGCTGGTGCACCATCCAATTGGTATCAACAACTTCGATAAATTGCAAGAGGCACTCCATCCAAAAAATCAGTTACCGTTTTTCTTAAAATTTGCAAATACTTCATCCAATTCAAATTGTCATCGTAAATACAAAAACTGAACTGACTGTCCATCAACAAACAAAAAACATTAAAACTAAACTTGTGTTGAAAAGCTCGTTCTCGTACTAACTTTGAGTTTTTAGAAGCCCAAAAATGACAATTTTTCTGATTAAAATTACCTCTCGTGAAAATTTAGATTGGTCAGTCCAAATAAAGCCTGGGTTATAGACTGAAAACGTTTGCGTCTTGCGTCGCCGTTTGCGCTGTCCTTGAAGTTTACTTAACAATAGGTAAGGTTATATTTATTCCGCCACCCGTTTGAGTTTTCGCTAGCCATCGAAAAGATAGCGATCTTTAACTTTGACGGAAGCGGCTGGCGGAAATCGACGTTTGCGATAAGCTGCAACCAATAAAATAGCTGGATTTTAGAGGGCCTTTTAAAACATTTGACAATAATATATACACATAATATCCTCGTCTATTTAAAAAAACTGCTTGGGGTCATTGTCTTTTATTTTAAGAAAATACTTCTAGGAGTTTTGAGTATTTCCACCCCAAATAACATGCCGAATTCGCCATCTTCTTTGCCGCCTTCTCTTTAACAACTTTACAGCTGCGACACACATTAATATATCCACAATGCCTAGTCTTTTTTAAGCATCATTTCTATGATTTTGATTATCCATGCTCAGTAAATTAAAAAAACGCACATAAACTGAAAAACAAGCAAGAAAATTGCATTACACAAAAAGGCGATAAATATAAACATTAAAGTAAGCGACGACGCAAGACGCAAACTTTTTCAATCTATAACCCAAGCTTAACTTTCTTCAAATATCCGGGTCTTCCTGAGTTCGAATTCAAAATTCGAAAATTCAACTCGCTTTCGTGATCAGTTTATATCCGTGCAAATTATGCTTGGTTAAAATCATTTGAATTTAAGAATATGATATACCTTTTTTATCTTCTGCGCTTAGAATAGATGCATGAGGATATGCATGGAAATATCCTAATGCGGTGATTTCGTTTTCCTCGGAGTCTGTGATAGGTTTTAATAGTTTTCTTTCAGCTCTACTAGTACCAAATTTATAGAAATAAATTAGTCTGAATCCGTTTAAACTTTTTTCCAGTCATTATTGGCAACTGGGGATAACGTTCATTAAAAATTCGACATGTTCTCGATACAATTCGCAGACTTTCTCCAAGAATATAAAATAAATTTAGGATATCGGAATTTGAGTAACTATTTGCCATTCTATCTTAATTTGCTAACGTTATTCAAAAGCAAAATGTAAACATACTGACAATTCGGCAACAAAGACAAATGTCTAATTCAAAGACAAAAACGAAATTATCATATTTAAAACTTTTGATTTGATGGTGGATGTTTGAATACTTGTAAGTAGTAAAGGGGCAAAAGTAGGAATAGGAATTATCTTATAAAACATTTGATAGTTCGAACTGAGGATGGTTTCCGTAAAAATGCGCTACAACATTTATTTGAGTAAAATATTAGAATTTGTTGAAAACCCTGTGTTTGCTAAAAAAAAATTAAGTCAATATCTGAAGAACAGCTGCAGATAGGTATAGGAAGATATTTACGAAAGTTAGTCAGAAATGAACGTAGATTCTGAAAATTGAAAAATATGAGGAGTGTTCCGTTTAAAACAACGATGTTGCCATGGCCACCTATAAGCGAGCTCGTTAAGCCTTACATGTTTTATGAAAAGTCATAAATAAATGCTTATAAATCGAAAACTTGACGAGTTAGGTATAGGGAACGTAAACATAGTTAAAGAGCTACATTTATCGGCATTTCAAATCAGTAATCATATACAGGGTGTACCGTTTAAAAAATTTCATATTAGGCCACTTTTATAAGTTACTAACAAACTTATACTTCTGGACCACCCTGTATGCTCTGGTATTTTAATATGGCGAAAGATGTAAATATTTACGGGCATTGCCTATTCGAATACAGAATTTTAGCTTCAGATTGTTTTAGAGCACGGAAATATTAAGGCTTTTTGAAAGCCCTGTTTCCGCAAAAAAAAATTATATATATTATTAGTATAGGAAGATATTTACTAAAGTTAGTCAAAAATAAACGTACATTCTGAAAATTGAAAAATATACAGGGTATTTTATTTAAAATAACGATGTTGCCACTGGTTTCTGTAAAGCATAACTGAAAATATTTTATAAAGATAGATCATTGCTGGTTACGTTTGTAACCAAAATTTTAAAACGATCCATAAATCGGTTCTCCATAAACGTCTAATAGGCCACTCACCGTGAATAACCCTGTATAACTTTAACTTTATGTAAGTCAGGAACTAGGTAACTTTAAATCAAAGACCTTTTGTGGTTTAATTAACATGTCTTAAAAAATAATGAAAGATAATATTATACTTGTAGAGTAACAAAAAAAATGTTCCACCTAGTTCCAAACTAACTTCTACCAATATTTTCAAATAGTCTTTGAATAGATATCAATTTTCTTCTTACTAATTGTTACGATTTAACTCGTTCTCAACCTCAGTCTCTAATATAATGGTATTATTATATAGTACAATTTGTGAAAATAAATATTGATTTAATCATCTTAAATAAAAAAATGAAACGTTACTTGAGGAATAAAAAATCATGGATTTTGACGGTGATAAAATGGAATTACTTTCCACTTTCCACGTCATCTTTAGGATCTTTACTCTACGACCGCAATAGTAAGTTTGAAAAATCGAAGGTGAAACGGCGGTAAGTAATTCCAATTTGACCGTGTCTAATCCCAAGAACCACGATTTCTTAATTTTCAAATGTAAAACCTCCCGTTTATTATTAACTTAATGTAGGTACCATCTATATCCATCTTAATATACAGAGTATTTTGAGTATTTTATATTTCCATATAGACGGTAAGGTAGCATGTTTTTTAACGTGGTGTAAGTGTAGCCGACAAAACGCAGACTGACTAAACCACAAAGATGGTCGGTTAAATCTTAATTTATGTTATTAAGAACAAAATTTCTTGCTTCTCAAAATACCTAATACTAAAAAAGTTACCTATAATAATATGTAATATGTTCAACAAATAGATAGAAATATATATATATATATATATATATATATATATATATATATATATATATATTAAATATACTGTCGTTTCTTTCTACCTATGCCATGCCTTTTGGGTATAATTTAAAATAAACTCAATAAGTAGTTTCTATTTTGACACATTTTTCTGCAAAAATCAATTGAAAAAGTTTTTTTTCGTGGTTTTTTTTTTTTAATTTTATTTGGCCACCATTTTGTTCCACCATCTTAAATTCGTACCAGATTTTTACCAGTTTATCTTTGTCACACTTAGTTTTTGCACAAAAATAGAAATTAATTTAATAAGTAGCATTTTCAGGCTGAATTTTTAAATATTTTATTAGACCTCTATTTTTTTTTGCTACCTTGAATTCATATCAAAATTTACCAGTTCATTCCTATGCAACACTTGATTTTTGTGCAAAATTTTAGGTAAATTGGATAATTCCAGGCATCTCCATATAAACCTTAATATGTGACTAAAATTTGAAGTCAATCTGGTAAGTAGTTTTTAAGCTATGCCGCGAACTGACAGACAAAGCGACAGACGGACTGACGGAATTGATAAAACATATTTTTTGGCATTTTGGGACGCTAAAACGTGAAGATATGTAAAACCTGAGAGAGTGATTTTTTCATGACTACAAAAATTTTATTTGGCCGCCATTTTGTTCTCCCATCTTGAAATGATAGCACAGTTTTGCTAGTTCATCTCTATATTGCACTTAGTTATGGCACACGATTTGAAATCAATCCATGAAGTAGTTCTTTCAGGCAAGATTTTTAAATATTTTATTATGCCGCTATTTTGTTTCGCCATCTTGGATTCGTATCGAACTTGCAGGTTTTCCGCGATTTTCTCGGAAATTAATCAACGTTTTTTCATTCATCTCAAAAGATTGAGTTTTGAATTATTTATAACTTTTAGAAAAAACATTTATAGTACCTACCCCTTTTAATATACAAGAAAAAATCAATTTTGGGCTCGTTAGGCAATTGCTTATATATTTTCCCCATATCCGTCCGTTATTTTACAAATATACGTCCAAAAAATAATGTATAAGCTCGGTCCTTTTCTGAGATTTCAGCAAAGAAGTGTCTCTCACACCCCTCTTGTCTAAAAATTAAAATATGAGTTTGATTTCAGTGCTATATACCTATTAGAATCCTACCTAAAGAACAGGCGAGATAAAATTGTCGGGACTACTGGTGTGTTGTCAGCGGATGGAGTCCGCACTGGGATCAGTCGTATTCCTTTTTTACCAACGGTTTTCTCTCCTCCACAAAGGCACAGGCATACTATTTTGTTTTTTTAATTGTAATGAGCTGTTGCTCAACAAGGACTAAACCAATGAGATCATGCTCACTTAGAAAGAAGCCAATATTACTGTTTTCCATCTTCCATTAAATTATGTCTTATGACCTATACCTTGGGGCTGTACACCAGCAAAAAACGGCAATCCTACCCAGATCAATAAAATTAATAAATACTGGTACTAGTTTTCCAAAAATGTCTTAAAGAAAAGGATTATACGATTTTTCGAAAGGCCTTAATTGCTATTCGAAAACCAGTGCCCTCTTTTAGTTTTTACCTCTGAATTCAAATTAATAAAAATACAGATCTAGCTATTAGCAACCTTATAGGGTGAATAAATCTTTCAGTAAAAGAATATGTCAATATATTTATGGATTTGGTCAAGGTCCTTAAACTGTGTTCAATAAAATATTATTTGATAGAATTGAGAAGTTATGGAGTTAACTAGAAACTATAAAAAGTTCGTGAAGAATGCAGTGTGTTGATTAGGTGTAAGCTAAAGAGACAGGAGTGTGTCAGGTCACAGTCACGATCTTATTTTTATTCAATCTTGATTGTGCTTGTAGAAGAGTAGCAATATTATTTTAATAATTATGAAGCACAACACAATTTTTTTGTAAATTTAGCGTTTTCCATTACCAACCAATATACAATAACAAACATTATTTTTCAGGTTGAAGAAGACTGGAAATATGTCGCCATGGTGTTAGATCGTCTGTTTTTATGGATCTTTACCCTAGCCTGCGTCATTGGTACAGGAGTAATCATCTTAAATGCTCCATCTTTGTATGATACGACGAAACCCATCGACGTTGTAATTTCTAAAGTAGCAAAGAAAAGGATGGCGTTGCTTCAAATGGTACCAGAAGAATTGTGAAGAACGGAAACCACAATATGTTGTTTATTATTATGAAATTTTTGATGTTCGGGTTTGAGGCGGTCAATTTGAGAAAAGCCTGGTAGAACCCGACCATTCATATCAAAAATTTTTACTGAAAATATATAGGTACGTGGCGGTATACAAGAGATGATCTAACTGAACAATAAGGCGTTGGTTGTTTATGAATGTTAATGTTGTGGGTTATAATCTTAAGATATATGTTCGGTGGATTTAACCGACTGGATAAAATCGCAAAAAAGTTAGTTAAAAAAATTAATTTGTAAGATACGTAATGAAATAATGCAGAGCATGGATCAATATATTTAACTTCAGAATTTATACTTGGCATTATAAACTAAAACTAAGAATTTTTTTATAAAAAATTAAATTTACTTGATAAATCCACTATATGGTGTACTCACTCTAAATTTGCTTGATAAATCCAGTATATGGTGTACTCATATGCTCAGATTTTAAGTTGGGATTCTTCAGTGAAGTTAAGGCCGAAAAGTTGCTATAGACTTGTTTAAATTGATAAATTTATTTGGCAACTCCAAACTTAGCAAACCTTTAATTTTTTAAAATTTGGTGGATTGTTTATTGTTACGTATGTCACAAATAAATTATATTTTGTCCTTTTTTTATAAGTCACGTGTTCTTATCGCCCCCCCCCCCTACATTTTTAGACAACTATATAAATATTTAAGAATCATTATTGTTAAAATAAAAGATACAGAGATATTGCTAAACAGAACAATGCATACCAACATATTATTTTTAAAAAAACAGGGTCGTGAACTTATGTGAAATGAACAATAATGACGAACATATTAATTTTTGTTGCTGTTCGTGCTGATGTCGAAACTGAAATCGATGAGAACTATAAATCTGAAATAAACCATTTATAAATAGAAAACATTTATTTAAAAATGTCACAGGGTCAAAATAAAAATTTCAGTAAATATAGGGGTTCTAAAAAAAAATTTCTAAATGCAAGCTGCTTCCAAATGACAATGCTCCAGGTGATCGATGCAGTCAAATAAGGATGTAGTTTGCATGAGTTGGTCCCTTTTTGGTAAAAGTATCCAACTGTATCATTTGTGAATACAAGACAGTACAGTCTATCTGATAGGGGATTTCTTTTTAAATGTAGAATCTTAATTTATCTTAATACTTACTGGTATTCAGTTTTTTCTATTTATGTTTCATCAAACATAGAAATACTATACTTATTTTTACTAAAGTAAATGCAATAAGGAAATCTACGGACAATATTATTTAGATTGCTAAAGTCCACTTTCATTGTTTTCGACTTCTTGTTGTATACTCTCCCCGTTCAGATTTCATTCATACTCATATTGACATTCTTGTTCAAAAACTTCTTCATCCTGAGATTTTAAAAAAGTTGTTAGTGCTACTGGTTATGGATGTCTCATCAATTCCTTCTTGACAAGCTATTTTATTTTATATACAGGATTGTATAATTAGTTGAGATGGACTCAACTGCCATACTTCACCTCAGCTTTAGCTGCCATTGTCTAGCGTTTTTAAAGATTATTAAAAAAAATAAATAATTAAATCTAGAGGACTCCCCGCATTCAAATCCCTCTCCCGCTCAATAATTGTAAAAAGATATAGAAAAAATTATTAATACAATTCTTAAATAATTATTATTAGTGAGCATGGAAACTTGAAGAATTGTATGTACAACTTTTGAAATAAAATTTTTGATTATATTTATGTTTAGTGTATAACCTATGAACAAAAACTATGGATCTGAATTGACTGTAGGGATTCGTGTAAGAAGTTTTACGATTAAAAATGACGACGCAACGAAATTTTTAAAAATAGATTGTCTAGTTTAAGAAGGTATTTTTCTATAACGTAAGAATTAAAAATCAAATTATTAACGTCTTTGCCGAGAAACTATAGTAATTTTGAGAAAGGGGATTTTTTCCCTTTTTTTGTGTTAAAAGTGGTTGAATATTTTTTAAATTTTGGTTTCTATCTATAAAAAAAATGAGTTAAATATTTTATGTTCATAAACGACAAAAGTTGGTTTAGAAGTAATTTAAGCTGATAGTTGTCTCTAAACCTAAACCGTATTATTCTTTAAACCGTAATATATTACGAACTTTTTCAAAATTAATTTGTATTCATTTTATAGCTGTATTTTAAACTTACAAAACGTGTTAGTCCCGATATTGGTGTCGTTTCAAACAACGGAATACAAGATCAAAATTTGTATTTTAAACTTACAAAACGTGTTAGTCCCGATATTGGTGTCGTTTCAAACAACGGAATACAAGATCATCTAAACGACTTTAATTTTAGGAACAGCTTAGTAGTAACTAATAATTGACAACGTCCAAACGTTGCAACAGGGCGCAAGCTTCTTAAAGAATACTGTATGACGTCAAAGGTTTAACGTTGTTATTGGTAATCCAACATGACGTTAAAATAAACTAATGAGAAGAAATATTTGTGACCCTGTGACTATTTTGCCGTTTAAGTATTTATTAGTGGACGACGCCGACGGTGCCAATTTAAAACTTTATGAATAACTTTCTCATTTCACTTTTTTGATATTTTAAATATAATTAGGGACAAAAAAATCCGTGTTACTTACACAAAAAGGAAAGTTTGTCGACGCCTTTGTTTGCGATGATGACATTTTCTTTAATATAATATATCCCCTTGTTACATTTAATTAAATAGAACCGTTTCTGGTGTAATAACCGCCCCCGTACGAGAATTGTTTTGGCGCCTTTTGTTTTACAACACAATTACATAGTGTAGGTATTACAGTTTTAATTATTTTAGTAAAATTACAATTAAAATGTTAACAGTTTCTATAGAAAATTTAAAGCAAATATATGTACAAAATCACATCACATTCAAATTACTTAATAGAACAGACAATCAACAAAACAAACGACTAAAACAAAAAATACAATTCCAAGGGTGGTTTTGCATTATGTTAAAGTAAAATCAGCTTACTATATAAAATATCTTATCTATTATAAAAATACTTAAAGTGATGGCATGGCTATTTTAAGGTATTTAATTAGCTTTTGACCAAATTAAAAAGTTAAAAATTCTATTATTGTACCAAATACGAAAGTTTGATAAGATAAAACAGCCCACCATTGCCAATTAGCCGAAATATTTGGTTATTGTTTACCATCAACACCAAATTCACAAATAGATAAGTACAGTCAGAATGTAACAAATATAATTAAATTACCCCATCCAATTATTAAATCGTCAAACACCCAAAGCATTCACTAATCGTATTAATTTTAAACAAAAGATTTGTTTCTAAGTAACATTGACACCCATTCACTAAAGCGGTTTAAATTTAGACCAGGTCTAACTTGACAGTTGTAGGTTTAAGATGACATTTTTAAAAAAATAATTTTTCTAAATGTCACAATTACAAAATGGCAGTGACATAAGCGAAACATAACTGGCAAACTAAGAGTTTTAAGTACCATGGCAACTAGACCTGGTCTAACTCTTAAACCTTTTTAGTGAATACGAGGGTGAATGTTTATGACCAAGTAGTGTCTTGCAAATTTTCGTCGTAGTTATATCTAGTGGCAGAATCATAGTTGGAAATATTTAACCATTCTGTTAACGAAGATCAAGAATGTTTTTGCATTTTGTAAGTCTTTCTTCATTAAATATAATACCAGTGATGTATATAAAAATTGCTTATGTAGGGGGGGGGGGGTTTGAGACGATGGAAATTTTCAACAACCAAAAATAATATGAACCAAAAAAAAAGGTCATTACTTTATTTGTAAATAAAACTGGCTCTGAGGGGGGGGTTACCCTCCAATTCCGAAAAAAGTTCCTACTTTATACTATTTCTATCATTTTAGCTTAAACAAAAGTGGCTCTGGGGGGGTGGTTAACCCGTATATGATCTAAATTTACTTTATTATTAATATATGTATATACAGAGATATATACAGGCGCCTATGTTAATACTCACAATTAAACATCGAACTGCATGGTAGCATTGTTTGTTAACGATGTTACGCATGTCGCCAAGTCATCTCATCGTAAGCCTGCTTTTGTTTATTTCAGGTGGTCTTCATTGCACGATTTTTCCTGTCCATTGATCTACTACTGGTACGTCTTCTTCTTGACACTGACGAATAGCTCTTTATTTTCTAGCACATATCTCATCTTTCCAAAAACATCACATGTAATCATAAGTCGTGTCATGACTTCTGTTGTTTATTGCTCCAAAGAAATCATCCAGACTTATAAATTTTATTTTGTCGATATTAATTTGAAGACCTTATTTAATCCTCAAGTATTGTCATTAGTTCGTATATGCCTTTGGAGATTAATATGATATCATCAGCGAAAAGCAGATAACTTAAGTTTAATTAATTGAACTTAATGCCTCATTCATTTCAAATGAGCTTCTTGATAGCATCCTCTAGTACTAGATTGGAGAGTTTTGAGGGTATCATATTCACCTGATTATAACCCCTCTCTTTACATCTATTCTATAGTTTTTATTGTTTCCCCTTTTCATTTGAATTACAGCATTCTGGATCCTATAGATATTTTTTTTATAATTTGAAAGTATCCTAGCTCTATCTAGGGATTTTAAAGTGCCACCAAATCTACAAATGATAATCTTTTGTATTAAAATCTTTTTGGAGCAGGTTACAATCTACTTCTTAGACCGTTGGTAAGCATCTTTGTGCAAGTTTTACGAAAGGTGCCTGTAACAAAAATTTCAGGGGTCTTTTGTATTATTCGTTGTATCTCCCTTGTAAATTGATATTACTCAGCACTAGCACATTCCCCTTTGGTAGGCATTTATTTAAAAAGTAACGACAAAATATTTTACTTGTGATATTTCTATGACTATGTATGGCCCTATGACTATGAACGGCGGCTAAAAAGCGATATATTTTCATTGTCATACAATTAATTATTCAAAAATTTCTCAAGGGGACTAGAGGCAAATATAGATTAGTATTGCAAAAAATGCAAACATGATGACATTCCGACCATGTGTAGTTTAAATAAATTATAAAAACAGGTGAGAGTATTATAATAATATAATTTTTGCATACTAATTAACATAAAAAAAACTCTAAAAGTAAATATAAATAATAATTTTAAAACCAAGGCTTTTTAGAAACTAATTACAGCATATTTTTTAATGAGCTCTTTGGCGCAAGTGGAGGGCAATTAACCCCATATTGTGCCCCTGTTGGATCCGCCATTGTACTTAACTGAT
Organism: Kuschelorhynchus macadamiae; assembly: GCA_030620095.1. Lineage (NCBI taxonomy): Eukaryota > Metazoa > Arthropoda > Insecta > Coleoptera > Curculionidae > Kuschelorhynchus > Kuschelorhynchus macadamiae. The sequence goes on from JAUTXW010000338.1 coordinate 1,750,361, forward strand.
TCAAGCTAAAGTTCAATAAATCACTAAACAAGTAATTAAGCATAAATCTTAGCAAAACGTTCATGAAATAGTACAATTTTTTGTCACGTACTGTACTCATAACGCGAGTAAATAATAACGGTCTCAACTAGCACATTCAAAATTTGCGCGGTCAAAATGGCTCGCTCTCATTTTTGTGGAGTTTTAATATCCTGTAACCGAGAGCCTGAGATACTCTATACAGTTGACAACGTAATATCTGCTCTGCATTATCTTCATTCTCATTAGCCTTACGTCATGGATCTTCCGATTGCAATCTAGTACGCTAACAAAAATCGTTTTTAAATGTAGCTATTCTATACAACGATATTTTAATTTGTTTGCAAAATTATTTAGTTTTTTTTCTGTTTGAACAGAACACGAGGAATGATACAATGTACTGTTACTTTCATTAGGCCGTGGTTGCCATAATTACTTCACGCCCTGCATTACAGGGCATGGAGCAGCAGAGTCGACGTTCTTCAAATACCGAAACTGCATTCGTATTTCACGGTACTTTTATAGAGAACGCGGTAGTACTGCCACGGTCGTTATTGTATTGTTACAGCTACCTATTGTTAGCAACTGCCTGACCACGGTGCACAGCCTTCCCAGGTGGTCACCCATCAAAATACCAGTCGCGTGAGACGATGCTTGACATTAATAATAGCATGTCAATACCAGCCTAGCTGATTTACAATGAGTGACTAAATCTCAAACCAAACCGTGACTGTGGCACCACTTCCAGTGATTTGCTTAAATTGGTAACATATATCGAAACATAAACAAAGTTCATTATGGAATAGCATTTTAAATGTCCTGTGTTCCATCCCCGATGGTCGATGTCTTTTTTTAGTTTTTTTTTTTTTTACTAAAAACCTATAATTTTGTATGTAGATATATTTTAAATATCGGACTGCGTTTTTCGTTAGCTCTGGTTAGGTCTTTTTTTGGGTTAATATAAAAAAGTGTATTTTTTATAATAAAATAAATAATAAAAATTCACGGATTGGGTTGAGATTTAACCGCTCGCGATTTACAGTTATAGGCCAGGAAAATAGTACATACTTATAATAGACACTTTTTTCGTCTATAAGGAAACTTAGGATTACCAACGGTAAACTTTTTGAATTTCTACACAAAAGTCCTCTTTTTTAGTGAAAAGAAATACAATGAATAACGTAATAAGGAAAATGCAAAACCACGAAGAGCAATCGAAATATTTGTACTCAAAATCATTGTCCACAATATGCACTGAAATAATTGGCTCAACAATAATTTATGTAATACCGTGATAATAATAAATATTTGAACAACCATTTAGCCTTTATTCTTAATTAATAATAATAATAATAATAAAAGACGCCGGTTAATGCAGTTTCAGCAGAAGAAAGGATATGTTCTTATGAAACGGCGAATGCGCCATGAATTATCTCCTTTGACGCTATTCTGTAATTAATTAAATTAAATTGATCTCTTTTCCGTGAGGCAAGAGTTGGTAACCCTGAAGGAATCTGACTTCGCGAAGTATAAGTGCATCTAAATAATGTTATTTTTCAAAAAATCATCCAAAAAATAATTGGTTAAAATATATAAACAAGTACCGAAAACAGGTTTTATTCATTCTAGATTAAAATGAGCTGGTTCTATAAAAAATTATTTTTTTAAAAGTTGCAGATATTTCCAAACCTTATCTTTTGAGATGTATCCCGTGGAAAAGCATTGAATTGCTTCCGAGAAAATGATGAAAAACATGTAAAAATTAGTTTTTGGAATTAACAACATATGCAATTTTCAACATATAAACTGCTGGCTATAAATACTGCACCAATAAAAATGTTTATCAAAGTTTAAAGAAATATATTTCAACTTATTTGGCCGATCTGTTGGTATGAGCTTCTACTTGCATGGCTGCATATGCACATAAAACTAGTACATGCAGAGGGTGTGAAATAAAACCTTGGCATTTTTGCAACGAATTTTTGACCCTCGGAATTCTCCAAACATTTTTTTTATTTTTCTTTTTTCTGTCCAATATGATTTTCCACCAAACAGAAAAAAAACAATTTCTAGAGAGTTTTGATATTTTCGTTTGTTTGCAATATACAGCGTTTTTACAAATATTTTGACGTCTTCATACAAGTGGAGATTTAACTTAGCAAGCTGTATACAAAACAAAGTTGTATTACCTAATTTATGATCAGTAGGTATACTTTACTTAAGCATGGATACAGGGTGAGACCTTTAATTTACTTTAGTTAACTTTTTAATTTTTACAACACTAATTTGATTTATTCTATATATTTTCTTATAAGTTTCTTTTGGAATTATGTTCGCTGTAAGATAATTACGATATACCAACTGTGAGAAAACTTTTGGGAACTATGGACAATGAGAACACTTTTATGAACTGTAGCCGATGTATTAGTCTAGATTCAACGTAGTCGTTTTTAATTCATAACAGGATTCTGAAATCCTACAAAATCATTTTAACTTTAATAATAATAAACAAAGATTGCATTTTATTGCGGATATACGGCGTGTGTCATGAAATCGTACCGGGAACTGGGAGGCCGAGGATTTTCAGACGTCACTGTACGGCATCATAAACAAATAGACAACCTCAGAAGATACTTCTACGGTAAGGCCACGGAAAGCGACAAACACAATTCTGTGATCCTAGCAGACAAAAGGGCTATTTCACTCAAGCTTGCTCTCAAAGACTTTAACCCGCTTGAAACCACCTTAAAACCCGAGCAACTCATGGCAAAATGGCGCAGTAAACCGCTTCACTTAATTATGGGAGATCAAGTGGAAGATATCAAATGCAGAATATGTAAAGGTCAAGCCTTGATCACATAATAGCGGGCTGCTCAGTGCTGGCGTCGAAGTTTATCAGGACAGACACGACAGAATCGGCAAAATTATCCACCAGAAAGTAAGAGAAAAATATATGCACCTTATGAACCTTGTTCCATACTACCAATACGAACCGCCACAAGTCTTCGAGGATGAACACATCAAACTATATTGGAATCGCAAAATTATCACTGATAGAACGATAACGAATAACATACCTTTAAAGATGTACGGAAGACCTTTATAGTCGACTTCGCCATACCACTCGCGAAGAACATATCCAAAACCTATAGCGAAAAGATACATAAATACTTACCATTATCGGACGAAATACAACAAATGTGGGACTTCCCTCTGGTAGTGGGCTGTACTAGAGAAATACCTAAAATATTAAAAACTAACATTAAAGCGCTTGGCCTGGAAAGTGATTTATACTTACCTATCCAAAAATCCGTTATCTTGGACACGTGTTCTAGGTTGGAAGATCTTAGGCGAAAACTCAGTGACATGAACATTTACAAAAAGAAGGTCATCTTGTCCTCGGACCGATGAATACTTACTTTCTACCCAGGTCCTACGTATGATAAAGTTCAATAGTGATAATAATAATAATAATAATAAAGACATCCATATGGAATTTGGAATGGAAAAATGTAAAGCCTTAAACATCGAAAAAGGCAAAGTCATTAATGGTGATGCAGCCCTACCCCATGGAGAAATAGTTCAAGCGATGAACCAAGAAGAGACCTACAAATACCTAGGATTCCAACGAGCTAGACTGCTCCAGGATAAGCAAGGAAAAACCAAGATGAAAGATCAGTACGTTCAAAGAGTACGAGCTCTTCTGAAGATAGAACTGAACGCCGAAAATCTCATTACAGCAATTAACACCTATGCTTTGCACGTGCTGACCTACAGTTACGGAATCTTGAAATGGACTAACACGGATCTAGAGGGACTACAACGAACTAGTCGCCTGATGGTGACTAAGTACAAGTCACACCACCCAAGGTTATCCACTCTCTGAATAATCTTACCACAAAGACAAGGTGGAAGAACCCTTGTTGACTTGACCAATTCGACAGCTGCAAAAATTGAGAGATTCCTTCACTAACAAGGCACAAACATCAAGCCCCCACCCCATAGTGACCTTAAGTGACTACTCATACTCTCCACTTAATTTCGCAAGTGACAACATCACCCTAAAGTCACTTTCAGACCCCCACAAGAACAGTGGGCTCAAATGGCACTGTACGGCCGACATCACAATGCCTTGAATCAGCCACACATAGATAAGGAAGCATCCAACAGGTGGCTGAAGGATGGACAACTATTCCCAGAGACAGAAAGATTTGTGATAGCAATAAAGGACCAAGTTATTGTTACACGAAATTCATAATCAAAGACAGGTCCATTGAATCCGATAAGTGTCGAAGATGTAGCGAGAGATCAGAGACTATACAGCATATAACATCTGGCTGCACTTACCTAGCAAACACGGACTACCTCCAGCGACATAACCAGTTGTGTAAGATCATACACCAGAAGCTTACCAATAAATACGGGCTTTTGAACACCTTTATGACCTATTATAAATACCAACCAAGTTCTGTGCTTGAAAATAATGCCTTCAAACTGTACTACGACTGGGCAATTATCACCGACAGACGGGTGACGAATAATCGGCCTGATGTGGTATTGTTAAATAAGGAAACAAGAACAGCTTATTTGGTAGATGTCGCTGTGCCCAACAATAACAACGTGTTGTATAAATATCAGGAGAAAAAGGCCAAATATGAGGAGATGGCCATCGAGATAAAGCAGATGTGGCGATTGAATAAGGTTCATGTGATACCGATCATCGTATCATCAACTGGACTAGTTCCAAAAACACTAGAACAGAACCTGAAACTCATAGGACTGGATACTAACGTCTTCATCGATATCCAGAAGGCCATCCTGCTCAGTACTTGCCACATAATGAGAAAATTCTTACAGAACAACACATAGAACTAATAGAAACTAGCCCACTCCTTTTGATGCATGCACCCGGGATAGGGGAACCCAACATTTATTGAGAAATTGATTGTCAATTTCGATAATAGTAATAATAAAATGCTATTTGGGTTGAATAAATGTACAAAACTTATAGGTAAGAAGGGAAGACGTCAAACGTACGATAATATCCACAGCTTAATGGAAAAAATATGGTAAAAGCCATTAACAGCTTCGCTCTACCAATGGCAACATATACCTTTGGTATATTAAAATGGTCCAACACAGACATCCCCGAGTACAGAAAGGTTATCTTACCTAGATCAATGGATGGAAGAGGATTGGCTAATCTTAACTTACTGGAAAAAAGATTAAATAATAAGTTGAAAAGATTCTTTCACCAAAAAGAGATGACTTCCCAATTACATAGACTTATTAGCTTATCTGACAAATATCGATTCAAGATGATGTAACGCCTTCAAGAAACTATAAAAAATACAGCGAGAAATTAAATATTGTAGACGATTGGTGTAGAATGTGTCGACATGTGTCGGAAACAATAGAACACATAATAGCAGGTTGGCACGTGTTGGCATCTACAGAATATCTGAAGCGACACAATCTCAATGCAAACATCGTACACCAAGAATTAGCTATTATATGTAAATTAAAGCCAAATGAAAAGCAATTATACTTTAAATACATACCTGTGCCGTTGCCAGAAAGCGAAAGCTTCCGTCTTTATTGGGACACAACCATCATAATAGACAGGCAAGTAGCAAACAACAGACCAGACTCTCGTAGACAAAACATACAAGATAGCATACCTCTTCGATGTATCTCATCCATTGGACTATAATCGGAAGCAAAAACAAAGGGAAAAAGTTAATAAATATTACGACCTGTGTGAAGAATACCTTCAAGAAAGTCATTGTTTTTCCGTTGGTGATCTCGGCAACTACGTTATTGACAAAAAACATAAAGCCCTATTTGGAACAAATAAAACTCAATAACAAAAACATACTATCAACTATCAAATCTGTCATGCTTGAAACATGTAGAATAGTTCGGAAAACTTTCAACGTCCACTTACCTCACGGTCACCGTGGTTGGTGCAAACCCCACCATGACTGATATTCCTTTCAAATAATAATAATAATAAACAGCGTATAAGCGCATAATTAAGGATTCAACAATTGTGGAAAAGCATGCTCCTTTGTTATCAAAGAATATAAATATTTATACATTTTTTTTATTCTTTTGCGCACCCTGCAAATTTTACCTAAAAATATTTTAATTCCTGTCGTATTGTTGGCTCACCCGACGCGATTTTATATCCACGCTGTACATCCGCAATAAAATGCAATACGTCTTTAGGAATTGTCTTTGATATCAGTCCTGGAATTAAAAACGAATATACTGTATCTTCTTTCACACCTTGTATACATGCTTCTTAACGTTGAAGTTAACGGTATAACTACTAATCATAAATCAAGTTATAAAGTTTTGTTTTGTGTATAGATTGTTAAGTTAACCACTTCTTGTTTAAGAACGCTGTATAATGTAAACAAACGAAAATATCAAAAAACCCAAGAAATTCTTTTTTTATTTTGTTTAAGGTTGTTTTGATCAGAAGTAAAAAAAGAAAAATATTTTAAGAATTTTAGACGTTTATAAATTTTGCATCTTGATATCGCGTTTCGCAAATGTTGTTGATGTACTATTTATTTATTATAGCTGTGTAGATTTGAAACTTCGTACAAATAAGGGCTATGTGGGCTGCATGATGCTAAATATGTGTGTTAAATATCAACCTTGTGACTTCATTTGTTAAAGCTTTATGGCTATTTGTTTATCTCGAGAGGCATTGTTTAAAAAACATGTCTGTTGTTGCAGACGAGTGCAAATATAGTATCATACCAAGTTGCCATTGATCCATTTCAAAATTAAAATTTTACCAGTTTAACAGCTATCACTTTCAAATTATAAAAATATATTACATAAATACTGTCCCGTGCTCGACCATGAATCGAACCTTAAAGCGTTTAAAAGTTTAACTAAAAATTAACTTTGATGTCTGCAAAAGTTTTTTTATTGAAACCATTACAAATAATTATTTGTTTTACCAGGCAGGAAAATGCAAGATTTAGGCTAGAAAACCAGTCAAGGCATTAGATCTGCTTCTCGGCCGTGTGACATATAATTTTTTTCTGCGAATGAGATTAAAAGTTTCCGGAGACGACAAAACCGTCAAAATTGTGTTATTTTTATAATCGAACCTCTAACCAAATAATCATTTCGTGTTTACCTGTTGGCATTGACACCTTTGATTACATTTTGATTGACATTTCCTGAACGTTAAATAGAAACGAAACTTTTTACTGCCTAGGCAGTAAAAATACACCTTTTGGGCCTGTCAGTCATCATTAAAGAGCCGCTTTTAATGTCATTCGGAGAAAAAATATAATTTTTTTCTTAAACCGATTAAAAATTACACTAGAACCAATTTTGATAGCAGACAAATTAGAATTTTCAAAACAAGACATCAATAATCTGTTCTATTTCCTAATACCGTAAATCGATATTTTAAACCGTTTAAAAGTTACACTAGAACCAGTTCTGACGCTGTTAATTATCACATTAAAAAAAAATCATATATTTTATGTAGAACCAAATATTTTTATCTAGAACCAAAAACATTAAATCGAAAACAATTTGCAAGTTCCGGTAGAAAATATAAATTTTTTTAAAGTCATTAAATCCCAAATCGATATTATAAATCGTGTAAATTTCCACAAGGAAAATATTGAACAGTTCTCAGAAATATTAAAGAATTATAAACAGTTTTCTAGAGTCTCCCTGTATAGCTCAATGCTGTTTTGATCTTTAATCATCTTTTATTTCTTACTCGTCCAGTATAAATAAAATCTCTATTTAATGCTATCACACCACATGTTTAAAACATGAAATCCTTAATAGTCCCCGCTGATGACTCTCAGTAAAGCACAATAGCTCACAAGAATTTTAGATACTTCAAAATTAACAACTCTTTATTACATATACCTAGTAATTATTGCAAAAATGAAATTAAAACTACTCCTGGGAAATGAACGGAATTGCTTTGCTGCCCGTTATATTGCAATAGCATAAGTACCATAAAACATACTAAAACCAGCTACACTTTACTTCATACATATACCATACCCCGTATCCCATATAAAGAGATTAAAATAAAACTGAATCCCTCGTATACTGATAATACTTCTATTCCGATATCATGTTTAACAAGGCTTATTTATTTACATGTATTATTATAATTAAGTTCATATTGTTATTATATACAAAATTTGAACATCAAATACTTTCATTACATTAGGGTATGTAAAATGTATTCTAATTTTCGATTTACTTACATTTTTTCAGATCCTTAAAGAATTTGGGGAGATATTTGCCAATTTTTGGGCCCATGATGAGTCAATAATGTTTACCATATTCTAAAAATCGGACCAAAAAAATGTGTGATACAATGTCTTGTACTAAAGTTTAAAGCCGAGCGAGTAGGAAGAGCTCATGCACGCTACACTTGTAAAATTTCTCAACTTTCAGCCTTACCACCAATCGGGCTGAATTTTGCACTAGTCTCTAGGATAAATGTAAGCGTTTCTTTGTTGATCAACCGTTGAGATGCTACAAAAGAGCCGGATTAAACTCTTTTGGAGCCTGAGGCTTTAAATATTTATGAGCCCCTGAGGCGTGCTACGATTTGCAGAAATAAACAAAAAAAAGTCTTTCGTTTTATACTTCCCTAATAAGCTGCTATTCTTCCTCTTGCTGTGAGGCATTGGCAAGATGAAAAATAGCAGCTTATTAGAGTAGTATAAAACGAAGGACTTTTTTTTGTTTATTTCTGCAAATCTTAGCACCCCTCAGGGGCTACAGCAATTCAATAGTAAATTTAAATCTGGGGCTATAAACCCGGTAGCCCTACACGTAATCCTGGCCTGTACTCTAGGACTGGGCGTAAAATATATACAAAAACCGCAGTGGTGACGTGTTTTTTAACCACTCGTGGGGACTCTCGCAACACGTAAACTATCTACATTTTTTTTTCGACAGCTTTCTGAACATTTGCTGTATAGGAATCATATTTTGATTTTGAATCTCCTTTATATTCCACATCGAACCCCCATCTCAGCGTGCTAAAAGTCTGCTCCAACATTATTAAATAACAAATCCGAAAAAAATGTCACCTCGAAAATTAACCGTTGCGTTCGAAAAAAGTGCCCCTATGGGTCACTAGTGATCAGTTGTTATAAAGTCCATCGAAATTTTTTTTTTCCAAAACTCGCTCTCATTTATCCTCTTTTTCCCAGGCATACGGTTACTGAGCTAGAGCGTGCCGATTGTTACAAAATAAGAATTTCTAAAAATTTTCGGCCCAGAAAACCAGGTGCGCAGTACCGCATCTACAACTTTTGGGGCCCTAGGCCCGCTTGAGATTACGGGCCCCTATCGGCCCTACTCCCTAAAAGCATTGCAGCTAGTGTCGGATTAATTATTTTCATCCAAACGTATTTACGGTCCCCAAGCTAATGGGAAAAGTGACGACCCAAAAAAGAGTCCTCTTCCATATAGCAGAAACTTAATTTAATTATATGAAGAAGGATTCTTCATTATAATAATATATGTATATTATCTACTTTACAATACAAGGAAGATTATATAAACGTTTTTTATTGAAATGAGACGGCGCGCGGCGGGCCCTCGTTTCCACGGGCCTTAGGCCCGGCCCTAATGGGTAATGCGGCCCTGCAGGTACGGAGACAGTAAACCAAAGTCGTGTCGAATGATGTTTACAAATAGTCATAATTCGTTAGCAACTAAAGTAACTGGATAGACATTTCGCACACATATTGAGCATCACATAGGAAACATTTATACGAACTCTCTAATCTATGTGTTGCAAATTGAATATGTTATTGACATTTACAAAAAATGCTTATTTTTAAGGGTTTTTCGCGATTTATTACAAACTAATCAATACTTTTCCACCGGAAACTTTTCAGAAGATAGAATTTTTTTATAGGATTTTAATATAGAAGGAAAAATCAATTTTCGGCACTTTAGGAGGTTATTTATGTATTTTCTCCAATTATTTTTTGAATGTTTTTTTTTTGACAAATAACTTTATTTAGATGGACTTAAACAACTCGCCCGGTTATTTTTCATATAGAATGGCATAAACTATTTTTGTGCTGTTTTTCTGATCTATTATGTATTTTCTTGTTTATTTACTAAGTTTTTGAACGATTTCGTGGTAGGTACATATTTTTCTCCTAATTTACGCATTTCAGTACAGGCAATATAACTTTGATAGAAATGTTTGTTTTATTTTATGTACAATTTTTAGATGCAAATCAAAGACTAACTGAATAAATAACGATGATAATCACTACAATAGGCCAAAAGAGTAGAAAAAGAGTTGTTATGTAAATTATATTAATTACTAATACACCAATAAATAATTATTGTAATAATTATAATACGTTTGGAGACCAAATAAGAACACCCAGAGGAAACCATAAAAATAACATTGAAGTAACAAGTTCCTGAACTGTAGAAACTATAGAGTCATTTGGTGGTTTTTATTCGGACATCCATAAAAAATAAACATTGTTTTTGAATAAAAATGTAACACTAGGATTGTTAAAGAAATCATGGATAAACTGCAATACATAATAAAACATTTTTTGAATACAAACATTGTTCTTGTAATTTAGATCTAACGGTGCCGTAGTGAATGTAAACTTGAAAATAGTGACAGGAGCATACATTATACATTAGCGCCTTTAATTGAAGAAACAACAGGGTTAATAGTGTCAAACGAGCCAAGAGCAATGAAAATTCCGAATATGCTGTCGATAAGTTAACGTCCAGCTGGATCAGGCTAAACAATGTTCGTTGCATTCTAATTGGAATTTATGTAAAAAAGACGAATCGCAAGAAATAGATACAGGGGCGCCTGTCGGAAATCCTTTGTAAAAAAAAAGAAATACTTGGAATAATGATTAAATATTTTTTTTAGATTTTTTCTAAATTGATTAATAATTTCATTACAACCCAACTCTTCGAGCCTAGAACCTTCTGTACTTAAAAAGGGCATCGAGACTTTTTTGACTAATCGTGGATCGTATTTACAGTGATAGAGATTTTTGAACAGAGAGTGGGGGAACATAATTTTATTATAAAATAAACACGGCTAACAATAGATTGTATTAATAAGTTTAATAATGACTGCTACCTTTTTTTAAAACGTTTGTGGCATAAAAAATTATTGTTTATTACAACATTTTTTTATGGAAAAATAACGAATGCACCGCTTATGATGACGCAAAATCTTTTGTTACATAAACATATATAAGGAAGCCGTAAAAACTAATATAAAAAGCAGGTAAAATTAAAAAACAACCTGTTGCATTTCTTGATGTAGATCTCTTTTCAATTAGTAGGTTCCGGGTTCATTCTTTATAGTTTTCTAACCCCTTAAAAAACTTGAAAATAGTGACAGGAGCATACATTATACATTAGCGAATCCAGCAGGCTCGTGTTAATTTTTTTGTCTTCTATTCTGTTTCCATGCAGTGCTGCAAATCGTAATAGGTTGACACTACACTGCCAATGCACCGAAAAATGCATCAATAGAAAAACAAGAAAGCGCCTTTAATTGAAGAAACAACAGGGTTAATAGTGTCAAACGAGCCAAGAGCAATGAAAATTCCGAATATGCTGTCGATAAGTTAACGTCCAGCTGGATCAGGCTAAACAATGTTCGTTGCATTCTAATTGGAATTTATGTAAAAAAGACGAATCGCAAGAAATAGATACAGGGGCGCCTATCGGAAATCCTTTGTAAAAAAAAAGAAATACTTGGAATAATGATTAAATATTTTTTTTAGATTTTTTCTAAATTGATTAATAATTTCATTACAACCCAACTTTTCGAGCCTAGAACCTTCTATACTTAAAAAGGGCATCGAGACTTTTTTGACTAATCGTGGATCGTATTTACAGTGACCAGATTTTTGAACAGAGAGTGGGGGAACATAATTTTATTATAAAATAAACACGGCTAACAATAGATTGTATTAATAAGTTTAATAATGACTGCTACCTTTTTTTAAAACGTTTGTGGCATAAAAAATTATTGTTTATTACAACATTTTTTTATGGAAAAATAACGAATGCACCGCTTATGATGACGCAAAATCTTTTGTTACATAAACATATATAAGGAAGCCGTAAAAACTAATCTAAAAAGCAAGTAAAATTAAAAAACAACCTGTTGCATTTCTTGATGTAGATCTCTTTTCAATTAGTAGATTCCGGGTTCATTCTTTATAGTTTTCTAACCCCTTTAAAAAAGAAAAACTGTATTTAAATAGATACAAAAAAGTCTATAAAGTGTTTTTATTATTCCTTAAAAAAAATTTTTTATGGCGAAAATGTAATATAAATATCGTTCGGGAAAATAGAAAAACTGAAGAAATTTGTTAATTGGTTCTGGTTCTAAATAGAATCGAGATTTTAAAGTCAAATAGGGACGTTTTGGGACACATTTTTGAATAGGGGATGCTTGTTGAAAATGAGGAACGAAATGGTCACTTTAATCTTATTGTCAGTGATATTCTGTCTGTTTAGTATTTAAACATTTTTAAACGTCGACAGATTTATCTATTACAAATCGCTTAAAACAATAGTTATTTAAGGATAGTAGGGCCACAGATTAACGCACCCAATGGATAAAACGGTACTGGAATCTAGAAGTGAGGATGTCATTTACAAATTACGAAAGAAAAGAATTGTTCCTTTCCTCATGTCATTAAAATTCTATTCCAGCTTAGCTTATTCGCCCCCCTGTGCAACTTTATGTCCCGTCGCTCACTTTTCTCCTTTCTGCCATATAATTGCACTTTCATTATTTAGCTTTAAAAGGTTTAAGATTTAGAAACTAAGAAAATACACAGCACTAGAAGAAAATTCAAAATTTCGAAAAATACGGGAAAGAAATTTATAAATTACCAAAAAAAAAATAAATTGAATATCATTGATTTTCAAAACATCGTTTTTAAACGATGGACAAGTCAACCGAGATCACAAAATACAAACACGTTAAGTCGATTTTCCACCAAACAAACAGATAATCTTAAGTCAGTTAGTATTTTATTTAGTTTCCAGAAATAAACGCGTTCACCACACAACCGCAACAAACGAGAAACTCTATGTGCCCTTGTATATAGAATATTAAGCAAAATATTTCATCGGTGTAATTTCTGACTGTGAACTTCACTTCTGACACAAAATATATCCATGTCACGTATTATTGACACTTCAGTTGAGGAAACAATGAGAATTGCTTCGGCGGCCCAGTATTTCAAATAAAGCACTCTAGGCCGAGATTTGTTTCGGTTTTTGACCGTTTAAGTTGAAGAGACACAAGAGTCCTTCATTTTTAAGAATAATTTAATTAGAATACCGAATAAAGCAACATTCTTGTTTACGTTATAGTGTTTCTTAAACACAAATGCATATTTTTGGTTCCTTACTTCAGGCACGTAGCCAGGGGAGGGTCTGGACACCCCCCCCCCCCGAAACTCTAAAAATATTTCGATATAGGTATGCTTCTTCCTAATTTTTCTGAGGTTTGACTGTCCTGAATTTGAATTGAAAGTTCATTCTTGTTGGACGTGCAACCCTTCTTCTCTGCTTAAATTGTAGCAACCTTCTAAATTTTACATAGCCCATTCTTGGAAGAATTTTTTGCCTGTAGAAGTTCTCTGAAAGAGCCCCAATGTTTTGCAGGACAATAGACAAAATTTTTTTTTGTCACACAAAAGTTGTCTTGAAATTAAAAAACGCCTCTCTTCCCTAATCAGACCAAGTTCCTAACAAATAGGTCGAAACATTTTATATTCGGACACGAGTTTCTGTTATGTTCGTTTGATGGGAATGGAGCATTAGAGTAGTTAGACAGCGATGGCAGTCAATATAAAAACTTGACGTGATTTTTTTTCGAGAAGCGGAGACAGATTGCCTTGCTCCTGTGGGTTCGCACCTTTTGCACTTCTGCGTATTTAGGGGGTCTTAAACCCCCTGCAGCCCTTGATATATTAAGGAAAGGTATAATTTTTAGTGTTCCAGAAGTCTGGATCTTTTAATGTATAAAATAAAGGTATAAGCTTGTGATATGAATGTTTTTTAGTAATTCTTATATATATATATATATATATATATATATATATATAGAGAGAGAGAGAGAGAGAGAGAGAGAGAGAGATGAGAGAGAATTAGGCAAGAGGTAGAAAGACTTAATGCAATAGACGCGGTTAGAAATGCTATTGCGTGAATTGAAACCATGTATAGGTACTACTTGTATTGCCAAAGACGGGAGTTATGTCGAAAACGTTTTGTAATAAGTAATTAGTTACTTTCTTTCTTGCATTACTTGTTGATTTAATGTTAAATTTAATCATAATGTTAAAAAAAAACTTAGAATAGGATATTATTTAGGTTTAGTTAGATTTTTAACAAAAATACCTGAATTATTATAGAAAATTGGTCATAACTTCTAAACTACTAATTTTTGGAATATAAACTATAAATATGAAATGATGCAGAATTAAATCTTAAACACAATAAAAGTGCTAAATACAGGGTGTTCCATTTAAAAAAATTAAATTTTTTTAGTTACAAAAACATTTTTTTATGGTCATTTGTGACCACCCTGTATAATGTATTTTCGCTCTTGATAGGTCAGAGTATTAAATATTAACCACTCCCATGGACCCATAACCAAAATTCACAATTTTAGTCTTCAAGTGTGAAAAAATCACATTTTTCCAAAAACCTGTTTTTCCGAAAAAAATTAGAAAAGGTAATTTTTCTCAAAAACTACTCAAAATTTCGTATGCTATGATGACAAAAAATACTCAAAATCCAGCGTAGAATTAGAATTTCTAAAAATATTCATACCATTTCATTAAAAAGAAAAAAGTTGGTTACTGTCCTGGCACAATGGAACACCCTGTAGACATAAAAATATTATTAGGGTCAAATACTTTTTGTATTTAACTTTTTTTTCTCAGTGTCTTATTTATCGAGATAAAGTATAGGAGCATCTTAAATGGACCACCCTGTACAAAAATGCTTTTTTTAAATCTTTAAAATAGTCGCCTAATCTGCAACAGTAACGGTTCCTAATACAAGGCAGTCTCCTATCAGGCTTCCAAACGAACATTTTTTTATTTTCAAAATGTATAACAAATCCAAAAAAGAAAGTATCTTAAACTATAATTACAGCAACTAAACCAAGCACGTAACCAGAAATTTGGTTCGGGAAGGGGGGGGGTCAAATCAGAAATTCCTTTCAAATTAGAAAGAATCATACCTATATCAAAATATTTTTTTTTAGGGTTTAGGGGGGGTCCAGGACCCTCCTTTGCCCACGTGCTTGAACCCCTGAACTAAACTAAAATTCACTAATACACTGTAAATGCAAAACTTCGACATATTATAAGAACTATAATGTAACACTGAAAACTCCAAGCAAAAAATAATTTAAGCAAATAAGTAATATACTTTTGCCTCCTTTTTTAACAAACTAGAGAACTAAAATTTCAAAACCACTGCGTAAAAATGTTAATTTGTATCCATCCAGAAGAATAATAAGCCTATATTGACCCAACAATATAGGTATTCTTTCGAGGAAATACTATAAGGGAAGGAACAAATAGCCTAACAACATTCATGGCTGTCACAACTGTTATCATCTCTTGAGAGAGGAAAATTAATTTTCCTAGCCCAGTGGCGTATATAGACATTGCTTTAGTTGGGGTTGTTTTGAGACGATGAAAAATTTGAACCAAAAAAAAATCATTACTTTATTTTAGCTATAAGTAAAACTTATTTTATACTATTTCTGTCATTTTACCTTAAATAAAATGGCTCTGGAGGGAGTTCTAAACCTCCCCCTCAACCCTTAAATACGTCACTGGCAGAGATCTGTTTTTTACCCTTTAATCCAATTACATTACTGTCTTTGTGTTCAACTACTATGGGTGTCAGGATAAAAATTCCTTTAACCACTTTTTGCCATCAATACCAGTTTTTCCACTAAAGGGATGTTGAAGACCATTTCTGACTGTTAGTTGAAAGGCCATACATCCCTTCTTCACAGTCCATAGTATGTTTTCCATTTCTATACAATACTATGTGCTAACTCTATCTCTAATTTTACTGGTAAAACTTCTTTTCTAAGCAAATTAACTGTCAAAATTCTTCTTTGTTCCTTCAATTGTTCGTAAAAATTGTAAATTATTCAATACTAAAAACAGTTGACCGGAAATACTAGATTCACCTTTTAGAACATTGACTACTTTAGAGAACATACGGTTTCCCATTTCTTTATTTTGACTCCGTTTACAGCAGTAATCATCGCTTTTGGATTCCATTGCTTCGTTTTTTTATTTTGCTAGGCATCAAATCGAAAAAACACCAAATATATTTTTTTTGTTTGAGAAAAAATGGGTATCCTAATATGAGTCATCTCTCAAGTTAGAAGCCCATGAGTGTCTGGTATTGGAAACACTATGCTAACTGATTTTAAAAAATGGTAAATTTCTTTTATCTTATACTTCCTGCGGTATGAATCTTTCCTTTTAATAGGAACAGTGAATCATGAACCAGTTTAGTTCCGCATATAGTCATTTAGTAACACATAAATACTATCTTTTCAAATATTTTTTGGTTGCCATTTTGCTGCACCATATTTGATTTGTACTAAACAGTTTACACCAATGCCACATTTCGTTTTAGGCATAATTTAAAATAAAACGAATAAGTAGTTTTTACAATGATTTTTTTAAGACCGGCATTTTATTCCGTCATGTTGAATTCGTACCAGTTTATCCCTATATCAAATTTAATTTTTGTGCAAAAATCCAAGTCAGTTGAATAAATGAAGATTTTTATACATTGATTTTTACAAAAATTTATTTGGCCACAATTTTGTTCTGCCGTACTGAATTCATAGCACAATTTTACCAATTTATCTCTATTATCACACTTAATGCTTGCAAAAAATTTGAAATCAATTTAAGTAGTTTTTCAAGTGGGTTTTTTCAAATGTTTTATTAGGTCTCCATTTTGTTTTGGCATCTTAGATTCGTACCACAATGTTATTACCAGTACTTCTTAATGTTATCTATTTCCATTGACTGAAATGAAATATCAAGAATATTAGAATTGGGGCAATTCAATTATTCACAACTTTTTTTGTATCTTGACCTGATATTATGTCTATGATCTTGACTTATTGGTGAACGCGATATTAAAGTCCCTTAGTATGAATGATACACCGTACGATAATGGTACAGTTCAACCTGAGAGACTTCACTTTCCGTTTTCAACCGCTTCAATTTTGAAGCACACTGTCTTGATGTCTTCACCAAACATCTAGAATATTAGGATTAGGGCAATTGAATTATACACAACTTTTTTGTATTCAATATGATGTTATTTCAATATCTTTAAATATTATTGAGTTTTAAATACTTTTTGTACGATTTCTTTGGAATATTGTTAGAAATTATATAAATCTTGACCTGGTATTGTTTACGATCTTGACTTATAGGTGAACGCGATATTAAAGTTCTTTGTATGAATGATACACTGTACAACCATTTTACAATGCAACCTGAGAGACTTCACTTTCCGTTTTCAATGGGACATTACCGTTTTTGAAGCACACTGTCTTGGGGTCCTCACCAAACATCTCAAAACCCCATAATGTCACTTTTTCTTAATAATTTGAAAATGTTGTTTCATGTAATAGTTACTGTTTAACCGACTTCAAAAAAGGAGGAGGTTCTCAATTCGACCTGTATGTATTTTTTTTATGTTTGTTCGCCCATATTGTCTATACGGCTTGGCCGATTTTCATGAGTCAAACGCTAAATTGTAGTGGTGTGGTGGTCCCATATATTTTGATATTTGATGTAATAATAATATTTAAAAAAACACAGATATAGAGCGATAAAGGCGGAGAGTATAATTACATTTTTTTAAATACCCTTCTCAAACTAAAGCATTGAGGTTTGTAATAGACATTGACATACAACCCCATTTACTAAAAGGTACCTCTTTTGCTATCCCGTTATGTAATTTTATGTACTCAGGGTGACCATGAAAATGTGCCATCTCGAAGTCTGGTATTTTACTTGACAGTTTCGAAAAATAAACATTCCGTACAAATAAAACGTTTTTAACCGACTACCCTCATTATAATTTTTAACCGTCTTCAAAAAAGGGAAGAGGTTATCAGTTTGACCCTATGTATAATTTTTTTATGTTACAGTGGTCCCATAGCAAGCATATTAAAAAAATGGCGGAATGGCGGCCATTTTTTTGTTTTTTTTTTTGTTTATATATCGATTACTCCGCGATGGTTTAACCAATTTGGATGAAATTTTCAGAGGATATTGCCGGAGTGGTCCCATAGCAAGCATATTAACAAATATTAAAAATGAGGGAATGGCAGCCGCTTTGTTTTTTTTTTGTGTTTGTACATCGATTACTTCGCGATGGTTTAATCAATTTAGATGAAATTTTCAGGGGATATTCAGGATATTGCCGAAGGGGTCCCATACCAAGAATATTAAAAAAATATATAAAATGGCGCCATTTTCTTTTTGTGCCAAAATATATTGCAAGAAGTTTTTTAATATTCTACTCTCGTGTCTCGATTCTACGCGTTCACCATTACATCGGGAAAGAATATTATACAGGGGGCGATTTGTTAAATCTGATTTTTACAATAAAACTCGTATAGATAAAATTAGAAAGGATGAAACAAAAATTTTTATAAAAAAAATGAAACCGACTTCAAAAAATGCACTAAAAAGTGAAAAATAATATTTTATTCCACCTTGAAAATTTTGCTAGGTGAAGTCGGCGCTAAACTTATTCCTAATTATTTCATCACAAAAATACAATCATGTATTCAGTCAATTCGGTGTTTTAATGTCTAATAGTACGCGTATAAGGTCTTACTGTCTTTATTAGTTTCCCGCCAACTTCACGGAGTAAAATTTTCAAGGTGGAATAAAATATTATCCAATATCAAGTATTAGTAATATAATTAATTAAAGGTATTTACATTTATACCGAGGCGCAGGCTGTGAGCATATTTTTAAAGTGCTTAAACTTACAATCAAAATACCGGAGCAGAATTATATTATATCTCGAAAGAGTTTAAAAAAATCACTCCTTTCGGTCCGATTTTTAAAATTACGCTTTATTTTATATATCCATATTGTACCGAATATTTACGTCACTAAAGAAGGAGTTAAACAGCTCAAAGAAATCTTAATATTGGTTACCTATAAGATGTTTTTATTCTAGTGTGGTGTGTAAATTTATCTACTCGACCTTCTCGGTATCCTCACACCATAGATAAACCAACATAGATCCCCAACGCAAATGGGCTACCGAAATTTCATAGCGGCAAGCACCACCTATGCGTATTGCGCGTAAAACGCGGTTAGGCTAAAACATCTAGATGTCGCACGATTTGCAATTAAAGCGACAAAACCGCTGAGCGTTAGCTGGTCGACAGTCATGCGATACTTACATGGAAGACTACAGTATACGAGGCTCGTTCAAAAATTTTGTGTTCAATCTTAAATATTAAAAATTTTAAATTTCTGGTTATTAGTGCTTTCTTTTAGGATTTTTTCAGAATATATATAGAATATATGTACAGATGTAATATATCGGTTGTACAACTAGGAAGGACGCCGGGCCGGCTAAAGTTTCTGTAGAGTAAGCATTTAAAGCTTGACCGATTTGTTAATGTTTACGTTAAGAAACTACATTTATTTTAGATAATTAAATAAATAATAATTGTTGTATTTTCTTTAATTAACACCAAATAGGAATAACTGTTTCTCAAAGGGCAATTTTTCTTTATCATAATCAGAAGTAGCTTCTTCTTTTTGTTTAGATATTTGATTAATTCTTTTATTATGGATATTTATAATATTATGCCTAGGTAAATAAGTTTCGGGTTCGGCCAAAAATCAAGTATCGGTCGGTCACCAAAAAAAATGTAATAATTAATTTTAATTGAATTCGGCCTTGACGTTCTATACGAGAGCTGTCACTTTCTCTTCTGTCTCATTTACATTAAAGATTCCATTCATAATTAACACAACGGTACCAAATAAAGGAACAACAATTTTATTAACCGCTTTGTTTTTCATTTTGGTAAAAACCGTACGGTAGAATCTTGTGTTTAATACGGCTAATTTATTAATTGATGGCTATTCTATAAGTGAAAAAAAATCATGGAAATCTATAGAATAGAATAGAAAATTTTCAATTAGATAGAAACCACTCCTGGCCATGTTATACTCAATATAAAATACAATTTTTTTAGAAAAAATTTTAGAAAAAAATGTACAGTAAAAAAACTGAAAATTGGTACATGACATCCATAGGCACTAAAGAATGAATAAAGAAACATCATACTACCTTAAAAGCAATTATATCTTGTAAAAGGCAGTATTTAAAACAAAATAGCTAAGGAATAAAAAAAAACAGTTCTTTTACAAACACGTCATATATTAAATAACATATTTACAAATATTTTTTTTATAGTCCTATTTATAAAACAATAATTTTTCTCTTATTTTTTTTCGCAGTCTCCAAGATTTTTTTGAGCGATATGGGCATTTTTTTCGAAAAACCGTCAAAAAGGAAAATTTTTAAAAAAATATTGAATGTGTTTTTTTATAAATAGGATTAGTAAAAAAATAAGGTTTCCATTTTACTTTTCAAAACATTTATCGTGAAAGATATATATAAACTGCTGCACATAATTATCTTACAGACGAAATTTTCAACTAACTTCGATACTCTGTATTTTTTTAAATATTCAATGGATTTTGAAAAACTGGCCAAATTTTGAAAGGTCTTTCATTGGCTTTTAAATTACTGGCACAGATCAATCAATATTACTGGTCTGGTATTCTTCTTTTTTGATCAGGAGTTAAAAGCCAATGATAAGACCTTTCGAAATCTGGTCTGCTTTTCAAAATCCATCGAATACTTTCAAAATTACAGGTTGTTAAAGTTGGTAAAAATTTCGTTTGTAACGATGTGCAGCAGTTTATATCTATTTACAATTTTTTTTCAAAAGTGACAAACTCACATAGGTTTTATTGCTATTACGAATATTAAATAAAATATGTTTGAAAAATAACTAAACTACTGTTTTATCGAAATAACCTACAACCCTTGTAAAATATCTAATTTTCTTTTCCTAGGTGCCGTTTTTTTTGGAAAAGCTTGTTATATTCAATGTGATTTTTGCAAATATCATCCTTTATAAACAGTCTTTTATTACATAAAATTTTTAATATTTTATGTTGGATGGATTTTAAAATATTATTTTTGTGAGGATATTTGTCAAGAACTCTTTTAATAATTAAAAGTGATTTTCGTACGAATATTGATGTTTCAGAAGGATTTTTTAAACCAACAGAAACATTTTTATATGTTTTATTTAATATTAATAACTGACGCTTGTCGCTTAGTTCTACATTAGAAGTAATTAAAACATTTTTACAATTTTCACAGCCAAATTTTTCTATAGTTTTTTTGGCTAAGTACCCAGCAAAGTAAGTATTTGCACAGTCTTGCAATGTGATTTTTGCTGATCCTTTAATGCTACTACTGGTAGTGGTTGTGCTAGATACGGAACCTTCTCCATCAATAATTTTTTACAGTTTCATTTTTGCCCGAAGAAAATAGACAACGTCTAGGCATTCTCACTCACCAAAATTACAAAATGACTGGGCAAATTAAAAAATCATTAAAAAACTATATGTTCTTTTAACATACTAGAATACTTTAACTTAAAACATAAACTACTAAAAAATTTAAAAACTCACACCAAGTTTTATCTTGTCTATGCTTTTCGCTGTATTTTTACTAGAAATTAAAAGCTTTGTTTGTTTTATCAAAAAAATGGTAAAAACCGATTTCCAAAAAAATCGAAGTGATAGACTCTTAATTTATAAAGTTACAGGGTAAACCATAAATTGAGGTTGCCAGCAGTTTAGGTAAAGCAAAAATAGGTGTTTTTAGCTTATAATTGATATTAGTTTATAAAATGTCACTCGGCAAAATTAACTTTTTGGTCAATTTTTTAAAAGTTAAGCGACAAACATATACATTCGTTACAATCAGATAACAGCAAAACCGCATTTTTAATTACCCGAAAGAATCTTTGATGTCTGATGACTTAAAAGTTAAAAAAAAGTTTCTTTTTTCAAAATGAAGAGGTAGGTAGATATCTGCCTAGGTCTGTTTAGCGAAAAATTCCATTTAAAGCAGTACGGCAATAAGTACCCTTATTTATGTTTAGGGTTTTTCCTAATTTTGCATAATTCTTATTATGTGTTTAAAATTTGGAATAAAATTTTTGTGTAGTATTTAATTTTTTCTTGTATACGTGTTTTTAAGTGTTTCCAACAAACCAAAGTTACGGATCTTTTTTAATTGTTATTGTACAGCAATACCAATACACATAACGTGTCCAAAAAAGTATGCAACATATGAGAAACTTAGTTTTTTTAGGTCAGACATACAGGGTGTTCAAAGTATACAAAAAAGTAAATTTCAAAAACTAAAAATTTCAAAAAAACACGTGTGACGGAATTTAAAAGGCTATGAAAAAATATAAATAAAAGGTAACTTAAGTTTTTTCATGTTACTTATAGTTAAGGAAATATTTAGTTTATATAATCGCCTAAACTATTTTTTCTTCAAGCACTAAATTTTATTGATAATCAAATTTTCTGAGAAATGAATAATAAAAAAGTTTCTTATGTGTTGCACAAATTATGGCCCACACCATATTAAACTCAAAACTTTAAGTTTTATTAACATTATTAAATATAAATTTATGGTTTTCGTGGCATTTTAGATTTTTTAATTTAAATTTAATTACATTTATTATCAAAACTGCTAAAATAAATTTCAAACAACTATACATTTTTGAAAGCAGGAGAAAAAAAATGTTAAACATATATAAAAAAGCTTTTATCAATACACTATTGCACGAAAAAATTAAAAAAAAATAAACTTACATAAACCCAGAACTCTTAAAAATGTGAATATTTTCTTATGTTTCAGGCGGTATTTCAATAACGATGATCACGTCTCACGCCATAATCTTTTAACAAAATTTTCAAATTTTTAAAGTTCCGTGTTTATATAAGCTTAATTATTTTTTACTTCTCAGTTAGTTTAGGTATAAATAAAATATTTTTATATTTTTTTTTACATTTATTTTATTTTGAATTTTTTGAATTTTAAAATAAAGGTTCATAGTCTTAAGCAAGCGGAAAAGTAAAATTTGTGTACGCAAATAAATTTTATGTTATTTTATTTGTTCTATTAGTTTGCCGCTTCACCTATAAAGTGCGCCAGCTAAGCGGTACGGAAAATTAATCGAGGATTTAGTAAATTTCGCACTGGTCCACTTGTAATTGGGATGTGCCTAGAGTCTCCATGCACTTGCCGCTAGAAGGTTCAAGCTACTTCCAGTGGCGCCTATACATTTCGAGCATTTGTTTTCATTTCTATATAAATGCGTTGCGTTGAATTTGAATTATTATTTCGAAGTAATGATGGCGAGCAAAAGAGGAAAAACAATTCGAAGCGGTGCACGTCAAGTATTGCGAGCGTTATAGAGGCCTGTACTAGAGAAACTGAAAATAATAGTTTGACTATTCCGATTCAAAGTCGAACAGAACGCGCTGCATTTTACACTGGTGTTTCGGAAAGCAGTGTAAGAAAAATTCAAAGAGAACATAATGATCGCTCATGTTCGACTCCACCTTTAAAATCTCCTGGTAAAAAAAGAAAATTTTATCATCAAAGATAAAATTGAAGATTGTGATTTTCAAGTAATTCGACGAACAATAGAGGATTTTTATATAAACTCGAAGAAGGCGGGTGAAATATCTATCAACTGTAAGGCAATATAGACAAGAAGGACGCAATATTGTGTATCTAGACGAAACCTGGGTAGATAATGATATGACAGTGAACAAAGGCTGGCAAAGTGAAAGTGTTACAGGTGTTGTTCAAGGAATCCGCTCTAGTAGTCGCTTTCTTATAGTGGTTGCTCGAGAAGCTTCTACTTAACATTCCTCCCAAATCAGTCGTGATAATGGATAATGCGTCTTATCATTCTCACGTAGAAGATAAAGTGCCGACTAAATACTCTACAAAAGCTCATATGATATCGTGGCTTAAATCGAACAATCTTGTATGTGATCCAACATGGGGAAAATATCAGTTATATGAAGTAAAAACAGCCAACAAGGCTAGAGAAAAAAAGTATAAAATTGACGGTCTTTTACGTAACCTCGGTCATACACCTTTAAGGCTGCCTCCATACATGTGCGACCTCAACCCTATTGAACTTGCATGGGCAGGAGTAAAAAAATATATTCGAGAGCGCAGCACCGGTGAATTTTCAATTAAAGATTTAAATAAAATAACATTAGAAGCGATTGACTCAATATCGGCTAAAAATTGGATATCGTATGTTAAACATGTTCATTCTATTGAAGATAAATACTGGGAAGTAGACGGCGAAATTGAAACGGTTATTGATGATTTAGTTATCACACTGGGATCTTCAAGTAGTGACTACGAAACCTAATCATTTTTAGAGGAAGACAACGATTTTGAAGGAATCGAACCATTAGAATCACAGCCGTCAACCTCAAAAATGGCTTAGTTTTTTTTCATATATTTTATAAAATTGTTCATAAAGTAGCTGTCAATGAACTGCTTCAAAATAATTAATTTTTTGTTCAATACCGGGTGTCAAAAAATATCTAATATTGCAATTAATATTTGAAAAACTACATAACTCATATTTTTCCAAAATTAACACATCAATGTAGTTATAGTAGGGGAGCCAGCACTGATTCCAGTGAACAAGATTTATCAAAATTTTAACTTATGCAGTTCGACTCTTTGGGCTATTCGGGTATAACAAAAGTGACCGTTTGTCTCCGTCTGTCATATTACTTTGTACAGGGGGCGTCATTGTGAAGTACTATACAGGGCGTTTCCTAATTGCGTGCTAATGTTAAAGGGGGTGATTCTTGGACCTTTTTGAGAAAAAAGTTTAATATGAACCTAAAAATCTTAACTTTGGAGATACAGGGTTTAAAAAAAAACATTTTTTTAAATCCTAATTCTGATGCTATTATAGATAAATAACTGTGTAAAATTTGATACACGTCTTTTATGCATAAAAGGGCATTTTTTATTAACAATCAATTTTTTAAATTTCTACCAGTGGCGTGCATATGTAATTAATCTGGGTAAATCCGTATGCTCCTTAATGCATAGAAGACGTGTATCAAATTTCATGCAGTTATCTACAATAGCATCAGAATTGGGATGAAAAAAAATTTTTCTTTTTAAACTTTACCATCCTGAAGCTCAGACTCAATTGACGCCCGGTTTTCTTTCGTGTCCCGCACAATAACACATTCTCGGATATACATAATATGTGCTATAGCAAATCGCAGTCACTTCCGATAACGAAAACTATTGTGTACTTTTTATCATTTTTTTACGCATCTTGTATTAAGACATAACAAAATAACAAAGAATACAACATCCGAAATGTGTGTATATATTCTAATTATTCCCGAGCATTCCGTAATATTCTTGAGTATTGCCGTATTCCTCAATATTTAATAGTATTTCCGGCATTCCCTTAAAAGTATTTCTGAAAGTTTATATACCCATTCTCGAAGTGAGACGCCCCTCTATATTACCCCAAGTTGTAAGTTAAGTTTAAAAAATTGTCGCTGCAAAACTGTCGAAGCTAAAAATATGAAATTCAGCATAGACAAGCAATTGATTTTCTTAAAATTTTAGCTAAAAACCATTTCCCGCCACCTTGATTTTTTTTTATTCTTAACATTGTGTAAATTAGGGCAATTTTTTAGAAAAAGTTATATTTACAATACTACTTACCTGATTTTAATACCCATTCCTTCGAAATTTTTGGGTTTTTTGGAAATCCAAACATATGTATATTAGCTGTGTTTGCTAGACTGTTAAAACAGTCATAAAAGCTGCACTTATTGCGGCGTTTTTTTGGCATTTCACTCATGTTTAATGTTAATAATATTGTTCAATAGAAATAACACTATTTACACCAAAAGGTTTATCACACTATTATCTATGGCACTACATTTCAAAACAAATTAAAATTATTATCTACAAATGACAAAAATGCTGATCACACCTCGTATACGTATAAGTTCACCCGGCACCAAAACTCATAAAGGAACAAAATTAAATAATCTCCAGCGAATTCTTTGCCGCCGCGTGCCAACTGGGTACAAGAGAGAGCGGTAATACTTCCACACTAGCGCGTACATTCCTTCTCTGTCTTGCCCTATCGAGTACAGCATGCGGCTGCTATCGAGTACATTACAACGTTCGGTTTTAGAAACAGGCGTTGTTTATCTATGTTGGTTTATCTATGCTCACACCAAGTACCTGATATCTAATAGCAGAAAGTAATCAATACCACTGGCTCACTATCAGAGCTGAAATGCAGATAGAATCGTGGTTTTGAGACAAACATATTCTAGCAATCATTTTGATTGCCACATAGCTCATAATGTTAAATGCCCGATGTATGGCTAATTAAATCTTCATAAAGCATTTTTAACTGTATTCTTTTTACGGATAATTTGAATCAATTTATTTATGTTAGCAAAAATGATTGCATTTTTCCACAGATACAAATACTCACTTATTGCCAACCTTGTTTGTAATGGCGTACCGCTAATTAGGGGAGGGGGACGTTTAAAACCAGCATTGATCTTGAAACAGTTTATACTATGTATTTAAATACTTTGTTTTCTAACATATATTTTTTACTGGTTAGCTAAATTAGGCATACAATTTTTGTCAATAAAATGTGCTACGATTTTGTCTGATGTTGGAATAAATACTAAAGGTATGCGTAATTTGCTGACCAGAATAAAAAGCCTGCTACCACCTTAATTTATTGAAAAAATTTCACCAAATTTTAAATATGTCATTGGCTTCTCTAGCAGTACACGCTACCATAAAAATAAGTATTTAACTTAGCCATTAAGGGCTACTTTACTCTTAAAATAATTTACTAAAATTGTGCGACCACCGTTATATATAAACCAAACTTAAAGAAAATATAGTCCTAAGACACACTCTACAAAGGCTTTAAGTTACCGTAAAAATAATTATTTAATTCAGCCCTTAAGGGCTACTTTACTCTTAAATATTTTTACAGAAACCGTTCAACCACCGCTATTTATAAATCAAACTCAACGAAAATATAGTCCTGAGAGACATTTTACAAGAGCTTCATGCTACCATAAAAAATATTATTTAATTCAGCCCTTAGGGGCTAGTTTACTCTTACTAAGATTTAGTAAAACCGTGCGACCACCGCCATTTATAAACCAACCTTAGCAAAAATATAGTCCTGAGAGAGATTTTATATGTGCTTTAAGCTCCCGTAAAAATAAATTAGCTCTTAAGGGCTACTTTACTTTTAAAGATTTTTACTAAAACCGTGAGACCACCGCTATTTATAAACCAAACTCAACGAAAATATAGTCCTGAGAGACACTCTACAAGGACTTTAAATTACCGTAAAAATTATTATTTAAATCAACCCTTAAGGGCTACTTTACTTTTAAAGATTTTTACTAAAATTGTGCGACCACCGCTATTTATAAACCAAACTCAACGAAAATATATTCCTGAGAGACACTCTACAAGGGCTTTACGCTACCATAAAAATTATTATCTAATTCAGCCCTTAAGAGCTGTTTTACTTTTTAAAATGTTTACTAAAACCGTGTACGTGCGACCACCGCTATTTATAAATCAAACTCAACAAAAATATAGTCCTGAGAGACACTTTACGCAACCATAAAAATACTTATTTAATTCAGCCCTTAGGGGCTACTTTACTCTTAACAATAATTACTAAAACCGTGCGGCCACCGGTATTTATAAACCAATCCTAGCGAAAATATAGCCCTGAGAGACTCTTTACAAGGGCTTTAAGTTACTCTAATAATAATTATTTAAATCAGTCCAAAGAGTGATTTTACGGCAAAAATATTATATATATGTAAGTATGCTACGCCTTTTTTCCAGTTTTATAGAGGGCGGAAAATGCATTTGCGCTCTAATAAATCAATTTTACGACATAAGGCGTCTTCTTTATTATTTTGTGCTAGTATAAACAGATACAATATTTACTTAATTAGATACATCACGGCATATTTTAATTAAAACACTTTCGTTGAGATTTATTCATAAATAGGTTTTTGTTTAAGAGTAAAGTATCCCTTAAGGGTCGAATTAAATAATTATTTTTACAGTAGCTGAAAACCCTTTTAAACTGTCTGTCAGGACTATATTTTTGTTGTGTTTGATTTATAAAAAACGGTGGTCAAACGGTTTAAGTAAAAAATTTTTAAGGGTAAAGTAGCCCTTCAGGGCTGAATTAAATAATAATTTTTATGGTAGCATAAAGCTCTTGTAAAATGTCTCTCAGGACTATATTTTTGTTGTGTTTGGCTTATAAATAACGGTGTTCGCAACGGTTTTAATAAAAATATTTAAGAGTAAAATAGCCCTTTAGGGCTGAATTAAATAATAATTTTTATGGTAGCATAAAACTGTTGTATTTATTAAAACATCTTTAGTAGTAAAGTAGCCCTTTAGGGCTGAATTAAATATTAATTTTTGTGGTAACATAAAGCTCTTGTAAAATGTCTCTCAGAGCTATATTTTTGTTGTGTTTGATTTATAACTAACGGTGGTCGTACGGTTTAATAAAAATCTTTAAGAATAAAGTAGCCCTTTAGTCGTAGCATACAGTTCTTGTAAAATGTCTCTCATGACTATATTTTTGTTGTTTGATTTATAAATAACGGTGGTCGTATGGTTTTAGTAAAAATCGTTAAGAGCAAAATTAAGTAATAATTTTTATGGTAGCATAAAGCTCTTGTAAAATGTCTCTCAGGACTATAATTTTGTTGAGTATCAGTTATAAATGACGGAGATCGCACGATTTTGGCAAAAATGTTTAAGAGAAAAGTAGCCCTTTAGGGCTGAATTAAACACTAATTTTTATGGTAGCATTAAGCTCTTGTAAAATGTCTCTCAGGACTATATTTTTGTTGAGTTTGAGTTATAAACAACGGTGGTCGAACGGTTTTAGTAAAAATCTTTAGGAGTAAAATAGCCCTTTAGAGCTGAATTAAATAATAATTTTTGTTGTAGCATAAAGCTCTTGTAAAATATCTCTCAGGCCTATATTTTTGTTTGGTTTGATTTATAAATAACGAAGGTCGCACGGTTTTTGTAAAAATCTTTAAGAGTAAAGTAGCCCTTTAGGGCTGAATTATATAATTTTTATGGTAGCATAATTTAAAGCTCTTGTAAAATGTCTCTCGGGACTATATTTTTGTTGAGTTTGTTATAAATAACGGTGGCCGCACGGTTTTAGTAAATATCTTTTAAAGTAAAGTAGCCCTTTGGCTGAATTTAATAATTTTTATCATAGCGTAAAGCTCTTGTAAAGTGTCTCAGGACTACACTTTTGTTGGGTTTGTTTTAAAAATAACGGTGGTCGCACGGTTAACAGCAAAGTAGACCTTTAGGGCTGAATTAAATAATAATTTTTGTGGTAGCATAAAGCTTCTGTAAAATGTCTCTCAGGACTATATGTTTGTTGTGTTTGATTTATAAATATCAGTGGTCCCACAGTTTTGGTAAAGATCTTTAAGAGCGAAGTGGCCTTTTAGGGCTGAATATTTTTGTGATAGCATAAAGCTCTTGTAAAAGGTCTCTCATGACTATATTTTTGTTTTGTTTGAATTATTTTTTTATTCCCAAAAATTTCATGTTTTCATCCTTAGTATCTTATAGGTAAAGATTATCAAAGTAAAATCAGGGGCGTGCAGTCCATGGAAGCAAGGAAAGCAGTGCTACCCCAAAAAAAATTACAAAACATCTTCTAAAATTTAATTTTTGAAATAGGAAGCCATTAATTTAGTTTATATTAAAAATGCTAAAATATTATCTTAATTATCAAGCCCATAATAAATGCGGCCTTGACACCGACCCAGCCACAATAGACTATCAAATAGAATCTATGCGGGCCGCTAGCTTCTCTGCAGCTAAGTCCTGTATGCTTGATTTCCTGTGAATCGAGCCAGAGGTTATTGAACTTTCCACCGGCTGTTTGCAATTTTTGCATTTCAGTCGCGTGCTTTAAGTGGTGGCGGAAGCTATCGTTGGAGTAGGTTCTTTGTTTGAACGGCTATCCGTGTGTTGT
Source organism: Kuschelorhynchus macadamiae (assembly GCA_030620095.1). Classification (NCBI taxonomy): domain Eukaryota; kingdom Metazoa; phylum Arthropoda; class Insecta; order Coleoptera; family Curculionidae; genus Kuschelorhynchus; species Kuschelorhynchus macadamiae. The sequence continues at coordinate 1,780,746 of JAUTXW010000338.1, forward strand.
GTGATAACGTTGAAAATGTTGGAGAATTTAGTAAGAAGAGTGTGTGTGAATGTGTGGTGTGTATCTTAATAATAAAGGGATTTTCAACATTAAACTTCGCTGATAAGCTTCAAATAATTTCCAAAGGGCAAAACCGCCTATGAAAAATTTAACCATAAAAATGAAAAACTGTATCAGACATTTTTATCCGGAAAAACAATACGAACAATTTAAATAGCTAACAAGGTGTGAAAAAATATAAGTAAATTATTTTGTTGGCCATGTTTACTTTTTGAAAATGAAAAAGGTCTCTGGAATAAAACTGGTTTTTCCGATTTAAACAATTTCCATAAAGCTGTAAAAAGACACATTATAACCAAAGCGCATTTACAGGCCGTCAGAAAAGAAAAAGTCTTCGGCAAAACCAGAATTGAACACGCCCTTAATAACAGTTGGAAATTAGTCACCGCCAACATAATGAACTGGTCGATAAAAATAGGCAAATATCAAGAAGACTTATCGATGTTGTTTGTTTTCTCGGACAGCACGAATTGGGATTTAGAGGTCATGACGAAACAAGGGTTTCTTCAAATAGAGAAAATTTTCAAGATTTACTTAGTTTAACAACTAAATATGATGATTGCTTAAAAAATCATTTAGAGCAGTCTAGCGTTTTTCGCGGAACGTCGAATCGAATCCAGAATGATTTAATTTCCACTGTTGCAACCATTATTCTAATAAGAATTAAGCAGGAGATTGGCGAGGCGCGGTTCATTACTATTGTTCTGGACGAAACAACTGATATCTTTAATTTTAGCCAATTATCTATAGTAATACGCTTAGGTTTTAAGAATGTGTCCGAAAATCGTACAGCAGATGCATTATATACCGAAATTTATAACGTTACTAAAGAAATTAATGGAGAGAACAAATTAGTTGCTCAAAGCTGTGATGGAGCTGCAGTTATGGCAGGACAATTAGGTGGTCTGCAAGCTAAAGTTCGAGAAACTTTCCCAAGTGCTGTGTTTGTCCATTGTTTTGCTCATAAATTAAATTTAGTTTTATCCCAGTCCACCAATCACATTAAAGAGTGTAAAGTATTTTTCGTTACTTTAAGTGGCATGGCTGCTTTTTTTTTCCAAGTCAACAAAACCTACACAAGCTTTGGACTCCATTGTCCACAAACGATTGGTCAAAGTAGCTTCTACTAGGTGGAACTATAATGGAAGACTTGTGTTAACAGTATCGTGAATCACTGATTGAACTATTTGAGAATACAATAGAAAATAATGAAACGTGGGACTCGGAAGCAATAAATAGTTCGAGGGGGTTTTTGGACTGTTTGAAACGAGATTTTAACTTTAATTATTTGTTGAACATAGTTTCAGAAATATTTCCATTCTCGGACAATGTTTTTAATATATTACAAACTAAAACAAATGATATTGCTTTTTGCCTAAAAAAAGTGGATGATTTTAAGTCCATGTTAAGCCAAAAAAAGAGATGACTTTGACCTATTTTGGGAGAAACGATGACGTTAAATGTAGAGCCACAAGCCAAGCGTCTTTGAACAAATGACTAAACTAGAAATAAGACACAAAGTCTCGGTCTCAGTCAACTGCATTGACTGAGACCGAGACTTTGTGTCTTATTTCTAGTTTAGTCATTTGAAACTTAGTCTCTTAGAGAATATGGACGCTTTGTTACAGTCTTTGAACAGACAAGGTGGGAGATGTTCAAACATCATACAGGCGGCTCTTTTATGAAATAATCGATCAATTCAGCAACAAATAAACTATAGATTTAACGGTTTAAATGATTTTAAATTCCTCGAGCTCTACAATTTTGATGCATTTAAAGGAAAAACTTTTCCAGAAGATGCGTTTAAATCGCTTCTTCTTCATTATGGCCAGTTCTTCGACCGAGTGTTACTGCGATCTGAACTAAAGTGATTTACGAAACTGATGACATTAGCGCAAAAAATAACGCTAAGGAACTAATGCAATTTTTAAAAGACAAGGAGCTGGAAGATGCCTACATCGAAGTGTCGAAATTGTGTGAATTAGTATTAACAATAGCTGCCACAAGTTCATCAGTAGAACGCAATTTTTCAACACTTAAAAGTATAAAAAATTTCATGAGAAATTCAACGGGGCAGGAGAGACTTCCGCATACATCGCTGTTGTCCATTGAAAATAAACTTCTCCAAAATATGTCGGGAGCATCGACGTTTTTATGATGACGTCAATGACGAATTTGCAAAAAAATGATCGAAGAATCGAATTACATTACAAATAGGTAAGTTTCTAAAAATTGCTTCCCTTTCTTAAAATTTCACCGCACGCCCCTGGTTAAAATATTAGTTTCTGATACATTAAAACTACGGTCATCCGCATCACACCATTTCTTAATTAAGATCAGATCCCTCGAGATTTTTTATTTCAATAGATCTTCATTTTTATTTCGGCAGACAATGGTTGGGTCGTCCGCTAACAATGTAAAAGTTCTGCTTATCTTGGATAGACCTAATTTAATGACCAGCAAAAAAGAAAAACCAATATCCGTAAATTTTAAAAATCCTAGAGCTACCAAAATCGCCACAAATCTTTACTAGAGCAAGCAGCATAAAATGCCTGAGTATCAACATTCTAGCCCCTCAGATTGAAGCACTTCACTGTAGCAATTTTTCATAAAAAGTGAATAGAGCTATTAAAATTGGCACAAATCTTTACTAGAGCAAGCAGCATAAAACGACTGAGTATCAACTTTCTAGCCTCTCACATTAAGGCACTTCCTTCTTGAAATTTATTATGAAAAGTTACTGACCGGGGGTTTAAAGTTATCCTAAAGCTACCAAAATTAACTCAAATCTTCACTAAAGTAAGTGCTCCAATCTAAAAGGCTAGAAAGTTGATTCTGGTCCATTTTATGTTGTATGTTTAGTGAAAATTTGAGTCAATTTTGGTAGCTTTAGGATAACTTGAAAGCCCCAGTCATTAACTTTATAAAAAAATGCAAGAGGGGAGTGCCTCAATCTGAAGGGCTAGAAAGTTGATACTAGATCATTTTATGTTGCTGCCTTTAGAGATTTTATAATTTTGGTAACTCTAGGATAACTTTAAACCCCCAGTCATTCATTTTTTATGAAAAATTGCAAGTGGGAAGTGCCTCAATCTGTAAGGCTAGAAAGTTGATACTGGGCCATTTTAAGGTACTCGCTTTAGTGAAGATTTGAGTCAATTTCGCTAGCTTTGGGTTGACTTTAAACCCGGGCCCCGATCATTCACTCTTTATAAAAAATTGCAAGAGTGATTGCCTCAATCTGTGGGGCTCGAAAGTTGATACTGCGCCATTTTATGTTGTTTGCTTTAATGAACTTAATTTTGGTAGCTTTAGGATAATTTTAAACCCCCATTTATTCACTTTTTATGAATAATGCTAATGCTGCTTGCTTTAGTAGATTTAAGTCCATTTTGGTAGCTTTCGAATTACTTTAAACCACCGGTAATTCACTTCTTATGAAAAATTGCAACAGGACAGTGCCTCAATCTGTAGGGCTAGAAAGTTGATACTGGTCCATTTTATACGGTTTACTTTAATGAAGATTTCAGTCAATTTTGGTAGCTTTAGAATAACTTTAAACCCCAAGTCATTCACTATTTATGAAAAATTGCAAAAGGGAAGTGCCTCAATCTGTGGGGCTAGAAAGTTGAAACTGGGCCATTTTATGCTGTTTGCTTTAGTGAAGATTTGAGTTAATTTTGGTAGCTTTAGAATAACGTTAAATCTCTGGTCATTCACTTTTTATGAAAATTTGCAAGAGGGAAGTGCCTCAATCTGAGGGTGTAGAAAGTTGATACTCGATCATTATAAGCTGCTTACTTTAGAAAAGTTTTAATTTCATTTTGGTAGCTTTAAGATGACTTTAAACCTCCGGTTATTCACTTTTAACGAAAAATTACAATCTGAGAGGCTGGAATGTCGATACTCTGCCGTTTTGTGCTGCTTGCTCTGTCAATTTTGGTAGCTCTAGCATAACTTTAGACTCCCGATCTTTCATTTTTTATGAAAAATTGCAAGAGGAAAATACCTCCATCTATGGAGCTAGAAAGTTGCCTAAGCCATTTTATGCTGTTTGCTTTAGTGAAGATTTAAATCAATTTTGGTAGCATTAGTATAACTCTAAACCCCCCCCCCCCCCCAACATTCACCTTATGAAAAATTGTTAAGAGCGTGCAAGAGCCTCATTCTGGAGGGCTAAAAAGTTGATACTACGTCAGATTTGAGTTAATTTTGGTAGCTTTAGGATAACTGTAAACCCCCCCGTCATTAACTTTTAATGAAAAATTACAATAAAGAAGTGCTTCAATCTGAAGGGCTAGAAAGTTGATAGTCTTTTACTAGTTAGGATTTGTGATAACTTTAAACCCCCGGGTCATTCACTTTTAATGAAAAAGTACAAAATGAAACTGCCTCAATTTGAGGGGCTAGAAAGTTGATAGTCAGCCGTTTTATGCTACTTACTCTAGTAAAGATTTGTGCCGATTTTGTTATCTCTAGGATATTTAAAACCTCCAGTAATTAATTTTTCATTTTTGCTGGTCAGCAAATTACCGGTCATTAAATTAGGTTTTTCCGTTTATGTTAACGTTAGTTAGGTCGTTAATGTATAGAAGGAATAAAATGGCAACCAAGACTTCCTTATCCTTGTTACAAGAAATTGTAGTTGAACTGTGTACTGGTTACTGAGATATACAGGGTGATTCACTTAAATTCCGAACATTGATTTCTCGCAAAAAAACGGTGATACCACAATTTGATGAAAAGAAATTTCGCCATTAAACAAATTGCATATCTTAAGAGTAAAAACAGTCGTCAGTATAGGCATCGCGACACCAAGAAAAAAATAAAGCAGTTGCAGAAACTTTAAAAACTTAAATTTTAAATATACGTCTATTACTAAGATGTTTTTTTTGTTATTTGCACCAAATTGATTACTATATTGGTTTCGGAGATATAGCGTGACTTTTTATAGAAAATGTTTTCTAATTCAATTAATTATTGAAATCTGTTATATATTTCTGCCTTTTACCTAATTGTATTTAAAGAAACCTAAATATTTGCTAGAGCATTTAATTATATTATATTTTGTTTGTATCTGATATCTACCTTCCATTGGTGGAGGATTAATTTGATTTGACACATCATTGTGTTACCCAGCATCCTTAGTTTTAGCAAACTAGGAGATAGGAAATATTCCACAGCTATTTTTTTTGTTGTAACTGCAATTGTATTATGTCCCGTGTAATAGATTCCAGATACATCTAATAATCAGTTTTAAAGTAATTTACTTATTGTCTGCTCCTCTTAAATAGTCTCAAAAAAATGCAAAAAAATAAGACAATAACTATAAAATCAAAAAACATTTTTATTGAAATACACCTCTAAACAATATGCTCTGCAGTATGAGTGAAAAAAAAAACAAGGATAGGACATAAAATAACATAGATTGAAAAAAATCACAACTAAATGTGTTTATTGACAATTCTATTTTCAGTTGGTCTGTACAATATGCATCTTGAATCATTATTTTGTCACCCCTGTGGCCTTTTTTTTTTAGCTTCAAAAGGAAACTACTAAGAGGAACCAAATATATGATTTTTAGATATTCTAAATAAATAGCAAGCCCAAAGTCTCTTAAATTAAATCATATACTTGTCCTAGCATTTTCTAATTATAATTTTAAGTCTTAATATGACAGGCATTTACACAACGTTATACTGGCTCAGTCCTATTATAACGAAATATAAATGACACAGACTGTAAAAAAATGATCTGGGATGGTAAGTTAACATGTAAATTTATTAAAATAGAGTAAAAATGTCCTTCTTAGAAGGCGAACAATAACAAAAAGGCCATCATAAGACAGAAGAGACCCATGGCTTCAGACAAGGCGAAACCCAAGATGGCATATGAGAAAAGTTGTTGTTTTAGGCTTGGATTTCTAGCATAACCAATGATGAGGGAGCCAAATACTGTTCCAATACCAGCACCTAGAAAGAAAAGATACATATTGAAATTTTTAATACTTATATATTAACAATATCTACAAAAAATATATATTTTATTAACATAACAAAAAAAATAATAACATAAAAATATGATGATCCTTACCTTGTTAGTAAACTTATTAATTCAAAAAAAATAGAATGAACAAAAATCAAGTTTATTCAACAAATCACATAGCTAAATCAAAAACAAATTAAACCAAATCCAACATAAAAACAAAACACAAAATGAATACATTTATTTACAAAAAGATGACCTACTTTTCTAAATGATCCATATATTAATAAGATGAATTATTGATGATGATTAAATCAGAGTCTGCAGTAAGTATTGAAGTACTACTTGAAAATTTATAAAAAAATTACAAAAAACTAATATTTTAATTAAAGAAAATCACCTGACACAGTAATAAAAGTTAATAAACAATAAATAAACTACTAACTAAATAGTAATATGTTAGAAAGGTTCTCTGGTTAACTGGTGACTTTGATTTTGAAAAATATTTGATGACTTGTGAAAAAATATATTAATTTTAGAACCATATACACTGAAAAACAAACATTAAAAACATACATAAAGTGTACACTCAAATGCAAAGTGCAATATAAGGCCTTCCATAACCTGAATACACATGCTCATGAACCACAATGCCCTAATACTGATATGGTCTTTATTATTTACAGTGATATAAAACTTTAAACAGGCCTCTTTGGTTATTCTTATATCTAGCATCAAATTTAGTTATAGTTAACTGACAGTTAACTTATCAATAATATTAAATACATACAAAAACCAGGAAATATACTAAAATGAAACTTTAACTGCCAGTTAACAGTAACCGAAGTTAACTGCTGCTAATCTAAAGAGCAAATAACATCAGGAAAGCAATCATGAGGCAAAAGAGGCCCATAGCTTCAGACAAGGCAAAGCCCAAAATGGCATATGAAAATATTTGCTGTTTTAACGAAGGGTTTCTTGCATAACCAATAATGAGGGCGCCAAATACCATTCCTATTCCAACACCTGAAATTATGAGGTTAGTGGTGTTAAAATATTAGTAGAACATATATAAATATCCCATATCTGAAGGAATGTTTTAGTATGTTTAATTACATCAGTTCTTTCAACATTCATTCAATAATTGATATAAAAAAGGACAAAAAACAATTTGTAAAAATGACATGTAGCTTTTTGTTATGATGCAAGAAAATTATAATTTGAAACTTCAGTAAAAAAGAACATTAAATTATTAAAAATCACAAAATATTTAAAAAATCCTATATATAACAAATTTGGTAAATGTTATTAAAACTTGAAATACATTTGATTTAAGAGGTTTAAACAAATCTATGCAGAAGCAAAGTGCTGATTAAATTACACGATTGACTAAAATCAAATTAGCTTACAAAAGCCTGCAAACATTCTGTTGTCAGATATTTTAAAAAGGTTTGTAGTGGCTAGAATGTAACCTTATTTTGTCATCCTATATTAATTGAAAAAAGTGATCAAAGATCATTTTTAATTAATTTATTTATTTCAAAGAACAAAAACCTTTTAACATCAGGATGTCAAAAAATCAAGTTCACTTAAGAAAACAAAAATTTTTTTAGTGAAATTAAGTACTGTTTTTTGTGTTATTTTTTATAACATACCAAACCATTTTTTTTTAATTTCCTAATTTTACTCAAATATTTAGACATGCAGAATGTTATATAATTTATGAACTTTTATATGATTTACGATTTTAAAATATTTGAAAAACCTGTTTACATAATGTCCTCAAGCATGCAACAGATCAATGACAAGAAAATTACAAAATCCATATACTAACTAGTAGAGTCTATATCAATTGGTCCAGGTCAACAAGCCAAATAAGTCAACTGGCCAAGTAGGTGCAAAAATTAAATTTATAACAACAAATAAAAAATATATTTATATTTTATATTTATATATAATTAATTGAGTACTAAAAAATGTATTAAAATACATTAAATGTTATGTACCAGACTTTTAAATAACCTCTCAACAGGGGCTAGTCAATTAACATTTAAAAGAAAAGTTTGGACATTAAAAAAAAACCAAAATAATTTAAGTTTTAATTCCTTGCTAAATTATCAGAACTTGCACAGTTTTCTTTTGGCCTTGAGCTTTGCTCATTTAGCCACGAAAAGCAAAAATAGTTTTTTCTAACAAATATATCTTTTGTCTTCAAATCTTTACTCACTGGCCAGTAAATATGTTCAGCCATTTCCTTTTTCAGTTAACTGAATTCCGACCAGTTGATGATATCCCCTAACAAATGCTATATTTAAGTATGCATTAATGACTAAAATTAGAAATAATTTAAACACACCAAATCACAACTCATACCAAATCAAACATACCTGAACCAGCTACTCCTACTGTGGCAGCTCCAGCACCAATGAATTTGGCTGCAGAGTCAATATCTCTTGATACAGGGCTGGTTTGGATTCCACGGATAGCTGGTAAAAGAGTTGCCTGAAATTTAAATCAACATTGTAAAATAAAATATCATATTTAAATGTAAAATACTCCTTTGCACTACAATGTCAGACATCCAAGGAAGTTAAAAATCACAGAATATTCACTTGTTACATAAGTGTCATCACATTTAAATAAAATAGGATAGGATTTTTTTATCCAAAAGAAAAACAGTTAAAAGAAAAGAAAATAATGGTAAACAAAAGTTGTAGATCCAAAAAGTATAAAGTGATTTTCAAAACAAAATTGTACTAATTCAGCCTTGCTGTTTCAAGCTAAGCGTTGACTTAACGTGCCAGACTGTGTCAGATTTTATGCAACTGCATTCATTAAAGGCAGAGCAAGACCCTTACCTATATAAAATTATCAAATGCCAATTTGTTTGAGATGCTGAAAGAGGTTCACATGCATGATGATATTCTCAAATAGGGTGTACAAGTGACCCCACATAGCCTAGGTGTAGTGGCTTAATAAGTGACCCTCCCTACATTACAGAATACCTAATATGAAACTCTTAATGAATCTAGACTATTCCATTTTATTGTTCGAACATTTTTAACTGTATTTACTACAAAGGGTTAAATCTAGATATATCAGATCTAATTTGACCATTGCAGGTTTCAGACAACATATGCAACAATCGGCCAAATAATTTTTCTAAATGTCACTATTGTCACATTGACAATGGCAAACTAAATTCCTTCTAGGGAATCTGGGGTTTCATTTTTTATATTAAAAGTAGATTGTTTATGACTTATACAAACTATAAGATTGATTTTTTTATTTAGTTCTTTATTACCTACTTATTGTCAGTCAGGCAGGTTAATAATTATTGATTATTAAGAAGCAAACCATAAACAAACCTACAACAAAATAACAGTTTTGAAGCACTTGTCAAAATTGTGATTATCCTTACATTATGGCAAATATCAAATCGTATAAGAACATCCAGAACAAAATGAATTTACTTTAGTATTTCAAAAACTAAAGTAGTAATACTTACATGTACTAATACTTATAACTATATAAACTAAATTCAATTTAGAACTGTTCTCAAGCTTTGCCTATTAAAATATATCTTGTTAACAATAATCACTAACAATAACTACCTACACACCTGTTTCTGTTGATGCTGTTGTACTGTTTGGATCAAAGATTGGTTCTGGCTAACGGCACTGCTCAGTGGCCTAAGGTACTGTTTTGAGTTGTTAAGGATCTGTAAATATCAAAATGATATTAATATTCACACAGCATTATTTATTTTCTTTTCTAAAATACATATTATATCAGACATCCAAGGAAAAACTATCACTCAATAGTCAACACAAAAGTCTCATCAAGTAAAATTAATTTTAATATCGGTTTTTGAATGTTTTCAAACTGTCATATCAGTGTTAGAAATTATAATCTGATTGTAAACCATAATTCTTTTATTTTGTAAATATGAAGGCACACAGATGGGAATTTACTTTAAACCAGAATGTTTCAAAATTGGAAGTTGTATCAAAATCATAAACAAAAATTTGAATTTAATGGTAAAGCCTGGAACACTCACTCAACACAATGTAAATTTTCTAATTGTTTAAAATAAAAGCTAAGCAACAAAAATGAAACATAAAAAAGAAGCATGTGTGTAACCCGTCATCCAGCAGTCATTTTTAAAATGAATTGTGTATGTTTAAACTATGTAATCAGAAAATAACAAAAACATGGAAAATGAAATACAGGTTTTGACATTATACACATTAAATTTAAGTCAAGTCAGAAACAAAGTTTAATTTTAACTCTTGATGGCAAAACATGATTATCGAATGTGCTTTTTGGCTAGATAAAATTATTATTCTATAAATTCAATACTAAAAAATAAAACTTTTTTTACTGAATTAAGGCTAATAACCCTATTTAGCTTAATTTCCCAAATTGCGAAATGTTGGCAGCAAAGTTGTTCATGAAAAATTTCATTTTTCTTAGGTTCAGTGATAGGTAATTTATAAAACTCCATTATGGAAATCAACACAATTTTCTAAACACGGACCAAATCATAATACGTTTGAAATCTGGACTGTGAGGTTAAAATTGGGATTGCCCTGACAAAATCAGGGTATTTTAGCTAACCTAAAAAATTTCTATTTAATAGGTCAAAGGCCATATGACCTAATAATAACCTTGATAAAAAAAAAGTGACAAAATAATATTATAGGGTCTTTTACTTTTAAACGACAATAGATACCTAATAAATTATAATACCTACCTCAATTAGAAAAAAAACCAATAAATGGAGAAGTAATTAGTTTTCTAACAATTATATTTATAACCTTAGAAGAGCAAAAAATAATATAAACTGTATCAAACTAGGGCATAGGGCAAATAACAAAATTACTTAAATTAAATAAATTAACTTTTCTACAGGTATAACAGATAATAATGGATGAACTTCTTAATATTATGTAACTAATAAAAAAATAATATATTTTTTCCTAATTTTCTCATTAAAAACTATATAGGGCATAAATAAAATATGGAATTTTAGTTCAGGAAGAAAAAATGACATACCTATTTGTTACATAATGTAAGTATTAATTAAAAAATCTAGGAATTGCATAACAATTTTGGTATATCCGAGAATTTAAATAATCGTATAATGAAATTTAAAAGTATCCACAAAAACTAAATGAAAAGTTATTATGTAACGTCGTTTAAGTTAACCAAAACTATGGGCGTATAAAACTTGTAATATTATGATTATAGTTTACTTACGGCGCTTCTGGCAGCAGGGGCGATCAGTCTAGCGGCGGCGAACATTTTGTATGTATTTTTTGAGTTTCGAGGGTCTTACAGCCTAAAAACAAGACACGAGACACTTTACCAAACGAGATCCTGAAGTGAACTGTCAAAAACTTTAGTCTAGCTAAAGTTCATGATCTACTATTACGTAACTAATAAGCCGAATTTAACAGTGAAATTATACTCGTAAGGTCTGAAAAAGATTTAGTTTCAGTCAAAATACAATGTAATAACTTTCACAATGACACTAAATCTGACAAATCAAAAATTGATGAATTTTAAGAAAAACAATGAAACGGCAATGGCGGTCTCCGAGTCGGTTACTGGATTCTAATTAAGGAAAATTCTTTCAGAAATTATATAATTCCTTTAAAAAATTTTGACATAATAAGAAACCAAAAACTTTTCTTACGCTAATTTCACAGTTATTTCGACACGATGACACAAAATTAAAAAGAAAACGATAGATGAATATTTTACTCACAAATTTTATAGCCGACTTACCACGGAACAGTGTCGATAAAAAACGGAGTATAACGAACGAGCCAGCAATCGGAATGTGCAGTGCGAAAATTCTTGGTCATTTTCGAGCAAAACAGCAACAGCGCAAGCGTAGAACGGTTTTTCCATCAACTTTACTTCATTGTTGCCACCATTCCGAATTACTTTACATAAAATTAGAGTTGGGCATACCTTCAGTCACTTACCAAACGCGACTGTATAAGTGACCGGTTCACTTTCATAAATAACCGGTCGTTTCTAGAAGTGACAGAAATGCACCAATTTTTGAAAATGACCGGTCATTTACCTTTATAAATAAATGACCGATTTATAAATTACCTAAAACATTTAATACCTTTTTTTAGTTACCAGATCAACTCTGTTTGGTATTAATTGAAAGCTGAAGATAAAAACAACCTGCTAGGCATACCTACGAACGTTTCAAAAAGTGACCGAGTCATAAATGTAATAAGTCAGCAATTTATAAATTACTGGTCATCTGCCAACAATTAAAAACTACATAATAATAAACATAAAGTTAAAGAAAAGGAACTTTAAGGCCGTTTGTTTTTCGCTTATAGTTATGCTTATGTTTATGCATGTTGACTAAACTAAATACATTCAGAGGTTCTATAAGATAAACTTGAGGTACGCACCGCTATAGTGAATTACGTAAAATTCGGTACCAAATACGGTAAAATCACAGCCTTGTCTAAAAGTAAACCTCTTTACATTCCGCTATTTTAGAACCAAATTTTCTCTAGTGTGTACTAGTATGAACTGATTGAAGATTGATCAACAACTTTTTTAGGAATTGTTGAACAGTTGGACAAATATTTTACTGCGGCGAGAATCTCTTCAAGTTGGCATAAGATGATAAGATCTGTTATCAAAACTTACTTCCCATATTCTTCCCTTGTTTCAATTTTTTCTGTTTTGTGATGGTTTGTTTAGAGACCTTAGTGGTCTTCGGCAAAATTGATTTATTCCCACGGAGTACAAGCAGGTTTTTGTTGATTGTTCAGCATTGATCATGGGTCTTGTTTATATATAGATAGTTGGTCAAACGTGGCCATCGAGAGCTCCTGATACATGGAATCTATTATGGGAACCTTAGTTTATAAATGATGGGGGCAAGCGGGAGCGACGAGATTGAAGTACGTTTACATTGGTTTGAATAATTGATAACCAGTAACTGTGTTTACATATTTTTGAGCACCGAATTTCGATTGCATTCAATCACACATACAGATAAAATCTTTAATTCGAATATATTAAAAACAAATATTAATAAGATGAGGAATATAAACTTGTGTTATAAGTGTTAGTTACATTTAATAGTTTCTGAAAAATGTAGATACACAAAAATGAAATTATAACGTGTTCTCTTATAACTAGTTCTATTATAACTATACAAGTCAAATTTGGTTTAGTTTGGACCACCAATGCAGAAAAAATAAAGTGAATAACTCATGTTCGGAAAAAAATAAAATTAAGAAAGTATATAGAGGGTAAACACAAAAGATGTGTTCTTTTAGTTTTAAGTACACCGATTCGAAATTTCGCACACTTATATTATTCAATATGAAACAGATTTCTGATAAAAACATTTTTTTACTTCTGGTTTTACCATAAATGACTTCTAGTTTTTTATTTTAAATAAGATTTTATATATTTTTACAGGATATTGGTTTGATTTACAAAATGGCAGCCAAGTGAAATGCTACAAAAATTATTATTAAAAAAACATTTCTTCAATTTATCTCAAATATTGCACCAACGTCAAATATTGTGTTGGAAGCAACTGGTAATATTTTGGTACGAATCCAAGATAGCGGAGCAAAATGGCGCCTTAATAAAATTTTTAAAAGTTCAGCCTGAAAAAGCTGCTTAATGGTTTGATTTAAAATTGTGTGTCATAACTAATTGTGGTGTAGGGATCAACTAGTGAAACTGTGTTAGTAATTCAAACTGGCGGAACAAAATGGCGGCCAAATAATTGTTTGTAGTCATGAAAAAATCACCCTCTCAGGTTTTACGTATCTTCACGTTTTAGCGTCTCTAGATGCCAAAAAATATATCTTATCAATTCCGTCGGTCCGTCTGTAGGTCTGCCTGTCTGTCTGTCAGTTGGCGGCTTTGCTTAAAAACTACTTACCCGATTGACTTCAGATTTTGACCAAAAGCTAAGGGTTATATAGGAATGACCTGAGAAATTTTTATTTAGTAAAAATCCAATATGGTGGAACAATCTTAAAAAAAATTACTGATGTATTATTTGGGGTTAGGCTGCAATAAAAAAAAAGCCTTTTTTTAAATGGTCGGCTTTTCGCAGAATCTTTATTGTTGCATCCTCAGGACATATATATAGATTCTATAGCCTGCATGAAAACTACATTAACAGTATACCTACGCCGTTGGTCCGCAGATATTAGGTTTTTAAATGGTTTTCGTTAAGGCTTCTCTTGTTGTTATGTTAGGGTGAGGTTTATTTGACGTTAGGATCCAGTAAAAAAAACAAAAGTCTTTTTAATTTCTCGACTTTTGCAATTTTATTGTTGCATCTTCAGGGCACATAGATTTTATATCCTGCATGAAACCCATTCTATCAGACTTTACCTATTCCGTTAGTCCGCAGATATTTCCCAGATATTAAGTTTCTAAATGGTTTTCGTTAACGATCTTCTTGTTTTTATGTCAGAGTAGTGTATTATTTGGGATTAGATTCCAGTAAAAAAAACAAAAGTCTATTTTTAAATTGTCGACGTTTCGCAACTTTATTGTTTGATCCTCAGGACACATGAATAGATTTTATATCCTGCATAAATCCCATATTATCAGTCTTTACTTTCTCCATTGGTCCGCAGATATTTCCCAGGTATAAAGTTTCTAAATGGTTTTCGTTAACGATCCTCTTGTTATGTTAGAGTAGTATATTATTTGAGATCAGGAAATATCTGCGTACCAACGGAGTGGGTAAAGACAGATAATTAGGTTTTCATACCGGATATTTAATCTATAGAAATGTCCCGAGGATCCAACAGTAATGTTTCAAAATGTCGACAATTTAAAAAAATACTTTTGTTTCTCGTCACTGGATCCTAACCGCAAATAATACACCACTCTGACATAACAACAAAATGATCAATAACGAAAACCATTTTGATATTAAAAAAAATTATTACTAAAAAACTAATTCAAATTTTGCACAAAAATCAAGTGTTACATACGAATGAACTGGTAATATTTTGATAGGGATCCAAAAGAATAAAACAAAATAGCGCCCTAATAAAATATTTAAAAAAATTAGCCTGAAAATATTATTTATTAAATTAATTTCAATTTATGTGTAAGAATTAAGTGTGATATAGAGATAAATTGGTAAAGTTGTGATACGAATTTAACATGGCGGAACAAAATGGCGGCGAAATGAAGTTTTTAAAGAATCAACATAAAAAATTTTGTTCAACTGACTTTAAATTTTGCAGAAAAATTTAATGTGAAAATTGAATAAACTGGTATGAATTCAATATCACGTAACAAAATAGCGGTATCTCCATGTAAAAACTACTTATCGAATTTATTTTAAGTTATGTTCAAAAGTCAAGTGTGGCATAGGTAGAAAGAAACTTGTAAAATATTGGTAGGAATCCAATATAATGGAACAAAATACCGTATAATAAAAATTTTTGAAAAGACAGTATATATAACACATAATATATACTGTGACTATGTACAGAACTAAATTGGGTCACACTTCACTGTTCCTAACAACAAAGGGAATTTACCGATTTTTTCAGTCATTTTTGCAATAAAATTACCTTTTTACTTCCCTCGTAAATGATTATAATCTTAGAAAAAATGACACTGCGAGTTTTTTTCAGATTTCAGCGTTTCAGGGTTTCTAAATGCCGAAAACATATTTTCTCTATTCCGTCGACCTGTCTGTCTGTTCGTGGCATGGCTAAAGAACTGTTAATCCCACTGACTTCAAATTTTGGTCAAACATTAAGGGTGACCTGGTAACATTTTGATAAAAATCTAATATGGCTAAACAGAAAGGCAGCCTAGTGAAATGTTAAAAAAATTATTACTATTAAACTACTTCTCCAATTTGACTTAAGTTTTGCAAAAAGATCAAGTATTATGAGAAAATCAACTAACAACATTTTGGTTTGAATCCAAAATGGCGAAATAAAACGGCGACCTAATAAAATATTTAAAAAACAACTTAATAGATTGATTTCAAATTTGTGCAAATTTTAACTATGCAAAAGAAATAAACTGGAAAAATTGTGGTACAAATTGAAAATGACGAAATAAAATGGCCAAATAAAATGTTTAAAAAATCAACTAAAAAATTTTGTTATTCAACTGGTTTTAAATTTTGCAGAAAACTTAACTGTGATAGAGAGACAAACTGGTACGAATTCAGTATGATCGAACAAAATGGCGGTGTGTGCAATGTAAAAACTACTAGGCAGAAACTGGTAAAATATTAGTAGGATTCCAATATGGTGGAACAAAATGGTGCCTAATATAAATGTTTGATAAACACAGTACATATGTGTTATTAAATGATTATGTACCTAAATTGGGTCACCCCGTACCATTCCCAACAAAAGAAAATATTCTTTCATACAAGGAAATATTCATAATGAGGGAAATTCTCAGTAAAAACCCAGTAAAACCGGAAGTAGTAGTTAATTAAAAATTTCCTTTCATTGAGTTATATATGTGTGAAATATGTCAAATTGATATGTTTAAAGATATATTTTATCAACACAGTGTATATCCGAAACAAATTATTTGTGAACCCCTGTTAATACATATTTTTTTGTTATTTTTATAAGAATATTTGCCAGCAGTGTAAGATATCATATGACTTAATTACCACTTTTTATTAAACTGTGGTCTTGTTTGAGCTAATTAACTATGAATACTTTTAATTTAATCTAGTGACCAATAAATATGAAACACTCTATACAAATAGTAATATTGGGCATTATTTTAGTTCCATATTAAAATTAGAGATAAGCAAATCTATAAATCAGCAATAATTTGTGACTCAAGGCCAATAAGTATGGAACGCCGTTTTACTTTTTAGTCATACGCGTCTTTGATACCAAATTTAATTGCAAAACATATAAATAATGCTGCCTGCATACAATTTTTATTCTTTTTAATTCTTCCGATATCGAATTTTTGTGGATACCGATTTTACCGAATGACATTTTTATGATAAGCAATTTCTTTGCAGACCATTTCAATTGATACCACAAAAAAGTAGTTGTTTATCCTTTTTTAACACGTATACAGCCTACTTAAAATTTCTATATACATGCGTCTTTCCTTAGTTATTGCATTTCAACAAATCGATGTTAATAAAAATTGGTATGAAATAAATGCTATATACAAAAATCAGTTTAAATATTTAATAAATTGACTCTTATTAAAATGTAATCGCTTCAAACGGGATCGCAGTAAATTAATATTAATACCGAAAACATTAGAATGCAATAACGACTTTGTGGAGATTAATTTATTTCAACCGTATGAAGGCAAATCTGATTTAAGAACTCATGTAATAAAAAAAATTAATTTATTTTTATCGCATATCAAAAAAAATTAAAGCATCTCTTACGATATCATTTCCTTTTAATGTCAATTCCATTAACACCCTAAAAATGTAAATAGAATAATGCTCATTATTTTGATTTTGATTTTCGTTTATATGTAATTTATACTACATCAAACGGATATAACACGGGCCCTTTACCATTGAAATTAAAATACTTGAATATACATTTGAATAAATAAATAAAAGTTAATACGAGATTTAATTGTATAAGAGTTGTGGAATTTAAATGATTAGCGGGTATAAGGTAACTGGTTTTATTTAATATGCATTGTTTTGATTTCGAATTTTTATTAATGTCGATTCTTCTGAATATCAATTTTCATTGAATGCAGCCACCTTGTTTCAATTTTAATTATCGGACGTGGAGCGATCTAGTGCAAACTAAGAACAACAAGAGCAGAAATCTGTAATTTTTTAAATACCCGAGTTTCTGGCTAGTCATGCGTTCGAAGATTTAAAAGTGCATCTAAAATTAAAACTGTGTTGTGCATGATGTTATGACGAGTCGGATGCGAATAATGAAAAACATATTCGTAGGTAATCAATGACAGTTAAAACGTGTTTAATTATTGTTCGATTGGGAATACTTAGTTATTAAATCATTGCGGAATACGATATACACCCCTATATTTAAAATGTGACCACGTACAAAATTACAGATCATAATGAAAAAAAGTTAAAACGAACGTATCTAGCTCCCAACATCCTATTCCAAAACAAGCTATTCTATATATTTATACCAGAATAAAGAAAACAAGGTTTTGAATTTCCCAGCTATAATTCACAGATTACCACACAATGTAATTTGTAATGGCAAATTGCAATTTCTCCTGGAAGCTGTGTGCCGGCGACATGCTCTACTACAGTTTTTTTTTGGCTACTTAAACGTGATTTAAAGTAGGCTGTCCAGATTTTTTTAAAATGAAAAGAGTATATTTCGACGAAATGTAAAAATGGGTACCAGCGTATAATAATTAAGTAAAGTCTTATCACTTTCGCAGAATTCAATGACTTTCAATAATAATTATAATACACATAATAATATGGACTAAAAATAACAAAAATAATTAGAAAATGGCACCAGATTTCGCAAAATAGAGATCATTTGTCCCAGATTTCTCATAATAGAGGATATTTGTCGTATTTATGGAAATAGTAAGAGTACCAGAGTACATGGACCCGAAAAAGAGAAGATTCCTCTTAAAAAGAGTATATGTGGTCACCCTATTTAAAGCAAACTGTAGTAAGGTTGTATAGGTATATCACTATATCTTTATTTACAATATTTATTTGATAATTAGGACACTATTTTCATGTTTGTCTCCCTTGTTTTCACTTTCAAAGCTGCGTGTCGATCAAGATACGGATTTACAAAAATGAACACATCAGTGGTGTATTTAGAATGACGTCTTAGAGGGGGAGGCAAACATTTGATAACTAAAAAAAAGTTCTAGGTTCTTGTTGGAACAACATAAGCATGAAGACTAAAAAAAACAAAGTTCTCAATGTTTGTGAGGTAAAAGTCCCGAAATGCTTTATATAATGTAATTTTTGCTTGGGTTATTAGCTCAGGGGAAAGGGGGTGCAGGGTGCATTTGTCTCCTGCACGTACTCAAACCGAAACTGTCGTATGTTTGAATGCAGAACATGTTATATTGAAGAATACCCCAAAACAAAAACATTGCATTCATGCCCTATTATCTTGGTAATTTTGTTCACAAGGTCTCTTTACACACAGCTTTGTAGGTTACACAAGTTTCACCTACAAAGCTGATTTTTTTTCCTATTTTTAGTTTTTACATTCTGGTACTCACGCACATATTATGAAATCAAGGGCTTTTAAAAAACGTAGGTCTATCTAAAAAAAATTTTAGTTGATCTGACCGCGAAAAAGAAACGTCGGATTTCAAATCTATGTGCACCATCTTGTTGATAATGGAAAGTAGCTATAAAGATATAAAATTTATTTTGTAATATCTCTTCAAATGCAGCCTGAAAAAAATAAAATATGTATAGCTGATTTTTCGGTATTTTACGTACCTATATCCTCGGAGGTAGTCATAATTGTCTAACTTTGTCAACTACTTATTATTCGATGTTAAATTGCGCAACTTTGCTCTATTTTAACCGACATTGTATCGAATTTGTAACACCCTGTATATGTTTGCGTGTTTTCATTCGTTGGGACCATTCCGGTATACTACCTCAATGGTTGAGATATTCCAAGTACAACCATATGTAATTCTCACATTGAATGCTATTTTTTAACTAATTTTTATTTCTCAATCTAGAGTGCTGTGATTTGGCAAAAACTATTAACTTACCTCCAGGAACCCTGAGAAAAATAAAATTATCTGTCTATTCACTAAACATCTTTTACGCCCATTTAAATATTAAACGATTTTTTCTAAAAAATCTTTTTTTTAATGTCGCTCTTCGGGTTAGCCTTTGCGAGTAATATATAATGATACCCCCCACAACAATATGCAGTATTTTAAAAAATCGGCAAATAAAGGCATAATATGCATTTAAGCCTAAGCAATTTCTAGTCACCCTGATATACGAAGGTTCTGGTTTGACACGTCATGGTTGAAGTTACAATATCATAGTAAATCAAAATAACAAACAAATATAGGGCGTCCCATTTAAAAAACAAAAGTTAATAGCAGAAATTCGGAACTAAAAGAAGATACGGCAACACTGTTACAGTAAGATATATCATAAAATAGATAAAAACTCAAAGTGGAGGTGCTACAGATAGAACGTTTAAACACGCATTTCAGATTTCAAAACATAAAAATAGCTTTCTGGATAAAAAATCAGATTCAGCTTTTGCTGGAAGAACATTCATTGCTTTATTTTACACCTACCAATAAAATAGAGGTTGTGTTGTTTGATTGAAATTGTTATATCATTGTATAAACGGGGGCTTAACAATACTGCTTGTATACATATATATATATATATATATATATATATATATATATATATATATATATATATATTTATTTAATAAATTAAAAAATTAATCCGAATTCAATGGCCGATTCAAATTATAAACCTTTCATTAACATCAGAATCAGACACTATCACTAACCGAGAAAATAAGTGTTACTTCACAGATTGTTTTGTAATCTGTGACAATATAGCTTGTACAAATTTATTTAAAACTAAAATCTCGAAGTGTTGAAAGTAGTTTGCCGAACCATCGACGTCGCACGTCATGCGAATACTATTTTTTGCCTTCGCCCTCCCACTTCATATACTAACGGCCCGCCACTGACTCAGGCCCCCGCCGTCGCGTCGGCAGTGGCCCCAGCAAAGAGCTTGCGCGTCTTGTTTTTGCGGGGATTTAATTATTGAAAAAGCCACAACGCGTAAGGCTCAAATATGTGGTGGGGGCCCCGAGAGACATCAGCAAGCGAAATACAAAACTGAGGATCTTTTCTTTTTTTTGTCATCATGTAAATTTTGAGTTGCTGCCGAAGGGCCCCCAAATACGTAAAACCCATTGACCGTTTTTTGTCATCGCAAAACTTTGCCTCGCCCAGATGAGCCCCAACCATCGTAAGTAGTTAATTCGGCCTTGTTGCTTCTAGAAAAGCAGCCTCTATAACACAACATGCGAGTCGCTTTTTAATACTCATTGTTTATAAAATTATGATTAACACCACGATACACTTACAACGGTATGCCCACGCCGGTCTCTTCAGCATTCAGCAAGAAAATAAAATTGAAGTTTACAAATATCAGATTATCTAAAGTGTTCATCGTGAGGATTCGTGATATTTATTTTGATTAAAATAATTAATTAATTTAAAATAAAAGTTAAGAATGCTGCAAGTAAAATAATTGCAGGGGAAACTTCCATTCATATTTTATAACATTTGTTACTTGAGTTGCTGCACTAGTGCCGTCTATTGACATTTTTAGTTTTTACTTGCAATTGAAAAATACAAACCAGTTTCAAAAGTGCCCTATACAAGTAGCTAAAACCATATTGTTCTATTATTATAGTAAATATATCCTAAATTACCATTTTTTAAATTTATCTTAACAGCTTGACGGTAAGCACCAATCCACATTTTTGAAAATGTATTATTTTGGAAATTTGAAATATTTTATATCTGTCACTTTTGTTTATCGATTATAATTTCAATCTCGATTTCTACTGCCTGCAACTGCACAGGTAGGACGTAATAAACTGTATTGAAAATAAAATCTTTAGATTCAAAATAATTAGTTTAATAATTTTAAAAACATTTTATTGAAGCGTAAATTCTACAAACGTTTTCAAATGACAATGCATTACGGCCTATTTGACTCCCAAACGCTGTACATAGATGTGACGTACTTGCGCGAGAAAGACGAGTTTAAATTCGGTCCGTATCATCGTCGTTTATTGCACAAATGATATTAAAAATCAGCAAGCAAGATTACTAGAATGCAATCCAATGTTAGCGCAATACGCAAACCAAAGAAGTCGGCTCATACTTCAGAACACAGAATACCAGACCAGAGAAGCTCCAGAATTTTACAAACCTTTTTGAGCGCGAAGACTTCTCTTTCGTATGACGACACATTCGCAAATTAATTTGAGTTATCGAACACACTCACGCAAACACATTATATTTCTTTTGGGAGGCTATAGATGGCGAAACTTCCGATAATAAAAATGCATTCGAGGTGCTTGTATTCAATCGAAATTGATATCAATGGAAATTGGTTTCAATGAAAATAGATAATCATAGAAATTGCTGTAAATGAAAATACCATTCATAAAAATTTATAATCGGCTATATTGTTTCCCGCAAAATACTACAAAGGTACTCGTTAAATATTGGATAAATATTGATATCAACAAATTTGTAAGTAATAAAATTATATTATAACAAAAAAAATGCATTTTAATTATAATAATATAATGAAAATTGAATTAATTTTGTAAAGACCCATCCAAATATCCTGACATACATTTTAATAGCTAAATCAAATTAATTGATTGTTAAAAATCTATATGAAGGCTTTAGCTCTAGATGTTCCAAGGATTCAGTTAAAATTACATTTTTATTATAATATTATAAAATAAATTGCCATAATGAAGTCCCATTCAATTTAAAGTAATACCGGGCATATAGCAGACTAAAAAGTAAAACGGCGTTCCATAAATAAGCCACTAGAAAATCGATATGTACTTTGTATATGAACATAAAATAAAATTTATAAAATAATTTTATATAGACTCTCCAGACCAGATTTTTGTGTTTAAAAACTTATATTTCATACAGTATGTGTACATAAATCAACCCATTTATATTTATATTACTTCTCAGTACTCCAAAATTTCGCCTTTGTTCCCACCACCATTTTTTTGCAAAAATGAATTAAGGGGTTTATATCACATATGAAAAATTCAGGACGTTTAACCGAAACAGTTTTTCAATGTAATTAATACCTCGTTCTTTTAAATTTCGTCGCGATAGATATTAACTTCTTTAAACATTGAAATTTGATACTGAGTAAAAAAATTGTACTGTATATATAATATCTTTAATGCCCCCTAAGATTTGGTGAACCCATAAAGATAAAAATTTTAGATTTTGCATATCTTTATAACACTAAATGATCTTTTTTGGCGCACGCTTCTTCTGAAAGATCGTTTTATTCTTATCAACAAAATTATAAGCACATTAAAAATATCCGTTTTAAAATATGGCATTTTCCATAAATAAATGCATGTGTTTCATATTGCGGACGTCCGAGTTTTTTGTTAAATCACATGGATCGTTGATATTTTTAGAAAGTTAAAAATTTTGTCATAACAGCTCTACATTAGACATTACTAAGTAATGGCAATTTTGAATTTACACAATCAAATTTATCCAGTAATTTCTTAATTAAGTAGGTATCCCCCAAAATAAAATTCAGAATTACCTTGTAACATTGATATAGATAAATCTATTTCACTACAAACAAAATCAACTTTTCAACTAAAACAAATACATAAATCGTATGGGCTTTGTAGTCTATTTTTAATTTTAGGCGATCCATTTTTTGTGACCTGTTTTGCCGTGTTCGGTTGATCGATAGCGACTACTGTGATAAAATCCAGACAAGTAATGTTAAAAAAACTAAAATAATCCTAAGATGTAACCTTCTCTGCAGAATTGAAAAATGCCAATAAAAAGCAATTGAACTAAAAACAAATGAGCTTTAACATAAATATAGTATTTTTTTAAACGGACGTTTTTTTTAATTTAATATATTTTTAAGAGAGATTCGGAGTTTTGTTTATTAGGATATTTATAATGTCCATTTCCCGGTAGGTTTCAAATAACTAGTTTATTTTTTATATAAGTAATACATTTTTGACAATCCAAAGAAAACTTCCACGTCTGTCCATAAATGACTGCCAGTAAACATTTCTAGCATCGAGTAGGTAATACCTCTTTTAGAAGTAAATCATTTAAATATATATGTATGTTTCAAACGTAAGACTTTTGAAAGGTTCATTTCGCAACAGATGTTTTCTATTTAAAAAGTACTATGTTTATGTCATAGCTCATTTGATTTTTGTCTAATTGTTTTTTTTACATTTTCTAATTCTGCAGAAAATGTTACATACTATTTAACTATGTTTGTACAGCAGATAATGAAAACATCGTCATCCAACGATCCTGAAAATAATTCTGAAGATACTGAAAGATCTAATTACAATAACAGTTCCCATTAAAAAAAAAAACATAGAGAAAGGAACAAACTGTAAGTATTCAGAGAAAGAAATTTCAGCAAATGAAATGTTTAAAATACTCTTGGAAAAAAATGATATTCTTGAAAAACCCAATTTATTAGTGATACTTTGGATGAAATGAAAAAACCTCTGGATAGCGTCCAAAAAGAGAAAAATCTGTTGAAGGAGCAGAAGTTGAAAACAAAAGTGAAAATATTGCTTAAAAAATTATAGGTGTGATACCTTTCGGGAAAATAATGTTATAATTATAGGCTTAAGAAATGAACATTTACAAATCTTCAATCTCAATTCCGAGCTCTATTCCCGGCAGTGAGTTCAAGAGAGAATTCCTAGTAAAAACCCAAATACTCCTCTAATTGTGAACTTCTCCTCCAAGGAAAATAAGGATATGATTCTTCAGAAAAGAAAGCAAAAAGGAAACTTGACTTACGGTCATTGATATCAATGGTGACCAGAAAAATAACTTCATAAATCAGGATCTGCCGAAGGATGTTAAAGAGTTGTAGAACCATAGTTTTAAGTTTTGTTTGGGTTGAAATACTTAAATTTTGAAATGGCGGCTCTCATTCAAAGGTACTCTGGCATGACAGAATATCGAGCAGAATATAATAGTAATACTTTTGAAAACAATGATAAATTTTACATCCTTAAATGAAATATCTCTGAAGAATAAATTTTATGACCTCCAAGTCATAATAGCAAACATGAATTGTAGAGTAGGGGCCTTCTTTATAACAGAAACGGGGATCGCATTGAGAGAAAATAAATACTACAAAAAATACAATAATACTTGTGTAAAGTGTGGCAGTAGTTGTGCTATATTTCTTAGAAATCGAATTTCTTTTTTATTAGGAGAGAATATATCTTATGGCTTCAGATACGTCAAAAACAATATTCAAAGCTTTTAATAGTAAATTATAAAGGTAAAAAGAAGATCTTACCGCCTTTATCCGAGCCGCTGTTCTTTTCAAAATAATGTTATTGTCATTGGGTAAGGGGATAGCTTGAAAGAAAGGTTCATCACGTGATACCAGTAGTACTCTCAAGGGGCATCTAGTGGAAGCCAAGATGCATTTCAAAAATTTAAAGAGGATAAATTAAGAAGTATTTGAAAGATTCGGGGTGTCCGGGAGCTTAGAGCTCGCCATCCGGATATCCTACTGATAACGTCTCCAAACTGGAATAAGGTGTAAATCATCTGGGAGGGTTCCCAGATTTGAATAAGCCCCGGACAGAGAACAATCTCGCGATTGCCCTGGAGCATAGCCATAAAACAAAAAAGGACAACGTCGTTAAGTTAGCCCATATATTTTTATCTCTGTCGTTAGTGTCGTTATTTCAGGGTTCAATGTTACCAGATCTACTGTTTTAACAGTATACCAGATCCACTGTTTAACAGTAGCTCTACTGTTGTTATCTTCTACCTACTGTTCTACTGTTTTCACGTTATAATCTCCTGTTGAAATTCTTTAGTACAACATACAAAAAAAAAAGTGCTAGCGACCCCAATTTTGCCATCTATGCACACTGAAAATCTGAAAATGTTCGCTCTGATTTTAATTGTCGATTTAAATCGATGAAAAATATCGTTAAAAAAGTATTGATCTACTAAACATAGAACTTGTAAAACATCAATATTTTCAGTTGATGTATCGACGTTTCATAAATATCTAAAAACGTGCATCCCTAGTCGCCGCCTGATTTTGGTAATAAGCTGTCGGGGAATCCAATAGCGTTTACCTTTACTTCTAGACCGGTATTCCCGTATAGATAGATTACAGTGCGTTCTAGTGAGTTTTTTGTTGTTTTTGTCGCAGTTTAGCTGAAGATGAGCAAGTAACTAATTTAGGTTATCTTTTAAAGTAGAGTTAAAGTTAAACTGTTAATTGTTTACTTGTTTCCTAGTTTTACCTATTCGTCAGATAGACGAAAATCATTGTGCAAATTAAACTCTAAGGGCTAGTTCTGACAGCTACGAAACACGGGTTTTTCTTGCGGAGTTATTCTGGTTGGTCAAACTATCGATTTTGACATAAATCCGGCCTATCTGATCAATTTCGTAAAAAAAGATTCTTATTTCGCGTCTGTCAAAAATAAGTTTAAGGGTAGAGGTTATGACTTATGTTTCAGAAATCTCTTTTTTTATTTTTAGTATATTTTGTTAATTTTATGAAAAAAAAAACGCGTTAAATAAAAACCTACTGTTCAGACAGACCAATCTACTGTTTGTCCTGTCCTACTGTTGAGTGGAAAATCCATCTGGCAACACTGTCAGGCTTAGGGATTTGGCCAATTTGGATTAGTAATAGAAAAGTCCTGTGTCTAAATCCGCGTTCAGGCGGATGACTTTTTTTTAAGTTCGACCACGATTATATAAGTGTGGACCTTCTTTTTTTTAGTCATATTCCCTCATTTTCATAAGAATATTGAGCAATCAATAAAAAGCAAAGACTTTTTGGTTTCATAGCACTATACGTAGCCATAATATATACGTTTTTACCAATAATCTTGAAATATTATCTATAAATAGCACTCTAAAAATTAATTTATCTTGTGATTACACCATAGTTTACCAAAAAAAAAACATATTTTTATCTTAAATTCAACAAAACAAACATAAACATAAAATTATCCTAAAAATATGCATAACCTAAAAAACTTATGATTTGTTTTTGTCAGAAGATGGAATTTCCAGGGTTGCCAGATTGTCCTGCTCAATTTCCCCAGTCGAAATTCAAAAATCCCCCACAATTTAGACATTTTCATAAAAAAATCCTCAAAATATGATTTTGGTAGGTATACTGTGAATTTCTTTCTGAATTATAATATATATGAATAAGAATAACATAGGATAATAAAAAAAATTAAATTAATTAATTTCAGCAAATATGTCCAAAACAGATTCAGAAAATTAATCTATTTTTGATATTATACATGGTGTTGTTGCTGGTATTATACATGCTTACATTAAATCTTACTAATGAGGTACCATATTCTCACAATGACATCCCCACAATGTATTGCCAGTCAGTGAAAATCTGATTTATTTCTTACCGAATTAAATTTTTTTATTAAGTAGAAGTAGTAAAACATATTTTTTAAATTTTTAAGGCGATTTTAGAATTTTATGTATTTGAATAAATTTGCAAGATGTGTCAGATCAAAAATTCTTTACTCCAGGAGAAATATTTTTCCTCAGAAAAAAATCCCCAAAGAAAAAAAAAATCCCCTAATTTTTGGGGAAAATCCCCTAATCTGGCAACCCTGGGCATTTCATACGTTAAGTGAAAGCACTGTTACTAGATTTCAAGAGCAGATATAATGTAAGTCTTGCATATTCTGTGTTAAATAATGATATTTTTTTTTTCATTTTGTTGTTTTGTTGAATAAGAAAAAATATGTCAGATTTTGTATTGTGTTATATACTCTAATGTGTCCTCTTCTGTTAAGTTAGTTTTTGTTTTGTATAATTACTGACTTTTTGATAATTAATACATTTCAATATTTTATTAATCGCCGTTCAGGCAGATGACTTTTTTAACAAAACTTATAATTAATAAAAATTCTGTTTAGGTTAGGTTAGGAAAGGTTAGACTTGCTGTAACGAAAGATCTGAAATACGCTCGCACGCTAAAATGGTCTATTTGGTGGGAGGCGCAGGTCGATTTAAGGTCTTGTTTTAAAAAACGGATCAAAATAAAACAAAGATAAATCCAAGGTTATGCAATCAACTATCCATCTATGCTGTGGTTTTCTTGTTCTAAAGTTTTAAGAAAATTGATAGGTATTAGCAAAAGTGTAGGGAAATTGTGTTCTTAACGTCATCCTGGCGTAAAAAAAGAGAGAATTCGCAGTGTATTTCTTGCATTTTTATGATTTTTAAAATGCATTTTCTCAAAAAGTACTGGATCCTTCACACTTTTTAAATCTGGAAATTATTATCAAAAATGAACACTTTTTAAAATTTTCAAAATTCGTGGTTACGTATAGAGTTATAGACCCGACTTTGTTATAGCTACCAAATGTAAATGCCTGCCTCCCTCCCAGCCCCCGGGAAGGCATTCTAAATACGCCACTGCAAAACCCATACACTCGCTTCTAATAACCAGAGGCAACAATTGATCCTGTTTAGCCGGACGTTTCGGAGTATCGCATGGTAACGGCGGTTTGGTTTGAGTGTAGCGGTGGGCAATCTGGCTCTTTTAAAAGAGCCGGGTCAATGGATCTGGATCAGTTAAAAGATCCGGGTCAGTGAGCCGGATCCAGGTCAGTTGGATCACTTGGATCCCTGGCTATTTAATAGAAGTGACACTTTTGGCTCAGTTGGCTCAGTCGGGTCGCGAACGAGACCCGGGTGATCCGTCGTTTCCTTCGTAATTGATGCTACAGCGGATGTTTTTAACAAAATCAATTTTAATATTTTACGCAGTGAATTAAATATACAAATAACAATTATTAATTGATGAAAAATATAACTAAATATAAAAATAGATTTTAAGATTGGTAATTATTTTTCAACCATCATTAAAAATTACTATTTGTTTACTAAGATAGTTCTTTTTTAATTTAATTAGTATGACATCCCCACGTGTTACGTAGCTTTTAGAAAAAGCTTAATTGTTTATAAACATCCTAATTTGCCTATTTAATTGTGGTTTCAGAAGAAAATATGAAAACCAATCATTTATATTTTAATATTTTTTTTCGTAACTGTTCAACAAAAAGTTCTATACATTATATATAAAAGTTTCAAACAATTTTCAAAAAATAGATTGTGCTTTTTTTTTTGTATATACTAATTTGATACCATAAAAATCCAAACTGACATCTATTTTGACGTGGATGTACGGTAGTGTTTCCACGATCCGCAAAAATTGGAAATTCGCGAAATACTTTTTTAAAAGTGATATTTTTTAGACATCTTGTTAACTATTTACGCCCGGTAAATATATTCACCGCATTCAACCGCGCTCAGTATCAACAAATAATTATGAAGCGTCTTGGAAATAAAAATAAAACTTTCATACAAAAATTTCGAAAAACTTTCGCATAATAAATTTTGCTTAAACTTTGTTTATATGCTAATTTGATACCATAAAAATCGAAACTGACGTCCATCCTGAGTAAAAGATGTACGATTCGCCGGAAATCGTAAATTTTCAAAAATGTATTTTATATGCATATGTAGTGATATTAAGTTATTCCAATATGTTATTTTTACACACCAAATAAATATTGGTTTTTACATAGGTACCTATTTAAAAATTATGGGATCGGACCTAGTCAAGACATCATAACACATGTTTTTTTTCTTTTTAGCTCTGAATAATACTGAATTGTATGAAATGTGAATGTATTTAAAAAAAATTAATTTTTAAAAACATATATAAAACACCCTGTATCTTAAAAATTAGGTTGTTTCAGACATGTGTTTATTTATATGAACTTTATGTCTTAGAATTAACTAAGAAATAACCTTTAAAATATTTTACCTTACTTGGTAAACACCCTGTATATAGACTACTACCACCTACATAAATTTTAATTTTTTTAGGCCTTATTAATTAATTTAAATATAAAACTTCAAACTTTTGTGATATAGTATTTTTTATAAATATATAATGAATAAACTTTCCTATTTAGAATTTCATGTTTTCAAGTGCACCGTAACGCAACCGATTCCTGACACAAAACAAACAAACATCGAGAATGAATAGAAATTGGAAAAGGCCCGGCGTTTCAAGAAGGCAACACGTGTGTGCAATTAGTGAACGAATCAACAACGACTAAACACGTTCAGCCGCTCCGATCAGGGACCTGCGAAACAGACGAGATCTGATATTTCTGGGATCCTGAGCCGGCTCACTATATTTGAACGATCCGGCTCTTACGGATCACTTTGAAGATCCGGATCACTGAGCCGGGTCGGTCGTGAACGACCCACCTCTATTTGAGTGTAGCACGAGACCTGAGATAATATGGAACTTTTAGTTTGTGGCATATTGGTAAAATTTTCAACTCTTCGCCGATTTGCTTGCAAGTATATGTGGGCACCTACAAAAGGCATTTTCTATTTCTGTGAACATGTTTGTGTTCTTCATAAAGTTGTATGTCGAAATAAGATAGAACAAGCAAACATTTTTCTGATTATTGATATACATTTTTAATAATTGTAATTTATTATAATAATAATTTTATGAGACTGAGACTTGGAGTCTTTTTCTGTTTGTTATAATAATTCTTAATAAAATTAATTTTTGCTGATAAAGTTTGGAGTAATGGGAATATCTGTTAGGTTAACAGGTTAACTTTAAATTAAAACGCTCGGATATGTCGATTTTTATTTTTATTTCTGTATTATTTAGCTAATACTAGGAAATACAGGATCATCAACGTCACTTTTTTTAAATAGAACGCCCTGTATATTATTGCATTTTTAGATTCTAAGGAAAATTCTAGATAGGTTTCATGTTTGATGTCCTATACCTATCTTCAACTGTTTGCGAAGTATTAACACTTGAAAATTGTCAATTTTAGTATATTAAAAGGCTGTAAAATCTAAATTTTCAAAAATTAGGGAAAACGGTTTTCACATTCTACATCATACATAAGCTACATCAGTTGCCAATAAATTTAACCCGAAGTTATAAAATGTCGCTTACACTCAAAGTTGATGTCGATCGATAGCTTATGAAAAATTAAGACAGGATTTTGCTAATCGTGTTTCTTGATCTCTTTAAGTTTAGATTTTACAACTTGCTAAAGTGCTAAAAAAGTCAGTTTTTAAAAGTGAATATTTTGTAAACCGTTGAAGATAGGTATAGGATATCATACATAAAATATATCTAGTATTTTCCGAGGCATCCAAAGTAGGTACCTACTATTAAATGGTTTTATATGAACGCAGTAAACAAATGGCAGAACTTTGCATTTCTCCTTCGTCTGGGTTCTTAATTATATCTTGATTCTGTTTCTTGTTTTTCTTCTTTGTGGACCACAGCCGCCGCTGAACTTTAATTTTTGCGTTATGGGAAAAGTGTGAACTCGTACTAGGAAAATTTGTGGCAGATTCGACAGCAGCTAAAGTTGGAGATATGAGAGCTAAGGCTTTTTTTATGATGGTAAGTATAGTTGACGTATGAATCTTATTCAGCTGCCTTCGAAATATGCACATTAGCTTTTCTTTCTCCACTTCGATTGATGAGTTATGTTGAGTTATCTCTTCAACGATAGCTTCAAATTCACCATGATCTGTATCATCTGTGGCAATATGTAAAGCGTCCTCACAGTTATCATGAATGAAATGAAATAAAAGCAATATCCCACACCAACCGTCACCCTAAAATTATGCACCCAAGTACTTTAAAAAAGAATATTATTACCTCCCTCGATTATGAACCCCTAGATCATCTGTCAAAAATAAGAAAACATATTTGAAAACACAAATATTATGCGGGTTAAGAATGTACAGTAGTTATCAGAAAAATAAACATGCATTGAACATTTAACTTACTGGAATTTGTCTGATTTCCAGCAGCAGATTCCAAACCTATTGTAGCATTTTCTTTCAGGAATTTGGCAAGAAGATGTACGTGCTTGCACAAATTGAATTTTACAGGCGAGTCGGAACAGGAACATACATAGTCGTGAATGCAAATTTCGTAATTATTGCAACGCAGCTTGCAATCACATGAACCGTTGGCTTCTTGAATAAAGTACATTTCATTATTTTTTTCTGAAAGCACATCCCAAACGTTGCTGCTATTCATGACTGATTTAGTATCTAAACTTAACATCTTTTTCTGTCTTTGACGAATCATCTTAATTTTGTGGGAAATTTTGCCATTGAGCATTATATATATTCTGTCTGTTAATTTTGATCTCACAAAGTTCATTACAGCTCCAATTGCTTTGGACACTTTTCACCTTCTAAATATATGTATTTTAGTGTGCCATGCATCCGTTCTAGGTGCATGTTAGCGTTTATTCCTGCCAGTGGCGGCTCGCGGGTGAAAAAGTAAGTGAAGTGCAAATGAAGCAAGAACATATCGCAATAATTTTTCTTCCAGAATTTTTTTATATGTGGAGGGGGTAGAATATTTTTTTACGACTTACCTAAATTTTGTATACTAAATCAATTATCCTATCCTTCATAGCAGCAAATTTATTTATAACGTCCTCATAAAATGGATGGGTTGCTTTAATCTCCTCCAGAAATTCCTTTTGAACTGATATATTGCCAAGAGAAGTAAGTCTTTCTTGAGATTGTATTTCTTAAATAAGTTTTTACATATTTGAAGCAAGAAAAACTTCTTTCCACTGAAGCACTTGTCGACGGTATTGTCAAAATAAGGGAAAATAATTTATATGCTTCGGTAAAAACATATTTATTTTCATTAATTTTTTTCACTTGCTCTTGCAGCGATATATTCCAATTACTCTCATTGGCAAAAATAAGACCAAGCTCACTTTTAAGTCGTTGACTTTTTGAAAATATTTCCCCATATAACTGTAACAAATTTTCAAACGGGCCGGTCGAAAAATTTAAACTATATTCGGAAAATTTAGCAGTACCTGCCAAACATGAAAATGTAAGTTTTTCACAGTCTTGAAATCTTAGTGTCATTTCCATTATTTCATTAAAAAGGGTTCTATACTTAGCCCTAATTTCTTCAGGTGAAAGCTTAGCAAACTCACGTTTGTGATGATTTTTTTCTGTAACAGAATTTGCTTTATCAAACATGGTATTAAAAAAATGTTCATTTCTTTTTTTACAGAGCGCCTCACGACAGTGTTTTATATTGGATATGCAAAAATGAATGTCAAGCGATTTTTTTTGAGGAACGTCAAATAGTATGTCCGTGATTGAGAAAATGTCATTAAACACTAATGCCAGAAACGTGAATTCAAAATCGTTCATCTCACCTAAAAATCGTTTCGCAAGGCGGATTGACTTTTAATGAGATTTGCCACAGTTTTTAATAAATTCAAAGACGTCTTTTAATTTATTCCAGTCTTGAACAATCACATTTATTAACTTCAAATTTGAAGTTGTAACAACACCATAAATAAATATAACACAAGACAGTCAAGCAAACTGTAAAGGAACTCACCGGTTGCAGCGAAATCCACGAAAATAAAAGTAAACAACCACCGCAAACTGAACGACACGTGGGTATAGTGTACTGCGCATGCAATTCACCAAGACATTATTCTTCCATGGGGTCGACGTCATCGCGTACGCGTTGTCATGGCAACATAGTAGAAAAATCTAAACTAAACATAGCACCTCCAGCAAAGTCGAAGCGATTTCCGCCATTGTTATAGTTGTTATAATAAAGTTCGATTGAAAGTTTTAAAAAGACATGCCGCCAATGGTCAAATAAAATATTTATTCGAGATGTACGGTTTATTTTTTACCAATTAGGTGAATGATAATATATATTTTTTACCAATTAGATGAATGCAAAAACTAAAATTTTAAAAGATATATAATAAATATAGTTATATGTGAAGTAGCACTTCACCTACTTCACCTAAATAGCCGCAACTGATTCCTGCATGCATCTTATAGCAGTAAGCCCAGGAATGGCGATTTTCTATATAGTGTTCTTGGAAATAATTTACGAATTCTTTTGTCTCGGGTTCGGGCTTAGCACAAACATTTCTTATCATTGTTTCAAAAGCAGCAGCATCCCTTTCTTGCAGGAGTGTTCCTAAAACTTTATCTTCTGAAATTAATAAATATCATTAATTACCTACATATACAACAAAATTCATAATTCACCTGTTTTTCTTGTGTTTGGATTTTTGGGAGATTTCTTTCTCCAAGCGCAATCTATGTGTCAAGCGTAAAAGAGCCTGAAACAGAGAAGTGAAAAACGAAATTAGTATTTTTTTTAGTACCTAGAGCATATAAGCAAACCTCTTATCAGGATTTCCCATTACTTCCAGCCACGCAGCCAGCTATAACTGTCAACAAGATCGGACATGAATACTTTTGGCAAAACTGTTTTACAGCGCATTTTTACTTTAGAAAAAAAAAGTTTGCATACTGTCTTGTCAGCTCTGTTGGAAATCGGAATAGCAGCAGGAAAGCCTTCACGTATATCGTTAATAACCAGTAATGCGTGTAACTGGAAGTCGTACTGATTTAGTCCGTGAGTACCATCTACACAAATAATATCGTTCCCATATTTCTTTAGAATTTCACGTTGTGCCATAGTCATAATAATAAGAATGAAGTCACCATTTTTTGATTCAGGATGATCCTGGCAAAAAGTTCCCTATGGTTTATAGTACAAAACACATCCTTCTTCATATTTCATCGCATTAACCCACGAGTCCACTCTGATGGCATCATTGGCACGTCTTACTAATATCGTCGATAAAATGAAACTACGTTCGATGTTGCGAAGGTCCTTTTTTCTGAGAAGATGAATTTTTTAAATTTCTGAACCCGAAACTGTGTCAGATATTTCATCGAGTACGGTATCGAAGGGAATTTTGCTAGCTATTTTTTGTGCTAACATTCTTTTCTCCTGATGGGAAAGAATGAGGTACCCAATTCCGTTTTAATGTCCCACATGTGTTTTAATAAATTACCTTTAAACTTGATGGACAAAAAGCGTCAATTTGCTAGACCCGTGGATCTTTAAACTGCGTTCTCCGCGGCCTTTTGGGACATAATTTCTAGATCTATGAGAGCTGAAATTTATCATTATCTAAGCTTTGAAAACTTCTGCTTTCTCTTTCACGAATTTGGAATTTGTTTCATTTTCTATTTGTTTTTTCCATTCTTGGGGAGGAATTTTTCTTCTGATAAAAACTTTATATCACAGAAATTAATTTTGATGTTGTGCATTTCTTCAAAATGCTTGAGGAAGTCCGTCTTAAATAAAGACGAGTACGTGTACATAGGACAGTTTTTGTGACCTGGTGGTGTTACAGATTTTTCCCGCTTTCAGAATGTATTTTAAAAGATACATTTTTGAATCCTACACGCATTTTTACATGATACTGTACGTTTATTAAAATTTTTGCCGCAATCGGAGCACGTAAAATTAAAGTTCTGACTATTTTTATAACGTGCAGGGGCCAGAATGTCCACTTTGTCGGGATAGAATTTTCTCACGTGCTTTCTCAACTTTGACAGGTTACTAAATTTTCAGAGCCATTCTAAACATTTCATGTCCATATACATGATTTAAACAGGCTCGCTTTATACTAAAAAGCATGCTTCAACAAGGCATGTACAATGAAAAAGACACCATTCGATTGATTTTGGTGAAACAATGAATGAAACATTTTTCAAAACTAAATATGTGTTTGTTTTAACAACGCCATGCTTCTGGAAATTCAATTTACTCGTTACTAAATAATATTATTTTTGTGCCTTACTGTATTTATATTTTTATTAAAAATATCGCTTCTACATAGCTCTTTAATTTCTTAGTAGTCTGGTGGTACTCTGCCTAATTTTTAACAAATTGATAAAAATCCAGGTTAAATAAGAACTATTATTGTAATCTGAGCTTTTAATTAAATTATATTACCTACCACTCTAATAGCTAATGAAATATTGTGATATATATGTATTAAGGGGAATCTATCGCTGGTTATTCACCATTTCATTTTTATCAACATATTTATTTACCAACATAAAAATTTAAAATTCAGCTCCCATCAAGTTGTGTGCATTCACGGCTTCTTTGGTTTACAATGTATTGCAACTTTTTTTCAACAAGGTTTCGAAAAAATATTGGAATTAGTTGTAGTAGTAGTTAATAATTCCCATATTTTTTCAAAACCCTGTAGAAAGAAAGTTCCAATACAGTGTAAACCAAAGAAGATTTGAATGCACACAACTTGAAGAGAGCTGAATTTTAAGTTTTTATGTTGGTAAATAAATACCTTGAAAAAAAAATAAAATGGTGACGGCCCAGCGATAGATCCACCTTAAATATTTTGAAAAGCACACTGGGCACTTAAATGCAAAAATTTCTAAAACAGTTGCTCGAAACGACATTTAAAAGTTATGGCTTTTTGCTTAAAAAACACGAGAAAAGTTATATTTTAATAAAAACATAAATACAGTAAGGTACAAAAAAGTTACACTTGCTTTTTGTAGCCGAAGTACTGCATAGTTATCAACAAATTCAAATTCCTCACCTCAAAAAACTTCTAATCTGCAAATTTCATCCAAAAATATTGTTTAGAAAATCAATTAATTAGGAAAATCGAAAATGAAAAAATCATTTGGACACCCTGTATCCTGGTTACAAATTATTAACTTCTGAACTAAGCTAAGTTAGGCCAATTGTCAATATTTTTATCTAAGGAATCTGCAGGTTTATTTTGTATCAATAACCAGACTAAAGAGCTTAAGAGTATTTGAAGATTTTTATTTATGAAAAAAAACTAGTTATTTTTATATTTATATGCAAATAATAATTTTCTTTTGTCCGTGAGGCTCATTCAAGATTTTTTTAGCGTGGGATATATGATATTTTTTTAGCGTCGGTTTCTTGAATTTGGATATAAAATACATCGCAGCTGAATAAATGAACCGTCAGAATGCTTTTTGTTAACCCCACGGAGTGCCTTATTTTGCGATCGTGCGAATTTGTACAAACGGGATAAGTTAAGTTGTTGTCTCTGGTCACTAGCAGCCAGTGACCCATACTAATCGTACTATAATGTTAGGTGGATCTGTCCCATTAGCTTGCCGTGTCATTAGCTTTAAATTATCCCAGATTTACCGATAAAAACCATCATTAAAGCCATAAAATCACACCTCTAATCATCGAAAATCAGATTTGAAATACTAAAGATGCCTATTCTTTGCTAAAGTGGTGTTACTGGTATGGTATGAGTGGTAGGTTAAGTACAAGACGCAACTGATTGTGAGGTTTGTTGAATCCTCCCCCCCCCGCCGATCAGGGTTGTTCCGTAGCTTAAAATTTTTGTATCAAACGGTTATGTCAAAGTTTACGGAATAAATATAAGTTGGGTCACTCCGGTCGGCCGTAAAAAAAAACCTCCCAGCGTTAGACTGGCACAGTGGCACCAGTCTAAATTCTTTGCCCGACGTGTACACCGTGTCGCTTGCTGTCGCCGAGTTGAGATTAAATTTATTTACAGTCAAACGTATAGGGTGAGCTAAAGAAGTTGTATATTGTGTAAATTAATAAAATGTCTAGTCAAAATATTTGTTCGGTGGATGGTTGTGAAAGTCAAATGACAGACAAAATATCGTTTTTTAGATGTCCAAAGGATGATTTAAAACTTGTATATTTATTTGATATTCTTCACTTGATGAAATCAACAAAAAACAATTTTTTTCATATATATTTTTTTAAGCGACGGAGAAACCAAAAAGAAATAGTTGGAAATGATGTATAATTTAGATAAGACTAAACAGTTTAAACTTGCACCTAGACCAACAAACGACCACATTTATCCAAATAATTTTCAAAACATGAAGGTCAAGTTGTATATATATATATATATATATATATATATATATATATATATATATATATATATATATATGCTTTACGACTGTGATTCTTAAAAATAGAACCAGAGAAAAAAGTTTGCTTAATTAATTTCCTTAATTCTTTTATTTCAAATAATCACTGCCCGATACTAACAATAAGTGTTAAACCCTTGGATTATTTAACAAGCGTACACCGCCTTCCCCGAAACATGTAACTAAAACGGGAACACCAATGCATTTTTATTTTATTATTCTAGTCTCCCCCGAAGTTTTTTGTTAGAAGCGGTAAGGTTTTTGTACCCCGTCGGCAGACTTGTGTAGCCCGTTCCCCGTTTCGCAAAGTGCCGACACAGATTGAGTTGACTTTCCTGTTTATTCTGTTACGTAACAGGACATTGGCTTTGTTGCATGGCAGTCGTTAGATGGCTCTCCGCCCGGGGCTTAGTCAGAGCTGGGGCAACCCTCCCAGATGATTTACACCTTATTCCAGTTTGGAGACGTTATCGGTAGGATGTCCGGATGGCGAGTTCTAAACTCCCAGACACCCTGAATCTTTAAAATACTTCTTGATTTTTCCTCTTTTAATTTATGAAATGCATCTTGGCTTACACTAGATGCTCCTTGAGAGTACTACTGATATCACGAGATGACCCTTTCTTTCAAGCTATCCCCTTACCCCTCCCACTTCCGCCACATAGCGGCCGTTACGCTAATATTCCTTGTAGAACCGCGGCAGACGAACGAGATAGAATGCAGGAACTAGTGATGTAAATATTCGGATTATTTAAAGAATCGGATTATACGGAATCGAATTAACAGAATACTGGCATTAATCATCCGATTTCGAAGTCACACGTTATGAGCGTGTTTAGGCAGTCCCAATTTTTATTTTTATGCGTCCGAATCGGCAGCTGCGGAACTGAAATCGGATGCACGAATGCACAATGCGATGTCAAACTGCGAAATTCGAAGTAGGAATTAGAGTAAAGAAAGAATTAGTAATCTACGCTGTGAGTAGGGTCAATGTGTGAGAGTTAATAATTAATGTAACTTGGAATTAACATACCAAAAGCCGATATCTCAATATCAACTTAAGGTGCAGAATAATAAATAATACAAATTTAACCATAAAAGAAAGATATTCGGAAGAGGGTTTTAATTTTAAGATAATGCTGAAAAGCCTATCTGCCTTAAGTAACAACCTAAAACTTACATGCAGATCCTCGGCCAACGCTTCAGTTTTCAATTTTATTATTAATAGTCAAGATTTTTAATCTTCCGAATTCGAAATCAACGAGTTTTCAATGTTCCTATCCCATATTTATTCGGATTCAGCCACCGGCATCGGCCCGCTGCTACCGAACCCCCGAACGAATTTTTCATTCGAAATGCGAATACAAATTGTACAAGTGGAACCACTTATGTTAATAACACAGATATCTGACTTCGACGAGACGAACCGGAAGACTGCAGATTGAGTTAACTTATATGTATTCTGGAGTTGTTAAGAAATACTCGTCACAGGTATTTTGTCACAGGTACGAGCTAGGAACAGCTTGTCACAGGTATTGGATCTCAAACATATCGGTTACCGTTCCTACACCTAGTATTTTTACCAGTTTGCCGCGATCCCGCGAGAGGCAGATATTTAGGTAAGCAACACATCATCCATCGAACAAAAAAGCTCTTTGGGCTTCGGCTTTTCTCGGCAGGCCGTCGGGCGGCAGCGTGGACAAAGCCCCTGCCATAATGTTTTATTTACAGTTGAATCGATCGGCTTCTGTGTGTCTTTCTTTAACACACTCATTTTTTAAACAACGACATAAGTTAAACTGAATTATAACAAGGGCATTACCACTGTAGTACATTAGCAAGTATTTCGCTGTGACTGAAACGCTTGTCACAGGTATTTTATTCTATTCTGCTCCTGCTCCGCTAAACCAGTATTTCTATATGACTAGTATTTTTCCTACAAAAGGAACGATATCGTAATTAGAAATAAGAAATCTACGAATTAGATTATTCGCAAATCAGGCGAAAATATTAACATATTTTAGATTTGATAGGTTTAATAGGTGAATCTTAAAATATTTAGCACAAAAAAGATTAAAAATGTTTTTTACAAAGCCTGTTTTTATGACAAAAATACCAAGGTCGCTTTAAATATAAAGGAAATTTATAAGCTTAAAAACGAAATTTGTAAAAATGTGAGCCAATTCGTTCATTTACTTTTTTCGGATTTGCACGGAATAGGTACTGTTTTGATGACATATATAATCATAATCAACGGGCCGCGGGCTGCGATACTTGAAAACGCCGTTTAGTTACGGTTTCAACGACTCGAGCCTCCAAGCCGGGAAAAGTATTTTGTCACAGGTATCTGTAACAGGTATGGACTTGGAACAGGAACAGGACGTACCTGTTACAACAAAATACTGATTTTCGTCATCTCTAATGCAGTCTTCCGGTTCGTCTCGTCGAATGCAGACCTCTGTGTTGATAACATAAGTGGTGCCACGTGTTCGGTTTTGCTGCTTTATTTCGGGGGGAAACGGGAGACTCAACCACTCAGAGTGGAAACTAACGACCCCGCTAGAAAGGGAGCAGACGCTGTGAACGTGTGAAGCCTAGTTGTTCCTGTATTCTATCCCGTTCGTCTGCCGCAGTTCTACATAGAATATTAGCGTAATGGCCGCTATGTGGCGGGAGTGGGAGGGGTAAGGGGATAGCTTGAAAGAAAAGGTTATCTCGTGAGACCAGTAGTACTCTCAAGGGGCATCTAGTGGAAACCAAGATGCATTAGAAAAGTTTTTAAAGAAAGTCAAATTTAAAGATTTTGAAATACACGGGGTGATCGGGAGCTCAGAGCTCGCCATCCGGACATCCCACCGATAACGTCCCTAAACCGGAATAAAGTGTATCTCGCTCCGAGGTCGCCGGATAAAGCGAGTAAGCTCCGGACGGGAAGCAATCTGGCAAGTTGCGAAGTGCAGTGCCAAAAACATATATTGGAAAGGAAAGGTCATCTCTAATGTATTCCATAAACTTTTGTTATGTTGAATTTTACCAAATTTCGTGAAAGTGTACCAAATTAGATTTGTATGTAGTACAATGATTAAGGTTATACATCCTCAGTTTCCGTTAACGACTTAGCGATTTCTTTTTTAACAACATTACTATTTTGTGTTTTGACCATAATAGCACCCATGAAAATAATGAAATGATAGACAATTTAAATAATTACATTTATAATATATATTTATATGTTGTGTATGCATATATGCATACATACATTTTTAGCAAACGTATAAACCTAATTAACAGTTATAAAGAGAATGACATATTTATTTTTTGCAGAAAAACTAAACACATTGTCAACTTTATTTTTATGTTTAAGCTCATAACATATAGTCCTAATTAATGATCATGTAGAGAATGACTCGCCAACCGTCAAAGAGTGTCTAATTTATAATAAAGTAGATTTTGTTATATATGAGCGCATAAAATAAATATGTATATGCGCCCACACGTAACAAAAATCTACCTTAATATAAATTAGACACTCTATCTAGCGGGTCATTCTTTATATGTCTATTAATTAGACCTACATATTAGCTAAAACAAACATAAAAATTAAGTTGTCAGTATGTTTAGTTTTTTTTTCTAAAAAATAGATATGTATATATACATACAGTTGGCGACAGATAAATCCGTACTGCCGAATTGCTTCATTGTAAATTGTACTTCGTCTTTCTTTATTTAGTTGAATTACCTTTCGCGTTTGACCGTTATAACCGCACATGATGACTAATTATTGACGTTTATTGATTTTGATGTCAGTCTTGCTTTGTCAAGGTAAAATGATAGCACAAAATATGCCACGTTTAAGTATTACTACAAAAACTACCATAATTACACTAATAGATTAAGGCTGGTGTCGAATTATTTTGGTATAAAGCTAAAATCACTGTTCAGGGAATCATGTGAATCGTAAAGAAGTAACGTGAAGAACATACCTTGGAAAAATCGGCGAAAGACAAAATACATTTGAAACGGCTGTATCGACGTGTATATATAATACAATGTTACTACAGCAGAAGAAATAGAGCAGCTGCCCTAAAAGTTTTCTTAAAGTCCAGTGATAAAAAACAAAGGGGTTGAGTTTGCTTTAGAATATTTGCCGCAAAATGCAGATTTTTGGGAAAACGTGATATTTTTGACAAAAAAACTATTTCAGTCTACTTGTAATTGGCAAATTCGCGTCTACCGACCTCCAAATTCCCGGTACGATCCAAATTACACTCAAAACAATCAAATTAGTGACCGTTTTTCAGTCAGAGTTTGGGCTTAGAGAAGGGCACAGGGCCCAGGTTTTTTATTTAGGTATTAGTGAATTTAATATATGTCTTTGAAAGTAACCTAATATAGAACAAATCCTTCAGTTACGTAAAAAACCTTAATATACCTTTAAAACCACTCAATTCATATGGTTGTAACCTAGGTAACAGGTAAAAATAAAAGTCCGTATTACCAAAATATCACAAAACGAGGTTAT
Source organism: Kuschelorhynchus macadamiae (assembly GCA_030620095.1). Taxonomy (NCBI): domain Eukaryota; kingdom Metazoa; phylum Arthropoda; class Insecta; order Coleoptera; family Curculionidae; genus Kuschelorhynchus; species Kuschelorhynchus macadamiae. Next base: position 1,823,029 of record JAUTXW010000338.1, read on the forward strand.
ACTCAACTCATTTGACACCGTACGGATTTATCTGACGCTAACTGTACATGTAACAAAATCTGCTATAATATAAATTAGATACTCATTGACGGTTCTCGAGTCATTCTCTATATAACTAATTAGGTCTATATATTTTCCAAAATGTTAAAAATCAAATTGATCGTGTATCTAGTTTTTCAAAGCAGTTAGCGTTTAGTCTAATGTGTCTTATGGTAACCTAAGCCTCCTTTGATGCCTCCTTAAACCTGTGTTTAGTAATCATAATGGCCCGTTCTACTAAATATCTACTATTTAATATCTACTAAAATATTAAAATTAATCTGAAGGTTTCATTGTCTATTTTTCACTGCCCGTGTCTTATCTAGGTTCTCATGGACATTCCGCGTGGACATCTCGAACGTCTGCTAACAATAACATTGGGTACTTTATGCTCCATGGTTGAACTGACTTCATACAACTTCCAATTTTTAACTAAAATATTCCGTTAACATACAAAACAAAACCAAGTGGCCAAACAATTATATAAGGATTTGGCATACACTGCTATCCAGGATATTCTTTAAATAAAAAAAACGTCTTTATTCGAAATCGGCTCGATCCTCGAATTAGCTTTAACAGATTGAATAGCCAGGCTTTCCGCTTTGAATACAGTTGAACAGAGACAGACACATCGGCAACTAGCCTGGACAGACGGAGAAAACAATTTTATCTAATATTTTCCCGACCCCACGAGCACTAAGTTAACTCGTTCTCTATGGAGCCATGCGTCGATTTCAATTTCACTTCGCTCATTTGGGGCCTTAAATCAATACTGCCATCTGCGCTGACGTAAAAAGCCCTGCTATGTTATGAATTATAACACAAAAAGATTATTTAAAAGGCCTATTATGTTATTTATTAGAAGAGGTGCCGTTAAATTTCGTATATCATTTTATTTTTTTTAATGATATTGTAATTTCTTCAAGTAAATTAACTAATAATATAATATGAATGATAAATTTTGCCAAAAAGACGAAAGATGTACCATGGTGGCAAATATTTTGCAAGTGTGCCAAATTTGGTACAAAAGTACCCTTTGGAACAACCCTGCTCCCGACCGGCTCCTGTTTGTTTTTGGTTTTGTTTAATGATCAGCGTGAACTCGTGAAGTTATCGTATAATGACTGTCAAACTTTTTTAAGGTTATACGATCCAACACAAACAATCAATAATCAATCTAATAATCATGTATAATTATCAATTTCTTAACTTAATTAAAATTGAGTAACCACTCGATTTTCAATGTGCGTGTAGCATTACGTAGCGTAATTTAAAAATATATAGTTGACATTTGACACCACTTATTTAGTTTGGTTTTTTTAATGCTTTAGGTATATTATTTACCAGTTTTTGTAACTAAATGCAAGTAAACAAGGTTACTATTTTGTTGTTAAAACAGGTTCTGTAGCTTGCTTATTGATGTATTGAATTTTTTAGAAAACTATAATAAATGGGGAATAAAGGATCTCTAATGTGGAGTACTACCTATCTCGCTATTAAAAATAAACATGATCAAGCTTTTAGAGCCATTGAGCAAGCCATAACTTTAGAAGAACGTGAAAGACCACATGAGGTAATTAATTTCATTGTTATATAGTCTTCAAAGTTATTTAAAACTTTTTGGAGTATTCAAAAAAAGTGTCTTAAGAGGCAAGTTTATTTTTCTAATGCATACTTATAAAATATACTTGGTTTGGTATTTCAACTACTTAACATGTGTTAGAGGTACAAAGTTCACCCCTTTGATGAATGATCAATACTTAACAGTACTTATATCCAAAAATTTGATCAATAATATGATAAAAATTAATATCTATATTTAAAAGCTCAATTTGATGATTTCCCTTTTGTTAATTGCTTGTTTAATAATTATTTAAAAAGTTGATGTATTGAAATATCTTAGCTAATGACACATTTTTTTAAAAATTAAAGTGACTTAAGTGAGTGAGCTCTACAACTTGGTGCTAACCTGGTATTATTGTGAAACAAAAATGGGTACATATTTTATGATCAAATATTCAATCTGTTTTGGTTTATTCATAGCTTAAGTAAACGCAGGAAGATACATAATGCCTATAGCAAATGCATTGACTCAAGCATAACCTCAGCGGGATTGTTTGCATTGATGTTTGTAAGACATGAAATATAGGTGGTGAAAAATTTTATTTTATTACTTTGAATGGAACAGTTAAACATGCAGAGTGTTCATTTGAAAACCCCAGTTTATTGGAATGCAAGGTCTTTTAAAAAAATAGCCAAAATAGGTACAATAATGTTTTACAACCACTCTTAGGTACACTCTTTTACACCCCTTAAACATATCAAATGATGTGTTTGAAAGGTTTTTAGTTTTTATATAATTTGGCAATAAAATGTAGAACTATTGAAAACTTTTCAAACCAGGTTTCACTTGAACCTCTTTCCCACTTCACATTTTAGTTGGGAGGGGCTGAGGGTTGATCTGACTCTTTGGTGAAAAGGGATCTTAGTGTTTGGAATGCATTCGATAACATTTCAGGAGTGATATATATATATATATATATATATATATATATATATATATAAATATATATATATATATCGAGCAACTGGAAGAAGAGAGTGACATCTGAAAATCACTCAATTTTCAGGAGAAGCCTTTAAAGTTTACGGTCTTTTTAATTTTATTCTATTTTTTTTTTCGAGCACTGCTAGACCAATAATTTTTTTGACTGGTATGACAGATTTCATGCTTTTATTGAATCGCAAAATATCTTTTTGCTGTTGTTTCATATCAGAGAATAATTCACAGAAGTAACCTTTTTGAATATAAAAAAGACGAAGTTACTTCTCTAGTTTTATGGCAAATAAAGAGTTTTATAAAGAAAAATGCTTAAATCTCAACTATATATTAAAAAACTTACTTGAAAAATGGTATTTATTATTTTAGGTATCAAAAAACCAAGAATTAATCGAATATTTGCTAAAATATTTAAACTAAACAACAATTTTGCAAAGTGTCCTGTAGGAAAAGCATCATACTTCTATATCTTTGTCAGATAACTAAGTCACTGATAACAAAAAAAAAACAACTAAGTAGGTATTTTTCAAAATAAATAAACTAAAATCTAGTACATTATTGAAACTCAAAACTATTTGTCAGATAAGTAACTACTACTTATTTATTACTGGTATCTACAAAAATCAAAGGAACAAAAATGCATTATTTCCTAAAATGACTGAAATAAAAAACTAAATAATGGCTTAAATTACCCTTGGCACAGCCTTTTTTAAACAACTTATAAAAAAAAAAACAAGCAACTGGTGCTGAAATAAGCAGCACATTTCTTCAACGCCATATAACTTTAGCAGTCTGGCAATTGCCCTGATGACAATTTTAACAATAAAAACTTGAAAGATATCAGATTGTTGAAAGATAGCTGAAGCTGAAGAACTTACCCAAAGCTAACTTTAAAATAACCAAAACAAAGTTTTGCCTAATAATCTAAAACTTATTACTAGAAACTAGAATCTAGAAACAACATCTACAAATTTTCAAAAAAACTTAGGTAGTATAAGGGTACACACTTCTTTTTTTTAATGAGATCTATCAGCCCGTCCTTTTTGGTATCTGATATACCAACTTTTGTTTTGTATGCTGGCTTAAGGTTAATGTTGTTCTGCTTTTGTTGTTGGTTTTTGCGAGTTTTAATAGTAATTGAAATTTCTCTGAATTCTTCACCGTATGACGTTTTATAGTATAATGTTTCCAAAGTATTCTCACACATTTTTTGAAAGAAATCCAATATGCAACTACCAATTTCGTTGGCTCCCCGACGAGCTTCTCCTTCGTGCCATAGATAACAGGTTCTTTCTTTACTCTTTATGTTGTACAAAGTAAAGTTGAAAACATTCAGTTTGGATACGTAATAGAAGGATGATGCTTCTCCTACAGGACATGGTAGTATTGCTTGCATGTCATATACGATAACTTTTGTAAATGGATCTTCATTATTTCTATCTCCATCTTTCTCCATTCTGCTTAAATCTTTCTCCCTTATGTGTGTTTCATACTTTTCCTGCAAAACTTGCTTATCTTCTTCACTACAATTTTTGTATTGCAAACACAATTCGCACTGATCTTTTTTGGGTAAGTGGAATGCAAATATTAAACTCCTCATTGAAGATCTTGCAATACATTAGATAGTTTGCAGCTGTTTTTTTTTGTTCTTTGCATATATTTTGGTAGTCGCGATATAGATCTGCCATAGTTTTACTTCCCTCTATGTACTCCTTTTTTGTATGAGACCGGCAATAATGGCTTTCAATACGTGGAATAGACCGTATGTGATCCCTTATATCGTTTTTAATACTGTTATCAACTTTGTAATGATTTTTGTGCTTTCCACGTTTGTCAACTTCTAATACAATTCCACTGTCGCAAAATTTTTGTTTTTTGATCACAGTTTCAATCACTTTGTGATTGATGTCTAGCGTTGAGATAAAAATTTTTTTACAGACTCTTACATTTTTGTTATCTACAATAAAATGGTATGCATTATTAGGTTTCCGGGGGTTTTCTACATTACTGTATTTATATTTTGGCATAATTTTTTGCAGATTTGCAGAAATAAACTCTCTTTTCTGTTCCACACTCTGTAAATCCCAGTAATCTTCAAAGATTTTTACCCTTTTATTTTGTGGAATTTTTTCAAAATATTTTAGCCTACATTTATTATCACATGGGGGTTTAAGTGATCTTGCAGGGTGTTCTTTTTTTATTTTTTCTTTGGTTCCATCTCCTTTTTTTATAACGCTTAAATAATTGTATTTTTTTCCTGCATTTCTTAACTGTTTGCTTACTTTCTTTTGCCATAGTTCGGGATATAATTTTCTTTTCTTAGCGGTTTTTTCAACTGAAGTTGGATTCTTTACCTTCCTTTTTCGGGGTGTTTCCTCAACATGCATTCCATCTTCAATATCCGACTCACCTTCTACTTGATATGACGGATCACACACGCTATCATCGCTACCGTAACGATCGAATTTAGATGAGGACGTCGTTCTGGAGGACATTGAACTGGACGACGTCGAACTGGAGGATGATGACGATGTGCTAGACGAGGATGATGAGCTTGTTGATGTTGAACGTCTTCGACTTTCATTTTGAGGTTGGGCAATGTGTAATATTTTAGTACTGGGTCAAGCGTTCATGAGTTCCGCGTTCTTTGTAATAGGTGGCGTTCAAGAACTTGACTTGAGCTTGACCGCTCTCTGTATCTTATTTGTGCTTTTAATTTTAGGAATTTAGAAATTATTATTATTATTACCCGAAATCACTATTTCCTGATTATCAACAATACTTCTCATTATGGGAGCTTCAACTATCGACTGTTGGTTGTTGGTATTTACCTGATTAGCGACATTATCTATATTACAAGAAATGCCATTAAAGACGTTTTCAAACTTATAAGAACCGTTGCCTAAAAAAATCAAAATATTGTAAGGGAAAATCAAATGTATATTTTTTGTATATATTTTTACCTGCAACCACTGTCTTCTGACAATCAACAACAATATTTGTCTTTATGAAAGCTTCCGCTACCAGACTATTTGGTTCTGTATTAGTATACACCTCATCGCAGACATTAGTAATGTTATTCGGAAGGACGTTTGCATCTTCTTGAATCTCATGGGATTTGGTGTCTAAAAAAATAAGAGGGAAAGGGAAATTATTTATTTGAAAGCTTTTTTGTTTGTTTGTACAAAAAAAACTTCTAATAGGTAAATAGTACCTGTAAACATTTTCTTCTGACGGTTACTAAAATTTGGAGCATTTGAACCACTGGTATTAACCAACACATTATTTAGGATTGCCAGCGTCCTCTTTTTATAAGACATTGTACGTTCTGGTATATCTAAAAACAAAAAAACTTCTTATATTCATCCGGCTCAAAAAAATAATAATCAATTATGTAGGAACATAGTTCGTTTTTATGGGGAGCTTGTGAAAAATAAAGTTATTTTTGTAAATAGTACACATAATTATTTAGAAATTATCGGAAAGCAAGTTACAAAACAAAAAAAATCTGAGCGTAGTTCTTTAATATTTGGCTGGCCTATAAAGAAAACAATAATATTGGTAAATGTCACAAATATTTATTTAAAAATTATTGGAAAGAGGGTTGTAATAAGACATATCACTTTATTGAATCAAAAATGTTTAATAAATAAAGTAACATTTCGGATTTTCACCGTATTCAATTGAAATAAATCCATACAATATTACTTACCTTAGCATAAAGAAAATTATATTACTAAATGTATCACTTTTTCTAAACAGAAACTCACTTTTGTTAGAAGCCAACTCAAAAAGTCACTTTTCTTAAGACAAATTGCGACGTCCTCTCTATGCAACGCTAAGTCATACTGAAATAACACCATCTTATTAATACGCGATGCGAGTAAACGTGGAATTCAGTAAAGCGACAACATGCCATCTATCGGGTAATAAGTAAAGCTTACTTGTAACTTTTTTCTCCATAATAAAATATAATATTTTTATGATCGATTTCTGTTAAAACCTTAATTTAGCAAAATTTTGAGATGTCACCTTCTTCGTCCGGATGCACAATATATATATATATATATATATATATATATATATATATATATATATATATATATATATATATATATATATATATATATATATATATATATATATATATATATATATATATATATATATATATATATATATATATATATATATATATATATATATATATATATATATATATATATATATATATATATATATATATATATATATATATATATATATATATATATATATATATATATATATATATATATATATATATATATATATATATATATATATATATATATATATATATATATATATATATATATATATATATATACCCAACAAATGATGCGAAGCCCGGTATGTTATACAGGTCTCCTGTAGCCCGATCTTAATTTACATGATATGCAAAAACTAATTGAATATATAAGTTGAAATGTAATTGTTGAATCCAGTCACTTTTAGAGCGGTAAATTTTTTTTCTAAACAAAAGTTATAAATTTTACCAAATAAACAATCTCTAAGAATCGCAATACACTTTCTAATTAATACAAGGCCCACATGCATATAATGTATATGAGCTCTCGATTATACTATGCCCAACAATATTGCTGGATTGTGCAATAATAAAGGGGATATTCAGAATTTCCAGAATTTTTTTTTAGTACTAGGAAGTTATGTTTTCATATCTGAACACAGATTTTGATTCTAAACAACTTTTCTATATATAATTTTGCCATATTTTATAAAATTAAAAATAGTTTTCTCTTGATCATTGTTCACTTTCTTTGTCTAGCCTGTATACCCTTTGACTTTTCTAAAGCTAACTAATACTGGTACAGTATTAGTTAGCATCAACTTTTATTAAGAATAAAATTTTCTGAAAAATCAAAAATAAAAATTTTTTAATTTAATTGTGCAAAGAAATAGATGTTCTATAGATATTTTTGGATTTTTCCTATTATTTTCGTATCTTTTAAATTCTAAGAACCTGTGGTGTGCATTTTCTATTGTAGTAGAGTAGAGGAAGAAAGCGTAAGCCTGGTTTATATTAAATTATACAAAAAAAAATTGATTTGGGCATATTTAATATAAAAACTTAATGCTTCCAATAGAATTTCATCGCAGTTTGACCATTTACCTTCTTACATTTCCGAAAAGTAAGAATATTCAAAATACATCTTGTAATGCAAGGTGTTCATATCTACTTGGGAGATTTCAGGAATGCTGAACACGATTCTAAAGCTAAAGTTGAAAAATTTGTCCCCTTTAGTTCTATTGGGGGGTTAATTTTAGCTTACTTGCCTTGTGTTCAAATCATTCATGTAAATCACTCCAAATTCTTTATTCAATTGGGTATTGGGGGTTTATTTTAGCTAATTTATTCTGTTTTTAATCGATCATAGGGCACAAACTGGCTCTTTTAGCAAACAAGGATCAGGGAGCTGAAAATTAGTGTATATGGGTAAAATTGTCTGTTCTTTTAAAATTAGTTATGAGATCAAACCTCTCTAGACGAGCGAAATTGTGGTGGAAAAGGGGTGAAACCACAAACTTGAAAACCGGCGGACAAATGTATATGAAACTGATGAAAAGACAATGAAAAATACAATATATTGGTATATGTGAATATTATATTCTCTATACTATTGAATGGGTCCGCCTTCTATATGGGTTGTAAATAGGGGCTGAGGAGGTAAAAGTGTGATTTTCACGTGCCATCAGATGTGAGCCTTCAAACCCAGTTCCCAGGGGTCTTCAAAGGTTCTGATTTAAATTTTTGTGTTCAATTTACATATATTTTCCCCTCTAGAAGGTAGAAATATGAAAGTGAAAGTGTGAAAATCGCACCTCTGTTCCTACATATCTTTGAACTGACCCCAAAAACGTACATATTTTCGAGTGGACTCCAAAAATGGAATCAGAATTCTTGAAAACCCTCCTGGAAAACAGTTTTGAAGAATTTAATTATAACTTTGAATTATCCTTAAAGATAAAATTAGCACCGTTAAGACCCCTTGGAAATGAATTTTGAACACTCAAACCCGAATCCAAGTGAATATCTCACTTTCACACCCTCTTATTCACACCTATATGAGTGTGGATGCAATATATACAGAGAATTTAATATTCACATATACCAAGGTAATTTCACCCCTTTTATATACATTTTCGCCCATCTTGTAGGGGGTTGATATTTCAATTTCAGCTTTAGAATTCTGTACTCATCGAGTAGAGAATTTGTAGTGACTTACATGAATGATTTAAAAACAGGCTAAAAAAGCTAAAACTAATCCCCAACAGGAGTGAATGGGGGTTGATATTTTAATTTCAGATTAAGATAGTGTTCAGCATCCTCAAAAACCCCTGGGTAGGGAACTTGGGGTGATTTACATTATTTGACTAGCATTAGCAAAAACCCCTTTATTCCAAATTTCAATAAAATATATCGTTGACTTTCGAAACTGCGCGCTTTCAAAAAATGATTTTTTTACATTTCAAATGCAAAATTTTAAATTTTTTGATTACTTTAACCACCTTTATTGAATTAAGGAAAGAAAATACCTCTAAGACATACTTTGAAACATGTTTGAGTTCTTCGAGGCTATTGTGTTTGTTGGTTAATTTAATGTTTTAAAGCAATTTTTTACCCAAATTCAGCAAATATGGTTAAAATTATAAAAAAATGTAAAATGATGATTTTTGATAAAGCTAACGGGTTACGAGAATTTTGCATTTGAAATGTAAAAATATGCAGTTTTTAAAAGCTCATAATTTCGAAAGTCCGAGAAATAGTTTGTTAACATTCGGTATCGAGGGGTTCTTGATGTTGCTAAGTAAGAATCTAAGATGGAAATTGTGTTAAAAAATTTGCTAATATGTTTTCTCAGAATATCGTACCATTCCCCACCTTATCTGGTAGCTAATCATAAGATACAGGAATGTTCCGCTTTTAAGTGAATTACACTGTATATTTTCAATTGTAGATGCATGGTGGATAATATACAGATACAGGAATATAAAAAACAAACATGATATTATATTTTGTAGGGTGTCCCTCAACAGGTTACCCTACTGTTTTATTCCTGGTTTTTAAGTTAATACTTGTGCTCTTGGTCTTATTAAAATATTTTTTTTTAAAAATGACGTTTTTAATTTAGTGCATTCTTTTACCCAGATATTCTTGATCTTTATATATTTATGTAAGGCGGCGTGTCCAAAAAATGAACCCCACTATTTCGATTGCTCAAATAGCGATCACATAAACTGACTTTTTTCACACTTCTAATTGAACTGCACGTCGTAAAAAGGAATAACTTTTGCCTTTTCTTGTCTTATTTTTTTATTGCAGTTGTTTTCTACATAAATTAATTTTAATTAATTAATAATTAAATTACATTAGGTCAAAATGGTTCTGTTTAAGTTAGGTCTTTCCATAGACATAACTTGTCATGTTTATGGATCTTTGACATTTGATTCCCAGAAGTTTATTTTTTTGTGTATATAGGGTTTTTTAAAATTGCGTAACAAACGACAATTTTTATTTTTTAAAGTTACTGTATATTACATGTCCATCAAATGAATCTACACGGTCTCCGTTATAAGAATGTACACTACCTGGATCTCGTAAACCAGAAGAGATACAAAGGTGATTAAATTAGAGATAAGTTGCGCCTTGCTAAACCCTACAATGTCATGTTTCGAAATCTAAAAATATCCGATTACTTTCGAAGATATTTGCAAAAAACCGAGTTTTGCCGATTTTATTTTTAATATAAGTTCTATTTGAAAAGATATGACAATATAAATCACACATTCTAATTGCTACTTTTCCTGCTTACAAGTTGATGTTATTAGATTTTCAATCTGACGTTTCGTTTTTTAGGAACCATCATCAACTTTGTTTTTTAAATAGTCAAAAAAAACTAATTTCAATTCTAAATCTAACGACATATCGCTCTATATATTTATCCGACGTTTCGGAAAAAAAAACATCATCAATGTTATTTGATGAGGATTACGAAAGAACGAAACGCCCGATCAAAAATCTAATTACGTCGTTATGTAGGGGAGAAAAAATAGCATAGGAGTGTTATTTTATTTTGATTTTTCTTCTTTATTAAAAGCAGAAAAAGAATAATTGCGAAAATTTATGTTTAAAATTCCAAGAATTCCTAGTTTGCAAGATGGCGTCATTAAAATTTTTATTCTACGTTTTGGATTTTCTTGACCATCATAAACTTTTTTTTAAATAATCCGAAACATTTTTTTTAGCACATTTAAATTGCCCTTGATATTCTGAATTCAACGACGTATCACGAATATTTGCGTCTTTTTAAGCTAAAATCTATTATTAGTGCAAGTAAGCAAAATATCAAAAAATAGAGTACTAATAAAAATTCATTGAAACAACTTTTTTAATCTGATGTTCAAAAAGTACTCCCTCATTCTCTAAATGAACATAACAACGGTAAACAATTTCATTCATTATGAATAGTAGGCTTTGAAACGCAATTTTTAAATAAATCATGATCTGTTAGTATTGCCTGATAAATTGAAATTCTATGTAAGGAAGTATATTTAGTTCGAAAATTACAGATTAAATTTAAACTTGTTCTTGTCTCGTGATAGTGTGGATGTTTTTAAATGATGGCACATTTTTCAAATGAAGAAAAATTGGACATGTTATGTTGTGATATTGAAAGCTATTACGTCAACCTAATAGATCCATTTTCAAAAGACTTTTCACAAATCCAAAGGAACAAGGGGCATTTCAAAAACCAGTGTTGCATAGCGTAACGACGAATAGTCCAGAACAAACATTAAACGTTTTGTTTGCTATACAGGAAGACGATACTGTAGGATTAAGGTCAATCGAAAAAGAACACAATGTTCCTAAGTCCAATGCTCAAAGGATACTTCGCAAGGAAGGTTATCGTCCATTTAGATTTCGGATTTGTCATAGTTTAGTCTCTGGTGATCAACAGTGCAGAATGATGAATTTCCAAATATTATTCTTTGATCGGATGAAAGTTATTTTTCTAATAATGAAATATTTAATCGACATAATCAATATTATTGGTCAACAAAAAATGAACTTCGTTTACGAACATTCAGGCACCAACATCACTTTAGATTTAATGTGTGGTGTGGTATTTTAGGAACAAGGATTCTCGGAGCAATAAAATAAGGTGTTTTAAATACAAAAAGATATTTCCAGTTCTTGAATAATGATATAGAAGATATTCTTGACAACATTGCTCTGGCTGAAAACAACATTATCTGGTTCCAGAGGGATGGGGCGCGTCACCATAATTCTCGGAACAACATGGAATATCTATCTAACCGAACGTTTCCAGAATAAATTCATCGCCACTAATGGCCCCATAAAATGGTCTGGTTTTCTTGATGATGAAGTCCATTGGAGAACTTACGAAAATATAGACCAACTTAGAGCCGAGTTTTAAGCCGCTATTACAAGCCTAACTTCAAGGATGCTAGAAAACGTAATGAATGCAATTTTTTACCGTTGCTATGTTTGTTTAGAGAATGAAGGAGGACTTTTTGATAATAAGCTTAAATAAGATTGTTCAATGCATTTTTTCCTAGTGTATAAAATAAAATATTTAGATTCAAATTGATATTTTGCTTACTTGCACTAATAATAGGTTTTAGGTTAAAAAGAGGCAGATATTCTTAATGTAGTACGTCTTTAAATTCAGAATATCAAGGGCAATTTAAATATGCTAATATAAAATTTTCGGAGTATTTAAAAAAAGTTGATGATGGTCGAAAAAAGCGAAAACGTAGAATCAAAAATTGAATAACGCCATCTTGCACAAACTAGTAATTCTTGAAATGTTAAATGTAATTTTTCTAATTTTAATGAAGGAGATAGATCGAAATAAATTTAGCACTCCTATGCAATTTTTTCTACCCTACATGATGATATAATTAGATCTTTGATCAGATGTTTCTTTCCTTCGTAATTCAAATCAAATGTTTTTTTCTTCCGAAACGTCGGATAAATGTAAGGAGCGATATGTCGCTGGATTTAGAATTGAAATGAGAGTTTTTTAGGAATAAAACAATTTTTTTCGACTATTTAAAAAAATAATAGTTGATGATGGTTGCTAAGAAACGAAACGTCAGATTGAAAATCTAATAACATCAACTTGTAGAGCAGGAAAAGTAGCAATAAAAATGTCAAATTTATATTTTCATATCTTTTCAAATAATCAGAAAAAAATAAAAACAAAATCGGGAAAATTCGGTTTTTTCAAAATATCTTGGGAAATAATCGGGTTTTTTTTAGATTTCGAAACATGACATTGTAAGGTTCAGCAAGGCGCAACTTCTCTCTAATTTAATCATCTTGGTATCTCTTCTGGTTTACGAGATCCCTGTAGTGTATATTCTTATATGGAACACCATGTATATACTAGGATCGATTCCTTTATTTTATAAGTTCAGGAAATTGGCACCAGTCATTCTATGGATTCATTGGGAGTTAACTCCCGGACGCATTTGTCAGTTGTTAAACGTTAAAGAAAATATCTGTGAAGACGTAGAAAAAACTTTTTTTTTTATTTTAGACCTTTGCACCACCGAAACGAGAAAAAGAGAGAGGGAGAGAATATCTTAGAATAATTTTCTCAGATATCTAAATTAACAAATTTTAAGAGACCCATTTAATTTAAGTTTAATAATACAGGTTTTTCTGCAAACAAAAATTTAATTGTTTTTCGACTCGCTTTTTCGGAACACTTTATATACATAAAAATAATACTTTAGGACTGCATGGCACACTCAGCAACTTTCAAGTTTATCATTTTTGTAGGTTAAATTCAGAGTCAATATACCGTAAAGAAAAACTATAAAACAGTTGAATTTCAGTTTATTATGTACATAGTCAAAGTACAAAAAAATTTACTTATTTTGAAACACATCTATTTCGACAACTTGTGGTAGAGCCAAAGCAAAACCGTTTACATTTTGTAGCCATCTGGTTATTTACAAGCAGAACCTGTACGCACAGTCAATAAAAATATTGTAATTGAGAATTATCGGTCACTTTCTTTGATATATGGGTTTTCTAAAATTTTTGAAATGCTTATTTATGAGTATTTGTTACACAAGAACCATTATTGACTGCTCGTGAACATGGCTTTTTGGGGGGTCGGTCTACTGTGACCAACCTGGCTTCCTGTACTCAGTTCTTAGTGTCAATATGGTGTGTACTGACTTCTCAAAGGCTCTTGATAAGATCAGTCATGATATAATTCTGGCAAAGCTGAGTACTTTTGGTTTGACAGATAATTTTCTCTTTCTTTATATCATATTTGATAGGCCATAATCAGTATGTTCAGTACAATGGATTTAGATATCTGTATCCTTTGTGGCAACCTCAAGTGTGCCACAGGACTCCAATTTGGGCCCATTGCTTTTTCTTCATTTGTGAGGTGATAGATGTTGAGTTCCAGATTTTCGCTGATGATAGCAAATTGTATATGGCAATTGAGAAACCTGAAGATTGTGTAAAATTACAAAGAGCTATTAATTCTGTACAAGATTGTTGTGATCATAATAAATTATTGCTTAATATCAAAAAATGTTCAGTCATAACTTTTACCAAAAAATCAGTCCTATAAACCATGATTATAATATAAGTGCAAGTGTGCAAAAGAGAGTGGAATGTGTTTGTGACTTGAGCATTCTAATCGACTCTAGCCTGACTTTTAGTAATCACATAGATAAAATAGTCTCTGAAGTATCAAAAATGCTGGGTTTTATTTATAGGAATTGAAATTAATTTAATTTTATTCAGTAATTTTTTTGCAACTTCACTAGTAAAATGTAATTAGAATATTTTTTGAATTCAAACCAAATGAATTTAGCTCAAATCAACCCTCAATATTTTGAGGTTAACACGTAAATATTTAAACTTTAACCAATAATTCACACAATTTTAGTCAACCTTAACCTATCTTTGACTTATCTTGTACTTTTTTGTTTTGTACTTTTAACAACCCTTTATCCATTTTTGCACAAAATTTAATATTTCGCAAAATAATAAAACAAAACCTAAGCCATCGCATGTATTATTAATGTGCTTATGTTTTCGTTTTGCATCAAAAGGGAATTCCCAGAATTATAGGTTGATGTGGGGGTGCGATTAGGAATGGGCTACGTTTCTAATAAATATCCATTTAATATAATTCATGTTTTAATCACTAACAATTAAACAGTGTGTTGTCAAGTATCAACAAATTTCAATATATGACAAAATCTTAAAATCACCACATTTTCCCTGCATAGTACCAATCCCTACAAAATCCGCAATCGAGATGTGATTCCCGCAGTTTCGAGAATTCCCCACAATTGGCAACCCTGATTATAGGTTATGTTCTACTTCTTACATAATGCATATGTATGAAGACAGTAATTTCGAAGCTAGTTAAGCCAAGACAGTTTTGTGTCTTTTGCAGATTTCTGAATTGACTAGCTTTGTGGGAAACATCTAAATTGTGGTTTGCGATTTGGCAAAAAACTTGGACCAATTTTGTATCCATATCGCCCAAGTTATAAATAAACCATCCAATCTAGCCATACTGGGTACACATGGATTGTACTTTATACAATGTATTACACAACTCGGGTGATAATTTCGACATTTGAGGTAAATATAACCCATATTTTAAAAACCACTAAAAAATTAAAAGGACATAAAAACCTGTACGCTGAAACATACGGACTGTGGCTCCAGTTGCGGCGATTTGCTTAAATTGGTTAGGTTATTGAAAATATTGGATTGGAGTATAAACAAAGTTCGCGAAAGGTTTGGGGTCAATTTTACTAACTTGTACTTGTACCATGGTACTTGATGATGCAATTAAAGCCTATGATGACGGCATGTTAAGCGTGCTCGCCTTACTGGACTATTCAAAGGCATTCGACACGTTAGATCACAGGCTTCTATGCACAAAATTAAAATATTGTGGATTTGATACTGACTCAGTGAAATTAATAAACTCATTTTTAAGTCACCGTTGTCAAAAATTTTCTACGATAATACTGAATCCAATAGTTTAAACATACATAGTGGTGTACCTCAGGGCTCTGTTTTATCCCCACCACTATTTATAATTTATACTATAGAAATTATAACTTCCCCGGCTCACTGTAAAATACAAGCTTATGCTGACGACACCCAGCTTTAACACTTGTTTAGCCACCTAAATATCAATGAAGCTTCAATAAATATTAACAGACTTGGAGCACATTAATATATTATCTAAAGAGCACAACCTAAAATTGAACTTTGACAAGTCTAAACTGATTTGTATTGGTAGTAAAGCCAAAATTGATACCGTAAAAAATAAACTGAATCTACATATCAACAATACTCCATTTACCCCATATGCAAAAAATCTGGGATTAGTTATAGATGAGGATCTACGTTTCACTCAACATATAAAAAATCTGATAAAAAAAGCATTTAACTCTTTAAAATTAATATACACTAACAGAAATATACTAAGTTTCGATCTTAAAAAAATGCTTTGCGAAAGCTTAGTTCTATCACATTTTACGTACTGCGATTTTTTATGTGGCCCAGGTCTATACGAAACAGACAAATATAGAATTCAAAAAGTCTAAAATGTGTGCTGTAGATTTATTTTTAAACTACGAAAATATGATCACATCTCTGG
Organism: Kuschelorhynchus macadamiae; assembly: GCA_030620095.1. NCBI lineage: Eukaryota > Metazoa > Arthropoda > Insecta > Coleoptera > Curculionidae > Kuschelorhynchus > Kuschelorhynchus macadamiae. The sequence goes on from JAUTXW010000338.1 coordinate 1,839,373, forward strand.
TAAAATTACCGAATGCAAATGGCTCGACATGAATAATCGTCGACTTCGTCACCTCAGCAATTTTGTTGATAAAACATTAAAATCGGTAAACTTGTCGAATTTACTTAAAAATAAATGTATTCCTAGAAATAATATTCATAGTAGAAATATATAACGCCATTAATTTCTATAATTCTTTGCAAGAAGAATTTAAACTGTTCAGCTTAAGCAAATTTAACTATAATTCCTGCTGGATTTTTGATTATACATTCTTTCTATTGTGTCTAAAAAGCTCAATATATTAACTAAAAATAATAAAACAATGCTTTCTAAGAATTTATACAATTGTAGTTTACTTAAGGGATGGACACTTCGTTGCTTGATTGAGTGAGAGTAGCCTCGAGGCTAGACGTCGCCAGAGACGATTTAGTCTCTCTCTTTTTACTTAATCTTTAACTTAATCTTATTAACAATCATTTTTATTTGTCTCTGTAAAAATATTGTAAAGCTGCTTAATTAAAGACGTTTATTGTTATTATTATTATTATTATAAAGCCCAAAATGTGAAATTCTTCGGAGTCTATTTGGATCACGGTATGCGTTGGAATATGTATACAGTATGGTGCATTTTATACTTCAGGTAGTGCTTAAATCGGCCTACTTCTCTCTATGTCATTCACACATATCATATGCTATAATGATCTGGGACCACAGTGTGGGAGCAATGGATACCTGCCTGATTGCAGACAAACCTTCATTCACTTCAAGATTACGACTATGCCATCTTTATTCATTTATGAGTGTTTCTTATATGAAAAAAATAATGCCTCACTATGTCACAAGATTCATGCATAGTATTATCTCAAGGTATCAGCGCCTAGAAAGATCCAGGAATGGCCTGGGATGCCTGTCTACACATTTCGATAATAAACTGCCAAAATACATACAAAACCGCCAACTCGAGATTTAAACATGAAATAAAAAATTTCTCATCAGTCAGGCCTTTTACAGCATTGGCGAGTTTTTTAAATATAACTTTTAACATGTTTGTATTCGTTAACATTGTTTGGTACCTTGGTTATGCTGCCTTTAAATATTTGTTTGTGTTGTTTTATTAATGTATATAAATAGAACGAAAGCTTTCACGGCTTTGGTCAATTAAGAAATCATGGTATTTGGGATTAGACCGTGTCAAATTGGAGTTACTATCCGACGTTTCGCCTTCGATTGCACGAGACATTGTCAGGGATCTTTACTCCACGAGATCTAAACACTGAATTCAACCAAGAACCATGATTTCTTTATGTATATAAATTTTTGTTTATAAATGTAACATTTTTTGTTCTAAGCTAAGTAAGAAAATTAGGTAGGACATTATATTGTATGTAATGTGTTTATTTATTCTGACATATGTAAAACTGATTTTTATTTTTAACATCAATGGACATGTGTTTTATTCCTGTTGACAGTCTCCCCTAAAGCTGTAATTTGATAATAAGAATTTGGAAAAAATGTTTTTTCCTTCGTTTTTTAAAACCAGTTTGTATATTATTATGTCAAATAAAAGTGCCCTTTCTTGCTGATTGTAAACATCTTATATCTCTATTTTTATAGACAAGCGAGGAAATTGGCAAGAACCCTGCCATAGTAGACAACAATGATACCATGCCGTTGTATTTGATAATTCTGTGCGGATTTTATAGCTCAGGTGGTGACCGCAAAAGCGCTTACGTCATCTGAGACTAAAAAATATGCCTGTTAAAAGTATATCAATAGGCAGACAAAACGCACACATGCTCTCTGGGCGGAAATGGGATTATCCCTCTGGTAGCAACATTTTAAGACCTAAGAAAAAACCTTACGTTATCAGATACATGGAAAATGTATCTGCGTGGTAAAAGTATATCAGTAGCCATATTTTAAGACGTAAAAAAACCAAAATCCAAAATTTGTGCACATTGTTTTTTAAAATAAATTTTGTGTTGTGAAACGTTGTGGAAAAAAAATTAAATTGAGAAGTTTTAGAAAATGGATTGAAGTTTTTGAATTTGCTCCGGTTTTATGAAAGCGGTACATAACTCCAATTTAAAAAAAATCGTAATTTAGTTTTTATCCGTTAGGTCAGTTGCCAGAACCTCAAGGCACTGTGTGTGCTCTTTGGAAAAAAATACCTCGGATCGTGAGTGGATACCTCTAAATTTTAATAGAATTTAAAGCTGATCAGTGTCGCCAAAACCTTGAAATAATGAAAAAATTCATTTCTTTTCTCTCAAATAATTCTCTTCATGGAACATTTAGCTCCAAACTTAAAATGCAGTTTTGTAATATTTTGCTTGATATTCATTTTTTGTCTTGAGCTATTTTAATAGAAATAATTTTTACTGAAATGCAGCGAAAAAATCTAAAAAAAGTAAAAAATTTAATTTTTTAAAACAATTTTTGATTTTTGTCGTTTTCTTACACTTCTTGACACAAAACCATTAAGGATTTTTTTAAACTAATTATCGCTTTTTCCGAACAGTTGAATCGTTTGAGCACTAGAGGACGTCGAAGTAGCCAAAGATTTAGAGTCGCCGTGCTGCCTACAGTGCAAAACTTATCATTTATAGCAGTCTTTCAAAAAGTAGGGGCGGGTTTTAGACGGCCCTGCATATATTTTAAAGGTATATTTTAAACATATACCCAAACATTGCAACATTTTTGTACTTCTACTAGTCATTAAATCTTTTGCACATTAATTAAATATTATAAGCACTGATACTCTTAAAAACTATTGTTGAAACCACTTTTCACAGTTTTGACAAAATCTGCCAATAATCTGCAATGATAGTCTGCTCATGAGAGTGCACGAGCAGATTAGATCATTGCAGCTTATTGGCAGATTTTGTCAAAACTGTGAAAATTGGTTTCAACAATTGTTTTTAACAGTCAGTGCTTATAATAATTTAATTAATGTGCAAGAGATTTAATGATGAAATGTTGCAATGTTTGGGTAAATGTTTAAAATATACGTTTAAAATATGTGCAGGGCCGTCTAAAAGCCGCCCTACTTTTTGAAAGATTGCTCTAAATACTTCAAATCATAAGTTTTGCAATGTAAGCAGCACGGCGCGCGGCGCCCCCTAAATCCCTGTCATCCAAATGCATCGCATCCCTTGCATCTACGGTTAAGCCGGCTATGCATAATATGGGAACTCATTCAGCATTTTGATCTCGTGCAGTGAAGATTCCTGAAGATGTACCGTGCAATCGCAGGCAAAAAGTCAGAAAGTAATTTCAGTTTGAAAAGGTCTAAACCCAAGAACAAATCATTGTTTTTAGTTGTTAGACTCCAGCCGTGAAAGCTTTTGTACTATTTTGTTATTAAAATAAAGATTATTAGTTCAGTGTCTAATTCAATATGTATAAAAAGACTGAGCGGTTTGTGGTATCAACACAAACCGTATGGTATCAGGTCAATCCTGATGGGTGTGGGCACTAAAAAAATTTTAAAAAAACTGCCTCTTTTCTAGAATTTTCTATATCATTCTGTCTTTTTGTAAAAACTCTATAAGCGCGCCGAAAGGAATCTTTTTTATTGTTGAAAAATGATTTTAGTAATTGGAATATAGGAATCCTATTCTGGATTAATATTTTGAACACTCTAAACTATAACGTTATGCAGTTCATTTGCAGGTTGCAGCCATCAGTCATATAGAGACTGTTTATTCCAAATTTTATTGAGCCCGAGTGCAGTTCGATACTGTGGTTAGACAGAGAGAGTTTAGCAATATAAAAATAAAAATCCAAACAATGCTTGTCTGTATAATATAGATGATAGATAGATAGATAGATCTTTATTGATGTCAATACACAATAAAATTGCATTTACACAAGTCAAAATACAAATAAAGGATAAAGTATTATAAAAGAAACATATTGATTTAAACACAGTACTATATAAAATTTATCTAAAACATCCTTAAAAATAACATAGTAAAATAAAAGAAAAAAAATAAAAAAATAAAAAAAAAAACAAACAACACAAAAACAATTTTTTCCAAAGGCAAAATGCAATAACACTTCCTAACAATTAACAAAAAAAGTAGAAAACTGATGTACAGCAGTCAGTAGTTAAAAAGTTTTAAATGTACCTATCTTAATAAATTACAATTAGAAACAGACATTTATAAAAAAAAGTAATAAGAATACAAAAACTAAAAACTAAAAGTGGAAGCCACTATTGAAATACTCCTCAAAAGTATAAAAAGCGTTCACCAATAGATATTTTTTCAAGGTGTACTTAAAGGTGTTCACCTCTAAGGCTCTTATATGAGAGGGTAAGCAATTGAAAAACCTTGGACCATAATAGTTAGTGCCCACCCTGGCCCTAGTGAGGCGGAGATGGCTAATTACGAGATTAGTGCCATGCCGTGTCGGATAGTCATGAACATCGTGATGTGAGGCGAAAAACTGGAGGTTTTGTCTGACATGCAAAAGACACTGCAAGATGTAAATGCAAGGAAGAGTCATTAACCTATATGTAATAAAACTCTGCCGACAGTCATCACGGTACTTCAGCCCTGCTACAAGCCTTACACATCTTCTTTGTAGTTTAAAAATTAACTTAGCATGTGGAGAATGACCCCACTCTAGTAATGCATAAGACATGAGAGAGCCAAAGTAGCCATGGTAGGCTGCCAGAAGAGTCCCAGTAGATACACACTTACTCAGGTTCCTGATCAAGTATGTGGACCTTGATAGTTTCCCACCAAGGTGCATCACATGGTTTTTCCATGACAGAACAGTATCTAGAGTTACCCCCAGAAAATTCACCTCCTTAGAGCAATCTCCCAAAAGTCCATGATCATTTCTCCCTTTACCCAAAGTGAAATTAATTGACTGGGTTTTGCCAGCATTCATACACAGTCTATTAGTGACAAACCAATCTTCAATGTGTGATGCAGTTTCAGAGATGCATGAGTTTTCAATCTGCGAAGGAAGATAAGAGGTGAAAGTGGTGGTATCATCAGCAAACAAAATTAGGTTTCCCCCTGATTGGAAATTGGCAAGGTCGTTAATGTAAATCAAAAAGAGCACAGGACCAAGCACAGAGCCCTGGGGCACACCGCACTTGACTGCACTACCCATGGATGTGACTTGATTGTAAGAGACAAACTGGCTTCGATCATATAAATATGATTTTAGGAGAGCTATGCTCTTTGGCTGAAAACCATAATAAGGAAGTTTCTTCAGCAGGATGTTGTGAGAAACACAATCAAATGCCTTTGTAAGATCTAAGCAGCAGGCATAAGTATCGCGGCCATTCTCAAAACCCTCAATTACATGCCTTACAAGGCAGTCAATAGCATGAGCAGTGGTCCTTTTGTTACGGAAACCAAACTGCTGTTGGAAAAAGAGGTTATTTGACTCGAAGTGTTTTGTAATCTGTGTTTTCAAGATGGACTCAAACACCTTGGATAGAATGGGTAGTAATGAGATGGGGCGATAATTAGTGAGATCGTCTGGAGTGCCCTTATTTTTAAAGATAGGGACAACTTTTGCTTTTTTAAGTACTTTGGGGAAAACCTGAAGTGTTATGGCTTGGTTTATAAGCCTGGTAAAGGGATATATTATCACATTTTTTAAGGTTTTTATTATTCCAGTATTTATGTTGTAGCAATCCGTAGCTCTAGTATTTCTTAAGTCACCAATTACCTGTCTAACTTCATTATAGGTAATTTGATTGAAATTAAAAGAACAATTTTCTCTACATTGTTGAAGGTATTGTGAGAAATGGTTATTGGAGGCTGGTAAAGACTGAACAAGCAAATTAGCAACATCAGAAAAATAGTTGTTGATTGCTTGAGCATTCAAGCTTTCTGAAGAAGTAAAAGGGATGGATGGCTGATTGTTTTTAATAACCTGCCACATGGCAGACTGAGGATTTGCTGCGGTAGTAATGAAGTTATCGTGAGCAGTTACTTTGGATCTTGAAATCTCATTGCGGTATGTCTTCTTGTACTTCCTCACTGTTTCCACGGGAACTAAATTTGGATTTTGCCTGTTCAAATCCACAAGAAGTCGCAATCGCTCACGCATATCTCTTAAGTTATTATTGAACCAAATGACTTTAGATTTATTGCTGGCTGTATTAATTAGTTTAGACTTTAGGGGAAAACAAACCCCAACCGCATCAATGATAGTGTCAACAAATCTCTTGAACTTCAGTTCAATGTCGATGGTCATATCAGAAATATAGTCCCACGATTCACTCTCTATTTTGTTATAAAGAGCAAAAAGCCCTTCCTCAGTAATTGGCCTGTAATTTACTCTGCTACCACTTTTACATTTTTTGAGTATATGGCAAACTCCCAAAATACCATCATGGTCAGATAGGTAGCGAAGATTTATCAAGCTGCACATCATTGGCATATTAGTGAAAATGTTGTCAAGACAATTTTCCCCTCGTGTGTTAAAAGAGACAACCCCATGCAGATTGAAAGTTCGAAAAAGGTTAGATAACTCAAGAGCTTTGGGATCCTGGGTATTAAAATGAACATTGAAGTCTCCTGTTACAACAATATGTTTGGAGATGTCAAGTTTATTTAAAATTAAGGCCAAAATTGTCATAAACTTATCAAAATCTCCATTGGGAGATCTATAAATTGATATAATCTGTATCTCCCATTTATTAAGATACACTCCGGCAGCCTCACAGTGTTGTTCAGAGCACAATTTATCAAAATTTATTGTGTTAGATTGAATGTTTGATTTTAGATAGATGGCAACACCACCATGTATTTTTATGTCCCTACAGAAACAGGCAGCCGCAATATAACCTTCCAAATTTGTTACACTAAACTCTACCGAATTTAACCAGTGCTCGTTTGCACAGAAACAATGTATTGACTTCTCTTTTAGGAGTACTTCAATATCGGAAGCCTTATTGCGAAGACATTGTACGTTAGCATGTAAGATAGAAACAGAATTTCCATTACTTGATTTTTTCATTCGGTTAGGCTCTGGGCGAGCAGATTTCACGAAAAAACGTTGTTTCACTCCGAAGGGGATTCGGTTGATGATTTCTTTGCTCAGATCCTCTACCACCATCCACTTCACTAGCAAGAAGCGACTGTAATCTGCTTCTGTGTTCTGTGTTGATAATCTGCCAATGTCTGGGATGTTTTATGTGATTATCGCAGAGGTGTTTTATAAAACGTTTCTTACAGTTGTACTCAATTTGCCACCCATACTTTTCTCTTATAAATGAAATATAGGAAGGTAACTCAACAATCGTTACTCCAGTTGTTTTTGTTTGAAAATAGTCTTTGAGTTTTCTATTCTGGTCTTTAATCAACTTATTCAGTGCCCTCTTCCATGGTGGTGCTAATGGTGATTCAACAATCACAATGTTTGTTATATGTGATAGTCTGTATAATCTGTCTAAAGTGTTATTTTTAAGGGGATTCTTTAGGAGGTCTTCTGGGCCCATAAAGATGACTATATAGTCGTTAATTCCACTATGCCTGCGATAAGTGTCTACAATTTCAACCAGGTTTTCTGGTGATAGATTTTTCCCTTGTTGACAATTTATATCAAACTCAGAATTTGTGTATTTCTTTATCATAAGACCAGATCCTTGTGTGATACAACAGTCACCCACTATCAATATTTGAGGTTTAGTGCTGGGGACAGGTATGGAGGGAGCAACATCATTTTGACCAGACTCTATACTACATTTCAAGTGCTCAGTTTGTGTTTCTTTTGTTACATAGATGTTCTTGATTGCCTCACACAGTAATGCCTCATAGTATATGTCAACGTCATAATCTGTCATAGTGCCTGTTGTTCTAGAGATAGAGGTTGTTTGGGTATATGTCGAACTCCTGGGTATGTCATTAATTGGTGGAGAAAGAGATCGCCCATTATATTTTTCTGTAGTTTGTTGAAACTCAGTTTCCTTTAGCCTCAGAAGATCCTGTTTTAAACTTATAACATCCTTTGAATACTTATTATTGTCACACTCCAATGTCTTGATTGTAATTACCATGCTCTGATTAAGCTGAACTAGTTCAGCCATTTTAGAACTTAATATCGTTTCAGATTTCTTATAGTTTTCTGAGTCCTTTATGAGGTCGTCGTTCCTGGATCGTAATTTCTTGATCTCATTTTTAAGGTCAGCAATGAACTGGTTCTGTTTATCCAATTCTTTAGTAAATTTACTTTCTGCCAGTAAAACTTCATCCTCAAAGACCTGACTGTTACGTTTCATACGTTTTATATGTTTATCTCTATTTTTTAAATCATTATTTAAGTTTTCTATTTCGTTTATAAATTTTTGTTCTCTGTCATCCTTATTTACTTTATTTTGGCATTCTTCAGAACAATAAATTTTGTATCCTCCAATTTTTACAGCTTCTGTGCTTCTTTCAAGGCAGCTGGGATGATAGACAGCTGAACAATTTATGCAACAATAGTTCAAAAAATCTTTGTTTTTGCAGCATTTGAAGTTTCTTTGCATTTTTTCGAGGGATGTTAAAATTAAATAATGTCGGGATTAAATACTGTCGATTTTAAAATGTGTTATTTTTATGTTCTAAGGGTCCTGTATTAATGGAAAATTTCACTAATTTCAATTATTTCTAACACTGATTCTGGAACGCAGTCGGTTTTGCTGGTTTTGTAAACAAATTCAAAAAGGAATACAAGACAAAGGACACACACTTCTCGTCCTGGGACCTATCAGGACATTTCTTTAAAACAAATACAGGTGGGTCCTGGGAGAGGGTTGGGAAAACATGAGGCTAAAACAAGAGGAATATTTACATATCAGAAACAAAAACCTTAAAAAAAACGGTAAATTAGCGAATGGTCGTGCCAAAACTCCCGTTGTGCTAAAAAACTTTCGATTTATTCCGAAATTGAATAAATTTAAACTATATTTAACTTATTTATTTATATTTAAGGCTTCAGCCAAAGAAATGAACAAAGAAATTGTTTTTTCTCTTTTTTTTTTTCCTTTCTCTCTTTTTGAGACCTATTGTTCTCTTTTTGGAGAGCCAGATAGTTTCTTTGTTTTATATTATTGCTTGCCAATTCTACGGCGGATTTTTACGACATATAGATTAAAAAATTCGTCAGATTTTTACGCATATAACAGTACCAAACACAACATTAATATCACAAAATGTACACGCGAAAAACGGAAAAAAAAGCGGAGCACTCGAAACTCGAAACTATACTTTTTTATCAACCAATAAATAAATGCCGGATGCCGGGCGAAGTAATCCGAACGCCAATAGTTCACAGTAAATTATTTTATTTTATTTGTAACAAAAAATATTAACTTGCTTAGTTATGCTTAGAAGCGAAAAGGAATCATTAAGACATGAAGGGGAGTCAAGAAGACATGAAGAGAAGTCAAGGAGAAATTAATCAAGAACTTACAGAAGATGTGAAGTGGTACCAAGAAGAACTAAAACAGGAACTTACAGAAGATATGAGGAAGTATCAAGAGACAACAAGAACGAAGAAGGCATGAAGAGGAACCAAAAAGACATGAAAAAAAGAACTTAAAGAAGATATGAGAAGGTACCGAGAAGACGTTGAACAAAAAGAATCAAGAAGTAACAAAAAGAACATTTTGTGAATAGGCTAACCCAAGAAGAAGTAAAAGAAGAAATACGCCAAATAGAAATGAAAGTGCCGAAAGAAGTACAAGAGGTTCATGAGCAAATACAATAGGAAGTGCAAAGCTTATGTCAAGAGGCAAAAGTTAAGCAACCAAAGCCCATTAAAATCCGAGGGTTTCCATTCGTCTTATGTATTAGAACCACCTTCGTGTGTCGGGAAGGTACCGTGGGTTCCCTACTTGAAACGGCAGCTGAAACTGGGAATAAATGGGATTCCACCAAGAAAGCACAAGCACTGGTTTGTTTCCTGTGTGGTACAACATACTTGTGATGCAGCACTGATAGAATGAAATCCAAGACCTATACCTTTGGCAAGGCGGCATGAAGCTGATAAGATACTTGAGGATATGGAAAAACAAAACCTTATAAAATCATCTTAAATCCCCGATCATCACCAGTAGTCTTAGTTAAGATAAAAGATGGCTCCACACCACGTTTTGCATCTGCTTCCGCATGAAGGAAGGTAGTTTCCCGATTGACACCTTGGGTACTTTAGTATCATCGAGATGGTTTTGGATCCTAAACTTAAAAGTTGGTTATTGGCTAGTAAAGTTTAATCCTACAGACAAAGAAAATACTTTCGGCTGAAACTGGATTGTGGCAATTTAAAATTATGCCTGGTTTATGCATCGCTCCAGCGATTTTCGAACCTTTAATGGAACTGACATTACATGGAATGGCCGGGGAAACATTTGAAGAATATCGAAGCTGTTTTTCAGAAACTGAGACTGGCTAACTTAAAGTTCAGTCCCAAGAAGTGCTAGTTTTTCAAAAAGGACTTAAACGCAGCAAAGGGCAACTTCTTGATCATTATTGATTTGATATCAAAGTCGGAAGTTTTAATTATTTGTGAGGAATCTAAAAGGTTCCAAAAAAGCGAGTAACACATATAGCCTGTAAGGAGTAGTGGCAGTCCGACACAGGGCGCCCTCTTCGACCCACCAAACAAGATTACAGGTGATTAGAGGACTACGTGAAGACTATGGAAACAATACATAAACAGGAAATGCAGAAACTGCAAGAAAATGTATGTGTGCCGAAGCACGCACATTTAATATAAATGTGGAATGTATGCAATGTGCTTTTCGCACGTATTTCACATTATACTTTTTCTATCCACCAGGAAACGTTAAATTATAATATTTTAACATCAGAAGAACCAACTCATTTATGGGAAACGGACAGGCCCGAAATCCTGTACTTTTTTGAGACCAAAAACACTGATGTAATCTCCCATCCAGTTATAACTGATGAACTTAGTTCAGACCATTCACTGGTAATTATTGATTATGGAAACCCGAATGATAAAAATAAACTGGTTTAAATTTCAAAACATTTTTAAAAACTCTGACCCAATAATAGAAATAAATTAATATAAATATAAATTAGAGAACGCAGTAATAGAATTAACAGATTAAATTCATTTAGCAGTAGAAAAGTTAACAGTCATAAAAATGCCAAGATAAGTAAATATGGAGGACCAGATTTTAGGAAAGAAATTAAACAAAAAAAAATTAATTTCATACAGCTCAAATTAAAACTAAACTAAAAAACCTTGAGGACTTGCAATGGGAAAGTAAATTAGTACCTCTAAAGGTACAAGGCAATGCATTATTTAAACTCTTATAAGTCTTACAAAAGGCATGAGACAACCAATGCCTGATATCTTAAACAATAACACAGTAGTTTCAGATTCAACAGAAAAATTGCATTCCAGCGGAGTAGTTGTTTCTGTGATTCCATTTTATACCTTTGCCCTACACGGGGCTCGTTAGTTGAGGGCGACTTGATGAGCTCTAGAAAGAGCCAAATCGCGATCGTCATTTAACTAAAGTGGATCATTGCGCCCGCGGCATTGCAGGATATTTTCCAGACATGGCAGTGTCCTTGATATGACGTTACTGTAACGTAAAATAAAAAATATATTAACAAACTATACTGTCATTCCTATGTCTATGTCTATCGACGGAAGAGACTCCACGAGAAGATAAATAAGACCAGGAGTACCCAAGGCTCCCCGCTATCTCCCATTCTTTCTAATTTGTAATCAGCATATGCTGAAACAAAATTTCACTTGTATCTTTTCGCCCATGACAACAATTGCCTCAACAGACAATACATCAAACTTCATCACCATCAGAATGTAAAAACACATTACCTTAATAGTAGAATGGACGAGCAAGTGGAAATTAAGATTAAATGCGCAAAAAACGCAGGCGGTCTTCTTTTTTAAGTCAAATAAAATAAAAAAATTAATAATATTGAAGTAAACTGGGTAGACCATGTTAAATATTTAGCAGTAATTTTCGACAAAAGACTAAATTCTACCCGATGTTGAATAAAAAAAGTAAGCTTAACAACTGGGTTAAATTAACTTTATTTAATCTTAAATTAAAAAAAAAAATGAGTATTCACCGCTTAAATCAAACAAAGAATGACCAAAGCTATGTGCGTACCTCAGTACTTCACAGAGATTTAAAAAAATAAAATGTTTACACCAAAGCAGACCTTTCAAGCAACGATTTAATCCGACCATCACATATTCACGGTAGTGAAAATAAAACACAAACGAATATTGATCGTCTTTACGTTATTAAATAGCCACGCCACGACGGGCTTTCTCCCTTCCTCACTCACCACTATTTCAAAAGAGGGTAACTAGCATAAGCTACCACCTCCCAACTTTCTAAGAAGACAAAAAATACACCAATAGTTCTAGCTTTATTAAGTTGATAATCCCAATAAGAAGACCCCGAATGAACTTTTTGATCAGTTGTAATTGGGATTTCAAAGTGTAAACCATAGATAGCATTGGTCAGTTTGTTTATAATATAGATATGCAACTTAATATACATACATCGGTCCCGTATTTGTCTCCCTCTAGCGTTTGTAATCTTCAAGAGTTTTTTTATAAAACACGTTGTTCCAAATCCTCGTAGTATGTATGTACGTATGTTACATTCTGATATCAATTCCTAAAATTTGAATAACTTAAATTCAAAAATGTCTAAATAATAGCAAGGGTGTTATTGTTCGTATTACTCGTTTCTATGACAACGTAGTCAATGTGCTGTTCTCCAACGAACGTAGTCTACATAGAACGAGTATATGGGGTACGACATATAAGATAGCAGTGCATGGTGTAAAGAAATTGACAGTTTTAGGTTACCTTAGATATGATTGTTGGCTATAATCTGTGTTTACTTGTCTTACCTTAACCTGTGTTGGGAATAAAGCATATATTCAGAAACTACGTGTTTGTGTACCCACAAATCCCGAACAAAATACTATTTTATGCTCGAGCGGGATATTTTTGCTTCGAGAGTGAAATTAACTGGTTGTTAGCGATAGTAACATTTACTTCTAATATCCTCTAAACTAGTAATATACAAGCTTTAATGCAAAAAATATCAAATGTATTTTTTCTATCAATTCAAAATTCAATGGGAATTTGTCCCAACATTGGGCATATTTTTCTTTAGCCATTAAAATATATGTATTAATGTGGTGTGTATTTAATTAAAGTATTTGGTCATTGCATGCCTATCTAGGTAGAAAATAACACAAAATCTAGACCTTTAAATAAAGATTAAAATATAATTTGGCGTTATTTCGAAACATACCAAATTTATATATAATTTAATTAAACATTTTAATATTTTATTGTTCAGGATTTACTATTGAACAATCGAAAACGAATTCTGGGCGTAGTGTAATTTTAATTGCAGTATAACGATTAGTTATTTTTTAAACAGTCCATAACATTTTTTAAGTTGAAAATCAGTACATTTACTCGATTGTAAAGGTATGCCTAATACTATTTTTACTTTTTTGAATAACAGTTCACATATATTATTAATAATATATATGTTATGAAGGGATTATTGTATTCGCGGAAATTTTAGAAAAATATAAGTTGTTTTTTTTTGTTTTAGAGTCCTAGAACACGAAAAACATGTGGTTAGAAAAAAATACGACCTATGTATGGATGTATGTGTGTGTACAAACAAAATTTGTGTGCACGATAACTTGAGAAGGCTCAAACGGTTTGTTTTAAATTTGCACCAAATATATTATGGGTTAATGTCCCGCGGGGAATAGATTTTTGGATGTCTTGGGTATAGATCTCCGATATTTTTAAGGGGTATAACAAGGAAAAAATCATATTTTGAGAACGTGTAAACCGATTTTCGTCAAATTTAAAACACAAATATAAAACATTTATTTTTACATCAAAAGATTGTAAAAGTCATTGACATAGACATTTGATTATTTTTAAATTTGTTTTATTGATAGTAACTAATAATTGAAGGGCCCAATGCAAAAAGTATCTAGTCACATTTTGTAGTTTTCGAGAAAAACGAGCTTGAATATTTTAATTGCCTTGTAAAATATTGAATGCTAAAGAATTCGATGCTACATTCTTACCAAAGAAAATTTATGAACATAGGAACATTATACCATTAAAATTATAGGATATTTTCATTTCAACTGCCAGAAAAAAAATTAGGAAAAAAGGACTTAGGCACATTTTCCTTAGGATTTTACAAAATTTCAATTTCACTTGAACGATTTAATCAGTTAAATTAAAGTAAAACTATTACTGTTACAACTGCGTTTATTAAACACATTAACAAAATCTCGTTTAATTTAGCCCATTAATGAAGTGAGATAAGTTATCATTTGCTTAAATTTGTTTTCAATTAAAACAAAAGTAAGAAAAATCATCACATAAAAGGCCCATTTACTGAAAATTGGAAGGGTTATTCATATACGTCGGCCTCGGAGTCGACTTCTTTTTCCTCGAGCATATCATTGTGATCAGCAGTAGCTGGCACAGTACTTTTATGAACTAATGTTCTTCCAAAAAATTAAGTGTTCTCTTGTAATACATAGCCCAAAAGATGGGTAACATTCTGGTATTTGACATTTTTAATCGAAATAAATTAATCTTTATGAATGTTGTATAAAAACACACTTGAATGGTTGCTTTTTTTTGCATTCTTTGATTAACTTTACGTAGTATTCTGGATTGTCAACTTTATCTATTTTAAGTTTTTTCTTTTCTATTAGTCCGAAATCTGGATCTATAGGCATCATACTATGACTAGGAGTCGGATAAAAAATTTCAATATTTTCAAAGTAATTTTTTATACATAACTGATCGAGAAAAGCAAACAAAAATCTATTTTTGTTTTGACGAAAAAATAGTTGTCCCAGTACAACCTGAGTATCAAATGGTTAGGAGTTTTATTGTGGAGTATAAAATCTTCCAAACAAGTTACTACTTCATTTGGGCAAAATGTTCTGCATACATATATATTGCAGTGTCATTATTACTAAGTTTTTTTATACCTAAGTTATGTAACCAAAGTTGCCGTAAGTAATATTTGTCTTACACATTAGTTACCGGAACAGGCATATTTTTTCAAAGTTGAAACGTATTTATATAATATGTTTATTTTTCTCTTTAGAGGCCGTTTGTATGGCTTTTTGAAAAACCTCTGCTTTTCTTTAGTTAAGTTGTATTTTAATATTTAGTCTTAATTCATCAAATTTATTATTTTTCAAATGAGCTTGCTGTAAAGACACATTTAATATTGTGCAAGTCTTACAGACATCTTTTCTTGGGAAACCGAATTTGATATTAAACTCTTCTGTGAATATTCTTCGGAACATTTCATAGGTAATAATGTTGGTATTTTGCTCTATGAATGTGCCATGAAGATGAGCTACAGACAAATTTGAATCAAGGAATTTTCTTAGTTTATTTTATGCTCGCGAATAATGTGATTCGCGAACCAGAAGCTGTTGAATGGAGTCCCTAACTTTATTAAGAACATCAGCATTAACACGCCTAGGACGAGAGTCATGTGTTCCTCTAAGATCCTTGGCACGTAGAGGTATCTGAATTTTACGCCTTAGCCTGGATCTTTTGATTCCGTGCATCGCTAAAAATGCTGTTTGGCAAATTACGGTTTTTCCCCCAACTTTTACTTTATAAGTAAAGGAATCCGTTCTGGTTTTTGAGTTTTCTTTTCTGCATCTCTAACGGTTGGCACATTAGGTTCAATACAACCTTTTATATAAATGTTTTGTTTCGTGGCAGTTGAAATTTTGAAAAATGGCATTTTGCTCTCCAACATTTACTTTAGTACCACATTTACATCGGGAATCGGGTAGAGGTCTTTCCTGAAGTGATTCCATGCGAGTTCTTTTTTTTTCAGTTCTCTTTTACTTATCGTGGTTCTGTTTCCGTTTTTTTCCTCACAAGTTTAGGCGTTTGCATTTTTGAACATTGTCGGTGTTGTTTGCAGATCCCTGTATATTTTGCTGATCGAAATTCGGGTGATTTTCTTGTATAAAACTGTTAATATGAAAGCATCATTCAGGCACTGGAGATGATCTTAGTTTGAACCACTTCTTGATCATTGAGAAGAGCTTTAACAGGTAACAAACTTGATATTGGTGGCACAAGGCTGGTCTGAGAACACAGAAGACTAGCACCTACTTTTTTTAGGTAGATTTCTTCGTACTGACTTTACTTAAAGATAATTTTGTAGTTTTAATGTGGGATTTATTATTTTTCAGAACTCTTGAAGAAACTGTATTCAATTCTTGACTTTTTTGTTTTTTTAATAACGTAAACTAGAATCTGAATCCGAAAAACTTGAACTCGGCGTCTCAAAATCGATTTCTGAAGGTAAGAAGTCACTCCAATCATTTAAGTTGTCTGCAACAAGTTAAGATAACACAGCCGGAGAGTTGGTTACAAGAAGCTGTAAGAGTTTTGTAATATCTGATATTTTAATATGGTGTAGTATTAAGGGTATACATGAGCAGTCTCTAAAAGTATTAAAATATCAGCCATCACAAAACTCTTGTAATATTTTGTCGCCAGCTCTTTGACTATAACGTTTTTAGGCGCCAACGTATTGAGAGTTTTTCAAGGTTAGATTATTTAAAAAATGTTATTATTAAGCTTTCAGGAGTTTGCAAACAAGTAAAACGACTCTAGCAACCTTTAGTTTAAAGCAACTTACCCGCCATATCAAATTTTCGTGCAGCCGTTTTAATGCTTATATCACACTGAAACAACTCTGCGTCCTTAGTTATTGGCTAGCGATTCAGGCACATTTTGCATTGAAGCGCAGCAAGATATTTGAGTAGTTAGGTTACATTATATAGGGTAGTTTTAAATGTTGTTTTTTTAAATATTGCGATAGTGGACTTAGACACTTTTAGCATTGAAATGACCATTTTTTTTCAAACCTACCATACTTGTGTCGGGACTCAGGAATATCGTAGAGTAATTTAAGTTACACCATTAGAAAGCTTGGAAAAAATTACGATAGATGGCGCCATTTTCTCTAAAATAACGAAAATGTGACTTAGGTCAACAACTCCTAGAAGAAATGAGTTGTTGATTAAGGGCGCTAGCAGCTCCCAACCTCTCGTGCTGCAGACTTCCTGAAATGATCGAGGTACCACTCCTCTTTTATTATTGTTCAAATTTGTTAATTCAGATAGAAAAATGTTTTACGTATACCAGCAATATTTGCATTAGGTATGTATATAAAGTTTAAGTGTAACAATTCAGTCAGTGATATCTGAATATGTACCTGCCTATACAATACTATGTACTCAAATTCGATTGCCTCCGTAAAACAATTCCCAATTTAATCCAGACTTAACTGCAGATCTCATAAATTCCTGTAGTGGTTTGTAGTTTCACTCTTCTTATTCGACCATCAGGACTTTTAAAACTTTTATTACTTTAGACCATCGTAAGTTCACAATATTTTTGGTTGGAAAAAGACAGCATGGATGTCTTGATGGTAAAGCTTCATATAGAGATTCTGACAGCTTTGATTGAGTTGATTGACGTTCCCACGCTCCAGCCATTTATGGTGGGTTGAAATGAAAAGTCAGGTCTAAGAAATGCTTCTGCAATTTTATTAGTGTTGATTTTTTTCAATCCTTCCCGTAGAATCCCTTCAGCTGCTAGAAGTTTGTTCTTCGATCGCAATATATGTATCTTGGTCTTCTCTTTCTATACATGAAATTGTGTAAGCATACAATAAAGCTGTCAACATAGAACTTGTAAGCAACTTCTAAATCTATTCCACTTGTTAACCATGCAAACAACGCACCCCATCTTTTCTTTATTTTTTGAAGTACTTGTTCTTTAGATGTCTTAGGATTATTTTTCTTAGCTACTACCTCTGGTTTCACAACAGGATTGAATGTAATTTTCAAAGGGCTGAGGGTTTCAGATTTGGTGTTTGTAGCTTTTGTAACTGATTTTATTGTAACCCTCGGACTTTTGTACTCCGTGCCGGTTGGAGGATATGACTTTGATCTCCGAGTTGTCATTTTGGAACTATGCTGCTGCTCAATATGTTGCATTTTTGGCCTAATTATTAATTTTGGTATTGGCTCCTTTTGATTTTGAGGACTTTTAGCTTCCCCTTCAGAATTCAGTACTTTTAGAATTGAATGCATTTTGTCCGATTGCTTTGTAATAGTAATTTTTAAGCTGGCTTTATTACCCTCCAAGTCTGAAGTTGTACTGACTTCTTTATCTGGTGCTTTAACAGGTTTAATTCTAACCTTTTGCCCATAGATCTTTTCTTTTCTGCCTCTTTCCTCCACATGACTGCTTTTGGTTATTTCTTCAGAAAGGTCATTAGATTGATCCTGCTTTTGAAAATCCCTATCTATCCCAAATCTCTCCGTGATCTGAGTAGACTTTTTCTGGCACTCTGAAAAACTTTTACATATTCAAAGAATTATCAGCAAATCCATCTGTAACTTGAAAACGCGTCTTTTAGATCTGTCGAGGTCTTGTATCACATTTTCTTGACTTCTAATTTTGTCAATTATTTGCTGAGAAGAGTTAACAAATTTGGCTTTATCTTGAAGTTTATTAGTGACCATGAGTTGATTTTGTGCTTTATTAGTATAGACTTTAGCAAACCTAGGATGCAGTTTAAAATAGTAAGAAATTTTAAAAATATTAATCTTCAGCAATTTTATACAGATCTAAAATTCATTCCTTGGAGAAACATTTATGACCTGGATACTGTGAATGAAAAGATGGACTTTTTATGTGAAAATATTATTACTCTTAGATATACATGGTTTTGTAACGCATAGAATTACAACGCCTTATGCTCCATGGACAGATAAGTTGAGACCTATTAGTATCTTGGTCACTTGGTCTAAGGTTCTGGAAAAGGTTCTTAATGATTAACTACACATATATTTTAATCATAATAATATTATCCCACAAAATCAGGTTTTAGTAAAGGGCATGGATGACATTATCACAGCAGTTGATTATAGAGAGTTAACAATATTAGTATGACTTGATTATTCTAGTGCCTTTGACACGCTTAATTATGAAACCTTAAGATTTATGTATAAGTACGCTGCTGGTTTCTCACCGCAATCAGCAGCATTATTATCAAATTATTTAGAGGGTAGATTGCAGGCTGTATCTTATAATAATAAGTTATCAGATTTTTATAAGTGTTAACAACGGTGTTCCCCAGGGAACTATTTTAGGACCTAGGACATTATTACGCGGATGACACGCAAATGTATCTGTCTTTTTACCCAAATGAAGCTCCTCAAGCAGCACTTAATTATGACTTATGTAATGTAGTGGATTTTAGCAGAAAATATATATATATATATATATATATATATATATATATATATATATATATATATATATATTGGCATTTGACATTTTCGATGCTTTCTTTCTCGTCTGAATAGAGACTGAAGTGTTGGTGACTGCGACGCTTCCTTTTGTACCCCCATCTGGGCCGAAGGTTATATCTGCGCAGGCGTTGGTCGTTATTTATGTTTTCCGGATATATATATATATATATATATATATATATATACATATATATATATATATATATATATATATAAATGTATATATGTATATATATATATATATATATATATATATATATATATATATATATATATATATATATATATATATATATATATATATATATATATATATATATATATATATATATATATATATATATATATATATATATATATATATATATATATATATATATATATATATATATATATATATTGACATGAAGGTAATCAGAAGTGAAACCAATGTTTTAAAAACAAAATGGTATCGCAAACCGATGTGCTCTGACAGATTCATAAGTTATCATTCTTACCACCCTACCAAAATGAAAATAAATTTAATAACTGCTCTAAAAAATAGAGCTATCAAGCTCTCACATAAAGACTACAAACAGGAAAGCTTAGATAGGCTCAGAAATATACTCCTTGAAAACTCGTATCCTCTGAATATCATAAATAAGTTTTTATGCAACACAAATGAAAATCCAATACAACTAAATACTATCCATAATATAACGACAGAGGAAAACACCAGTCAGCCAACACAAACAATAAAATATTACCCACTTCCTTTTATTCAAAATTTAACTGATAAATTAATAGACGTTTTCAAAGATAGTCCAAACCTAAGGTTTGCCAAAAAACAAATAAAAACTGTCTCACAACTTTATGCAAAAACTAAGACTCCACTTTCCACGTTTGAAAATAATAACGTTGTATATGCCATAAATTGCAACAACTGTAATCAAATATATGTAGGTCAGACATCTAGAAATTTGTCAGGCAGAATTACTTCACATAAAAGCGACTGCCGCAGGTTTGTAAAATCTTGTGCATTATCAGAACACTTCATAGACACAGGACACATCATTCGATTCACCGAGGCAAAAATTCTTGCTAAAGAAAAAAGATATTATAAAAGAAATTTCCTTGAAATGATACATATACACAACCAAGGGACAAACACAATGAATAAGAAAACTGATATCAATAATCTAAGCACAATATATTCATATCTGTTAAGAATTAGTGGGGACAATTTTGTTTCGATTAATGACTCTAATGCTGTCCAAATCTCTGAATAACTTAGTCCTAATATATTCATACTGTAGGGCACTGTGCATTGATTATTTGCATGTATATATGATTTTCCATTTTCCTTTTCATTTGTTTCAGGAGAAGTTCAGTCATGCTGTTGTGTTGTTCACGTAATTTTGTTTTTTTCCCCCTTTTTTCTAATCATAGCAAATAAATATAAAAATTTTTCACAGCACGATGGTGGAACATGTCCCTCTATCAGCTGCACAGTGTACTACAGAATATAAAATGTTTTCATCGTTTAACCAACAATTACAGAACTTGTAAGATTTGTGCTGATTGGGTTACCAGCTTTGCAGAGTACTGTTTACTAATGCGCCATCTACATTTTTCTTTTCCAACTATACATTTGGGAAACCGTCGTTACCGATTCGTGCTCAGTCGGCAATTATTTGAAAAACAAAAAAACGCATAAACCATCTAGTGTGAAGTAAGGGAAGGAGAGCAAAAATAAAAAAAAAAAAACACGTTCTCCATTTTACAATAATAATTTGCCTTTTAAATACGTAAAATGGCCGACATTGTCTGCACGTTGGAATAAACCAAATCTTTAAGAATCTTAAAATGTGTCAATATAACAACATCCAAGTCAAAACTAGTGATAAAAAGGTGTAAATAATATGTATATAGGTCTTTAGCAATGTTGAGAATTTTTCAGTGTTGTTTTTTCAAGAGTAAAACCAAGTAGTAAGTCCACAACAACTTTTTCTTTAAAATAAATGTTAATACAAAATAATAACAATTTTTAGGCTGTCTTGAGGAAGGCAATAAACAGTTGCCGAAAGCTTGGCAAAGCAACAAAGTGTTTTAATCTAAGGTCCTCTCTTTGACTACAGCCCCACTAGATTTAGCACGTTTTTTTTTTTTTTTATATATATATATATATATATATTTTATATATATATATATATATATATATATATATATATATATATATATATATATATATATATATATATATATATATATATATATATATATATATATATATATATATATATATATATATATATATATATATATATATATATATATATATATATATATATATATATATATATATATATATATATATATATATATATATATATATATATATATATATATATATATATATATATATATATATACACGACATTATTGCTTCATTAATTGAAACGCCTTTTTTAAGAAGAAGCGAAACTGAAAAGAAACAGATATTAGGTAGCCGTCCGACGCCGAAAATTTTAGCAATATTTAACGATAAGAGGCAAGGTAAAAAATATTCAAGAACTTTTCAAATATCTTGGTACGAAACTTATAGGTGGCTATGCGGAAGTATTTATAAAGAAAGCTTATATTGTTGGCCTTGTATTTTATTAGGTTGCGTCAAAAATAATTGGAGTTCAGGGGGCGGATATTCGGATTTAAAAAATTTTTCACGAGCAGTAAAATCGCATGAAAGTTCAAGAGAGCATATTAAAAATTCGGTAGCACTTACAAGACTGGAGCAAAATAGGGCGACTATTGCGGATGCACTACAAGAAAATGCAAGTCTTAATAAAATTGTTTATAATGAAAATGTTCGAAAAAACCGTTTATTATTAAATTATTTAATTGATGTTACTATTACTTTGGGTAAACAGGACTTGGCATTTCGAGGTCATAATGAAACAACAGATTCTTTTAACCGTGGCAATTTTAAGGAAATATTTGCATGCTTAATAAAAAGAAATGCCGAACTTACTGAACATTGTGCTAAATTTAGTAATATTTTTACGGGATAATCTAAGACTATACAAAATGAACTAATTGGTTGCATACATGACTATATTCAAGAATATATAAAAAAAGAAATCAATGACACCGAATGTTGTTTTTTTGGCGTAATTGCGGATGATAGTACTGATATAACAGAAAAATCACAGTGTTCGATAACAGTTAGGTATGTGACCAACGGATCTTTAAAAGAAAGATTTTTAGGATTTTTTGACGTTAGCGATAATAGAACAGCAGAGAGCCTTTTTCATTTAATACAAAACAGCTTAGAGCCTTATGACTTTAAAAATAAATTGCTCGCGCAGTGTTACGATGGGGCTAGTGTTATGGCAGGTGAAATAAATGGGCTTCAAACAAAAGTTAGATCTATTGCTCCTTTAGCTATGTTTACTCATTGTTGCGCCCACAGATTAAATCTAGTTTTACAACAGGGAACAAAACTGATTACCCAAAGTCGTATATTTTTTGCCACTTTATTAGGAATACCAAATTATTTCCACCAATCACCAAAACGGTCTTTTGTGCTTAATCAGATAGTAGGTAAAAGAATTCCGCGAGCTGTAGAAACGCCATGGTATACACGGTCTAAAATTTTAAACTTAGTGGCTAATGAATGGGACAATTTAATTATAGTATTTGAAACTATTATTAATGACTTAAGTTCTGGAACAGAATCTATTAATGGTGCAAAAGGATTTCTAAAGCATTTTAATGATTTCGAATTTTGCCTTTTAACACATATTTATAAACAAATTTTTAGTTGCACTGATGTACTTTTTCAAATATTACAGTTAAAGCATTTAGATA
Source organism: Kuschelorhynchus macadamiae (assembly GCA_030620095.1). Taxonomy (NCBI): domain Eukaryota; kingdom Metazoa; phylum Arthropoda; class Insecta; order Coleoptera; family Curculionidae; genus Kuschelorhynchus; species Kuschelorhynchus macadamiae. The sequence continues at coordinate 1,862,604 of JAUTXW010000338.1, forward strand.
TAAATTACTGCATTTCGCAAATAAACCTTGCCAAGCAACGAATTATTGAATTTAGAAACGAGGACCATTTCAAAGAACTTTTCAATATTGCTAAAAAAACCACTATTCTGCCAACTAACACACGTCGAGGGCAATGTTCTAGCGACTTTGATATTTTTACTAAATATAAAATATTATATTTCGAAATAATAGATTGTATAATTCTTCAATTAGGGACGCGGTTTGAAAATTTAAATTTCTTTGCTTTAGTCGATTGCACAAAATATTCGGAATATGTTAAATGCTTTCCAGACGACTTATTAAATAATTTATTAAAAAATTATCCAAACATTTTTGACAGAGATAGATTAAAGAATGAGCTTTCTGTATTGTATAGGGATGAACAATTTTCAAATTTAGATGTCGAAAAAAGTCTAGCTTTGTTATTTAAAGATTTTAAAGCAATTTTTGCGGCAGCATATAAGCTTTTTAATTTAGTTTTAACTATTCCCGCAACAAGTGTATCGGCCGAACGAAATCTTTCATGTCTTAAACGGATCAAAACCTACCTAAGAAACACAATGACACAAGAACGGCTTTCGGGTTTAGCAATGATGTCAATAGAGCAGGAATTACTGTCAGAACTTAGTGAAGACCAAAACTTTTACGACCAAATTATAGATAAATTTGCAACCTTAAAAGACAGACGTATAGATTTAATGTACAAAAAGTAGTTTTTTTATCTTATTTCATACAACTATTTATTTTAAGTTTTAATAAACTAAATTATGTTTTTATTATCGCAATCACCGCTATATTTTAGTGATAGGTGTACATATTTTACTTGTTTTGTTTACTTTTTTTAGAGTTTATTTTTTTAGTTTTTAATGGTTTAGTAGGGCTATTGGTCAACGCGTCGCAGAATAACACCTCATGGGTGACGTGGAAATTTATTCACATTTAAACAAAATTAACCTCATGTAGCCTCACCCTTCAAAATCATACCACGGGAAAAGTCGAGCAGATGTCCTAAACTCTATGGTTTACCAAAAATACACAAACCAGGGGCGCCCATCAGACCTATTGTTAGTGCTGTTAATTCGCCGCTACAAAAACTGGAGAAATACCTTTCTGAAATTATGCAACTAACTGTAGAAAAAGCTGATTCATTTGTAAAAAACTCGGAGCATTTCACTCGAATTATACGAGATATCGTCCTTGAAAAAAACGATATCATAGCAAGCCTAGATGTCAAATCGTTATATCCCAGTATTCCCATCGACGAAGCATTGGACAAGATTGCTATGAACGAGGATTTCCAGGCACACATAATACAACTCTCGGTGCATTGCCTCAAAAATATATTTTTCATTCAACGGGCAAATGTATAAACAACGGGATGGTGCTCCAATGGGGTCCTCGCTATCACTAGTAGTCGCGAATTTATTTATGATATACTTCGAGAAAGAAGCTCTTGAGAAAGCAAGTTTAAAGCCCAAATTATGGATTCGTTGTGGATGACATATTTATTATGTGGCAACATGGTCATGCAGAGCTCGAAAAATTTCTGACTCACGTAAATTCAATCCACCCCAGAATACAATTTACTCTAGAGTTAGAGGAAAACAACAAACTACCATTTTTAGATGTTTTGGTCACAAAACTGTATAAAGGACATTTCGAATACACCGTGTATAGAAAACCAACACATACAGACAGATATTTAAATGCAAAATCACATCATCACCCAGCACAAATTCAAGCTGTGGCAAATACTCTAATTTCCAGATCTGTGCGATTAACTGAAACACAGACGAGACCAAACGAACTTAAGGTGATATCTAGTGCTTTAAAGAAAAATGGCTACACAAATCGCACCGTAGAGAAAGCTATTAATGCACAGGTTTCCCGAACAACGAACAACAAAAATTATGAACCGGGGAAGCAACGAGTGGTCTTACCATATGTAAAAGGAACAACAGACAGAATCGGAAAAATTCTTAGGAAACACAATATACAAACAATACACAAGCCACAAACAACTATAGGTAAACTACTCGGAAACCCAAAAGATAAAATCAAACTGGAAAACCGCGGAGTATACAGTATTCCGTGCCAGTACTGTGAAAAGTTGTACGTGGGGCAAACTAACAGGCGAATATCAGCAAGAGTGGAAGAGCATAAACTCAGCATTAGAAATAAACAAACAACCTCAGCTTTATTCCTACATCATCAGGAAACCGGCCATAAAATAAATTTCGGTGGGTATAGGGAGATTGCCAATATAGAACATTGTAAGACCAGAATAATCCGAGAAGCCATAGAAATTGAAAAATAAGGGGATTTGAATAAAAGGGACGAATCATTAAAACTACCAACAGTATGGAAGACAATAATCGACAAATTTAAAATCGCAAAAACTCAAGTGCAATCAGCGCAACAACAACAGCACCATCCGGAAAACATAAATAACGACCAACGCCTGCGCAGATATAACCTTCGGCCCAGAGTGGGGGTATAAAAGGAAGCGTCGCAGTCACCAACACTTCAGTCTATTCAGACGAGTAAGAAAGCATCGAAAATGCCAAATGCCATATATATATATATATATATATATATATATATATATATATATATATATATATATATATATATATATATATATGTATATATGTATATATATATAATATATATATATATATATATATATATATATATATATATATATATATATATATATATATATATATATATATATATATATATATATATATATATATATATATATATATATATATATATATATATATATATATATATATATATATATATATATATATATATATATATATATATATATATATATATATATATATATATATATATATATATATATATATATATATATATATATATATATATATATATATATATATATATATATATATATATATATATATATATATATATATATATATATATATATATATATATATATATATATATATATATATATATATATATATATATATATATATATATATATATATATATATATATATATATATATATATATATATATATATATATATATATATATATATATATATATATATATATATATATATATATATATATATATATATATATATATATATATATATATATATATATATATATATATATATATATATATATATATATATATATATATATATATATATATATATATATATATATATATATATATATATATATATATATATATATATATATATATATATATATATATATATATATATATATATATATATATATATATATATATATATATATATATATATATATATATATATATATATATATATATATATATATATATATATATATATATATATATATATATATATATATATATATATATATATATATATATATATATATATATATATATATATATATATATATATATATATATATATATATATATATATATATATATATATATATATATATATATATATATATATATATATATATATATATATATATATATATATATATATATATATATATATATATATATATATATATATATATATATATATATATATATATATATATATATATATATATATATATATATATATATATATATATATATATATATATATATATATATATATATATACAGGGTGGCCCATCGAAAACGTACCGCAAGGCATAACGGCCAGGGTAATTTTTTTTTCAAAAAATCCAAAAACACGTCAATTTTGTTTGTGAGGGGGACAACTTTTGCCCTTAAAATGATCGCAAAATTTTCAACTCTCTAAGCGGGGGTGTCATCCCCCAAACTTTTTCAAATGGGAAGAGGGGTCAAGTGGTACCGCAATGAAAAGGGCTTTCTATTCTCTATACCTTCCCGCTTTGGTTTTGAAAATCGGTCAAGTCATTTAGAAAATATGAAGGATTGAAATTTGAAAAATACATTTTTCAAAAAACGCATAAATTGAATTAAATAAAAAAAAACTTACCGTATTAATGAAGCAAATGCTGAAAATGTTGCCCGTCGACCTCCATACAGTAATACAAATTAGCTTCAAATCGTTCTCGAACATTCTGAAGAACTTGAGGGGTCACTTCGCGACAAACGTCAATAATTCGTCTTCGCAGATCTTCTAATGAGGCCAGTGGAGTGCTATACACTTTACTTTTTATGTGTCCCCATAGAAAAAAGTCTAAAGGAGTCAAGGCGGGTGACCGGGGAGGCCACTCAATGGCACCCCTTCGTCCTATCCACCGCCCGGGAAAGTTAGTGTTTAAATAATTACGCACATTTTGAGAGTAATGTGGAGGTGCACCGTCTTGTTGAAATATCAGTTCCGCTTCAACGTATCCAGGATTATTTTCGATGATGTCAGTTAGGGCTGGGTCGATGGTATTTTCCAGTAAATCTAAGTACATATCACCTGTTAGAGTTCCAGGAAGAAAAAAAGGACCCACAATAGAATTTCCAAAAATACCAGCCCACACGTTCAATTTCTGAGGATGTTGTGTGTGCACCTCGTGAAATACCCTGGGGTTGTTCTCAGCCCAGTACCGACAGTTATGCCGATTAACTACACCGTTCAAAAAGAAAGTGCACTCATCCGAAAAACACACATTGAATAGAAAATTATTATTATTGGCCACTCGTTCACTAATAGTTTCACAAAATTGCAAGCGGCGATCAAAATCGTCTTCGTTGAGTTCTTGTACCAACTGAATTTTATACGGGTGGAAATGGTGTTTTTTCAATATTCTTTGGACACTTGTACGATTCACGCCGGTCTCATTGGCTAATTTTCTTGTACTCAGCGTACTATCCATGGCAACTTGGCCCAATACAAAGACCTCCATAGCTTCATTTACTACAGGATTTTCCATCTGCCTCTTTTTATTCATAAGGGATCCAGTTTCGCGAAATTTTGCTACTAACTCGCGAACAATTTTGCCGGAAAGGTGTTTTTCAGGATGTCGTTCATTAAATATCTGCGCAACCCGATTGCCACATTCATTATTTTTAAAATAAAGTTCGATTATTTCCAATTTTTCTGCAAGTGAGTACATCATAATTATTGATAAAAAATTTAATGATATTGAGAAATTTAAACGCACAAGTTACAGAACAGCTATCTAGCAACTACCGCACCTGATCGTTGTGGCATGTCAAATCACTAAAATCAGCAGTAAACATCTAAAATAACAGGACAAAAATAGCGAATTGGTCGAAGGAATTTATCCTTATCATTTACTCTGATAATTTGTAAATAAACATTTTAAATTTCAATCCTTCATATTTTCTAAATGACTTGACCGATTTTCAGTGGCGGCTCGTGGTGTTTAGGCTAGGGTAGGCGACAACCACAATAATTTCAAGAATAATGACGTTATAAGAAAACGTTAAGCCGCGTACACACTTAGCTGACAACTAAGTTTTATAAATTAAATTTATCCGCCTATCTTTTAAAAGGGCGAATTTACTTATTATGACATCCGTAAAGTTATCAGCCTTCTGTAAGGAGCAGAACAACTCTTTTTCTATTGAAATTAGCGCAAGTGACGATAAACGTTCATTTTTTATTGTATTGCGAGAATACGTTTTTATTCGCTTTAAACAAGAGAAATGTCTTTCCACTGAGGTACTTGTAATAGGTATGGTAGCAATTAACGCAAAAAGTTTGTAACTTTCAGGAAATATTTCTTGAAGTTCATTTTTTACGAAAATGTTTTAAAATTGCCTCGACGCTCAGCAATGCAAATTGTTCATCGAGATATATTACACTAAGCTCATTAATTAATTTTTGTTTGTCAAAGAAATTTTTATAAAAGTTGGTCTCATTCGTCACAAATTCAAGCGGAAAATTTTTGCTATATTCTTCGAATTTTGAGGAATCCGCTAAAGAAAAATATGTATAATAACTGAGACATATCTGCAAACCTAACTTCTATTTGAGTCACAATATTGTCAATTATCTCATAAAATATGCGTAAAGAACTTTGCTCATCGCCTTTAATGGTGTCTGATAACTTAATTCTTTTGTCTTGG